>OV702299.1:142300018-143500018 GCA_916181665.1 Avena sativa
TGAGCATCTCAGCGATCTTTTTATTTGCTATTTGCATAGGTTTTTATTGAGGATGCTTCATAGATTGCTCACTATGGTTATGCTGCAAGTTTCCACCATGATTAGGCATGGCTTAGGCTAGCCGCCTAGGCATTTCTCTAACACATAGATAATACTCCATGGACTTACAAGGTCCCCTTTTATTTTACACCACACACATTCGTAAACAAAAGATCATGATATCAACTGGATAATATGTACAGGTGTTGAAAGAGTTCCCCATGATAGCATGGTTCTGCTAATTCCCAACTTATAAGTGCAAGCATATACAACATAGATGACATAATGGTTCAAGTTTATTAAGGTGCAAGAAATAAAGGTGTGCCATCAAGTTTGTGACAGCTTTACTAACCAATTTTCACATAATTTTTTTTAATTTGGAAGATAGATGGAACTCGAGAATTTACTTGGAATAGCAATAATGCTAATAGGTACATATGGTGGACACAAGTGGCATAGGTTTTAGTTCAAGGATTGGATGCATGAGGAGCATTCCCTCTCAGTACGGGTTTTTGGCTAGCAAGGCTGGGTAGCAAGCATAACAGTTGAAGGAAACAAACAAACAAACAAACATACAAGTGATACAAAACAATCATGCAATCTTCCTTTAAAAAACAAAAGATCTTAACTTGGGAATACTAAGCTTATGAGCCAATCAAGAAAGAAAGAAAATAAAATAAAATAACTGTAAGTACTTTTGTCTTTTCCTTTCAATCCTCGAAGTGGTGTTGCTACTGACCAAAGCTAAGTTTTCCAAAACCAACTAAATTTACTCGATGCTCCCAAAGTGATACCAATACTAACAACAAGGTCAATCATATAATAGGAATTGCAAACTAAAATAAGGTGTGCAAAAAGTAAATGATAAAACTTCTCATTAATATTCCATAAAGGCACTCACACCAAGGGATACATAGATAACCAACTAGAGGAGAGATACTTCCACAATGCAAACCATCCTATATGATAACTTCTCCATTCATGATAAAAAAGATGAAAGATAATGATGTGATACCGCGGGACTGCCCCAAGCTTGGAAAAAACCAAGGGGATGCCAAAACCTGATGATGAATTACTCCTTCGGTGGTGGTCCTTGTCATCATCGGACTACCAAAGTAAAGGCTCCCCATCAACAAAGGATGTCATGGTTTCCAATATCCTGAAACTTATGCGTTTAAACCTAGCCTCATACTCACAGTTTTGATTTTGCATGTCGTAGAGTTGTGCTTGTAATTGGTTGGTGGTCTGATGGAGCGAGAGGATTTCATCTTGAAGCTTGGCATTCTCCTTCTTGTGTTCGGCGACGAGTTCTGAACTTATCTTATAGATGACGTCCACTTCACGTTCTGCCATCTTCTTATACCTAAAAACTTCTTGCTCCAATGCTTCTATCCTATCTTCCGGACTGCCTTCTCCTTTATGGCCCTAAACCTCTTTTATTTGTACCTGCCCATCGTTGAGCAACAACTCCTTGGTGGATCTTCAACTCATACATGTACGGGTTGGGATGTCCGCGGAGGAATCCTCCTTGGGTTATCCAGAGGAAGACATTATGGCTCCAAAACTAAGAATCTGCCTAACAAAAATAGATCGAAACAAAACACGACGAGAACACGATACACAGACCTCGGGGGGTCTGAGGGGTTATATATTACGAAGTTTAATGATAAAAGGAAGGTACTGGGAGAAAATAGGACAGAAACGAGATCCGTGGTGTCACACCACCTAGTGGCGCGGCCAGGTGGACCCGCGCCACAGGGTGGTGTGAGCCACCCGGGATCCGTTTCCTTCCCTCTTTCGACTCGTTATCTTCCATATTGAATAAAAACTTCAAAAATATAAATTGGAAAGTTTTTCGCCAACCTTTTATTACCAGCACTATTACCTAGTCGAAAACGGACTCTGCATATTCCTGACTTTGGTCTTTAATAAATTCTTCCGAAGTCACCACTTGAATAAAATCAACATCTTCATTATAAGAATCTCTAGAAATATAATGTTTGAGCCTTTGACCATTCTTCATCTCATTACATCATTCTCTCCCAACACTCGAAAATTTCTTTCATACAAAGCTTCACACAATCTTCATTAGCAACATTAGTGTATGCAAGATAATGATCTTTGGGTTCAATTTCAACTGAAGTCCATCAAAACATAAGCTACTGTAGCAACTCCTTTCCAAACCCCCAAAATAATTCAAAAGGAAATCGATTTAAGAGGCAAATTCAAAAATGGAAGAAATCTGCTAAAACAGACCTACAGGTAAAGATTGATTTTTTCAAATATATTTTTTGCTCAAATCAAAAAGTGCAAAACTAACAAGAGTTAGGTAATAACTTGGCGCCCATGCACAGAAAATTACAGCTCAATCCGATGTACTAAGATATTTCATGATTTTTTACAGTGAAGCACAAAAATCTGTTCCGGGACAGCAACTTTCCACATCTCACCTCCCTCTCATAAGAGGTTAATATTGACACAAAAGCCAAATAAAAAGGATAAGGAGAGGTTATTACAAAGAAAATAACTTCCAAGACTCAAAGAAACAAAAATAACTGAAAGCAAAATAATAATGGGTTGTCTCCCAAAAGCTCTTTCTTTATAGCCATTAAGATGGGCATGATAATTTCAAATGATGCTCACATAGGAGATATGGATTTCAAGTAAAAGAGAGCATCAAGAAGCAAATATCCGACACATTTAAGTCTAACCCGCTTCCTATGCCAAGGAATTTTGTAAGAAAACAAATTATTGGAACAAGAGGCTACTAGCATAGGAAGGCAAAACAAGTACAACTTCAAAACTTTCAACATAAAGCGGGGAAACATAATATTGTTGAGATGCATAAAACCATGTTTCCCTCTCTCATAATAACTTTCAATAGCACTATGATTAAAATTAACAATATAACTATCACAAGAAACATTCTTATCATCACAATGAGCATATTTAAAATTGTCGGATAGAGGGTTAAGGTCAAAAACTGGATCAATAGAGGCAAGTTGTTCAACTCTAAAATCCTCATTAGGCAATTCATTTTCATAAGGAGTTTTAGCAAATTTGGAAAAATTAAACTCATAAGATTCTCCATCAAATTTATTTAAAATTTTCTCCTTCTTACAATCTATAATAGCTCCACAAGTGTTCAAGAAAGGTCTACCAAAAATGATAGGACAAGTTTTACTAGCTGCTGAACCAAGCACTAGAAAATCGGAAGGATATTTAGTCTTACCACAAAGAACTTCCACATATCTTACAATACCAATTGGACAGATGGTTTCTCTATTAGCAAGCTAAATAACCACATCAATGTCTTCAAGTTCACAAGGACCAATTTTATGCATAATATCTTTGTAAAGTTCATAAGGAATAGCACTTGAACTTGCACCAATATCACATAAACCATAATAGCAATGGTCACCAATTCTAATAGAAAGCACAGGGACACTAGCTCTCCTAGTTTTACTAGGATGTGAAACAATATTAGAAGCATCTTCACAAAAGATAATGTGCCCATCTTCTACATTTTTAGTGACAAGGTCTTTAACAATTGCTACTGCAGGTTCAACATTTATTTGTTCATCAGGTTCTACAGCTTTCTTTGAACTTTTGTTAACCACATTAGCTATCATAGAATGTTCCTTTACCTTAGAAGGGAAAGGTATTTTCTCAATATAAGGTTTAGGCAAAATATGATCAACAGTACAAACTTCAGTATTTCTAGCAGGAACATGATTCACAATATCTTTATATGGTGCATGGTACTTGTTCCACTCATTTTTGGGAATTTCAATATAAGAGGCAAAGGCCTTAAAACAATTTTCAAGAACTTGAGAATCAAGACCATAAGCAGTACTAATATTATGAAAGTCATCAGTTCCCATAAAAGATTTAATGCATTCGAAATCATAATTTATACCTAACTTTCTTCCTTTGTCATTCTCCCATTCTTCAGTATTTTCTTGAATACGGTCTAGAAGATCCCATTTAGCTTCTTCTTTTATATGTGTGAATGATCCAGCACAATAAGCATCTAATAAATTCTTATCATGAAGAGAAAGCCTTGCACAAAAGTTATTATTAATAATATTATTAGGGAGCTCATGAATGAGACATTTGATCATTAGTAACTTCAATCTCCCACAAGCATGGGTTGTACTCTCTCCATCACGAGGCCAAAAGTTATATATTTGACTCTGGTCTCTATGAATCTCACTAGGAGGATGGAATTTAGAATAAAATAGAGGTACTATTTCCTCCCATTCCATATATTGGCCATTCTTCAACAACTTATACAATTCCTCAGCTTTGCCTTTCAATGATATAGAGAGCAACTTTTTCTTAACTTGTTCCGTTCTAATACCTGCGCACTTGAACAACCTGCATAATTTGTGTATAAAAAGCAAATGATCACGAGGATGGACAGTTCCATCTCCAAAATAATAGTTATCTAAACACGATCAACAATTTTTGTAGGTATCTTAAAAGGATCTATTTTAGCAGGTGGTGGTTCATCTACTATCTTAGAAGTGATAGTAGCTTTCCCAAATAGGAAACTAAGTGTATTATCCATACTAAACACAAAGTAAGAAATAGAAATAAACAATACTCACAGTAGAAATTTCCTTTACTAGTTCCACTCTTCAATAGCGCTGCACTCCCAGGCAACGGCGCCAGAAAATAGTCTTGATGACCCACAAGTATAGGGGGTGTATCGTAGTACTTTCGATAAATAAGAGTGTTGAACCCAAGGAGGAGAAGAAGGTGTTGTTTAGTGGTTTTGTCACATCCCAAGATTTTCCAAATCTTGTAATGTGAAAAAATAAATGAATAAAATAAAACTTTGTTGATTTTCAGGGTAAGAAGAAACTTTTGATTCCAATTGGAAACCTTCAAAACCTATTTGATCAAATAAAATCCTAAAGGGATTTAAAAAGTTAAATAAACAATAAAGTTAAAAATATTTGAAATTACTATTTTAGGATCTTTTAAAAAAAAGATTTGGTTTTCAAATGAAAAGGTAGAAATATAAATAAGGATTATTTTATAGAGCCAAATTAAACCTTGGCCAAGCTTTTGAAATAAAACATTTGTTTTGATAAAAATAGTAAAGGTTTATTTAAATAAAATAATAAGGATTTAATATCCAATTTTATTTAAATAAAAGGTTTTAGCATTTTAAATAAACACTAAAACTTATTAAATTATTTTAAATAAGTTTTCCAAGTATTTTATATTCTCAATTAAAACCTACTGAAGTGTTTTTGGTTTTATTTTAGATTTCAAAATAAAGATTTTAATAAAACAAATCCTATTTGAATTATTAACTAAGGTCCATCTTATTTAATTATTAGTGGACCCTAAAATAAAAATGTTATCTTATTTTAAACATGTTTTCCAAGTGTTTATTATTTTCAAATAAAACCTACTGAATGGTTTTGGTACTATTTTGGATATCAAATAGAGTTTTAAAAATAAATAAATCAAACCCTATTTGATTTAATAAACTAAGGTCCATTTTATTTAATTAATAAATGGATCCTAAAAAGATTAAAAAATATTATTTTGTTTTGGACTTTGATTTGTGTTGATAAACAGAGCTAAACTCAATATAAAGTTTACTGGAAGTTTATTTGATTGAGTGTTTGTTTTGGTTGTTTCAATTGATTGTTTGAATTTCAAAACAGAAATCGAATTGGAAAAAGAAAAAGATTCAGAACAGAAAAAAAATATGAAAAGGAGCCGGCCCAGCCGGCCAACCCAACTAGGCCCAGCAAGCCCACCTATTTCCCCCTCCCCCGAAACATTTTCTCACTCGCGAAACGACCTACACAGTCGCTGGCAGATGGACACCATTTCCCTTTGCCCTCTCTTGCTTCCAGACGGCCCCACCGCCAGCTCACCGTCTTCAACCCCGCGACCTGTTCTTCCCCCAGACGCTGCTGCCGTTCCGCCGTTTAATTCTTCGCTTGATTACGCCTTAATGTCGCGTTAATCCCTCGCCGTGACCACGCAGTGATAAACGCCCGCGTCTCCTCTCTCGTTCCCCTCTGTCGCCCCACCTCAACACGCCTCCAGGACGCCCAATTCCTCTCCACACCACCCTCTGCTCCGACGAGCCACCGTGCAAATTCCGGCGAAGCCAGACAACCCCATTGCCCCTGGAGCACACGAGCTCGCTCCTTACCTTCTGACCCATCACCCTGTGCTTCCCGTTCATCTGCGCGAGCACCGTGAGCTCGGCAACGTCTTCCCCGAGCCAGCGCCGCCATCTGCTCCAACTGCGGCGACGTCTCCCCGGTAAACCCGACCACCCCTCTCTTCCCCGTGGACACGATAATGATCGCCATGCCCTTCTGAACCTAACGGTGTCTCCCTTTTGTCCTAGGGTGCTCCCCATCCTCGCCCTCGACGACCTCCAGAGCTGCCCGACGCCAGGAGCAACTCCGGCGAGCCATTACCCTCACCTCCGTGCGCCCCTGGACTCCTCGAGAACACCTTGAGCTTCCCCAGGCTTCTGCGAACGTGGTGAGCATCTCCCCAGCCACTCTAGCTTCCTATATCGCCAGCACCGCCACCATCTGGCCGCTCCGCCGCCAGCCACCGCCGCAGCGCCGCTCGTTTTAGGTCAAGCTCCCAGCAGCCGTCCGATCTCGATCTAGTGGATAGGATAGAACCACTTAAAGCGAAGGGGTAAGCAATCTGATCCGTGCGATTTAATTAGATCCAACGCGCCAGAGTAGCTGATCCGAGCGAAACGGTATGGACGAATCAGAAACAGCCACGTGGCTCAGGCTTCGATTTAAAACAGATTTGAATCTATTAGATTTGTGATCTTGTAAATTGCATAACTTTAGTTCCACACGTCCAAATTTTGCAAACTTTATATCAATAGAATCAGTGGAACAAGCCCTAGCCAACCATGCCATTTGTTTAGTAAAAAGTTTCTGATAAATTGTTTGTTTTTGCAGAAAAATTTGTATGCTTGTTTAGAATGTAAAAATTATTCAAAAATGAATTTGGGGATAAAATCTTTTGCAAATGGTGTGTTTTGAACCTATTGACCCTAGGAATCACTTTGTGGTTTCAAAAATATATTTGGTGAAGGAAAAGAATGATTCTTTGATTTAAAACCAATTCTAGTCAAATAAAAATATAGTTTATTTATTAAAAATGGTTTGGAAGGAAAACCTTTGGGAAATGTTTTGTTTTAAACTCTCTGACCCCAAACACCAAGTTTTATGGTTTGAAAACATATTTGGTGAACCCTATAGGTTAATGCCTTATTGAAAACATTTTTACACCACATAAAATGATACCTTGTTTTGAAAATGGTTTATGTAGTGAGAACTTTAGCAAATGACTTTGCCACTTTATAAAATGACCATTAGGTGTTTACAAATGTTTATGACCCATTAGGAACCACTTTTTGAAATAAAACAAAGCTTGGCATGCTTGCATGCATTACTTTGACTTTATCATTTTATGTGATGTTTGCTTGAATGGTAGATTGAAATTGTGCCTTGCTTGCTTGAATTGTAGTGACTTGAAGAGTGTGATTGTTGCAAGGACAAGGAGTGAACCTATACTCTACCAAAAAGGCAAGTGATGCTTCATACTTTTGTCCCATTACTTTCACTATGCATTAGTGGTTTTTCTAAGTAAAACTTGCATGGAGTTTTGCTAAGTATAAACCATGCTATGGGAAAACCTAGTAGATGAAACCTTAGTAGAAATTCCTAAGTTAAGACTCCTACTACTATCATGCTTAGCTTAGCTAATAGAAAACAAGGGTGGAATATACATTCATACTATGGAAAAATTTCTAAGTCTGAGGACTTGTGTTTTGTTTAATAAAACAACTAAGTTAATGAATCACCTGGGTGGAATGGTAATTGCTTGGTGGTTTTTGGTTGAGTGGTTACACAAGGCCCATGTTTATGGTTTACCTTGTGTATCACACTTGTGGATTGCCACCCAGGAACAAAGAGATTTGAGATGTCAAATGTTGGGAAGCTTCAAGTGCAACCACTTGGCAATATGGGCTCTGCCATGATCATATAGGTTGCAAGAAGTTAGCCATATGGACAGTTGGTGGTAGGGTTTGATAGGTTGGAGCGTGTCCATTTTGGTCTAAGGGAAGGCTTCTGAAAGATCTTGTCTTGGTGAAACCAAGTCTTGTGGGGAAAGTGCACCACCTCTGCAGAGTGTAAAATCTAAGTACTTAGCCATGTCCCTGGTAAAGGACAATTTGAGCATCAAGACATGGAAGCAATCAAGAATCTCATCATCCAAATTTCTAAGTTAAAAACTTGTGGTTGAACCAGGGTTAAAGGATCTTCAATCTTTGATTGGGAGATGCCTTGGGAAAGATTATTTTGTCAAGCAAAAACTTAGTGTTTTCAAATGTTAAGGAAAAATCTATTTTGAGCAATGCAAGTCTCAACTCCACTTAGCCAAATGCATATAGATGATAGACTCCACTATACTACCATAGTATCACTTGCCAATACAATTCAAATGTATTGACCCTTGTGGCTGTAACTTGTTATGTTGCAGGTTTGTTTGATATTAGTGAAGTTTAATGATTAGGATTACAAGTCTACAACCAACATGTCTGCCTGTGGCACTTTGAAGATGAAGGACCCCATGCTTATAGATTTTCTGCTGCAATGTAATGTAATAGCCAAATGAGCTATGTAAGATGTAATAAAAATTATGTTATTCCTGGTTATAAAGTGGTATTACGACCTTTGTTTCTTGATGTTACATCTTAATTGTGGATGCTAGCTATTGATCCAGGGACTAGCATTATAAACACAGGGGACTCTACCTTATTAAAGGTTGGGACCCTTACAGGTTTGGATCATGAATTCTCTGTAATAATTAGCAAAAAAAACTTTTAGGGCATTTTGATAATGCAAGGAAATAAAGTGCAAACCATAAAAGACAATAATAATAATAATTGCAGCAAGTGGCCCAATCCTTTCTTCAGCAAAGGACAAGCCAGTTGTATTACTTATGAGGACCAAACGTTCTCGAGGAAACATGGGAATACTGTCAAGTGCTTTCACTTCATATAGTTGATTAATCTTCTTTGGTTGGATAAGTGTTGTGTGGGTGAACATATGCTAATGTACCGACCTTACTTGTACTAATACATACTTGTGATTAAACCCCTTCCAAGCATCCGCAACTGTAAGAAAGTAATTAATATAAAAACCTAACGACAGCATTAAACTCTGAGATCCTACACTCCCTTGTGCAAAGGTTTCCTAATGTGGGTTTAGGTTTCGGTCACTCCGGAAACCCCACAATTATTAGCCAAATACATAATGCATTCCCCTGGGCCCATAAAGGTGTAGTATCATGTAGTAGACGTTCACATGACACCACTAGAAGAATAGCACCACAACTTAAATATCAATCCATTGAATATTTCTCAACAGAATTCCACTACTAACAACATGACTTCTCCCATGTCCTCAAGAACTAAACGAACTACTCACGAGACATCATTGTATAGGTCCCAACGTTTAATAAGGTAGAGATCCCTGTGTTTACAACGCTAGTCCCTGGATCAATAGCTAGCATCCACAGTTAAGATGTAATATCAAGAAACAAAGGTCATAATACAACTTTATAAATAGGAATAAAATAATTCATTACATCTTACATAGCTCGTTTGGCTATCTCATTAAAATGTCGCAGACATAACTATAGCATGGAGTCCTTCATCTTCAAAGTGCCACAGGAAATCATTTTGGTTGTAGACTTGTAATCCTAATCAACACACTTCACTAACATCAAACAAACCTGCAACATAATAAGTTACAGCCACAAGGGTCAATACATTTGAATTGTATTGGCAAGTGATACTATGGTATAATAGTGGTATCTATCAACTATATGCATTTGGCTAAGTGGAGCTTAGGCTTTCTTTGCTCAAAATAGATTTTCCTTATCATTTGAAAACACTAAGTTTTTGTTTGTCAAAATCACCCAAGGCATCTACCAATCAAATATTGAAGATCCTTTAACCCTTGTTCAACCACAAGTTTTTAAATTAGAAATTGGTATGAGGAGATTCTTGATAGCTTCCATGTCTTGATGCTCAAGTTTCCATTGTCGGGGACACGACTAAGAACTTCGATTTTACACCCTGCAGAGGTGGTGCACTTTCCCAACAAGACTCGACATGCATTATGACAAGGTCTTTCAGAAGCCTTCCCTTAGACCAGAATGGACGCGTTCCAACCTATCATCCCCTACCACCAACTGTCCATTTGGCTAAGTTATTGCAACCTATATGATCTAGGCAGAGCCCATAATGCCAAGTAGTTGCACCTGAAGCTTCTCAACATTTGACATCTCAAATCTCTTTGTTCCTGGGTGGCATTCCACAAGTGAGATACACAAGGTTCACCAGTCCCCTAGCCTTGTGTAACCACTCAACAAAAATCCATCCAAGCAATACCATTCCACCCAGGTGATTCATTCACATAGTTGTTTTATTAAACAAAACACAAGTTCTTGACTTAGAAATATTCCATAGCATGAATATAATCCACCCTTGTTTTCTACTAGCTAGGCTAAGCATGGTAGTAGTAGGAATCTTAACTTAGGAAAAAATTCTACTAAGGTTTCATCTAATAGGATTTCCCATGGCATAGATAACACTTAGAAAATTCCATGTAAGTCCTACTTAGAAATATCACTAATGCATAGTGAAAATAATAGGACAAAAGTATGAAGCACCACTTTCCTTTTTGGTAGAGAATATAAGTTCACTCCTTTATCTTGCAATAGTCACACTCTTCAAATTTCACTACAATTCAATCAAGGCACAAATTCAATCTACCATTCACGCAATTCATCACATAGAATAATAAAAAACAAAGCAATGCATGCAAACATGCCAAATATTTTTTTATTTGGAAAAGTGGTTTGTATTAGGCTATAAACATTATAAAATATCTATTGGTCATTTATAAAAGTGGCAAAACCATTTGATATTAAGTTAGTGAAAAATGGCCACTTTAAATCATTTTTGTTTTGCAAGAATTGATTTAAACCAAGGTAGTAATTTCTAGTGTTTCCCAAATATATTTTTAAACACAAATTTTAGTGTTTTAAGGTCGAGTATTTAATATTAAAACCATTTGCAAAAGGTTTTACCTATAAACCATTTTTATACCAAAGCAATATTTTATTTCATTAGAAATGTCTTTAAACAAAGTAATAATTTTATAGGGTTCACCAATATATTTTTAAATCCTAGAACATGGTGTTTAGGGTCAGAGAGTTTAATTCAAATCATTTCCCAAAGGTTTTACTCAAAAAGCATTTTAAAACATAAACAATGTTTTTTTTATTTTAACTAGAAATGCTTTAATTCAAAGATTTATTCCTTAGCCTCACAAAATATGTTTTTAAAACTAAAAGTTGGTTTCTATGGTCAGTAGGTTCGAAAAATCCAATTACAAACGATTGTACCCTAAATATATTTTTAGAATGAATTTTATTCATAAATTATGCCTAGACATGTTTCTGCAAAAACAAGTAAGTTTACAGAATCAAATCATTAAACGAAGGGCATGTTTGGATAGAATTCTTCTTGTTGATTCCATTGATATAAAATTTGCAAAATTTGGACGTGTAGATTAAAAGTTATGAATTTTACAAAATCAAACATCTAATAGAACCTTTTCTATTTTTAAAACAAAACTCAGGCCACATGGCATAATCCTATTGGACGGTACCGCTTCGTTTGGATTGAGCTATACTGGCTGCAGGATCTCATTTAAATCGCACGGCACAGATCATCGCATACCCCTTCAACTAAGATTCTATCGTATCCACTGGATCATCATCCAACGGTTCACAACACACCAACCATAGATTGGCGGCGCTGGCGGCGGCGCGGTCAGACGAGGACGGTGCCAGCGATACATGAAGCGCGGGAGAGGGAGGAATAGCTCACCGAGTTTGCCTCGTCGTGCTGAAGCTCAAGGTGGCTGCAGGATGGATAGGGGCGCACGGAGTCGATGTTGATTGCTCGCCGGAGATGCTCTTGGCATCGGGCACACTCTGGCGTCGTTGGGGGCGAGGTTGTGGTGCGCGCTAAGACAAACCAGGGGTGCAGTTAGATGCGTGCGAGAGAGGGGGTTGTAGGAGTAGCAACCAGTGAGGAGGGGGCGGTCAGGTCTCACCGTGGGGGGTCGCCGGAGTGGAGGCAGACAACGGTGATGCTCGGGTGTGGTCGTTGTCGAGCCTAGGGAACACACACAGGCAAGGGGAAGGTGCTGGCAGATGCACACGAGGTCGGCGAACAAGTCTGCATGATCTAGATCAAGGGGCGTGGTTTGGGCTTGCCGGAATTCGCACTGGATCTCGTCAGAGCAGATGGTAGTCTCAGGAAAAATCTGCGTATCCTGGTGGCGGAGGGAGAGTGGTGTTTGAGGGGAAAGGTAGAGGGAAGGGACGCATTTTATCGAGCGTGGTCACAGGGAGTAAAGGTTGTGTCATTGACGTGAATTTATGCCGGCAATCAACGGTAGGAAACGGTCGGCGTGGTCTTCGTGCGGGTGAAGACGAAGGTGAGCTGGTGGTGGGGTATGCCGGTAGCTAGAGAGAGAGAGAGAGAGAGGTGCGGTGGGGTCCAGCGGTCAGTGAGTTTGCGGGTGCGTTAGTGAGTGACAGAAAACGATTCGGGGTAGAGGGAGTGGGCTGTGTTGCTGGGCCAGATGGGCTAGCTGGGTTGGGCTGGCTGGTTTCCATTTTTTTCTTCTCTGTTTATTTTTCTTTTTCTGTTTCTTTTATTCAGTTTTGAATTTGTTTAAACAATTCAATCAACCATTTGAATTCAAATCTTTGCCAAACTTTCAGTAAGTTTTAATGTTTTTTAAACATGTATTTTAAATACCATTTCAGGAATAATTCTTTTATTCTTTTATGGTTTATATTCTTTTTAAAATGGGCACTTTCTTTTATTCAAATAAGATTTAATTATATTTTCAAACCTTTATTTGAATTCCAAATTTTACCAAACCTTTTCAGTAGGTTTTATTTATTCAATTGGGTGTTAAATAATTTAGTTTGAATTATTTAAAGTGTTTCCATATGTTTTATTAATTATTTTAAATTGGGCAAATGTTTTTATTCCAATAAAATCAAATATGGTTTTAATTCCATATAATTTTATTTAAATGTTTCTTTTATTTCATTTAAGTTAATTAAATAACTTTTATTCCACTTGGGCAAATTCCAATTATTATTTTACCATGGTTTAATTAATCATTTACTTTAGGGATTTTGTCTTTATTCCAATAGAATAGAATTTAGTTAATGCCATATTATTTTATTTGAATATTTTTTTATCCCCTTATTTTATTTGGATTTGGATTATCTTTATTCTATTTGCTTATGGACTTGGCCAAGTTTTAATTTGGCTTTTAAATATCCTTTATTTATTTCTTTCTTTCTTTATCTTATAAAATCCATATCTTTTTATTTATAGATCCAAAATTGGTGATTTCAATTTGTATAATTTTATTTAATATTTGTTTATCCTTTTAAATATCTTTGGGATTATTTTCTCACCATTTGGTATGGATTTTAGATAGGAGCTTTATTAGCTTTAGAAATTTATTTTCTTTCATCTTATTAAATTCATAAGTTTTTATCTGTGGTTCCAAATTAAGTGAAACCAATTTCCATGGTTTTATAATATTTTTATTTATCATTCTTGATCATTTTAAAATGATTTTTGCTGAATTTTTATATGGATCAATTCCATAGTCTTAGAGAGATCTTGGAAATTATTTCTTCCATTAGGGTTTTAGAGTTTTGGTTTAACTTTTCCAAGTGTTTAAATTTCAAGATTCATTCTTTGATGAATGCATTTCACTTGATTGAAATTTGTTGGAAGATTACATTTTATTCAAAGTTTGTTCAAGATGGGTTTTTAAGTTTCCATTTAGAAATAAAAAGTTTCTTTTCACCCTAAATTTCAACAATTATTTATTTTGTTTATTTATTTTTCACATTACAAAATTTGGAAAATTTTGGGATGTGACAGGCTACCACCGTTAAAATAAATATCGTCACGAGATTTGGGGAGGCTAGAGGTTACAAGTTGGATACAACGAAACTAGGGTACTACCACTCTTAAAAAGTTTTCAACTACATTACATCTTGGCTTGCTTGGGATCTAGATGAAACTTCTCTGGGCAGACATCTGCATAGTGTCCTTTGTTTCCACACTTGAAACATGTGACAAGGATGAGATCTCTCATAGGCTTGCTTGTCTTGTATCTCATGTTTTCTGGACAATTGCTTGCATAATGTCCTTGGTCACCACAATTGTAACATGTGACAAGGTTGAGTTCTTCACGTATCTTTTGTGAACAAGTTGATATATAATGGCCTAGCTCTTTGCAGTTGTTGCACCACACTTAGCTAATTTCCTTATTCTTCTTTTTCTTGTGTTTCTCCAAAGCTAGGAGTTCTTCTAGTTCATGCTCTTCATATCTCACCTCAAAGGTGGGAAAGTCTCCTCGGTTCCTTAATCGATTCCTTGGATAATACATACGTTTCCTCTTTTGTCCATCAAGGTGATTCTTAATGTATGGAGGTGCAATCTGAGGTTTGCCTTTGTCTTCATCCTTCTTGATAGAAGTTGTTTCCCCATGGGGTTTTCCATACTCTTGATGCATTCCACCTTGTTTCACTTGTTGAACAATAGGATAGATGGGGCATTGGATAGGCACATGATTATTTCCTTCACATAGGAAACAAGTCACTTGAGATGTGGGGCATTGTTTAGTTGGATGTTTCTCTTCACAATTAGGGCATTGATCTTCATGCTCTTTGGAAGTGTGATCCATGTCTCCACAAATATTGCAAGCTTGAGTTCCTTCTATAATATCATCCTTGACATCATTGTTGTCACAAACTCCTTGGGAAAGGTTGTCTTTCATGTTGATCATTTGATTGGTCATCCCTTGCAACAATTGGGATTGGATTTCCAAAAACTTTTGCAAGGTTGGGTCTAACTCATTGTTGTTGTCTAAGAACTGAGTTGCCATCTAATTCAACTGGGTTTGGTTTGCTAGTAGTTCTCTCATGTGCATCTCTTGGTTGTTATTGTTATTGTTGTCACCATTCTTGATGTTGGAGTCTCTTGGGGAAGTCATCTCTTTGGGTTGGATTGGGATTAGAATAGGCAAAATATTTCTATAGGAAACATTCCAATCACACACAACAATTTCACACAAGCAATGTGCAAGCAATCACAAACACACATTCCACTCAAACAACAAGTTTCAAGCACACATTTTTTTAGGCAACAAAATATTGTTGCTACACCACATAAGTTGGTGGGTTTAAACTAATCATTAGTATGGTGGTCCAACTATATGGTTCACTTGAGATCATTCCATTCTTCTTAGGTGTTTCTTCTTGAATGAGATCATGGTTTCCTTGGAACAATTCTTGTGTCTTGGTCACAAAACTTCAAAGGTGATGATGGTTCCTCATAGGTTGTGTTTCCTTAGTCTTCAAGTCTTGAGTAATATTTCTTGTCTCACTTGTAGTCCTTAGTGATGTCCAAGTTGAAGTCCTTGATGAAATTAAGGTTGAAGTCATTGGTGATGGTGAAGTTGAAATCTTCTGAGTTGGTGAAGTCCTTTGCCATGTTGAAGTCTTTGCTCATGGTTGAGGTCCTTGTGTTGGGCCACGCGGAGATAAAACAAAAATTTCCCTCTAACGTGGTGATCCCAAGATCTAGCTGAGGTAGAAGGCCACGAGGTTTACCACTAGACGCGCAGTTGCGGATTACTGATGAAGTGCGTCAGTTGATGCAGTGCAGTCCTCACGATCCGATCGTCTTGGTGCTGATCGCACAACACCTCTGCTGGTATCCACACGTACAAGGAGGAGCGCCGGCGGCGAACTGCTAGGTTCGTTACGGCGACAGGACTGCTGTGGATCTAGGGTTTCCAACACATGGAATGACCTAACCGAACAACGATTAACCTTTCTGGGTTACGGTGCTCCACTATATATAGGGAGTGAACGTGGCCTCTGCTCGTGCGACCCATTCACTAAAGCCCATATAACACTAGTCACTGTGAGTCCAACTCACTAACTCAGTCCTAATCCGGTTTAGGTCCAACCCAACCAGATTACATGTTCAGATCCAATCCGAACTTGCTCCCGCTCTTAAGTGTCTGACCCCGCAGGCTCATGGCTACTTGGACACGATTGGAGTCTGACTCTCAATCGATCAGTCGGTAGCGGCTCCTAGCAGAACATGCCGACTCCCAAGTACCAAAGAGTCATGACTACTTGCCTATCCAATGCGACTTACGTCCGAGTCCCTTTTGCCTCACGATATACCTTGTCAGACTATAGGCGAATATTTTTCATCCCTTAAATATTCCGACTCTCTTCTCGATCCGAGATAAGTGATTCACCCGACTAACTCTTAGACGATCGCCTCGGTTAACACTTAACCGAGTCGTGCATGGCCATGCTTTCCGAATCATATCTCACGAGAGGGCCCAAAGAATATCTCTCCAAGAGGAGGGGCAAAATCCCATCTTGGTTATTCACATCACGCAGCTTGATTCTCAGTCGACCCGAACTCTGCCTTTATAACTGCCCAGTTACGGATCAGCGTTTGACAGAACCTAAGTCGGTGATCCTCAACTCGGACTATGCAACATCCTCAGGTCTAAGGATTACATTGATTGAGATATACAAATGACAACTTGTTCGTTGTACCTCAATATGGGTCAATCCGACTCGCTAAACTCTTTAGCCGAGTATGTGTAAGTTGGAATAGCATCTCCATGCCCATGACAAGTGGAACCGAGTCATCAAGCCAACTTTCACATTGGTCTAAGTTGTGTGTCCAGCACAACCTCAATGACCAAGGATATTTAGTACAAACAACATGAATGCATAGTTCCACAACTGAATCACATATTCAATGATACACATCAGATGTTTATACAAGGACTACTTAATATCTTTATGACTACAATGGGAAATATCATCATACATGATTGCCTCTAGGGCATATTCCCAACAGTCTCCCACTTGCACTCGAGTCAATCTTCCGACATCACATGTCTAAGCATCTAATGCCCATGCCTCTCAGGTGCGCCTCATGCTTCGGCTGTGGTAACGACTTGTCAACGGATCCGCAATATTTGCATCCGTGTGTACCTTGCATACCTTGATATCACCCTGATCCACGAACTGGCGAATCAGGTGGTACCACATGAGTATGTGCTTGTTCTTCTGGTGTTGTCTAGGTTCCTTGGCTTGTGCAATAGAACCATTATTGTCACAATACACGTCGAACGGATTGGACGAGCCCTGAACCACACCAAGATCCATGAGGAAATTCCTCATCCAAACAGCTTCCTTTGCTGCCTCCGAGGCGGCAATATACTCAGCCTCTGTTGTAGACGCAGACACAGTCTCTTGCTTGGAACTCTTCCAGCTCACAGCACCTCCGTTTATAATAAACAAGTATCCGGATTGCGAACGAGAATCATCAGAGTCGGTAAGATAACTCGCATCCGTGTAACCCTTTACACTGAGTTCATCTTCACCACCATAAACCAAGAACATATCCTTAGTCCTTCCCAAGTACTTTACGATATTTTTAGCCGTTGTCCAGTGGATCTCTCCAGGATCAGCCTGGTATCTGCTCACAACACTTAGAGCATAGGAAACATCCAGCCTAGTACAAATCATGGCATACACTATGGATCCGACTGCAGAAGCATATGGAATCGCACTCATCCGATTTCGCTCATCAGTTGTCGAAGGACACTGAGTCTTGCTAAGTTTTACATCGGTAAGAACCCCTTCTTAGACGATTCCATGTTGAACTTCTTCAACACTTTGTCCAAATAAGTACTCTGACTCAATCCAATGAGCCTCCTTGATCTATCTCTATAGATCCGGATTCCGAGGATGTATGTTGCCTCACCCAAGTCTTTCATTGAGAAACTCCTTTCAAATGATTCCTTGGTTTCTTGCAACATCTGGACATCATTTCCAATCAGTAATATGTCATCCACATATAAGATTAGAAAATTTACTTTGTTCCCACTAAACTTCTTGTACAAACAAGAATCATGATCACTCTTAATGAAGCCAAACGATTTGACTACCTCATCAAAGCGAATATTCCAACTCCGAGATGCTTGCTTCAACCCATAAATGGATTTCTGAAGTTTACATACTTTGTCAGCATTAGCCGGATCGACAAAACCCTTGGGATGTATCATATACACGTCCTCGGTTAAATTTCCGTTAAGGAAAGCCGTTTTGACATCCATCTGCCATATCTCGTAGTCGAAATAGGCCTCTATAGCTAACATGATCTGAACTGATTTAAGCATCGCTACGGGCGAGAAAGTCTCGTTGTAATCAACTCCTTGAACTTGTCGGAACCCCTTCGCGACAAGGCGTGCTTTATAGACGGAAACATTTCCATCCATATCAGTTTTCTTCTTAAAGACCCATTTGCACTCGACGGGTCTTGCACCGTCTGGCAGATCAACCAAGTTCCAAACTTGATTTTCATCCATGGACTTTAAATCGGATCTCATGGATCCAAGCCATGACTCGGAATCAGATCCCACCATCGCTTCCGAATAATTTGCCGGCTCATCACTGTCTAACAGTAACACATCACGAACACTTCGTAATCTCGCCGATCTTCGTAGTACAAGTGCTGCTGCCGGCTCAGCTACCACGACCAGCTCAACCTCCAAGGTTTTTGCTGACTCGCCACTAGTCGGTTCCTCTCGAATTTCTTCGAGCTGCACCGTGCTCCCACTTAGTCCCCGAATGAGAAACTCTTTCTCAAGGAAGACACCGTTCCGAGCGACAAACACTTTGCCCTCTTCTCGGTTGTAGAAGTAGTAACCCAAGGTTTCCCTCGGATACCCCACGAAAATACACTTATCCGACTTGGCTGTAAGCTTGTCCGACTGAAGTCGCTTGACAAATGCTTCACAACCCCAAATCTTAAGAAAAGACAAACTCGACTTTTTGCCTGTCCACATCTCATGCGGTGTCTTCTCTACTGATTTTCATGGTACTCTGTTTAGTGTGAACGCTGCTGTTTCTAGACAATAACCCCAAAATGATAAAGGCAGATCTGTCTGACTCATCATTGACCGTACCATGTCCAACAAGGTCCAATTCCGCCTTTCCGAACCACCGTTCCTTTGTGGCGTTCCTGGCGGAGTAAGTTGAGGAACTATTCCACAACTTTTCAGATGGTCATCAAACTCATGGATCATGTACTAGCCTCCTCGGTCCGACCGAAGAAACTTTATTTTCTTGCCGAGTTGATTCTATGCTTCATTCTGGAATTCTTTGAACTTTTCAAAGGCTTCCGACTTATGTTTCATCAAGTAGATATATCCATACCTACTCAAATCATCAGTGAAGGTAATGAAGTACTCATAACCACCCCTGGCTGTCGTGCTCATTGGTCCACATACATCACTATGTACTAGTCCCAACAAGTCGGACGCCCTTTCGCAACTCTTTGCAAAAGGTGTCTTGGTCATTTTGCCGAGTAGGCAAGATTTACATGTCTCGAACGACTCCAAGATGAACGAAGTTAGGAGTCCATCATCATGGAACTTCTTCATGCGTTTCCAACTTATATGACCAAGCCGACAGTGCCAAAAGTAAGTCATATTCAGATCATTTGGTTTCAAACTTTTAACATTTATGTTATAAACCGACTCACCACCAAGATTCAAAATAAATAACCCGTCCTGGACGGGTGCAAAGCCGTGAAACATATCATTCAAATACAAAGAATAACCATTATTCTTGATATTCGACTCATAGCCTTGCCTCATCAAACATGAAGCAGAAATAATGTTTCGACTGAGCACTGGAACATAATAACAATTATTCAGTTCCATAATGAATCCGGAAGGTAAATGAAGTTGCATCGTGCCAACTTCCAACGCAGCAACTCTTGCTTTGTTGCCGACTCGAATATCAACCTCGCCTCTTGCTATGCTCCTAGTTCTTACCAGTCCCGGCAACGAGTTGCAGATGTCAATAACTGATCTGGTATCATATACCCAAGAACTATTAGGTGCATCAGCAAGATATATGTCTATAACATTGCAAACAAGTGTACCTAAGTCGGAAGTCATACCTCCACTCTTGGCTTTGTCAGCCAAGTACTTGATGCAGTTCCTCTTCCAGTGGCCATCTGCCTTGCAGTAGAAGCAAGTGGATCCGGCTGAAGGAGATGGCTTAGGCCCCGAGGAAGCGCTTGGGACCGGGTCCGGAGCCTGCTTTCCTCCTGACTTAGCCTTCTTATTAGTCCAAGAACTCTTCTTGAACTTAGCCTTATTCTGCACCATCAACACTTGACTGGTGCCCTTCTTGAGATCCGCCTCTGCCTGCTTGAGCATCCCATGTAATTCAGTGAGCTTCTTATCCATACCATGCATGTGGTAGTTCGAAATGAACTGCCCATATGCAGTAGGAAGAGAGTTCAGAATTATATCCGTAGCAAACTCTTCGCTAATGGGGTAGCCAAACCTCTCCAGAGACTGCACGTAACCAACCATTTTGATCACATGCGGACTCAGTGGATCACCATCCTTAAGCTTGCAACTCAGCAAAGCCTGAGAGACTTGATACCTCTCAGTCTTCACCTGAGCCTGGAACATACTTTTGAGGCTTTCGATCATATCATAGGCCTCAACATGCTCGAACTGCTTTTGCAAGTCCGGTTCCATGTGAGCAAGCATAAGACAGCTAATATCCGTGGACTCATCCTTAGCCCGACGGTAGGCATCGGTGGCAGCGACAGACGCATTCTCATTCAGCTCATCTGGAAGTGGGTTGTCTAGGACATGGTCCTTCTTTTCTTGCTTGAGAACAATTCTCAGATTTCGATACCAGTTGGTAAAATGGGTGTCGTTTAGTTTATCTTTCTCAAGAATGGTTCTCAACGCAAAACCGGATATCTGAGAGTGACTTCTACTTGGTGCCATGATCTACAACAGAAAATATGCAAAACACTTAAGACATGTATTCATAAAAGAGCAAGCATATTAAACATTTTAATATTTTATGCTCCCACTAGAACCAACACCCCTCCGATGGTTGCTTAGTGATTCAGGATCCTAAATAAGCAAGTCGGCTAGTGAGCTTTAGCATCACCACTAGCCACCAAGTGATCTAGGTAGACAACTCCTTGTCAATCGCATCTCATGCGACTACTGTTGGACGGGTGGCATCACATGCCCCGGCTCCCATCCGACCTTTCCCCAAGCCCCACAACCGTTGTGATAGACCCGTCTAGCTTACCCAGTGTTTCCACAGTAAGAGTCCGACTCGAACCCACCTAGACGGAAAGAATTGGCAGCACCTCAATTTTATGAGCCCACTACCAAAAATGTCCGACTTGTGATGGTGCAAACACTGGCGGGAAAACCGACTAGACCTTCTTTGAGGGATTAAATTTTACCGACTATCTAATAGAGGTAAACAGAGACATAACAATAACACAAAATAAAGCAATTATAATGTGAAATGGTATGGCTCTCTTCATGGCGATCTCCATCTCCACAAAGCCTGTAATCCGACTCATGCCAACTCTTGTCACTTGTCGTCTTACTCCATGTCGCCGACATGTACAACGCCTTGCATGCCTTCTGGGTTCTCCAAACAGCTAAACTAGCTTAGTAAAGTAAATTGCGTAGAGAATCAGACACGCAGGTCGTTATACAATAAAATGACAGCACCTAGGCTCCAGCCGGCTGACAAAAACCGTGATTCACAGATCACGTGTGGATTACACACATACATCACATGCACATGAACCATACCATTCACAACTTCCTGCAAAAAACAAGTTAAGCATAAATACAATATCTACCGGCATTGTGAAACTCGCAACGACATCTAAGGCGCTACGACAGGGCGAAGCCGGCGGTCCCATCTACGATCTACGATTTTTGCGAAAACGTAGATCTCATCTACGATCCGGACATGGATTCCGACCATTGTTCCGATTCGATCAAACTTTTTGATCTTCGATCACCGCTTCTGGATTTAAGTGTCACAGTCTACCCCGATGGCGGAAGCCGACCGGTAGGAGTATGTCGTTCCACGACCTCAGCTGTATGATCACGGAAATCAGATCTACCATTCCCTGAGTACAGTTGATCCAATCAACCTTGTACAAAACCGATCTATCTCATAGATCGACCACCAAAACATCACATAGATCTCATCTACAGCCAACCGCATATCACATATGCGAGATCTCGAGCCTAAAACCACAAGCTATCGCTCTGATACCACTGTTGGGCCACGCGGAGATAAAACAAAAATTTCCCTCTAACGTGGTGATCCTAAGATCTAGCTGAGGTAGAAGGCCACGAGGTTTACCACTAGACGCGCAGTTGCGGATTACTGATGAAGCGCGTCAGTATATGCAGTGTAGTCCTCACGATCCGATCGTCTTGGTGCTGATCGCACAGCACCTCTGCTGGTATCCACACGTACAAGGAGGAGCGCCGGCGGCGAACTGCTAGGTTCGTTACGGCGGCAGGACTGCTGTGGATCTAGGATTTCCAACACATGGAATGACCTAACCGAACAACGATTAACCTTTCTGGGTTACGGTGCTCCACTATATATAGGGAGTGAACGTGGGCTCTGCTCGCGCGACCCATTCACTAAAGCCCATATAACACTAGTCACCGTGAGTCCAACTCACTAACTCAGTCCTAATCCGGTTTAGGTCCAACCCAACCAGATTACAGGTTGAGATCCAATCCGAACTTGCTCCCGCTCTTAAGTGTGTGACCCCACAGGCTCATGGCTACTTGGACACGATTGGAGTCTGACTCTCAATCGATCAGTCGGTAGCGGCTCCTAGCAGAACATGCCGACTCCCAAGTACCAAAGAGTCATGACGACTTGCCTATCCAATGCGACTTACGTCCGAGTCCCTTTTGCCTCACGATATACCTTATCAGACTATAGGCGAATATTTTTCATCCCTTAAATAGTCCGACTCTCTTCTCGATCCGAGATAAGTGATTCACCCGACTAACTCTTAGTCGATCGCGTCGGTTAACACTTAACCGAGTCGTGCATGGCCATGCTTTCTGAATCATATCTCACGAGAGGGCCCAGAGAATATCTCTCCAAGAGGAGGGGCAAAATCCCATCCCGGTTATTCACATCACGCAGCTTGATTCTCAGTCGACCCGAACTCTGCCTTTATAACTGCCCAGTTAAGGATCAGCGTTTGACAGAACCTAAGTCGGTGATCCTTAACTCGGAGTATGCAACAACCTCAGGTCTAAGGATTACATTGATTGAGATATACAAATGACAACTTGTTCGTTGTACCTCAATATGGGTCAATCCGACTCGCTAAACTCTTTAGCCGAGTCTGTGTAAGTTCGAATAGCATCTCCATGCCCATGACAAGTGGAACCGAGTCATCAAGCCAACTTTCACATTGGTCTAATTTATTTGTCCAGCACAACCTCAATGACCAACGATATTTATTACAAACAACATCAATGCATAGTTCCACAACCTAATCACATATTCAATGATACACATGAGATGTTTATACAAGGACTACTTAATATCTTTATGAATACAATGGGAAATATCATTATACATGATTGCCTCTAGGGCATATTCCCAACACCTTGTCCATCAAGTCGAAATAGAAGAGATGTAGAATAAAAACCAAAAGGTTGAGGAAAGAGTTTACAAGATTGTTTGTAAATAAGTTTTGAACAAATACAACTCCTATTTTTCTAAGGGGTTTTGTCCAATCCTAGGGTTACAATCCTACAGGCAACACAGTGCTCTGATACCATCTGTAGAGGTCCCAACCTTTAATAAGGTAGAGATCCCTGTGTTTACAACGCTAGTCCCTGGATCAATAGCTAGCATCCACAGTTAAGATGTAATATCAAGAAACAAAGGTCATAATACAACTTTATAACCAAGAATAAAATAATTCATTACATCTTACATACCTCATTTGGCTATCTCATTACAATGCAGCAGAAATAACTATAGCATGGAGTCCTTCATCTTCAAAGTGCCACAGGCAATCATGTTGGTTGTAGACTTGTAATCCTAATCAACACACTTCACTAACATCAAACAAACCTGCAACATAATAAGTTACAGCCACAAGGGTCAATACATTTGAATTGTATTGGCAAGTGATACTATGGTAGAATAGTGGTATCTATCATCTATATGCATTTGGCTAAGTGGATCTTAGGCTTGCTTTGCTCAAAATAGATTTTCCTTATCATTTGAAAACACTAAGTTTTTGTTTGCCAAAATCACCCAAGGCATCTACCAATCAAAGATTGAAGATCCTTTAACCCTTGTTCAACCACAAGTTTTTAACTTAGAAATTGGGATGAGGAGATTCTTGATAGCTTCCATGTCTTGATGCTCAAGTTGTCCATTGTCGGGGACACGGATAAGTACTTCGATTTTACACTCTACAGAGGTGGTGCACTTTCCCCACAAGACTCGACATGCATCGAGACAAGATCTTTCAGAAGCCTTCCCTTAGACCAGAATGGATGCGTTGCAACCTATCATCCCCTACCACCAACTGTCCATTTGGCTAAGTTATTGCAACCTATATGATCCAGGTAGAGCCCATAATGCCAAGTGGCTGCACTTGAAGATTCTCAACATTTGACATCTGAAATCTCTTTGTTCCTGGGTGGCATTCCACAAGTGAGATACACAAGGTTCACCAGTCCCCTGGCCTTGTGTAACCACTCAACAAAAATCCATCCAAGCAATACCATTCCACCCAGGTGATTCATTCACATAGTTGTTTTATTAAACAAAACACAAGTTCTTGACTTAGAAATATTCCATAGCATGAATATAATCCACCCTTGTTTTCTACTAGCTAGGCTAAGCATGGTAGTAGTAGGAATCTTAACCTAGGAAAAAATTCTACTAAGGTTTCATCTAATAGGATTTCCCATGGCATTGATAACACTTAGAAAATTCCATGCCAGTCCTACTTAGAAATATCACTAATGCATAGTGAAAACAATAGGACAAAAGTATGAAGCACCACTTGCATTTTTGGTAGAGAATATAAGTTCACTCCTTGATCTTGTAATACTCACACTCTTCAAATTTCACTACATATCAATCAAGGCACAAATTCAATCTACCATTCAAGCAATTCATCACATAGAATAATAAAAAACAAAGCAATGCATGCAAACATGCCAATGATTGTTTTATTTGGAAAAGTGGTTTCTATTAGGCTATAAACATTATAAAATATCTATTGGTCATTTATAAAAGTGGCAAAACCATTTGATATTAAGTTAGTGAAAAATAGACACTTTAAATCATTTTTGTTTTGCTAGAATTAATTTAAATCAAGGTAGTAACTTATAGTGTTTGCCAAATATATTTTTAAACACAAATGTTAGTGTTTTAAGGTCAAGTATTTAATAATAAAACCATTTGCAAAAGGTTTTACCTATAAACCATTTTTATACCAAAGCAATATTTTATTTTATTAGAAATGTCTTTAAACAAAGTAATAATTTTATAGGGTTAACCAATATATTTTTAAATCCTAAAACTTGGTGTTTAGGGTCAGGGAGTTTAATTCAAATCATTTCCCAAAGGTTTTACTCAAAAATCATTTTAAAGCATAAACAATGTTTTTTTATTTTAACTAGAAATGCTTTAATTCAAAGATTTATTTCTTAGCCTCACAAAATATGTTTTTAAAACCAAAAGTTGGTTTCTATGGTCAGTAGGTTCAAAACAGTCCAATTACAAAATATTTTAAACTAAAAATATTTTTAGAATGAATTTTATACACAAATTATGCCTACACATATTTCTGCAAAAAAACTAAGTTTACAGAAGCAAATCATCAAAAAGGGCATGGTTGGATATAATTCTTCTTGCTGATTCGATTGATATAAAATTTGCAAAATTTGGACGTGTAGATTAAAAGTTATGAATTTTACAAAATCAAACATCTAATAGAACCTTTTCTGTTTTTTAAAACAAAACTCAGGCCACATAGCGTAATCCTATTGGACAGTACTGCTTCGTTTGGATTCAGCTATACTGGCCGCAGGATCTCATTTAAATCGCACGGCACAGATCATCGCATACCCCTTCGACTAGGATTCTATCGTATCCACTGGATCATCATCCAACGGTTCACAGCACACCAACCATAGATTGGCGGCGCTAGCGCCGGCGAGCGGCGGCGGCGCGGTCATACGAGGACGGTGCCAGCGATACAAGAAGCGCGGGAGTGGGAGGAATAGCTCACCGAGTTCGCCTCGTCGTGTTGAAGCTCAAGGTGGCCGCAGGATGGACATGGGCGCACGAAGTCGATGCTGATTGCTCACCGGAGATGCTCCTGGCGTCGGTCACACTCTAGCGTCGTCGGGGGCGAGGTTGTGGTGCACGCTAAGACAAACCAGGGGTGCAGTTAGATGCGTGCGAGAGAGGGGGTTGTAGGAGTAGCAACCAGTAAGGAGGGGGCGGTCAGGTCTCACCGTGGGGGGTCGCCAGAGTGGAAGCAGACGATGACGGTGCTCGAGTGTGGTCGTTGTCGAGAATAGGGAACACGCGTGGGCAAGGGGAAGGTGCTGGAAGATGCGCACGAGGTCGGCGAACAAGTCTGCGTGATCTAGAGCAAGGGGTGCGGTCTCGGCTCGCCGGAATTCGCACTTGACCTCATCGGAGCAGAGGGTGGTCTCGGGCAAAATCGGCGCAGCCTGGTGGCGGAGGGAGACTGGGGTCTAAGGGGAAAGGTAGAGGGAAGGGAGGAGTTTTATCGAGCGTGGTTGCAGGGAGTAAAGGTTGCGTCATTGACGTGAATTTATGCCGGCAATCAACGGCAGGAAACAGCCGGCGTGGTCTTCGCGCGGGTGAAGACGAAGGTGAGCTGGTGGTGGGGTCTGGCGGCAGCGAGAGAGAGAGAGAGGTGCGTTGGGGTCCAGCGGTCAGTGAGTTTGCGGGTGAGTTAGTGAGTGACAGAAAACGATTCGGGGTAGAGGGAGTGGGATGCAATGCTGGGCCAGATGGGCTAGCTGGGTTGGGCTGTCTAGTTTCCATTTTTTTTCTCTGTTTATTTTTCTTTTTCTGTTTCTTTTATTCAGTTTTGAATTTGTTCAAACAATTCAATCAACCATTTGAATTCTAATATTTGCCAAACTTTAAGTAAGTTTTAATGTTGTTTAAACATGTATTTTAAATACCATTTTAGGAATAATTCTTTTATTCTTTTATGGTTTATATTCTTCTTAAAATGGGCACTTTCTTTTATTCAAATAAGATTTAATTATATTTTCAAACCTTTATTTGAATTCCAATTTTTACCAAACCTTTTTAGTAGGTTTTATTTATTCAATGGGGTGTTAAATAATTTACTTTGAATTATTTAAAGTGTTTCCATATGTTTTATTAATCATTTTAAATTGGGCAAATGTTTTTATTCCAATAAAATCAAATATGGTTTTAATTCCATATAATTTTATTTAAATGTTTCTTTTATTTCATTTAAGTTAATTAAATAACTTTTATTACCCTTGGGAAAATTCCAATTATTATTTTACCATGGTTTAATTAGTCATTTACTTTAGAGATTTTGTCTTTATTCCAATAGAATAGAATTTAGTTAATTCCATATTATTTTATTTGAATATTTTTTATCCCCTTATTTTATTTGTATTTGGACTATATTTATTCTATTTGCTTACGGACTTGGCCAAGTTTTAATTTGGCTTTTAAATATCCTTTATTTATTTCTTTCTCTCTTTATCTTATAAAATCCATATCTTTTTATTTATAGATCCAAAATTGGTGATTTCAATTTGTATAATTTTATTTAATATTTGTTTATCCTTTTAAATATCTTTATGATTATTGGCTCACCATTTGGTATGGATTTCAGATAGGAGCTTTATTAGCTTTAGAAATTTATTTTCGTTCATCTTATTAAATTCATAAGTTTTTATCTATGGTTCCAAATTAAGTGAAACCAATTTCTATGGTTTTATAATATTTTTATTTATCATTCTTGATCATTTTAAAATGTTTTTTGCTGAATTTTTATATGGATCAATTCCATAGTCTTAGAGAGATCTTGGAAATGATTTCTTCCATTAGGGTTTTAGAGTTTTGGTTTAACTTTTCCAAGTGTTTAAATTTCAAGATTCATTCTTTATTGAATGCATTTCACTTGATTGAAATTTGTTGGAATATTCCATTTTATTCAAAGTTTGTTCAAGATGGGTTTTTAAGTTTCCATTTAGAAATAAAAAGTTTCTTTTCACCCTAAATTTCAACAATTATTTATTTTTCACATTACAAAATTTGGAAAATTTTGGGATGTGACAATCATATGGATCGAGATCAGATATAATATAATGATAAGTAACAATCTGAACATAAACAATAATTCAATTATTCCACTCAATAGCATCAACTACAAAAGTAATCAACACCGGGAAAGTTTCCCCTAAGAACTATGCAAGATTCAACCCAATTGTTGCAGCGGGATGGAGTGGTGGTGATGGTGCTGGTGGATATGATGGTGAATATGATGATGATGATCCTGATGAAGTCTAGCTTGATGACGGCGTTGATGGCGATGATCTCACCTCTCCGGGGAGGAATTTCCCCGGCAGAAATCTGTCTGCCGGAGAGCTATTTCTCTCTTTATATTTTTTGCCCCATAGAGGCGGCGGAATCTTTTTGTGGTTGCTCCTCGAGTATTAGGGTTTCAGGGGATGTTACAGGCGAAAGGGCGATGCCAGAGGTGGTCAGGGTGGCCACACAACCTGGTGCCGCGGCCCGGGGGGCGCCAGGGGGTGGTGTGGGCCCCCTGTGGCCCATCTCCACTTCCCCTACTGGCTTCCTTTGTCTTATGGAAAAAGAGGGATTTCCATATATTTTCTGGAATTTTCTGATCTTCGCGAATATTGCATCTGGACACCGCATTTTCCATTAGAATCCTGACTCCGGCAGTTCATCATCAAAAAGTCATCGAACATGCAAAATAGATGAAATAACATAAGTAAATTAATGAATAACGGTAAATTATGATATAAAATAGTTATGCAAAATGGACGTATCAGCCATATCGGTTTTGAAAATAGCTCGGACGCGTTTCCAAATCTGGTCGTCCTCAAGATCAACTATGGAAACTCGGTTTGGCTCGAGATGACCGCCCATGTAGCAGAGCCTATGGGACCGTTGTTGGAAGGGGAAGATTCGGATGCTAATGAAAGCAGCCATCAAGTCTTCACCATGAAGTCCCCCTGAATTAGCTCCTTGAGTCGGAGCTCGAATGTCTCGGCAAGGGCATCGGTTTTCTTCGGGTTGTAGTTCCAATTCTGCCTAGAAGGGGTGCCGACTGAGAAGGCAGGCATCCAAATCTTATCTTCCTTGCCACTGTTCTTCACATAGAAGAACGGCCTGTGCCACTTCTTGCATGATTTAAGGCCTATGACTCGGGGGAACAAAGACCTTTTTCGGGGCGTAATGGAGGCAGCCCCGCATCGGGTCAATGATTTCTCGAAGGGGTGCAGAGATTTATCTGACACGACATTAGCTCGGATCTGGAAGAATTTGGACCAAACAACTACGGAAGGCCAAAGGCCGAAGTATCCTTCAGAAGCGAGATAAAAGCCGACAAAGAGGCAATAGAATTAGCCGGAAAATGATGAGGCTGGAGGCCAAGAACTCTAGGAAACCTTTGTCAAAATTGCTAAGGGGAGGCAGAATCCTCTAGCGAAATGTGTCATGAAAACTACATATTTGACGTCCTCTACGATGGGGGCGGCCTCTGGGCTGGGTAATCGACACCTTACCTCGGCGGGGATACGATAGGTTTTCCGAAGCCACTCGATCTCTCTTCGAATGACCATAGATCCTTGCCACGAACCGCGCTCTGGGACCATAACATCATCCTCTCATCTGACAACGGTGCCGCTATGCGAGCTCGACATGGCTTCGTCGGAAGAATCAACAGAGGAGGAAATGCTGGCGGCGGGGAGAGGTCTCGACGTCCACGGCCCCGTCGTGGTGACAAAGAGCGCGGCGGTGGGAAATAGGAAGGACCGGAGGAAATGCTCATGGCGAGTGTGCAACACGGGGGAGCAAGACCAAAAACCAGCGGAGCGGTCATGTGGAGTAGGGTTCAGCGGCCGCGGAGCGAGGCGGAAGACGAAGGAGATGGGAGTGAAAATAGTGGGCAAAGGTTTTCCCACTCCCCCATTTATAACCACGTACTGCTAGCGGTAGTGGGATCACCGGTGCGTGGTGGTTGCCGCATACACGTGTGTATCGTGTGCCGGCGACCACAGAGTGGAGCCACAGGAGGGGTTACGCAGCGCAGGAGGTGATCCAGCCGCCATGACCATTGCGTCGACCGAAGAGACGCTGCGCTGATGTGACCGCCTGCAGTGATCACTTTACTCATGTCATAGAACACTGTAGCGGTACAAAAATTGAGGCAAAAGTACAATGATTGAGACACGTAGGATGAAACTTACAAGAGAAGCTAAAGAGATGACCCGGATGAATAAGACTAACTCGAAAGAACGAGTTATACCTTGGAATGAGTCAAAATAAGTCAGAAAAACAATAAGATATGAATCGAGGTGCGCCTAAAAGAAAGAGCCGACTGAAGTATATTTCGACAAACATATGCATAGGAACTAAATATCTAGAACCTGCTGTATCCTTGCCGACTAAGGTCGCCAAGACCGCACCAGCTTTGGGGACTAATGTCAGGGGGATGACCGCGGGTAGGGTCAAGCTAAGGTAAAACGTCAAGGCCCTCGAGGATCCGGATCGGGTCAAAGAATGACCCGGTCGAGTTATATAGAGGCTAGCCAACTAAGGCACAGCTTAACCCGAGTTAGGCAACTAAGACTTGACTCGGCCGACATACGGGTTATGTCAGCATACAGTTATTACAATTTGTATATCCAAGTTAGGGCTTGGCTGAGTCATACAAGGCAAGGCCGAATCATGGGGAAGCTTGCTCGAGAAGGAGGGTGTGAGTCCCGAATTCAACACTGCACGACGTCTCTCCCTCAGGAATTTGTATAGTGCCAAGCGCTACGGACAAGAGCCAGAGGGACAGAGAAGCAGAAGAGGGTCACGGAGATGACAGTCCCCAAGCCCTAGGCTCACACGTTGTGGGCTCTGGGAAGTTGCCTCCGATAGAAGGGAGACATGGAAAGGCTCCCACTGAGTTACTATTGGGACAAACATATTCCACGAATATGCTGTCCACGTAAGCCCTAAGTGTAACCTGGCCACCCCTTTATAAGGTGAGCCAGGGCCTCCTGAGAGGGTGATCGATTCATTTTTCCACTTAGCACTAGCTGTAAACTTCTTCTTCCTCTCGCTCATACAACTCGAGGAGCAAGTGTAGCACTAGTTGTGTTGAGTAAAGAGCTAGTTCTTATATTCTGAGTGTAGTAATCACTACATCTTCCCTCCCTGGATCCCACTAGTACACATTGGACCCAACTTAAGCCTACCCATGGCATCTGTCGTACCACCACCACGACAGTTCAACTAGCATATACAACAATTGACATATGTAGTGGTTGCTACACTAATCCGTCCATACTAAATATTGCTACAAAAGATCGAATCTTGTCATATAAAAATCTTCGAACATTGTCGTGAACTCTTTACCGACATGTCGACTATTTCATAGATGTGAAACATCCATGTCTGTTTCTTTATAGATCCAAATACAATCGATAGGCTTCATGCCTTCCAGAGGGTCTTCCAAGTTCAGTAACTTGGTTTTCGTGCATGGAACTATCATGGATTTTATGCATCAAGCCATTCGACGGATTAAGAGCCCATCATCGCTTCTTTTCATGTAGTTGGTTCATCATTGTCAAACAATAATGATCAATCTCAAATCTTACTATTTGATTGTATTACTCAACATCTTTTGATCTTCGAGACCACATCTTTTGAGGCACGTGAGCCATGAGCATTGTGGCTTCCTCCGGGACATTTTTCGGCGATGCGCAACTCAACACATATAGCAAAGGTTCAATAACCTTATCAAATTTCTGATGTTCTCCTACTTAACTTTTTGCGAAACTTCCTTCTCAGGAAATTTGACGTTTCTAAGCGACAAAACATTTTTGTCTTTGGTGTTACGGAGGAAGACCCAACGATTATTTGGAATAACCTACAAATACATGCTCATCCGAATTTGGTTGTAAACATTTTACTTATGCCTATCATACCAAATTTTAAGAAAATACAACTTGGGTCTTATCCCAATCCATAACACACATGGTGTCATTTCAACGGATCATGATGGAGCTCTTTTCAGTGTAAAAGAGATAGTCACTAAAGATTAATATTTAAAATATAATAGCAATTTTATAAACAATGTCATAGATCCGACCATGCCAAAAAAGGTTTGATTACATTTTACGAACACTCCATGTTCCTATGGTGTTTCAAGAAAATAAAATCTATGGAAAGATTACTCAAATCTTATGTCTTTTGCTAAACTTGTAACTCAAATATCTTCCTTTATGATCCAATCATAAATTCTTTATTTTCTAAATATAATGATTTTCCACTTCATCTTGAAATCATTTGAACATTTTCAAATGTTTCATATCTCCCTTATTAAGTAAATATACACATGTATTTACTCAAATTTTGGACAAAGCATATATATGAAGTTTAAATCCATCGCTCATGACTACACATAATGTACAATGTACATCAACATGCACTATGTCCAATAGTTTAGTCGTTCATTTCTTCTTTGTCCCATGAACGAGGTTTTAATTATCTCTGGGAAAGTTTCACAAGCGGCAATTGATCAAAATCAAAGGAATCCAAAAATCCATTAACATAGTGTTTTCTTCTTGTTTTCTTTCCAATATAATTTAAACGGTTATGCCACTCAAAAGTGATATTTCAATCATTATTCTTGCGACTTTTTAGCATTAGTGTAATGGATGTGATTTCTCCAAAAAGACTTGTAAAAGCTCATGCATCTTCTATGGAATATGGTAATTATTTGAATAACCATTATTCTCATAATACTGGAACAAAATAATAATTATTAAAACAAATCTTGAAGGTTAAGTTTGATGTCAACTAGAAACACAAAAACACTTTATTTGTTTCTGATGAACATCATCCCATATTCTTGTGCCAGTAACTTAGGCCATTGTAGTTCATGAATTGCGTTGTCCTATGTGATAATTCGCACCAACCAATCCGGTATCCAATAACTAAGAAACGCACTGTTTAATAAGCAAATAATATATCCACAACATATATAACATCTATATACCTAAGCTACACATTTCTAGTCATTTTTCTTTCTGCCAAGTATTTACCAGATTATCTTTCAGCATTTCCTTACCTTTTAAAAGAATTTATCAACACCAATTATGGTGCCATACATATGACACATAGTCCAAATCCCACTAGTCAAAAACAAATATCCTTGGACTTCCACTTTTGATGTGTATCACCATCATCAAATGTTTGGTGCTCTTCAAATTTTCATTCCTTTTAGTAATCCTTTTAATGTAGTAAACATTTTACCTAAATCGTTTATCCATCCTTATCATGACAACTTTCATGATCAAGCTACTATAGCTTATAAAGGTGAATCGTGAGTATAATGTTAGTTCCAAAAAACTTTTTGGGAGATCAGAACGCCTATCGTCTCCAACCTTCGCGAATTCTCATACAATATGAGAACATGTATCTTACTAAAATTATATTCTATCATATTGCAACCGCACACTGTTTCGGATATCATAATATCTTTCACGCATGATGGTTGCTGAAACAATTCTTTCAACTCCTAGATAACTTTGATACTAAAACAACTTTCGAATATCAAAGATCATTTAGGCAAGCATGATATTTGGATACTAACATTGGAACTATTACTCTTGATTCAATACTACTTATTTAATCTCATGGAGTAAGTGAAGTTTTGTTGAAAGTTTGCAAGAGTACTTTAAATTTTAGATTGACACTTATAAAACAATACGATACCAGTTCATAAAGTAAAAATCCAGAATTCTATAGTTCTATTATCTTAATTATAGCTAAACACAAGGTAGTTAACAAATGCCAGTGACTACAACGAACTATGAAAATTCACTTCGATTCAATCTATGATAAATTGAGTTCAATTAATCCAAATTACTAAATGAAATCCCACTCAAAACAACATCCCTCGAGTCGTTTTGGTGATTACATGAACCAGATCCACTACACCAAGACCGATCATCATGTGAGTTGGTGCATCTTCAAAGGTGAGCATCATATGGATATCATATCAACTATATGACTCATGCTTTACCTTTCGGTTCATGCTTTGAGGCCATGTTTGTACATTCTAGGATCGCCAACTAAGAAAATTAGTACTCACATGTGTAAATCTGTCTTATACCCGTTGTATACGAACGTAGAGTCTATCACACCCAATCATCACATGGTGCTTCGAAATGACAAACTTTCTTAATGGTTCATACTAAAGGAAGAACACATTTTGATATTTAGTGAGAGGGATCATCTTATAATGCTACCGCCAAGATCTAAAACAAGACATAAGCATAAATAAGATGCAAACAAACATCATATGCATAAAGTGATATGATATGGTTCTTGCACTTGATCATTACCATGTGCATCATGGTATGATCCCTATCATTCAATTTGTGTAATGCCAAGGTCTATGGCGCTCCGACCTATTTGTTATAATTCTTGAGAGTATCTTACCATACTATAATTATAACATTTACCATATCATGACACAAGCCGAGCAAAAATAAATCTAGATGCCTCTAATTTATCTTTTGCAAGTTTTACGTGTCTTAGGGATTTCGAAGAAAGATATGTTCTACCTACGAACTTCAACCACAACGGTGATAATCAAGTTACTAGAAGACAGTTGTAAATCATATACTAACTATAGTAGTAGAGACCGACACCCGCTAGCCACTTATGCAAAACTGGTTGCATGTCAAGCATGGAACATGTCTCATGTACAAGGACATGTAAAGTTTGTCCGGGCCACTTCATCCCACTATGCCACTAATATCCAAAGTACACAAAAGTTTGCAATAACATGATCATCAGTTCCCACATCTCTATGTCTTCTAACCATACAAAGCATCTACACATAGGCATAGCTCTAATACCACTGATGGGGTTTCTTGCATAGAAAACAAAAAATTCCTACGATTGCAATTGCCAAGATCGAATCTAGGAGACAGTTGTAACGGTTTCAGAAGAACTCACCCTTGAAGACTGTAAACGGGATAACGTTCCTGCAAACAAATGTGGTTGTTGTAGACGTACACGACTGTCCTCAAGGACGTGCAAATGATCAACACCACAAAGGGGTAGCGCCTCCATATTCGGTCACACGTTCGGTATGCCAACAACTTCCATACCTTCCTCCATTTGGGCAGCAGAAGTAGGGGATCCTCAGGAACTCCAGTAGCACTACGACATGGTAGTGGTGGTGGTGGTGGAGAAGATCTTGAACAGGGCTTCGCCTAAGCACCGTGCTCATGGCAATGGACAAGCTAGAAAGGGGAGGAAGATGCCAACCAAAGGGCATATGAGAGGAGATGGATGAGTGAGAGGAGAGGAACTCCACCCCTCCTTTTATGCAGGTAGGGGCAGCCCCCATGGGGCTATGTTCATGGGGCATGGAGTGCCCCCACCTCTCCCCTCTTGATTGCTAGTGGACTCTCCACTCACAAAAATAAAGAGCCACTTTCTTCCATTTAATTTCCACTAAAAAATCAAAGGTATTTATATTAAAGCACTTTAATTCAATTGGTTTAATGCTACTCAATTTAATGAACACTTCATTTAATGAGTAGTTCATTTGATGAACACATTAACATTTTCTCCCCTTGCAATATTTCGCTATACTAAAACTATTCCGGAAGTTTCGTCACAACAGTTCCTATGTTGTCTAGTATTTTCTCTGGTGTTCCCTATCCACTCAAATGCGTCGACTACCCTTAAGTGTGTCTACCTACGAGTTCATGAATAGAGTGGACATGATCAAAAATATCTCTTATCAATAGTCATTAGGGAGACCTAGAGATCCATAATGACTACCACCTCATCAACGATGAACTAGTGATCACGTGAACCTTTTTCACAGTAACCAATTCCTTTTGTCTCGCGATATCTTACTTGTCCGAGATCTGATCATTTGGTATTATCGACACCTAGTTCGATCTCGTTACCAACAACTACTATTTTCTTGTTCTTGTGATATAATAGTATTAGTGATCAAATCACTTGCTTGCAAGCTATGTTAATGTGATATCACCGAGAGGGCCCTAAGTATATATCTCTGTCATTTGGGATGGACAAATCCCACTCTTGATCCATGAGCCTCAACTAACACTTTCTAAGTACCCGATGACATCTTTATTATCACCCTGTTATAGTGTGCCATCAGATGGAATCAAAGTACTCATGGTCTAAGGATTAGTGTTACTTCGGATGATGTTATAGCAATGTAAACATAATGACATGATCATATTACTATACTTTGGGAGAATGTTCATCACATAATTACACCAATGATGTGACCTCATTATTAACAACATCCAATGTCATGATCAGGAAACCTTGATCATCTGTTAATCAACAGGCTAGTGTAATGAGATGCATTGCTAGGAACCTTTTATTTGTTTATTAAACACACATGTATTAACGTTTCTAGTTAACACAATTATAGCATAAGAAATAAAAATTTATCATAAACATGGAATAAGATAATAACCACTTTATTATTGCCTCTCGGGCATATTCCTTTCACTCCTCCACTTGGATCTCTATCGACACCCGGATTGTTAATCCCAGATGCCTATTATGTTGTACATTACAATCCCAGGATTACCATTTTTGCGAGACATAACAGATTGGTACCATAGTTCATCATCCATTACAAACCATATAGGTCTTACAAATACTTGATCTCATGATCAAGTCTGATTACAATCAAAGCAGCGGAATAATAATAAAGGTAGCATGGTCGGGGCTCCATCTTCAGGGTCACAGGCAATGCTGGCTATGGGAGATGATCCTAGTTATCGTAAGCGTCATTTTGTCCATCTTCCTCTTATTCTCCTTCATAGTCTGGCCATGGGAATAGCCAGGGACAAAGCCATGAGTATTTTGTAGTACTCGCAAACTTTCACTAAAGCAATAAGGCCATTCTATAGGATTCATAAGCTCTAGATTTGTTTGCCACAAGCCAATTTTATTTCAACCAGTATCTAGTAATAGAAGTCTAAATTTAGTTATCTAGGTTACTTAGGTGGGAACCTAACTTCATTTCGACAACTTGTGGGGTCAAGTCAAAGTCATATTTTAAGTCACGGGTCATTTTGGAAACATCTCACAATGGAACAGTATGGCCATCCAACTGTCCATAACCGCGGACGCGGCTATTCGAATAGTTTGACACTTTGAAGAGGTGGTACACTTTCACCACAACATTCAATACATCCATCAGGAAGAATCCTGAATCATCATACTTAGTATGCGAATAATCAATCCTAAACTTTCAATTACACAACCTAGTATAGGCACCTCCCCTATGAGTTTGGCTTCCCAACCATGACCATATGTCATCTTGGGCACTACATAGGTGGACAGTCACATTCACAAGGTAGCCTCAGCTCACGTCATTCCGCGAGGGAACCCATACCAAGACATGTAAACTTCCAGTCAAGCCCTACCCAAATTCGGGTATTGTGATTGTATGGTAAATGTTGGAATGGTATCACATCCGAACAAAACCATCAGTTTTTATCAAAGTCAAGTCACATACTTTCTTCACCATCATCTTTAAGTCAATGTGTCCATAACACATGTCAAATCATTTCAATAGAATGACTCATCATTCCATGGTTTTCATAATAATTTGTTCCCATCTAAATGATCAAGTTTAGTTTAGCACTAGCATCTATCAATTGGGAGTATGTGTCACTAGTTGTAGGGTACTAAGCTGGTGTATCTATATTCATCAAGCTCCAAGCTGTTGATGACACTTTCCTCATCATCCACTAATCATCCAAGTTATTAACTACTGAAAAAATTTGCGAAAATCAAAGCTTGTAAATAAAACTGGGATTTGGTATGGTAAAAAGGGGTATCACAAGGGATTGCAAGTGGGACTTGCATGGTTTATCTTAGATTTCCTTGGTTGGTAAGGTGGTCGAAGTTCTCTTCCTCATCTTCGTAGAATTCCTCCTCGTCGTAGCCCAGATTGATACTAGCGTCTATAAATAAATACGAGGTACACAATCACCAAACAATACTTAGCTAATTCTATTTACCACACAAGGATCAAACTAGATGATCTAGCATCATCTCTATAGTACAAGAAAGGGTGATAATATTTTATTTATCTTATTTTTAGGAAAGTAATTTCTACTCGTTGAAACGTTGCCTGGGATTTAATATTCTCCAAATTAAAAATATGGTATCATATTTACACATGTCATCACCACATACTCTAATACTTGGGAATGTGATTTAAATTGGTTGGCCTAATTTATAATGCTTAACACTATTATTTAATAATATTTAAGTGGCTAAAAATGACTAGAAAGTCATTCTTTTAGTTTTGGTCCAGTACTACTGTATGTAAGTATGTAGATTTTTACATATTCAGAAAAGTCTTGACAAATGTGATTTCTGAGAGTTGGAATCAACTCAAAATCAACTATGGTTGATTTTATAAAAATGTTTGAAGTTGCAAAGCTACTAGCTTGTTATTTTTACTGAGGGTGATCCACAGTTTCAAACTGTTTGAATCCAATGGGAGTGATTAGAGATTTTCATCTACTTTCAAACAAAATTGGATTCATTCAATTTGGTGCAGTGAATCTCTTTGAATTTATTTTTAAAGTTCACTACAGAAAAGGTTTTTGAATAAAAAGAAAAATATTAGGTTTGAATTATTGGGCTCGCGCGGGAAACACTACTGGACTGGCCCAACTGCACAGCGTGCGCGTAGTGGGCTCACTCAGGCTGGTCCCACGCATCAGCGGGTCATCTAATGCGAAGCGGTGGCGATCAATATTAGCCCTTCGATTACAACACGATCTAAAGTCTAGGTTCATCGTCTATGTCGCGGTACTCTGGCGAGATTATGACCTAGCGGCACGGCGAGGGTGGCGGGGGGCTTACTAGGGCTCCAGCTAGGCTTGCAATGCGGGCGAATGAGCTTGTCGACGATGGCGATTTGAATGGGCGGTCTCATTTGGTCGGGCAACGTCGGCGTTCTGTGCGGGTACGGCGGTGTTCGTCAGCGAGTATGGTGGTCAAGGGGGCGCACGGTGACCAATGGGCATGTCTGGGCGGTGGCTGGTTGACGCCACGGTTACGAGTACGGGCGGAGAGGTCGAGTCGCAGCGTGCGTGCGCGAGGCGACTGCGGTGCTCCGTCGTGCTCTCGGCATGTCCGTGTCTTAAATGGGCGTGGCCATTATAGGTCCTCCGCGTCCTGCCGTTGGTCGAGGGGTGGACAGAGAGGGGCGGTGAGGTCATGACTATCTGCTAGACATCGCGAGCGAGTGAGGCGCGGCCAGTGGCGTGTTGTCGATGTCCGAGTGACATGGTCAGCTTGGGTACCACTGGCATTGATCAAGGCAGTGAAGAAGAATGGCTCAATTGCACGGCTGGGTACTGGGCATGATCGTGGGTGAGCTAGGGCAAAGATTTGGAGTGCAATGGATGAGCAATTAATTGATCACAAACAGTAGATAGTTGGTAGTTGTACTGTGATCACCAAGTGTTCGATCAAATGGCCGCATGAACTAAATCATCACCAAATTCAATGTTTTTGGTGAGTGATCCGATACTAATCTTGGTAGTCTCTGGGTGCAATGGTTTGCCAATGGGTGTTGGTTTGAGTGGTTTTCCAAAAATGGCTATCTTGGTATATAAGATATTCAAATTTTAGTTGCCTCTCAAAAGAGTTTGAAAAAGTTTCTGCAAGGTTGGTAAGTTTTATTGGGTTTAGTGTCACTAGGTCTAGCAAGGAGAGAAAAGAAATGGGAAAGTTTATGTTTGAGATTAGTTGCTAGAGAGGCTCAAAGTAGGCTAGTGGTTAACTTTGGCAGAAATGACCATTAGGTCTTATGCTTCATATTTTCATTTTCTTTTGTTTTGATTTGATTTGGTAGTGACCTAGATGATATGGTTTTGATCTTTAAACCATCTCTCATAATTTACAACAATCAAACATGGAATTGCAATCATTCATATACACAAGCATAAAGGTTTGAATTTAATTTATAAAAGATTTGGTTAACCCTAATTTTGATTAATTAAGGAATGATCCTTATTAATATTTTGGGGTGTTACAATCTCTTTGGGCCATAAACTTATGGCACTCTTGGTGTAAGGAAGTATGGACTTGTCATCATTGATGATTATTCAAGATATACTTGGGTCTTCCTCCTCAAGTCAAAGGATGAGACCTACAAGGAATTCATCATCTTTGCCAACAAGCTCAACGCACTCATGAAATGGAGATCAAGACTATTAGGACTGACAACTATATGAATTAAAGAAATATACCATGGAAGAGTTCGTTCAAGATGAGGGGAACAAGCATGAATTCTCGGATCCCTATACCCCCCCCCAAATGGTGTTGTTTAAAGGAAGAACAGGACAATCATCGAGATGTGAAGAACAATGTTGAGTGAATTCAAGTAACCCCACAACTTTTTGGGAGAAGCCATTGCTACTGTGGTTCATTAAATGAACTGGCTCTTCCTCCGAGCTCCCTTTGACATGACTCCATACGATATTATCACAAATAAGAAGCCCATGTTCAACTACTTCCATGTCTTTGGGTGCAAGTGCCTCGTTAAGAACAAGAAAGAAAAGCTCGATATATTCTAATCTAGAACTATAGAGGGTATCTTTGTTCATTATGCGAAAAACTCTCACACTTATAGATAATACAACTAAACCAATGGTTGTCTTGAAGTATCTTGTGACATGGGGTTTTTGGAGAAGAATGGATCCCAAGAGGGGCAAGTTGTTTGACGTGATGTAGGTGATGGAGATTCTTCCCAAGTCATCAAGTTTATGGGTATTGTTGATATCTTTCCACCGAATCTCATATTCATGATCAAGAAGATGACAGGAGAATCAAGCCCAACCTAAGAAGATCCTAGCTCTACTCAATTTGATCCATCAAGTGAACCACAAGATGAACAACTCACTTAATATATCATGCAAACCGAAGAACAAGAAACAAGTCCTAAACCCGTTGAGCAAGACCGAGAAGAAGAACAAGATCCTCCACCACAAGGTCAAGCTCAAGATGGTGTCAATTATCAAGGACCTTCAAAAGATGAATTTGTTTATCATGAAGGCACAATATGGAAGATCAAGGCCGCCTCCATTGCAAGGGGGCTTCGATTCAGCAATATCCTTGGAAGCATATCAAGAGGGATAGAGCATCGCACCGAGAAGAAGCATCTCACAACCTTTTGTGGGCAGCATGCCTTTGTGTCCAGAGCCACTCAAGGTTCATGAAGCTTTGGAGGATCCAGATTGGGTCGTTGCCATGCAAGAATAACTTGAGTGCTTCACTGGCAATGAAGTTTGGTCTCTTGTGGAGAGGCCTAAATGTCATCGCATCAATTTCATTGGTACCAAGTGAGTGTTCAAGAACAAGCAAGATGAAAATGGAACCGTCACAAGAAACAAAGCAAGGTTAGTGGCGCAAGGGTATGCCCAGATAGAAGATATTGACTATGAGGACACCTTTGCGCCCATTTCTCGCCTTGAAGCTATTCGTCTCTTGCTTGATATGCATCTTTTCATAACTTCAAGCTTTATAAAATGGATGTGAAAAGTGCATTTCTTAATGGTCCCTTGAAATAGGTTGCATATGTTGCTCAACCCTCGGGTTTCCAAAACACACACTATCCCAACCATGTGTATCTACTCCATAAAGCAACCTATGGACTAAAGCAATCTCCTCGTGCTTGGTGTGAGCACCTTAGGGATTTATTACTCCTGGGCAGGTTTAGTGTGAGTGAGGTCAATTCCACCCTTTCACCAAACGGGTTAAAGGGGTGGCTTATTCACTATTCAAATTTATGTTGACGATGTTATATTTGGTGGAGCTAACGAATCTCTTAACACAGCTTTTTCCGAGTTGATGACTATGAAATTTAGGATGTCCATTATGTGGGAGTTGAAGTACTTTCTAGGCTTCATTGTTAAGCAACTTGCTCAAGGCACCTTCATATCCCAAGAGAAGTATGTGAAGGACATGCTCAAGAAGTTTTACATGACCAATACTAATCCCGCAAAGACACCCATGCCCCTAAATGGGCAACTTGGTCTTGGAGTAGGTGAGAAGGACGTGGATCAAAAGGCATATTCCTCCATGATTGGTTCCTTGCTCCACCTTTGTGCTTCTAGGCCAGATATAATGTTAAGTGTTGGAATGTGTGCTCATTTTCAATCCTCTCCTAAGGAGTGCCATTTGAGCTTGTTGGCTATGCGGATGCAGATTGGGCCGGTGATAAGGTTTACCGAAAGTCGACCTCCAGGGCTTGCCAATTCATTGTCCAGTCGTTGGTGTTGGTTATCCAAGAAACAAAACTCCACCACCCTATCCATTGCTGAAGCTGAATACATATCTGCGGCATCTTGTTGCGCCCAATTGTTATGGATGAGGCAAACCTTGAAAGACTATGTTGAGTATCTTGGTACGGTGCCTCTTCTACGTGAAAATGAAAGCACAACAAAGATTGCTACTAACCCCCTACAACTTTGCCGCACCAAACATATTGACATCCGCCACCACTTCTTACATGACCATGTCACAAATGGTGACATCAATCTCACTCATGTGGGATTGATGTTACAATTGGCGGATATCTTCACGAAACCTTTCGATGAAGCTCATTTTCTCATGTTGAGCTGAGAAATCGGTATTCTAGATCCTAAAAACTTGGATTGATTTACTTCTTGCACTATATTCTTACTCTTAACATGATATGTAGCCTAGTCGCGCAACACATGTAGGGATAGTCATCTTACCATGCCTTGGTATGATGCATACCTATGTGTCCAACATAAATTGATCTCGTGTCATGATATGGGTCCAAGCATCTATCTTTGAGGCGCCATGACATGTGTGCTTAAACATAGGGGACAAATCCCCTGCCAATTCTTTGCCTCCTATGCATATTAATGTTTCCACTCTCTTGAGGCCTTATGAGTTCATTTTCAAAATCTTGTGGATCATGATATATTTTGAACACATACCCATTGTTGCTATTCCCTTCTTATTCCTTTTTACTCCAATGGGGATGCCTAGAATACATGTTTTTCTGTTTCTAAGTACATATCACATTCTCTACATGAAATACACAATCAAAATCTATGTTGTTTCCCCTTTTCTAGACTTTCTCCTCTTGTTCCTGGGTGTTTTGGAGAAAATTTCGGCGTCGCCAGATCTGGCCCCAGAAATTTTTGACTCCGCCGAACTGGGTTCCTGAATCACGTTTTGGCGTCCACCAGAAATTTCCAGCGACATACCCGGTGACGCCAAACTTATCAACGGAACACTCCCTCCTATATATTTCCTATCTTGTGGGCGTGGGAAGTAGTTGGTTATTTTCCCATCTTCCCCATGCTTCATGCCGCCATGGCCACTGCGTATTGCTCCTCCACTCTCCCCTAGCCTCTTCCAACCACCCAAATTCCTACAATCTCCAAACAACGATCGGGCATTTGGCAAGATCTTCACCGAATCTTTTTTTGTTCCTTGGACCGCATTGGGAGATCAGGGATTCTCTCCAAGTTCTTCCTTGAGGCTCCTATATTTGCCAAGGTGCGGCCCGGAGAATGATGTCGATAAATCTTGTTTTCCTCTCTCTAATCCTTGTTCTCTCCAAGTTCTCCCTTGAGTCTCCTATCTTGGGAGATTGGGGATTTTGCCACCGTCTTGGGATCTAAACCTAGGTAACCTATGTTACCTCGTACCCACCAACTCACCGCCTTCCCCCACCTCTCTAAACACACTCTGTCAGGAACCCTCCATGGCGTACTCATCAGCAATACCACGACAGTTGGTGCCAACTATGGGGCAAGAGGCACTTCGAGCTCTACACCGGGCGAGATCCAATCTCTTCATGGGAATTGGTGACACCGTAGCCATTGGGTGTTTCCTCTTCTCTGGCAACATTCCGATCATCCCTCTGAACAAGTTCTAGATCCCGACAAAGCCAAACCCCACCCACTGCTCCATTGTTCCAATCGGGGACATCCACCTCTTCATCGGTAAAACTGGCTCGGGATCTATCTCCCAGGAAGTCGTACATGCATCAAGGCCTGCATGGACGGCCTCCGAGAAGGACACGTTCGTGGAAGGATCCAGCCCGTCTCTCCCTTTGGAGTTTTCCGGATTAGATTGGAACAAATCAAGGCCCACCCAAACCGCCCATGTCCAGGATATAACGGTGGAAGACCAAAGAAGATCATCTTGCCTCCCCCAAGTGTTAGAGAAGAAGAGGTAGAACTTTGTTGGTGTCATCAGTTTCTTTGATCTGGCCCGCTGCATACAAAGGTCAGGAGAATCCCCGATTGACTACCTCGCTAGATGGTTAAGGTTGAGGGGTGACGTAGAGGGGGTTCATGGCAATGATGCAGTGTACCACTTCACCGAAGGATTCATGCCCGGCACACTTCTCCGGCATTCGCTCGGGAGGCAACAGGTTACTAGAAACCTCATTCTCACCCGGGTAATCGAGACCATTAACGATTTCACCCCGGATGATGAGCAAGACCAGGCCGACATTACCACCGTATTCAGAAAATCCAAGTTCATCAGCCATGTTGCCACTGGCTCGGCCACTACCACCGAAGAAGCTGATGCTCCCTCCGACTTAGTCTTAGACGCACTCTACACGAACATTAGAGGTGAATCGGATTATATCGAGGCCAACTCGGAAGAACTCGATGCTGCCATGAAGGAGATCAAGCACGAGGACCGCGCTGACAAAGACATCACTTCTCGCCAGGTACTAGTGGCCATTGGGAATGTGATTGAACAAGATCAGAAAACCAGAGTAGCTCCACCAAAAGCAGGTGATGCCAAACAAGCAGTAGCCAAAAAAAATTGTCGTTCCATCGGATCCGGCAAAGGCCATGCCTCCTCCGACTATCCCCGTGCATCAGGTGCTGGAACTCGCCACCATGCCTAGCACCGCCAATCAGGAAAATCTGCCGCCACCGCCATCTACTTCAGCGGCTAGGAACATCTACGTCACCCCCGCAGACAAGGTTATCTATGGCGAAACCCTCGCCGAGCCAATCACCGTTGCCCATATCCGGAATGTGGTCGAGCTCGATGAAAACGCCAGGATCTCCTCGTGGAGGCAAAGATCATCGCGGAGCAAGGTGCACGGCTGGACAGAGATCTGCCAAAGTACAGAAATCAAACGAGGTGGCAAAATCAATGGAAATGGAGTACAAGAATCTGCTCAAACAGCAGAACACCAAGACATCTCCAGCTCACGTTGTCCATTATCTAGGCGGCCGACGCAACTTGGGGTGGGCTCTATCGAAGCCGGTAAAAGCTACCCCCTACATCAATAAGGCCGGGTAGCAAGTCATGCCTATGCTCGCCCTCAACATGGTTGTTGCCAAAACCCTACTAGAGCAGGATAGATCACCCGTGGTGCTATATCAAGTCTACGAGCTTGTTGCCAAGACTATCAAACAGTAGGAAAAGGCCACCTCTCAGAGGCTCGAGTATGACCTAGCATATTGCCACTCTAGTTTCAACAACCAGCAAAGGGAAAGATCTCCACATTATGTCAGATCTCGCACAGGTTCTTCGGAAAGAAGGTGGAGGGACGCACTCAACAGGACTAATACCATCCCCATATCGTCCAACCATGGATCCAAGGTTCACCCCCGTCGCTCGCCACCAGCTCCCCGATATTCCTGACATCACGAAGACCCAAAAGCTCACCATCATATGAGCATGCCTCCGCCTAGACACCCTCAGGGCGGCATCATTATTCGTGATAATGTGGAGCAGCCTCGACATGACGGAGTGCACAACGGTAACAATGGACACATGAGAAAGTCGCACCAAGACCCTCCATGTCCGAGAAGCAACCGGAACAGGCGTGATGATGAGCAGGACGGGAACAACAAGAAGGCTAACCCACCGCCACCACCACCATCACCGCCAAGAACCCACCATGGTGGAGGACCGCGCAAATCTCACCACTCGCACAACTCTCCTCCCTATGGCGACAATAAGTACAATAAGCAACCGCATCCGTATGATGCGCGTTCGCGCCTTGACAAGATCTATGAAGCCCGGGAAGAGCCATACTAGGGACCATGTTTTTTCGGCCCAGTCATACGAGCCACAACTTACCCCAAGGGTTTCAAGACTGACAAGACTATCAAGCCCTATGACGGCACAACCAGGCCAGCTACATGGTTGCAGGACTACATCGAAACTATAGAAATCGCAGGGGTAACCCCAACGTTGCTGTCAAGTACCTCCCAGTGATGTTGTCCAACACCGCCCACCAATGGATTGATGACTTGCTGGAGAAATCAATCTCCAATTGGTTGGACATGCATGCAGCGTTCACCAAGAACTTAGAGGGTACGTACAAATTTCCCTGCAATGTCTATGATCTATAGTAGTGTGTCCAAGAGAAGGACGAGTCTTATCGGGCCTATCTCTCCCATTCATGTACGGGGGTGCATGATCAAACCGCTATGGCCCCCTTCATCGACGTCTTGGAGAAAGGAACCTTGCTCCAACACACGCTGAAGCGCACTCAAGGCAAAGGCAAACTGGACCTCAACTCCATGATTGCCAAAGCCAGTGAGTTCGTAGCTGCTGTTGAAGATGCTCGCGGCTCCCTACTGAAAGGGCATTTTGCCCCTTTTTCATGTTTTGATGTTTGTTAACAACACTAGGAAGGTTTAATCGTGTGTTAATTTTCAGGGCATTATAATCCTATCATCATACTGATTATGTGTTTCTCCCTTCAAAGGAAAAAGAGGGTTCTAATGGAGTTTTTGGAAGAAGATCCCAGGATTTTATGTGTGTGCTGAATGTATTTTTATGGACTATCCGTCCCAGGATGGAATGTTTGGCTGGTGCACGAGCCGGACTGTCCGGTGCTGGGATTTCTTCAAGGCATCGCCAAGAGTAGTTTCACGTCAGTATATCATTTTGGAATCTAACCAGATTCCTGCCGGAATCTCCTGAGCTTCCCTGTTCGGTCGGAGTGTCTGGCCTAGTCCGGAATGTCCGATGCATTTTGGCTAGACACTCCGGGTTAAGTGAAGGCAACGGCTAGATTTTTTGATCCCCTATATAAAGGTCCCGTCTTGAAGTAGCTCTTCCACAACCTCATGAACCCTAGAATCTGAGCCACCAAATCATCAAGATCTCCTCTCTCAACCATCCAAAACTCTTGATCTTTGGAGAATCGAAGGAGAAGACGCTGATCTATATCTTCACTGAAGACATTTACATTTCCACCTCATTCAGTTGAGAGCCCCCTTGTTCTAGTGTTTCTTAGGAAACCCTAGATAGTGTTTTTAGTTCTAACTTACTTGTTTTCATTCTGGCAGCTAGCCTTGTACTTGGAAGCCTCTGTTCCATTGTGTAAGTTTTCTCCAAGCTTGTTGAAAAAATGTCGGTTCCCGCCTTGAAGGGTACCGATAGTGGAAAAGTGGACTAGGCCATTTGTGGTGGAAGTTATCGGAGAATAGGGTGAGTCCTTTTTGGCGTGGTGGTCTTAGTACTTCCCACCCCTCCAACGCTGGCGTACTTCCCTGAAAAAGGAAGGAACTATGGTGAATCAAATCCCGTGTCCCAGCATGCTTCACTCTCGGTTACCACTATCCTCTTACTGCTCCTTTGCTTGTGTGGTACTAGTAGCAAGGTTATCATATAAATAAATTCACCATAGTTGCATATCTAGATATTTTACCTTTATGCCAATCCTATAAATTGAAAAATAAGTAAAATTTGGAGTAGAACCTATTCCCCCCTCTAGGTGCCCATATGATCCTTTTCAATTGGTATTAGAGCCTCGTCTCTTCACTCGGACTTTACCTCCTAAGATAGTATGGTTAGACAAGATGGTGAGGATAGTGACACGGTCACCATGAATGACTTCAAATCTTTGGAATCATCCATGACTAGACAAATAAGTGAGTTGCGTGAAATGATGGCACAATTCATGAAAGATAAATCGACCATGCCCACTACTTCACATGAGGATCCGAATTCATATTCTAAGGGGGGGTTCCACCTTGTCCTGATGATAATAATTTGGGGGATGATAAACATGAAACCTTAAGTACCTCTTCCAAAAAGGAAAAATAGAAGGAAGGGTTCCATTCAGTCGTTCGGTACACTCTTTACCCCTATCCCTCACCCTCATAAAAACAATAGAGGTGATCCACCTAAGCTTGCTGCACATTCTTTTTTCAATGGAAAACTTTGATGAGATCCCATGTTTGTAGCTCTTGCATTGAGTTGTGGAGAACTATTGAAGAAGAACTCTTTATTAGTGATCCAACCAACTTGAAGAGAAGAGAAGTGGTTGATAGTCAACTCAATGCCACCGCTTTGCACATGATTCAACTTGGTGTGGGGCCAAAGGATTTCCCTCACATTGAACATCTCAACACCGCCAAGGAAGCTTGGTATGCTCTCACCGATTTGTTCATTGGGAATGAAAGCATGAGGAGAAACCAATATGATGCTTTGATTAATCGAGCGGAAGGTTTCTTCATGGTGGAAGGAGAGGATCATGAGGACATGTATCAAAAACTCAAGTCTATTGCCAATGTTAGGAATCTTGGTGCCTCGCATGTGGATGATGCTTGGTCCCATGTCTATGCAAAGAAAGCTTGTGCTCGTTAGAAATACATGATGGAATCCCAAGGTTTGACCACATCCAAAGGATCCGTGAACAACATCACCCCCGAAGACCAATGGATCTCCAAGCATAGCTACTGGGATGATGATGTCACCTCTTCTTTCCTTGATCCGCTGACCCATTAGGATGACTCTGATGATGAGAAGGAGTGAGCTTTGGGATGCTAGTCTTGCTCTTGTCCCTTTTTGGCGTCTTGATTCCAAAGGGGAGAAGTTGCAAACATAGGTTGTGATATTTGCATGGGAAAGTCACAAGGTCGTTCTTTCTTTGATCTTTAGTTGCTTGTGAACTTTATTTGCCTCATTATGTGTGAACTCTATGTGCTAACTATTTGTGCTATGTAAGTTGAGACTATGTGGTTATCTTGTGGATCTATCATATGTGCTTTATGGCTATTCACATATGGATTCATCTTATGTGATGATGCCTTTTATCTATTGTCCCTATATCTCTCATCACATTTTATTGTGCAAAGGTATGAGTTCCAAGTATCTTTATCTTTGTCTTTGCATTATTGGTTGGTTTGTAAAATAGAGGGGGAGTGTTGATCCTACTCATCTAGGGGGGCCTGATACATCGTAAACGTATCTATAATTTTTGATGCTCCATGCTTATTTAGTATCTACTTTGCTTTGCTTTGTCTTTCTTTGAGGTGTGTTTATATCTTTTCTGGAACTAACCTATTAACAAGTTGCCACAGTGCCAGTTGCCTGTTTTCTTCTGTTTTTGCTCCCAGAAAGGTAGAAAATCAATATTCTTGGAATTGGACGGGACAAAAGCCAAAGTCAATAACTTTCCGCAGGGGACAAGAATCCAGAAGACGAGACGGAGACGCAAGCCAGGGTGGCCAGACCCCCCTAGGTGCGGGTAGACCCTGCCCCGCGTGTACGTAGGGTGTGGGGCCCATGGCCGCCTCCCAGCCTCGCCTCTTTGCCTATAAGAAGCCCGCGATGCAAAAACCCTAAGAACCCGATAAATATTCCACGAAACCTTCTGTAGCCACCGCCATCGTCATCCCTAGATCATGGGGGATCTGAAGTTCTTCCCGACACCCTGTCGAAGGGGAGATCATCCCGGAGGCCTTCTCTCCGGTATGATGCGTGAGTAGTTCCACCTTGGACTATGGGTCTATGTAGTAGCTAGATGGCTATATCTCCTCCTTTGTGCTTTCATGTATAGATCTTGTGAGGTCCGGTCATGATCAAGATCTAATCTATTTTTAATCATGCATGTTGTGTTTGCGGGGATCCGATGGATATTGAGATTATTATGTTGATTTGATTAATGGTTTTGTCTTTATGATTCTATCATGTCTGTGTTGTTTGTGGTCTTGCATGCTCTCTGTTGTTAGTAACTATCTTGGCCAAGTAGTTGCTAGTGACTCCAAGAGGGGGTATTTATGCTCGATAGTGGGTTCATGCCTCTAGTTTCCAAGGGAAGTGAAAAAAATCTCTTCAGTTGTAGATGTGATGTTGCCACTAGGGAGAAAACAATGGTATCTTGTTCATTGAACATGTGGACTGTTTACCTTACACACTTTGGTTAAAGCAGTTGTCTGTTGCTTGCAACTTAATACTGGAGGGGGTTCGGATGATAACCTGAAGGTGGAATCATAGTCATAGATGCAGTTGGATGGCGGTCTATGTATATTGTTGTATTGCCCAATCGAATATCATAGGATCTTTCTGACTAGTATAGCATTGTTATGCCTTGCTCAGTTCCTGTAAATTGCCCTTCTATAATTTGTTTATCCTTCATGGCATGTTGTTTATCTAAGGAGAGCACCTCTAGTGAACTATGGACCCTGATCCAATCTTTACCATTGATACATATTCCACTGTTACTTTTTTACTTGCTGCAATCCACCATTACCTTTCACACCATACGTTTAATCCTTTGTTACAGAAAATCAGTGAGCTTGACAACCTCACTATCTAGTTGGGGCAAAGTATTGAGTTTGTGTTGTGCAGGTCTCCGTGTTGCTTGCAACACCTGTGTGACGTTTCCTTCCTCCTACCGGTTCGATAACCTTGGTTTCTTACTGAGGGAAAACTGCTGCTGTGCTGCTTCACACCTTCCTCTTGGGGTTTCCAACGAAGTGTTAATCAGCACCATCAGGCCCGTATCTATTTTTCAAACCTTGTGCGTTATCATAATATTATTAGGCAAAGGTGTGTTGTCATCAAACAACAAAAAGGGGAAGAAGGAAAGGGAATTTCCTCCTAAGTGGTTTTGATGTTTGATGATAACACACATATCGGACTAATCATTTTCTAACTATATCTCAGGTTTTTATTTAGGAGAAGGCATTCGTTTCCCTCAAAAAGGACACTAGCAAAACATAGTTTTTCCTAGGGATTTTGCTTGAGTCGTATGAACACCGTACTATCAAGAGGGGTCCGCGTTGGAAATTTTGGGTGGAATAAACTCCGTTTTTCAAACCCAGCAAGCTTTCCCAATGGTTGAGTCCTCAAAGAGAATTGTCCATGGTTGCCATAGCCTACTCCTCTGTGCCGACCGGTAGTACCGGAAGTATCATCCGGTACTACCGCTCGCCATCGGTAGTACCGCTTGGCGGTACCGGGCGAGCCTGCAAGGGCTAATGAGCCTAGCCTCCCCTTCTGGCTCACCCGGTACCATGTAGCCGGCACTACCGCCTGGACCGGTAGTTCTGCTCTAGTGGTTCGGTACTACCGCTGCGCGGTAGCACCACTCATTTTGAGCCTCTACCACCAGGGGAGGAAGTAGCCTTGCCGATCAGCCTGAGCCTTTCCGGTACCTCATCCAGTATCTGACCGGTAGTACCGATTGCATCCGGTACTACCGCTCATGTACCGGTAGTACAACTTCGGTCGAGCTGCAACGGACATATTCTCTGTGAGGATTATAAATAGGCCTTTTTTCTCCAACAAGAAGTTTGCCTCTTTCATCTCTCTCCTCCATTGTTCTTGAGCTTTTATTTCACTAGATCTCCCCCCAAAGTGCTCCAATATCCTTGATACTTTCGGATTTGGTGCAGGAGGTCTAGATCTAGGGTTTCACCAAAGCAAAGTTGATTCCCCCTCGTTTTTCTTAGTGGATCTTGTTACTCTTGGGTTCTTTGAACCCTAGACGGAAGAGGTCGGTCTTGCAACTCAGACATTGGTTGTAAAGCTTCATGATCATGTTGGGATACTCCAAGTGTTGTGGAGATCTTCACAACAAGTTTGTAAAGGTTTTGGTCGCCACCATGAAGGCCACCGTATAATTGATCGGGTGCTTGCTGTGCAGAGGGTGCTCCGGAGAATAGGGTGAGGCCTTTTGTGGCGCTGGTTGTCTTAGTACCGCCCACCCCTCCAACAGAGACATACTTCCCCTCAAATGGAAGGAACTTCAGGAAAACATCTTTGTGTCAACTTTTGGTGACTTCTATCCTTTACTCCCTTATTATTGCTTCCTTGTTTGTCATATAGGTTCTCTCACCTAGTTGCATATTCAGAGAACCTACTTTGTGTCAAGCCCTAAAATTGAAAAGAAGTTAAAATATTAGTAGCGCCTGTTCACCTTCCCCCTATAGCCTTGGCTCTTTGACATGGGTGTACCCCACGGGTACACGACATTCGTATACCTGGTCAAGTCCAAGGAAGGCCCACGTCAAGACACACGTCCAATGAAGACATCGGGTGGCCCAAGCCCATGACATTTCAACTCCTTGGAGGACAAGTCTAGATTAGATAGAATTTCAAAGGGTACTAACCCTAATTTGTAACCAACTTGACCTAAGCCCGGGACCTGCCTATCTATATAAAGGCCAGGAGGGTACGGCGAGAAGAATCTCTTCCACCATCGCATACACACCCCCACACCAGATTGCATCTGTGCACCCCTATAACTTTTGGTTCTACCATAATCAAGAGCAGACAAGCAGGAGTAGGGTTTTCCCTCTGGCGGCCTGAACCTGGGTAAATCTCGTGTCCCGCATTGCTTGTATGTTAACCGTTCCACGATCTCCAGCATCCACATCTTCTCCAAAACCCAAGTCCATAACAATGGGCATTCACGAGATCGAACCTCGTCAATTCGTGCCGTCTGTGGGAACTGGGGATGCTGATTGTGCGGTCATGACAGTTCCATCCGGAGCGATCTACAACTTATCAGCAACGGAGAGTCACCTCCTCTTCGGCGCCTTCAACTTCACCGCCCACTAGCCGGCCACCCTAAGGGATTTCGAGTCCGTCGGCGACGGACTCGAGATGCTGTTCAGGAGCTTCTGCTTCCAGGTGGGGAATATCGGCACTCTCCACCTCCCAGAGCGGGTGCCATCACCATCCATCAGGATCGCTTCGTGGGTCCCACCTATCGGCGTGTTACACGCGTCGATGCTGACAGACGAGTCAGATGACAGCGGCAGCTGCCACTCAGATCTGTGCGGCCCTCCTTCAGATAAAGGAACCTACGGTTCCAGATCCGAAAGCTGCGGCAGCAGCGATCCAATTCGCGGGTGCTACATATGCGCCGTTGTTATCAACAACATGACAAAATTGCCGCCAGGTTCAAGTGCGCACAAACACCCAACCCCCCTCTCAACCCGCAAGCTGGGAACGGAGGAAACGGGCGGGGTCCGCCTAACAGTACCAACGAAGGCGACGCTCATGCCTACCACAAGATCAACCTCGATGAGGAAGGCTGGCGCCAAGCACGCGAAGCCGTGGAGGCAACATCATCCTACACGTGAATGCTTCACGGGATCTACCGATGGCCTACCACCTCCTCCTCATCGACGAGCATAACCGGCAGGTGAAGCTGATGGAGGAAGTGGACAAGCGTAAGAAGGCAGTTTCAGAATCCAGCGCGCGGTGAGCTGCGCTCTCCACCGCTGGTGGCTCCAGTTCGCACGGCAACAATGCCAACAAGCACCGCTACCGCATGGAGCAAATGGACCCCGGCGCACGACGCGAGGTCACCAGGGCCCTCCAATACGTCCTTCATGAAGATGGACGCAAACGAACGTCATGCCAAAGACACCGCAGGCTCGATCATGGCAGCCACCACCTATTTCGCGTAACACCCGCCTCCGGCGGGCGACCCGAAGAGTGCCATGAACAAGTCTGTGCTAGCAGTCCTCGGACTCGTCGGAGCTGCGCTCCACAACGAAGCTCCTGCGGAGCCAACAAAAAAGGCTGCGATCAGGTTCACCCGCAGCCCTACGCCCTCATCCGAGGAGGACGAGCACGATCTGCCCCGACGTCACAAGAGCCCACGACACCGCAACAGTGACTACGATGCAGCAGTGACTACGGCACCCACGGATTCCATCCATCGAACGCATTCGGATGATCAGGACGACTATGGCCGCAGGCGAGAGCACCGCAGAAAAATAAGATCGCGCGTCTATGATGATCGTGACGGAGTCGACATGGTCACGGCTGGATACGCCGATAGACGGAATGACGGCAACTGCAGCAGCGGATACCGCGGAAGCAACTATCGCGATGGAGGGCGACCCACATAGACAAGGCAACATCGTAGCCACGACGACGATCCTTCATCATATGACAAATTGTCTGGTCCCTGCACCATCCACTTTTACATCGACATATAGGATGGCAAGAAGAAGGTCAGCCACATGCTCAAGGACTGCCTCGAGTTCTAGAATCTCAGTGAAGGTCTCATCCAAATGCGGCGCCAGATCGTGAACCCTGGATTTGGACCCGCACCTGTACCAGTGACATCGCGCACGGAGCTCCCCCACCACCACCCGTCGGACCGTCGCAGTCGGCGATAGCAGAAGCACCAAATAATGGTGCGAGCGGATACCCGCCACCAAAAGGGTCCCTGATGATCCAGAAGGGGCGCCCAACTAACAGGGTGCAGAAGAAAATCACCCGCCAAGTCAGCCTGGCTGTGACCTCTCCACTAGCCATACCTGTGTACCTCAGTGGCTCGGAGTCCTACATCACGTTTGATCATCCGGTTCACCCACGCCAGATCCCTAGCCTAGGTCATGCTTCCCTAGTGCTCGAGGCGCAGATCGGGGGGTTCGAGATGAGCCACGTCTTAATGGACGGCGACAGCAACATCAATCTGATGTTCGCCAGCACACTCGCGACAATGCGGATCCCGCTGTGCAGCCTGGAACAATCAGACACAACGTTCCATGGCATAGCCTAGGGAAGGGCATATACCCTCTGGGCAAAATATGGCTCAACGTCATCTTCGGCCATCCCGAAAACTTTAGGCGCGAGCGGATAGAGTTAGAAGTGGTGGACTGGCTATCACAGTACCACGCCATCCTCGAGCGCGTGGCATTCGCACGATTCCTGGCAGTACCGCACTACGCGTACCTGCTACTGAAGATTCCAGGACCCAGGGGCGTCATCACCGTCCAGGGAAGCTTCACCCGATCCTACCACCGCGATAGAGACTTCAACAGAATCTCCCAGTCGTTCGGCATGTGGAGGAGATCACGAGGCTCAGAGAGGTGACAGACAACGGGGCACCCCCAGTTACCAGGAAAACGCACATGATATGTCATTCGACTCTACGGTCAACACAAAGAAGGTGCAGGTCCACCCGACGGACACCTCCAAGACGGCATTGATCGCCAATGACCTCAGTCCCACAGAGGAAAGCGCTCTCATCGAATTCCTCCATGAGCACTAGGAAATTTTCTCATGGTGTCCTACGGACATGCCAGGAGTTCCTAGGGAATTCGCCGAGCATGCACTCAATGTGTTCCCTGATGCGAAGCCAGCCAAGCAGTCGATCCGATGTCATCGGATTGTCAAAAAGTACGCCATAGGGGGTCCCAGTGGCGTTGGAAGGATGGGGTGTGAGACGTCGGATGTTCTAGGAGCGGTGAGCACAAGTTTACCCAGGTTCAGATCTGACTGCATTGATCGGATCCTACTCCTGCTAGGAACCCAGTAATTATATCGGCATAAGACGGATGTAACAGCGGATTACAAGAGAGGTCCGCATGTGCGAGTTGGTTGTGGTTGTGTGTATTGAGTTGTGCCCTAAAGGCTCCCATAGGGCCGGTTTATATAGTCACCAGGGCCTAGGGTTACAGGAGAGACCTATCTGGCTACGTTACAGAGTCGGTAACTATGTACAGCTTGGACTACAAGTAATACTACAGGCCTAAGTCGATAAATCTTCTGGGCCTTGTCGTAGCCAGAACTGGCTCCTCCTCTTTCTCTGACTGGGTCGCCCGTTAAGCAAAGATCTAACCGTTAATGGGCCACCCTGGTCAGCGAGTCCTGTGGGTATACCTAGAAAGTATATCCCCAAAAGTAGCCCCCGAAAGTCTCCAAGATCCAAAGTCGGATAAATCATCTAGCTCGATGCTTTCTTCGTCTTGAGAATCTTGAAGGATTCCCGAAAACTTCGTTCATTAATGTACGATTCCGAGTCAATTGAGTCGGATATGTCTTTCTCTGACCTTAGTCTTTTCCCTGCTTGGTTTGAAACATAAGACGGATTTTTTAGCGGCGTGCAGACTGAAAACTTTTCAGACCAGGTCCTGTCACTGATAGGAGTCCTATCAGCACGACCGTTTGTGGGTCCATTCCTTAGGAACAGAACACCATTTCAATGCCTGCGTGAAAATCAAGGGGGCGGAAGAGTCGCGAGGAAGCTAACTCCCCTCTCATATACGCGTGGCGATAATCGAGCATGTTAACGCACGAATCTTGATGTGGAGACAAATAAAAGAGGGGAGAAACCCCTTTCTCTCAGATTCCCCTCTCCATCGATTCATTCATTGCCTCCTCGTACTCCTCGAGCGCTCCCACCAGTTCCCATATGCGCACCGTGAGAAAAAATCTCTCCTTCCCCCCACCAGTCCTTTTTCCTCCAAGATCCATGGCATCTGCCTCGACCTCAGTGGCGGCGGTTGTTTCGTCAGCGGCGGAAGAGAGGAATATGCGGGGCCTCTGGATCCCTAACACCATGGACAACGTGGAACTCCAAGTCATGGAGGATGAAGGATTCATAATCGCTGGTGCATGGCGGAGAGCCTCAGGGCATACCGTGCCCGCCTCGCGCGACGGCGAGAGGGTGATGTTCGGCATGCACGTCGACCACGGCCTTAGCTTGCCACCATCGGACTTCCTTGTCGAGGTCCTCAACTACTACGGTGTGCAACTCCATAATCTTCCTCCCAACTCTCTGCTCGATCTTAGCACTCATGCAGCTTTGTGCGAGGGCTTTCTTGGCATTAGGCCAAGTCTCACCCTTTTCTGGTACTACTATGGTACCCGGAAGAATTCCATTAGCGCCGGTGTACCTTACATCACCGACACTCTTAGCTTAGTCCTTAGGAGAAACCGAGTCTATCCTAGGATTAACGCTAGTGAGTCCGTCAAACGCTAGGCCGGAACCTTATTCTATCATAAGGATATTCCGGCTCCTAAAAAGGCGGAAGTTCTTCCGGCGTTTGTTGACGGCGCCGCTCCGCACCAGAATTCATGGGACGTGGAGGCGCTGGAGCTATCGGATATCTTAATCCTCGCCAAGAGGCGGATTAAGTATTTGATGAAGCATGAGGGTCTCCGTGGATCTGACCTGATCCACTGCTGGTTGGAGCGCCGGATTCAGCCTCTCCAGCACCATGGAGATCGCCTCATGCACCAGATCACGAGCGACAAGAAGGACAAGATGCGGGTCAGTTCGAGCCGAATTGCGGTGAAGGACTATAAGACCCTTATGCAATATTTGATCAAGGAAAGAAAGGAACGAAAAGTTCTGGAAGTTTCCATGAAGATGTATATGACCAACCGTCCTCTGACTCCGGTAAATATTTCGAATCTGCTTTTGCATTTCATCGTTCTTTTCTGTTCTTTCTCCGACTCTATTTTCATCGACGCTTTTTGACTTTGTTAGCTCGATAAACTCTCCAAGTCTGAGCTAGCTCCACTAGAGGGCTATCCTTCAGACGATCTGGAGGTGACGGAGGATGATGAGGTGCAGGAAGTTGCCGCCCCTGCCTCCAAGAAGCATAAGGAGAAAGAAGTTGTTGTTGCTGCTGGTAGCCAAGTGCTGCCAGTAGTTAAAAAGTAAGCACCCTATCTTTTGTTTTCAGTACTTTTGTACCTTTATTTCTTTCTAGAGCACACCTGATATTTAAGATTTTTGTGTTCTAGAGCTAAATCAGCGTTGAAGAGTAAGACCAAGCCGGACAGCAAGCCGGGCAAGCAGATGCATCAGCAAAAGATTGTTATCTCCCCTATTGTGCCACCATCGACTCCATCCAGCACTCCATTAGCACAGGGAGCTTCTGCCTCCCCTGATGTTGGCAAAATCTCGAAAGCCCTGGTCACCGTTGATGACCAGGCAACTAACAAGGGTGAACCCGTCAAGGGTAATGATCCCATGGTAATATCTACAGGAACAATGGATAAAATGGCCGGCTCTGCTGTCTTTGGCCTGAAGAGGAAAGAGAAAGAAGAGATCCTCAGACTGGCTCAATCCAGTCTTGAGAAGACAACCTTGACTCCAGAGGCAGCGAGCCAAGAGGAGGAAGACGTCAAGCTGGTTAGCCTCCTGGACCAAATTTTGATCCGAGATGCTAAAGTCGGATCTGGCGAGCTTCCATCGAAGGATGTTCCTTCCCTTACCCTTACCAAGAAGGTGTTTCATAGCACCAAGCTCGGATTTGAAAAGATGCACCTGGAACACATTGTAAGTTTCTGATTCTTATTTGCATTTATTATCATATCCTCTAGACCCTAAGAATAAAGTTGGATAAACATCGTTGGATCCTAGTTGATGCTTTTAGGTTGCAAAAGAACGATGTAGTGTATCCCCCAAGGCCTCGTGCTGTAATTTTACTTAGTTAAATTTGAAGCTCGAGTCTTAGTAGTCATCTAACAGTATTCCGTATCTATACTTACAGAAAATTGCATCTTCCAACCACGAATTGCTCAAGAACATGAGTAATAAGAGCAAAGAAATCAAGGCTTTATGCTTTGAGAATTCAAAGTTAAAAGTTGAGAAATATGAAGCAGAAGGTAAGATTTTCTGACTTCTTCTTTGTCAGTTATGTTTTTTGTCATAGTCAAACTTGTTTTGTCCAACTGATATTTTGTCTTTGCGGAACTGTTGTGCTAGTCCAACAAGATGGTGGAGCAAGCCGAGAACTTCAAGGTCTTGAGAAGCTAACTTTAGAATCGGAGAAATCCATAGCTGTAGTCCTAGAGTCAAGCAATCACGAGACTATGAGGCTCGAGAAGCTCCTAGCCCTTCAAGACAAAGAACTAGCTGATCTCAAGAAGCACTTCGATTTTCAGAGGGATCTTTCCCAGGCCATAGCCAGTGAACTAAACAGCCTCCGCAAGGAGCATGCTCAATGGAATCACTCTGTGCTAGGTAAGATTTCTGAATTTTTTTCTTTTGTTGTTGATTTTTCGACTTTCTTTTCAGCCGAATTTTGACTTTTTGGTTCTTTCCCGGCCCTCCTGAATTTTTCTGACTCTCCTACCTTCGAACCTCGTGTCGAGAGCATTAAGCTCGTCAGAGATATCTTCTACGACTTCCGCCGAACTCTAGAAGAGGCTGGCGAGTCCGTCAAGCTTTCCGACTTGCACGCAATGTCAGTGCACGAGGTGAGGGACAAGGTCAAGGAGATTCTGAAGCTTATCTAAGACTGGAAGATCTCCTACGCTCGGACTATTTCTCAGACAGCTCTGACCATGGTGATGAGCCACCACAGCGAGATGGAAATCTGGCATGTCACCAAGGGAATTGCCGAGGAGGATGATGAGGGTAACCCGCAAGACATCAAGGCCATCCAAGAGTCTTGTGCAGGCTATGCTTGTCATGTGGCAGAGATGACCAAATATACGACGCCATTCTTCGAATCCATCGCCGCGCATACCTCGCCCCAAGAAGGAGAAGCCAGCAATTCTTCCGAGTCTGAGATTGAGGGCGACAACGTTGTTGACTCCAGTGCTCCACCTACTTTATCACCATTACCTGATTCTGCAGCATAGATAATTTTTATGCATTATTCTAGACTCGTGGCAATGTAATGATGAAAAAATGTTTTAATTTGTGCTGGTCTTTGTAAAACCTGATGCTTTTACTATCGTAGCACTTTTGCTTATATATTTTTTATGCATGTGCTTGAAAATTTCTGAAGCACTTTGTGTTTTTATGCCTATACTTGTCGTTTTATCTGGCTCTCTGCCTTATCCCTTTCATGGGTCAGCCAACCTTTAGCATGGAAACTTTTCTGAGCAATGGAGTGCAATTGCTAAACCAGTTTAAACTCGCAAATAAAGCCGGATTCCAGTACCAACAACTCATTACTCGGAAAATGCCCGCGTCTAAGCAATCAGATAAAAAACCAAAGTATAGACAATAAATTAAAGTTTGTACCCTAAGGTAATATTTTTAGATATTCAAAAATCGTAACTAGAACGAACATGAGCATAAAGTACTTTCAAGCATTCTGGGATTTTTGAAAAAATTACATGCTCTTTTGGAAATAAGATGGCAACATCTTCTAAAAGATAACATATGAGGAAACAAACACTTTATTTCACTTTGAACATGTACATATATGATTATAAGGAAATATAACTAAGAATAGAAGGGACGTAGCTATGTAATATTCCATGGACGGTCTATTTCATCCAGGTCTGTACTGCCACCAGCTCTCTTTCTCTTCCGAGTATCAGGTCATTCTTTGACTGGTCTCATGTCGGTTAAATAATATGACCCATTATGCAGAACTCTGCTGTTACATCCCAAAATTTTCCAAATTTTGAAATGTGAAAAATAAATAATTTTTGAAATTTAGGGTGAAAAGAAACTTTTTATTTCTAAATGGAAACATCAAAACCCATATTGAATATATTCGAATAAGATGGAAGAAAATCATTTCAAAGATCTCTCAAAGACTATGGATTTGATCCATATAAAATTAAGCAACAATCATTTTAAAATGACCAAAAATGGTAAACAAAAATATTAGAAATTGGTTTCATTTAATTTGGAGCCATGGATAAAAACTTATGATTTTAATAAGATCAAAGGAATTAATTTCCAAAGCTAATAAATTTCCTATCTAAAATCCATACCAAATTATGAGCAATTAATCCTAAAAGGATTTAAAGGGATAAACAAATATTAAATTAAATTATACAAATTGTAATCACCAAGTTTGGATCTATAAATAAAAAGATATGGATATTATAAGTCAAAAAAGAACTAAATAAATAAGGGATAATTAAAAGCCAAATTAAATCTTGGCCAAATCCTTAAACAAATGAAATGAAATATTATTGAATAATAAAAAGAAAAGATTATTTAAATAAAATCATAAGGATTGAACAATATCCAATTTTATTTAAATAAAGTTAATTTTCCTAAACCAAAATAATAAATCCCAATAAAATTATTTGGAAGACAATTTAAAACTTGAACTAAATCCATAAGCAAATGGAACAAAGATAATCCAAATCCAAATGAAATAAAGGGATAAATAATAATCAAATAAAAGTAGATGGGATTAAACCATATTCTAATTATATTTGAATAAAGACAAAATCCCTAAGGTAAATGATTAATTAAATCATGGGAAAATAATAAATAGAAATTTCCCAAGGTGGATATAAAAGTTATTTAATTAACTTAAATGGAATAAAAGAATCATTTGAATAAAATTTATATGGAATCAAAACCATATTTGATTTTATTTGAATACAGACAAATGCCCAATTTAAATGAATATTAAATCATATTAAAATATGTTTATTTAACACCCTGTTGATCAAATAAAACCTACTAAAAAAGGTTTGGTCAAAATTAGAATTCAAATAAGAGTTTGAAAATAAAATTAAAATCTTATTTGAATAAAGGCAAATGTCTATTATAAATAAATAATAAACCATGAATAAATAAAAGAATTATTCCAAAAATAGTCTTTAAGATACATGTTTAAACAGTATAGGAACTTACTGAAAGTTTGGGAAAAGTTTGAATTCAAACAAGTATTTGAATCAATTGAGTAAATTCAAAACAGAATAAAAGAAAGAGAAAAAGAAAAAGAAACAGAGAAGAAAAAAATAGAAAAGAAGCAGCCCAGCCAGCCCAACAAGCCCCAGGCCCAACTAGCCAGCACACTTCTCTCCCCGCAGAAAATGTTTCGCACCGCAGCACGCACCCGTGCAGACGCTGACCACCGGACCCCACCCTAACCCCCACTCACTCACTGACAACCAGACCCCACTGCCCCATCATCGTCATCAACCTCGCGGTGACCACGCCCCTTATTCCTCCCCGGTCGTTTCTACCGTTGAAACCTCGTGTAAATTCGCTTAAACGCTGCCATAATTCTTCCCTGTGATCGTGCCCTCTTAATCGCCCACACCCCCTCTCTGTTTCCCCCATTCTCCTACACATAGTCGCCCCCAGGCTGCCTCGAATCGCGCTTGCGCCACCACTGCCTCCAACGAGCTCATTGTCGAATCCCGGCGATGCCAGACCACCCACTGCCCCTGACTCACCCGAGCCTGCTCTCCATCTCCATACGCATCTACCAGCATCCCTAGCTAGCTCGCGCGCGCTCGGAATCATCGGCAAGGACAACACCGTCTCGCCACCGACGACTAGCTCAACTCTGGCGAGCTACTAACGCCAACCCTGAGAGCCCCTCGTGTTCTGTTGAGTATCCCTACAACCCTCTAGACTGTGATCATCCTCCTGACACATTCCCTCGCTCGCTTGCGTCCCAGGCACTCGTCTTCGACCATGGTCGTACGTGCCCGAGCCAGTGAGCAACTCCGGCGAGGAATTATCATCGTCCCCGTGCGCCCCTTCGCCAACCATGGACACATTGAGCATCGTCATCTTCCTGCGAATCTGGTGAGCTACTCCTTCCTCTTCCGCGTTTCCTAGATCATCGGCAACGCCACCGCCAGAGCGCTCCGCCACTCGCCACCGTTGCAGCGCCGGCCATCTTTGGTCACAGTGCTGTCAGCGTTAGATCTTGATCCTGTGACGTAGATAGAATCACTTAAGTGAACAGGTATGATTAGATCAGAGTCGCACGATGCACTTTAGATCCAACGCGCTGTGTTAGCCAATCCAGACGAAATGGTATCAGCCAATAGAATTAAGACGCGTGGCCTAGCTGTTGTTTTAAAAACAAAAATGAATCTAATAGATGTTTCATTTTGTAAATTCCATAACCTTTTGATCCACACGTCCAAAATTTGTAAACTTTATATCAACGGAATCAGAAAAAAGAGTACTATCCAACCATTCCCCTTGTTTAGTGATTTGATTCTGTAAAATTAGTTGTTTTTGCATAAACATGTGTAGGCATATTTTGAGTATAAAATTTATTCTAAAAATGTTTTTAGGGTAAAATCTTTTGTAAATGAATTGTTTTGGACCTACTGACCATAAAAACCAACTTGTAGGTTTAAAAGTATATTTTGTGATACTAGGGAATAAATCTTTGAGTAAAAGCATTTCTAGTTAAATAAAAATGTTGAATATGTTTTAAAAATGCTTTTTGAGTAAAACCTTTGGAAAATGATTTGATTTAAACTCTCTGACCCTAAACGCCAAGTTTTGGGATTTAAAAATATAATTCGTGAACCCTAGAGAATCATTACTTTGGTTTAAAGGCATTTCCAACAAAATAAAATGTAGCTTTGATTTAAAAATGGATTTTGGATAAAACCCTTTGCTAATGGATTTCTTTTAAAACATTATGACCATAAACATTAATATTGGTGTTTAAAAACATTTTGGCTAACACTAGAAAATTATTCTTTGAATAAAATCAATTCTAGCAAAACAAAAGGGATTTAAAGTGGCCATTTTCACTAACTTAATATCAAATGGTTTTGCCAATTTTATAAATGACAAATAGGTATTTTAAAATGTTTATAACCTATTAGAAACCACTTTTCCAAATAAAACAATCTTTTGCATGCTTGCATCCATTGCTTTGTTTTTATTATTTTATGTGGTGAATTGTTTGAATGCTAGATTTAATTTGTGCCTTGATTGAATTGTAGTGAAATTTGAAGAGTGTGACTATTGCAAGATTAAGGAGTGAACCTATACTCTCTACTAAAAAGGCAAGTGGTGCTTCATACTTTTGTCCTATTATTTTCACTAGGCATTAGTGATATTTTTGAGTAAGACTTGCATGGAATTTTATTAAGTATGCTATGCCATGGTAAATCCTAGTAGATGATGCCTTAGTATAATTTTCCTAAGTTAAGATCCCTACTACTATCATCCTTAGCATAGCTAGTAGAAAACAAGGGTGGATTATATTCATGCTATGGAATATTTCTAAGTCAATGACTTGTGTTTTGTTTAATAAAACAACTATGTGAATGAATCACCTGTGTGGAATGGTTGTGAATGGGTTATGTTGAGTGGTTACATAGGGCTCCATATTTATGGCCTACCCTAGTGTATCTCACTTGTGGAAAGCCACCTAGGAACAAAGAGATTTGAGAGGTCAAATGTTGAGAAGTTTCAAGTGCAGCCACATGGCATTATGGGCTCTGCCTGGATCATATAGGTTGCAATAACTTAGCCAGATGGACAGTTGGTGGTATGGGGTGATAGGTTTGGAGCGCGTCCATTTTGGTCTAAGGGAAGGCTTCTGAAAGATCTTGTCTTGATGCATGTCGAGTCTTGTGGGGAAAGTGAACCACCTCTCGAGAGAGTAAAATCTAAGTACTTAGATGTGTCCCCAGCAATGGACAATTTGAGCATCAAGACATGGAAGCTATCAAGGATCTCCTCATCACAATTTCTAAAGTTAAAAACTTGTGGTTGAACAAGGGTTAAAGGATCACCAATTTCTATTGGTAGATGCCTTGGGTGATTTGACAAACAAAAACTTAGTATTTTCAAATGATAAGGAAAATCTATTTTGAGCAAAGCAAGCCTAAGCTCCACTTAGCCAAATGCATGTAGATGATAGATACCACTATACTACCATAATATCACTTGCCAATACAATTCAAATGTATTGACCCTTGTGGCTGTAACTTATTATGTTGCAGGTTTTTTTGATGTTAGTGAAGTGTGTTGATTAGGATTACAAGTCTACAACCAACATGATTGCCTGTGGCACTTTGAAGATGAAGGAATCCATGCTATATAGTTATTTCTGCTGCATTGAATTATTTTATTCCTGGTTATAAAGTTGTATTATGACCTTTGTTTCTTGATATTACATTTTAAATTGTGGAAGCTAGCTATTGATCCAGGGACTAGCATTGTAAACACAGGGATATCTACCTTATTAAAGGTTGGGACCTCTACAAATGGTATCAGAGCATTATGAATGAATGAATGAAAAGCAAGTTGCTAGAAAATCTAAGTCAAACTTTAAAAACTTTTCAAAGTCCCTCGACCTTAAAAATTTCCCTCTTTTCTCATGATCTATATCAATCTTCAGATGCCTCGCGGAGGAAGTGGTTCATCCCCAGACCCGATGTTGCAGATCCTGCCAATGTTGGTTTCTGACCGCGAAGCTGAAAGAGCAGAATGTTAAGCCAACCTAGCCACCCTTCAGCAGATAGCTCAGTTGGCCCACAACAATCAAGGCCAAGGAAATCAGGACAATCATGGATCTAAGCTCAAGAATTTCCAGAACACCAACCCACCTGTTTTCACTAAGTTGGAAGAGCCCTTAGAGGCAGATGATTGGCTGCAAACCATGGAAAACAACCTGGAAGTCGCCGGAGTGGAAGCTAACGAGAAAGTTATGTTCGCCACCCACTATTTAGCCAGAGAAGCAAGAGCATGGTGGAATAGTGTTCGTGCAATGACCGGAGGACAGATGATGACCTGGGAGGAATTCAAGGTCAAGTTCAGCAGAACCCATGTGCCACCGGGTTTGATCAAGAGAATGAGAGATGAGTTCAGAGAACTGAAGCAAGGAAGGATGACCGTAGTGGAATACCGTGACAAATTCTTGTCATTAGCTAGGTATGCCCCGAATGAGATCGACACTCAAGCCAAGAAGAAAGAAAGATTCTTGAATGGTCTGCACGATGAGATGCAGACGGTGTTGGTCAATATCCCCTTTGTTGATATTGAAGCCCTTGTCGACTCTGCCATCCAGATGGAAGGAAAGATCAACCAAGCCAATGAGAACCGGAAGCATCGCATGATGCATCAGCCAGGAACCCATCATACCCCAAAGTATCGCCCTAACCCATCTCCAGGATTTGCCCCAAGAAACAACAGACCCCGGATGAACCGCCCGACCTATCCCAACCGTGGAAACCCAAGGCCCGGAGGAAATCACAACAACATCCGGCAACTCTGGCAATTTCAACCTGCACCACCCAAGTTCAACAACAACAATGTTGCCGCCAACACCAACACTGCCCCGAGGACTGGAAGCAATGTTGTGCCTGTTGCAGCAAAGGACAAGTCGCAAGTGACTTGTTATGACTATGCAAATAAGGGTCACTACTCCAATGAGTGCCCCAAGAAGAATGCCGCAGCCCCCAATGCAAATGCCCCAGCTCAGCAGCAGCGTCGTGTTCTGCCTGGAAGAAGGTTTGCCCCAGGGAATTCGCTCAACCGCAACGGCCGTCTTTTTCTCATGCATGCTGAAGAAGCCCAGGAAGAGCCCGATGTCATGCTGGGTATGTTTTCTGTTAATTCAGTACTTGCTAGAGTGTTGTTTGATTCTGGTGCATCGCACTCATTTGTCACCGAAGAATTTGCATGCACTAGTAAGATTCAACCAACCAAACTGAAGCATGTTATGATTGTTCAAATCCCTGGTTCAACCACCAAAGCTAGGAAAATCTGCAAAGCCGTCCCTATCCGAAATCCACGACATAGAATTTTATGCTAATCTGATAGTACTCGAAACTAAGGGTTTGGAAGTAGTACTAGGAATTGATTGGATGTCTAAACATAAAGGATTAATTGACTGTGCCAAGAAAGCCATAACCATGACCAGTACAGCCAGAATATCAGTCGAGCATGTATCTGAAACCTTACCTCGTCAATTCAAGTGCAACAAGAGTATAGCCCAACCTACCATTGACCAAGTCCGGATAGTCTGTGAATACCCCGATGTATTTCCAGATGTTTTGCCCGGTATGCCCCCAGATCGGGATATCGAGTTTATCATCGAACTAATCCCCGGAACAGGACCCATAGCCTAGAGACCATATAGTATGAACCCGTCTGAACTAGCAGAACTGAAGAAACAACTAGATGCCATGTTGGAAATTGGATTGATTCAACCAAGTGCGTCACCATGGAGATCACCTGTTTTGTTCGTGGACAATAAAGATGGAGGTAACCGTTTGTGTACGTATTATCAGAAGTTGAATGATGTCACTATCAAGAACAAGTACCCATTGCCCAAGATAGAAGATTTGTTTGATCAGTTGACCGATGCCAAAGTGTTTTCTAAGATTGATCTTAGAACCGGCTATCATCAACTCAAGATCCGCGCAGAGGATATTCCAAAGACTGCATTTACCACTAGATATGGATTATACGAGTATACTGTCATGTCTTTTGGATTAACCAATGCCCCGGATTATTTCATGAATCTCATGAATAATATTTTTATGGACTTCCTGGATAAGTTTGTCGTTGTTTTCATCGATGACATTCTGATTTATTCCAAATCAGAAGAAGAACATGAGCTACACCTAAGGACCATTCTTGGAACCCTTAGAGAGAATTCGTTGTATGCCAAGTTTAGCAAATGTGAATTCTGGTTACAGGAGGTAGGATTCCTCGGCCACATTGTATCAGCTGGAGGAATTGTCATTGACCCTGCAAAGGTGAATGATGTCGAAGATTGGAAAGCCCCAACCACTCAAACCCAAGTTCGTGCAATTCCCGGATTGGCGGGATACTACCGCAAGTTCGTAGAAGGATTCTTGAGTATCGCCAGACCCATGACCCAATTGCTGAAGAAGGACAAGAAGTTTGAATGGACGGACAAATGTGAAGCGATTTTTCAAGAACTCCAGAGGAGGTTGATTTCAGCCCCAATCTTAATCATGCCGGATATCACGAAGCCCTTTGACGTGTATTGTGATGCATCCAAGATCTGTCTCGGATGTGTGCTAATGCAAGAAGGCAAATTTATATCTTATCTATCTCGACAAATGAAACAACATGAGCAGAACTACTCAACCCATGACCTCGAGCTCGCAGCCGTAGTTCTAGCCCTGAAGACATGGAGGCATTACCTGATGGGAAACCGTTGTGAGATTTATTCGGATCACAAGATCCTGAAGTATATTTTCACTCATAAGGAGCTGAATATGAGACAGAGAAGATAGATTGAGCTAATCAAGGACTATGATCTGGACATTCACTATCACCCCGGTAAAGCCAATGTGGTAGAAGATGCCCTTAGCAGATTGCCGTGCCACTTGAACTCCATGATTTGAAGGATCAACCAAGTTTGCACAAATAGATAGAAGATTTTCGAATGGAATTAGTAAGTGAAGTATTTTTGGCTAGCATAGAACTTCAACCCACTTTGATCAGCCAGATCAAAGAGGCGCAGAAAGGAAATGCTAGTATCGATGGAATCAAGCGTCGTATCGGTACAGGCAAAGTACCCGGATTCACCGAAGACGAAGAAGGATTTCTATGGTACAAAGAACGCCTTTGTGTACCAGCAGATTCTGAGTTGAAAGAAGTTGTTCTCAAGGAAGCTCATGATACTCTTTATTCTATCCACCCCGGAGGAATGAAGATGTATCAAGATTTGAAAGAAAAATTTTGGTGGCATGATATGAAGAGAGAAATCGGAAGCTATATCGCCAAGTGTGATATATGTCAGCGAGTCAAGGCGGGACATCAAAGACCCGCTGGATTGTTGCAACCATTGCAGATTCCGGAATGGAAATGGGATTCCGTTGGAATGAACTTTATCACCGGATTACCTACTTCTAGTAGGGGAAATGACTCTATCTGGTTCATAGTGGACATATTGTCCAAAGTCTCCCATTTCTTACCGGTCAAGACCACATATCAGAGTTCGAAGCTAGCGGAGTTATACATCGCTAGAATCGTCAGTTTGCACGGAGTCTACAAGAACATCGTATCGGATCGAGGAACTCAGTTTACCTCGAGATTCTGGAAGAAAGTCCAAGAAGGTTTAGGAACTCGACTAGATTTCAGCACAACTTATCACCCTCAAACCGACGGACAAACGGAGCGAGTAAATCAAATACTCGAAGACATGTTGAGAGCATGTGTGTTAGAGTATGGATCTAAATGGGAAGATTGTCTGTCGTTCGCAGAATTTTCATACAACAATAGTTATCAAGCTAGTTTGCAAATGGCCCCATTTGAATTCATGTACGGAAGGAAGTGTCGCACCCCTTTGAACTGGTCGGAAGTAGGAGAGAGTCGGATTTTCGGACCCGACATCCTACGAGAAACAGAAGAGAAGGTTCACAAGATTCGTGAGGACCTCAAGACTGCCCAGTCCAGACAAAAGAGTTACGCCGACAAGAGACGTCGAGACCTCGCCTTCAACATAGGAGATTTTGTGTATCTGAAAGTGTCGCCATTGAAGGGAATGCAGTGTTTCCAACTGAAAGGAAAGTTAGCCCCCAGATATATCGGCCCCTTCAAGATTCTGAACGGTCGAGGAGAAGTGTCGTATGAATTGGAACTACCCAAAGAGATGTCAACCGTGCACAATGTGTTCCATATCTCATTACTTCGCAAGTACCTCGAAGTTCCGTAGAAGATGGAAGTGTTCAAGAATATTGATCACCGGACCATAGAAATCAACGATGACCTGACCTATCCCGAAGTACCCACCCGTATTTTGGAAGAAGCTTTCATAACTACCAGAACCCGAAGCATCAAGTTTCTCAAGATTCAATGGAGCAACCACACAGAACAAGAAGCTACCTGGGAGCGCGAAGATCACATCAGGACGGAGTTTCCCGATCTCTTCAAATCCTAGGTAATTCTTTTTTCTGTCCTTTTTCAAATCTCGGGACGAGATTTTGTTTAAGGAGGGAAGGTTTGTAACATCCCAAAAATATTAAACTTGGATCATCAAACTCTAATCATCAAAATTAGGGTTAACAAAAACTTTCCCAACTAAAAATATGAAAGCATTCATATGTGTGTGTATTCAAAAATTGGATTCTTTTGAATTGCCATGATTCTGTGTTTCTTTGCTTGTAAAATGATTCTTAGGTGAAATAAACATCATCTAAACAATCCCCAAACTTTTCCAAAAGACAAACAACTCAAAATGAATGAATTAAGTGAATGGTCACTTTGGCCAAATTAACTCCCATGCCTACTTTGGCTATCTCTAATTTTCAAAACTCAACAGAAATATGTATCGATCTTTTCACCCCTTGTTAGTACTCATAATAAGGTACCAAGGCCCACTTTGTGATCATCCAAAAATGATGGGGATGTGCCTACCGGGGTATACCCAGCAGGACGTTTCGGACTGGCCCAGAAACTGGCGAGTGGGCCTGCAAGACGGCGACTGGATCAAGGCCTGGTGTAGATCCAAGCGACTGGAAGCTGAAGGCCCAGGCGAGTAGATAGGCCCAGTCGGATTAGGTTAAACAAGAACTGAAGCCTTAACTGATTCGGTTGAGATATGTAAACCCTAGGGGAGGTGAGCCTATATAAACCTCCCTGCGGGGCGTGTAGAGATACGTTCCATCATACACCCAAGCGACTTGCACCTAGCCGTCGAGCTCGCCCATTGTACCACCTTCATAATACAATCTAGCAGGAGTAGGTCTTTACCCTCCGGGGGGCCGAACCTGGGTAAAACCCTGTGTCTCCGCCCTCATCTCGCACCGCAGATGGCTGGCCGCCCTTGGCCCTCATTCTACTACTCGCTGCCGATTGCAGCATCTGCCGTGACCATTCCCACGACAGTGGCGCCCACCGTGGGGCCTGGCCGGTCTGGCCGGTGTTCTGCGGCGAGATCCAATCTGCCCATCAACGAGACGGTCGCCACCGGCCGCATGATAGCGATCGGCGAGATGCTCCAAATCTTGCCGAGCAGCTACGTCCCGGCGGCGCGACCCGTCACGCACAGCGTGATCCTGCCGGTCGGCACGATCAGCCTCTTCGTCGGCCTCACCGACGTCATCGTCTCGGAGGACTCGGCTCGCATCCGCGAGTCGCCGCCACGTGATCGGCTCTCTGAGAGCCAGATCCGCACGATCCATCGCCTCGCCTCCGAGTACAACTCGGCCCACAGCAACGTGGCCAAAAACTCAGCAGGCGCAGAAGACGCGGCCCTCAACGACGACGCCGACTCGGCGACCCCGGCGTCACTCGCTGGATCCATCACCGTGGCTTCACCCGTGGGCTCCATCACCCAGGTGTCCAATGTGGGAGACTTCAAGGACCCCTCCATCCTCGGGATCTTCGACTTCGACTCCGGGTCGAAAAACTCCGCCGACCTCCGCGACTGCACCGGTCGCCACGCCACGACCTACATGGCGACCGGCACCGAGCCGCCGGAGGACCCCTTCTCCACCCTGATCCCTCCTAACGCCACGGGGACGGAGGTCGAGGAACTCCGCCAGAAACTGGCAGAGGCAGTGCGCAAGGAGCAAGCCGAGGGTGAAAAATTTCGCCTCGAGCAGGTGACGGCGCAGGAGCTATCGCGCTACCACCAGCAGCGGATCAGGTCGCGCCTGAACCCCACCGTTCAGGGGCGCGCCCTGAACTTTGACGACGAAAACGACCCGGCCCGCGTGGCCGAGCGTGCAATCTGCGAGAACGCGCCACCAGGAGGAAGCGCCCACCCCCCGCCAGGGTCAACGGTGATGGGCGCCCCACCTCCACCCAACCGCACACCCCCCAGGGACCAGCCGCGGATAGTAGTATCCTCACGGGAGCGAGACGCAAACGGCCTCCCACTGTTCTCCACCCCGATGGACAACCTCGTGGCAGGCCGAGCAGCAGCCGACAACATCACGGCCACCAGCGACGGCGCCCTACAGATCCAGTACGTCAGGGCCCTACTCGCAAAGGCCGTCGAGCAGCAAAACACGGGCGCCGACTCGCAGGGCCGAGTATACTCGCGTTCTCCGGGAAGCAGAGCGGCCTCAAGCGGCCGCCCAATGGCGGCAAACACCCTCAACTGCCCGCCACCAGAGCCACTGCAGCTCCAACACCGACCCGCGAACGCGGCACTCTCCACCAACGCCCCCAGGCCAGCGACAAACTTCGTCGCCGCCAACGGTCAACCCATCGACGCCCGCACCCACATCATCAACAACCAAAGCTGGCGCGCACGCCAGCCCGACGACCTGCGACACACCCTAACCAATCGCCGCGACGGCGAGCCCATGGGGTCGCTCAGTCGACTCGGCCCCAAGTGCTTCAGACCAATGATCCGAGGCGAGAAGTACCCGCCAAACTTCAAAGCGCCAAAGGAGATAGAAAAGTACGACCCCTCGTACGACCCCTCCATCTGGCTCGATACATACCTCATGGCAATGGGGATCGCAGGCCACACTGACCTGCTAGCCGCCCGCTACCTCCCCCTAATGATGGAGGGGACGTGCAGGCAGTGGATCAACACCCTCCCCCGGGATAGTATCGACTCCTGGGAGGAGATGCGCGACGCCTTCGTCAGGCACTTCGAGTGCTCCTACACCCGCGCCACCACCATCGAGGACCTGGAGCGATGCGTCCAGGGACCCCGTGAGTCGACCCGCAACTGGGTCCAACGGTGGCAGGAACTCTGGTACAACGCGGTCGGCATCCACCCGGACACCGCGATCCATTGCTTCAAGACCTCATGCCGCTATGAGACGCTGGTCGCCAAGCTCAAGCGCCACTCTCGCACACTCGACAACATACTGGACCTCCTCGGGATCGCCAAACGGTACGCGGAGGAAGATCCAAACCAGGAAACTGACGACGAGTCGGGGGGTCAACGCCGCACGAGCGACAACGACAGCGGACGACGGTCTGACCTACGCTACAGCAACACTCGCCTCACCGCCAAGCGCCGCAGTGACGGGCGAGTCGACTTCGTCGCCAACGCCGGGCATGCACAACACGAGCCCAAGAGCTTCCGCCGCGACGGAGGACAACACCGCGACGGCGGAAACTACAAGGCAAGCCAAGGTTCGACGCCGCGACCCTCCTTAACCAACCTTGTGCGTTTCATAGCAGGGAAGGGAAGCCCGCAACGCACACAACCGCCGACTGCCACACCCTCAGGGAAATCGAGAAGGCACGGCGAGCACGGGAGGACCCCGACAACGACCCGCCAAACGGTGGAAAGTTCGGCAAAGTGGCTGGCTCGCTCCATACCTTCACAGGCTTCAACACGAACCGCGAGAAGAAGGTCATCGCCCGTGCCGTCGCCGTCAACGCGGTGGCTCAGGTGGACGTTCCCCAGTTCCTCAACTGGTCGGAGCAGCCCATCACCTGGAGCCGCCAGGACCACTCGCCGCGCATCGAGTACCCAGGCCGAGTCGCCCTCGTGGTCAAGCCAAAGGTGGGTGACTACTGGCTCCCCAAGACATTGATGGACGGCGGCAGCTCCATCAACATCCTGTACCTGGACACCTTCAGGCGGCTGCGGCTCCCGCAGTCGATGATCGAGACAACCCACACCACGTTCCATGGCATCGTCCCCAGTCGGAAGGCGTACCAGATCGGCAAGGTCACGCTGCCAGTCACCTTCGGCACGCCAGCAAACTTCCGCACCGAGCGGATCGTCTTCGAGCTGGTGCCCTTCGACAGCCCCTACCACTGCGTCCTAGGGCGCCAGGCGTTCGCCAAGTTCATGGCAGCGCCACACTACGCGTACAACGCGATGAAGCTCCCTGGGCCGTGCGGCGTCATCACTATCAACGGCGACCCCGACATGGCCGCCGAGTGCGAGGCCAAAGGAGCCGAACTCGCCGATGCCGTTATCGCGGCAGAAACCAATCACGCCGATGAGCTCGCCAAGTACGCGAGCGGGGTCAACAACGACGACCCCACCATACTCAAGAAGCCCAACTCGGAGGGCGCAAACACCTCAACCTTCGAGGCAACGACGCACACCCGCACCGTCGAGCTGGTCCCAGGCGACTCTAGCCAGACGGTGACGATCGGGACGGGCATGAGCCCAGCCTAGGAAGGCGCGCTCATCGAGTTCCTCCGTGAGAACAGGGACATCTTTGCATGGAAGCCCTTTGACATGCCTGGTGTCCCTAGGGAGCTCGCTGAGCACAAGCTAAACGCCGACCCCAAAGTGCGACCCGTCAAGCAGTCGCTGCGGCCCTTCAATGAAGAGCGCCGCTGAGCCATCGCTGAGGAGGTGCAGCGTCTACTCGCTGCAGGCTTCATCCGGCCAATCAAGTACTCCAAGTGGCTGGCAAACCCAGTCCTGGTCGAGAAGAAGAACGGGACCTAGAGGATGTGTATCGACTACACAAACTTAAACAGCGCCTGCCCGAAGGAGCAGTTCGTCCTCCCGCGGATTGACCAAATAATCGACTCCACCGCGGGCTCGGAGTCGCTATGCTTCCTCGACGCCTACTCTGGATACAACCAGATCAAAATGGCTATCGAGGATGAGGAGAAGACGGCGTTCATCACGCCATTCGGAGCCTTCTGCTACACCGCCATGACCTTCGGCCTCAAGAACGTCGGGGCGACCTACCAGCGGTGCATGCAGGAGTGCCTCGCGAGCCAAATTGGCCGCAACATCCACGTCTATATCGACGACGTGGTCGTAAAATCCGCTCGCCAGGGTGATCTCCTCGCCGACCTGGCGGAAACGTTCGGCAACTTGCGAAAATACAAGATAAAGCTTAACCCAGGCAAATGCACCTTCGGTGTACCAGCAGGGCAACTACTGGGTTACGTCGTCTCCAAGCGCGGGATCGAGGCGAACCCCACCAAGATCGACACGATCGCCCGACTCGGCAAACCCGAGTGCCTCCGCGATGTCCAGAAGCTGGCCGGGCGAGTAGTGGCTCTCAGTCGCTTCATCCCCCGCCTGGGCGAAAAGGCGATGCCCCTATACCATCTGATGCGCAAGAACCCCACCTTCCAGTGGGACAAGGATGCGGACGACGCACTCCGCGACCTCAAGAAGGTGCTACTCACCGCACCACTACTCGCCGCCCCTGCCGACAAAGAACCCATGCTGGTCTACGTCGCGGCTTCCGAGCGCGTCGTCAGCGCCGTCATGGTCGTCGAACGGCCGGAGGAAGGAAAGGAGCGCCCAGTATAGCGACCGGTGTACTACATCAGCGAGGTCCTCACCGAGTCGCGCCAGCGATACCCGCAGTACCAGAAACTGGTATATGCGGTCTTCAGAGCACAGCGGCGCCTGCCGCACTACTTCCAGGAGCACCCGATCACGGTTGTCTCCTCAGCACTGTTGCAGGACATCATCCGCAACCGTGAGGCGACCGGGCGAGTCGCTAAGTGGGCCGTCGAGATCGGCGTCCACAATATCAAGTATGAGCCACGAAAAGCGATCAAGTCGAAAGCTCTAGCGGACTTCATCGCCGACTGGGAGGAGGCCCAGCAGCCAGAGAAGCTGCCATACCTCCATTACTAGAGCCTGCACTTCGACGGCTCCAAGAACGCAGACGGCGCAGGAGCAGGGATCGTGTTGACTTCCCCGAAGCGCGACAAGCTCCGCTATGTCCTCTGCCTCGACTTCACACCCTGCACCAACAACATGGCCGAGTACGAGGCCTTACTCCACGGCATGCGAGCTGCCAGGGAGATGAATGTCAACCGCCTACGCTGCTACGGAGACTCCGACCTCGTCGCTGGGCAAGTCGCTGGCACCTGCGACGCCGTCTCCCCCACCATGGCGGCTTACCGCCAAGCAGTGGACTAGCTGGGCGGACACTTCGCAGGCTACTCCATCGAGTGGATCGACAGGCGGAAGAACGAGGAGGCCGACGCACTCTCTTGCATTGGGTCGACTCGCACCACCCGCCTGTGTCTTCCTCGACACGATCACCAAGCCATCAGTCTCTCCCCCGAGGGAGATCGACATCGGAGTCCCGTTACAACCGGAGGCAGCCCTGGTCACACTCGTCAACGAGCCAGACGACTGGACCAAGCCCTACGTCGCCTACCTAGAGACCGGCACCTTGCCGGCAGACGAGACGGACGCTCGGATGATCGCACGCTGATGCAAGTCCTACACCATCATCGACAGCGAGCTCCACAAGCGCAGTGTCACCGGCGTATTCCAACGCTGCGTGCAACCCGCCGAAGGACGCAAGATCCTCCACGACATCCACTCCGGCGACTGCGGCCACCACGCCGGCGCCCGCTCTCTGGTCGCCAAGGCTATGCAGCATGGTTTCTACTGGCCTACCGCACACGCCGATGCCGTCGACATTGTCCAGCGGTGCGCCGGGTGCCAGAAGTACGCCAACCAGACGCACGTGCCGAGCTCAGCGCTCAAAACAATCCCCATCACCTGGCCATTCGCCGTATGGGGCATGGACATGGTAGGCCCCTTCAAGAAGGCTCCCTCTGGCTACACCCACCTCCTGGTCGCGGTTGACAAATTCACAAAGTGGGTGGAGGCCAAGCCAGTCCGGAAGTGCGACGGGAAGACCGCCACCAAATTCCTACGTGAGCTCACATATCGCTACGGGTTCCCAAACAGCATCATCACGGACAATGGCACCAACTTCGCCAAAGGAGCCATGGCCGAATTCTGCGAAGAGCACCACATCCGGCTCGACCTCGCGTCGGTCGCCCACCCGGAATCCAACGGCCAGGCGGAACGGGCCAATCAAAGCATCCTCCACGGCCTGAAGCCGCGACTCCAAGTACCACTCGAGCGCACCGCCGGGTGTTGGGTCGAGGAGCTGCCCTCCGTCATCTGGGGGATCCACACCTCGGTCAACAGGTCGATAGGATTCACCCCCTTCTTCATGGTGTACGGCGCCGAGGCAGTCATGCCCACCGACCTCGAGCACGACTCGCCGCGGGTCGTCCACTACACGGAGGCTGCAAACGAACTCGCCCGCCAGGACGGAGTCGATCAACTCGACGAGGCACGTGACCTCGCTCGGTCACGCACCGCCATCTACCAGCACGGACTCCGCCGCTACCACAGCCGGCGGGTGAAAACTCGCACCTTCCAAGAAGGCGACCTGGTGTTGCGCCTCATCCAGGACAAGAAGGGCATGCACAATCTCTCCCTTCCGTGGGAGGGACCATTCGCCATCGGGCGAGTACTCGGCAACGACGCCTACTACCTCATCGACGTCCGCGGGGACAGCGAACTCGACGTCAAGCGACCATGGAATGTAAACCTCCTACGGAAGTTCTACCCCTAGAACCCCACATATGTACTCTCCAGTCGCTATGAAATAAAAAGAATTGGTTACCGCAAATTGCGCCTACTCTCCGTATCTTGTGCCACTCGCACTCGTAGTAACAGCGTCAAGCTAACCGCAGAAGTCAACCTTTGGTACAGCGATCAGCACGGCTAAGTAGTGCGGTGCAAGAGCACTGAGTCACCTCAGGTCTTGCACCGTCCACGAAAAACGCCTACCCGGAGCCCCATTGGAGTCGCCCAGCCCGACTGGCTCTACGAGCCAAGACAACTACCTTCGCTTCTTACAGCGACCATGATCCTCCGCATCCTCGATATAGCGACTCGAACGGCCAAGTACCATGCTCGGGGAATGACGACCAGTTCAGCACGAGCGGCTCGGGAAAACACTAAGTATGAGAGAATGTCCAGGACTCGCCACGCGACTGACCCAACGGGCCAGGCTGGAGTGACGCGCCAGAACCAACGCGCCAAGTCCTCACCCACCCTCGAGTCGCGCCTAGAACAACCAAGTACCACGCTCGGGGACTCGGCCACCCGACCCCGTTCGCGCAAGGGAAAACGGTGAAGTACAGATCGTTCAAGGGAGTCGCCCTGCGACTGGATCTTCGAGTCCGGGCGAGTAGAACACAATAATAAAACATTCAAAAACCACAAACAAATCACACACGAGGTAAACCCCACAAAAGGGCGGACGCGCTCGGGGACTCGTTCAAACCTCAATCACAAAACACATGTCAAATCCCAAAACAGAAACGACGTCTCATTCAATAGCATGTAGCATTGTCTCAAATTACAAAATATGCTTAAACGGCAGACCTGCTACTAACGCCCCAGGGCAAACTATCCTATTCTGCAGGCTTCGACGACGACTCGCCAGCACCCCGGCGATTGCGGATGAATGGCGTGTACGGGTTTGACGGGTACGTCGTCACTTCACCCGCCATCGCCGCGCGGAAGGGCTGCTCGACCTTGAAGTCCCGATGCTGCGGCTCGGGGTCGTTGGGCGCGACGACCGTCTCCTGGTACGGAAGGAGGTCGCCCATTGCCCAGACACGCTCGGAATACATCGCGGCGCGGTCCGTCAACTTGAGCACCTCGGACAACTCCACTGCGCCAGTCGACGACGGGTAGCCACTCGTCACGTCGTCGATGTCGAAATCCTCCGGGAAGTGAGCAAGTCCAAGGCTAAGCGCCGTCGCTGCTCTGCGCCGAAACGCCGATCGCGTCATGAACTCAACGACCGAGGGCGCCTTCTCCAAGTACTTCCACACCTCGACGAGGTCGCTCGGAATTACTTCCGTGGGAGATATCTCCTGGAGGTAGGCTCGGATACACGTCGCCGACAACGTCGCCGAGTCAACGAGCGTGGACACACACTGTCGCGCGTCGAACGAGCTCGCCTCTTCCGCGCTATCAAGGATGCGACCTGCGAATGGAAAATAACAATGAGTACATCGGGCACCACAACAAAACACATGTTATTGGCAGAGGCAGATACACTCACCAATCAAGGGGCAGGAGAGATCCGTGATGAAGCATTGAAGCGAAGTATAGTCGTCCTGAAGCCCAGCAACAAGGGCGTCGGACACTTTACGATCCTCTGTGGCGGCGGTAATAGCGGCCTTGGCTCACCCATCCGCCGAGTTTGCTTCCTCCTTCGCCTCCCTCAGCTCACGCTCGAGTTCGGTGATCCGCTTCTCAGCCGAGCTCAGTGCTGATTGAGCCACCGCCAACTCACCCGCTGGGACAAGCCCCTGGCGAGCTTCCTCCGCCTTCGCGGCAACCGCCTGAAGCCCCTTGTTCGCCTCCTGGACTGTGGCCAGTTCCTTCTCCACGCGGCGCTTCGCTGCCAATCGGTCAGCTGATTCACATTGCAGACCCTGCACATCATTCAAACAGTTAATCAAAGCACATCCTAAGTGCCCACCCGCTGAAATTCAGCGAGTGCGCACTCGGGGACTGGACGCGAAAAATAACAACTATACACTAAAAGAATCAGACCGCTGCAACACACCGACCTGATCCTCGGGGACTGGACATACCTGGATGGCTGCGCCAAGCATGCCATGAAGTTGTATCGCGTCCACGGACGTGAGGAGAGCTGGCGTGTGCCCACGATGCTGCTCGACTTCCACATTGGCGACCCCAGGTGCACGGCTCGAGGGCGAAGTCCCACTCGCTGTGGCCGCTTTGGCCATGAAGCGCGGGAATGTCGCGATGGAGGCACCCGCACCAAAGGAGGTCGGCTCGGCCTCTCTAGGCAAGGGAGCGCCCTCCTTCGTGGATGCGGCCGCCTCTGGTGCGGGTTCGGTCGGCGCGACCGCTGTGTTGTCAGAGATCGTGACGACATCGTCGCCCTTGGCCATCTTGCCACCATCCGCAGGGACGACAACCTCGTTCGCCTCCCTCTTACGGGAAGGATCCTCCTCGCTGACGACGGATGGCACCTTAGCCACGGTCGGGTGGACCATCTTATTCACTCCGGTCCTGTAAATCAATCATGTAAGCAAGATAATTCAAACTGCTATGGAAGACAAAGGTAGGTGAGCAAACTCACTTGGCGACTGGAATGAAGCGCAGCCCCGTGCGGAGGCCGGCCGGCTTCTCCAGTTCAGGGCCCAGTCGGCGGCTGAGCCCCATCTCCAGGACGTCGTGTGCCCAAGACACGGACGGCTTCTTCGTCGTCGAGGCCGCAACGGGAGCCTCTGGGACATCTTCAGTAGGAGCTTCCCTACGAGGCGAAGCCGCCGCAGCCGGAGCATCCCCCAGCCCAAAGACTGGGGCGAATGGCGGGGCATCGAAGCCAGTGGCACCTCGACAGTGGCCGTGTCCAGCGTGGCTGCTGTCGGTGGCGCCTCGTCCTTGGCCGGGCTGGGGGCGTCGGAGCTTCTTGCCGAGTGCGGTGGCGAGGCCGGCCTCATCGGCTTCGTCTTCTTCTTCGGAGGGGCCTTCGCCTCCTTCTCTTTCTTATTCTTCTTCTTCGACGGAGTAGCCTGGCGGTGCGAGGTGGTCTCCGGAAGTTCTTCATCGTCATCATGACGCTCGAGGCTTTTGCTCGCCTCAAGCTCGCGTTGACGTTGCCCGCGGGTCTTGCGGACCAGCGGGGCGACCTCCTCCTCGGACTCGTCGTCGCTGTTACTCTCGTCGCTCCCGGCGTCGCCCTTGGCGGGAGGCGACTCGCCCATGTCCTGGACGGACGAGCTTGAATTCTCGTCATCCAAAGGCGGGAGCCACCCTTCCACCACTTGGAATAGCTGCAATGAAGGCAAGATGAAATTAGAATGACCGTGACTGCAAAAAACTGCGACTGCGAATGATGCGAGGTGATTACCGTTGGGGCTGGACGCTTTGCGGTGTAGGGGGCGACCCCAGCCTGTGCGTCCAGGTACACCGCCTGGGTGATCTTCTTCAGTGCTGCGGTGTAGTCCTCGAGCTTCCACTCGGCTAGGCTAGACTTCGTCGAGTCCTCCCGGCCCATGTATTGGTACATGTAGTGGTCGCGCCGAGCCAGAGGGACGAGCCACCTCCCGAGCCAGCAGCTATATAGGTTGATCGTTTGGAGGCCCTTCTTCTTCAAACCGCGGATGGTTTGGAGCATTTCGTCCATGACCATCCGCTGGTCGCTAGGTAGCTTGCCGACTTGAAGATGGCGCGGCTCGGACCGATTGGTGGAGTACCGTGGGATCGCCGTCTCGCCCTCCGGGGTCGCCTCGGCAACATAGAACCACGACTTCTTCTAGTCGCTCGCTGCCTTGGCGGGCAGCATCAAGTCAAAGAATGAAGCCTTCGACTTCAGCTGGAAGGTTAGGCCGCCCGCGGCGAGCATTGGGCCGCCCGCTTCCTCGCGGCTGATCCGTCCGTGGAACAGATCTTGCCACAGAGGGAAGTAGGGCCGGCAGCCCAAGTAGCACTCGCAGAACGCCACGAAGATGGCGAGCTGCTCGATGCTGTGAGGACCCAGGTCCGACGGCTGGATCCCGTAGTAGGCGCAGAAGCGCCGGAAGAACAAGGACGTAGGGAATCCTAGCCCCCGTTCCAGGTGGCTGGTGAAGCAGATGAATTCCCCCTCGCGCGGGTTCGGGGTCACATCTCCGACCGCGGGGATGCGCCAACAGCCGGCACGCAGGATCCCGGCCTCCTCGAAGGACGAAAGCTGCGCCCTCGTACACTTAGATCTACCCCAAGGCTCGGTGGAGAGGGCCATGGCGGAAGGATTTGTGGGGGGTCGGAAGATTTTGGGTCGGCTGGATCGCGATGCGAAGGAAGGCGAGAGTGCGTGCAATCGGAGAAAATGGCGAGAAGGTGGTTCTCTGATCGCCTGCCATTCCCCTTATATAGCAGTTGTTACCCGCCAAATCCGGAGGCTGTTACTATGCGGTGATTACGCCAAAAGTTACCGTTGGATAACCCCAACAGCTAGTTTGACCATGCCTAACGGTCCAACTTCAGCCACTCGGCTCGCCGACCCGATCACTATGACAGTGTTTCGCCAACTCGACTCGCCAAAGCTGCGATCAGGATGACTAGTTTTCTCCTTTATACAGGAGCCCGCCGACGATTCGACTGGATGTCTGTTCTGAAGCCGTATACTCCGACTGCCAGCAGCCACCTACGCCCAATCGACGATGGCCTCGGGGACTACTGATGGGGATATGCCTACCGGGGTATACCCAGCAGGACGTTTCCGACTGGCCCAGAAACTGGCGAGTGGGCCTACAAGACGGCGACTGGATCAAGGCCTGGTGTTGATCCAAGCGACTGGAAGCTGAAGGCCCAGGCGAGTAGATAGGCCCAGTCGGATTAGGTTAAACAAGAACCGAAGCCTTAACTGATTCGGTTGAGATATGTAAACCCTAGGGGAGGTGAGCCTATATAAACCTCCCTGCGGGGCGTGTAGATATACGTTCCATCATACACCCAAGCGACTCGCCGCCTAGCCGCCGAGCTCGCCCATTGTACCACCTTCATAATACAATCTAGCAGGAGTAGGTCTTTACCCTCCGGGGGGCCGAACCTGGGTAAAACCCTGTGTCTCCGCCCTCATCTCGCACCGCAGATGGTTGGCCGCCTTTGCCCCTCGTTCTACTACTCGCTGCCGATTGCAGCATCTGCCGTGACCATTCCCACAACAAAAAACATTCAAATGCTAAGTTTAAATGATAGTTTAATATTGAATCTATCTCATATGGGAAGATCCCACTATTTCAAAAACCACTCAAACAAGCTCAACTTTCAAAACCCAAGCACCCACAGAATCCTCAACACATGCCTAGCACACCGACCAAAAATCTTTTCAAAATTCAAAAATAAATTTCTTGCGGCCATTTCATCAAACACTTGGAGATAGAAAATCAAATTGGCCAAACTTCATTGTTTTGAGCAGTAATTTGGCTAAGCATTTGTAGGGGTTCGTAGCATGGAAAACAAAAAATTTCTACCGCATGCAAACAAACAAGCCAAGATCTATCTACTAGATTGTAGCAATGAGTCGATAGAGGAACTCACCCTCGAAGATTCCAAAGCGGTTAACGAGAGCAGATTCTCGTGGGTGATGTAGTCGTACTCTTGCCGATCTAAAGATCACGTAGACGATCCTTCCGGCGCTGCGTGCCGGCAGTGCTTCCGCAGTCGGTCACACGTTCGGTACTCGATGAAGACCTTCCTCTCCCTTGTTCCAGCAGGCAGCGGAGGTTGTAGCACTCTCCTCGCGATTCCGACAGCACGACGGCGTGGTACCGGAAGTAGAGGGGAGATCTCGCAGGGCTTCGCCTTAAGCCGGAGCGAGTATGGTGGACTATGAGAGAGGCCCTTGGTGATCTAGGGTTTAGAGGGACCAAGGGGGGTGTGGTCAATGCCTAGGGCTTGGGGAAGCCCCAAGTCAGCGGCTTGGAGAAACCCTAGGAGGAGGCGGCGACTTGGAGGAGGCCGGCGGCTAGGACTAGGGTTTTGGGTGCGTTTGGTCTAGGGAAGAGGGGCAGCCCTGCCCCTCCTTATATAGGTGGGAGGGCGCGGCTTGGGAGGAGGAAGTCCTCCCCCAAGTCGGCCTCCTTGGTCGGCGGGTGGAGGGAGAGGAACTCCTCCCCAAGTAGGTTTCCTACTCTCCCTCCACCAAGCAAACTTGCCGTTTGACTTTTCAAATTGGCGTTTGACTTTCAAACTAGGATTTGATTTCTTCCTTTATTTTTCCCAGCCAAGTGACCTAGTACATGATGCAACCATTACACATTGTCATGAAACATTCATGTACCCTTCCCCTCCGGAGTGCCGGACCTTCCGGACCCTTCTAGAACATTCTCGGTGAAAACACCGGAATCATTCCCCAACTCCGAAACAGGACTTTCCTTATATGAATCTTATTCTCCGAACCATTTAGGATCTCCTCGTGATATCCTGGATCCCATCCGAAACTCCAAACAACATTCGGTCTCTTACTCATCATTCCATAACTACTCAACAACATCGAATCCTTAAGTGTGTCTCCCTACGGTTCGTGAATTATGCGGACATGATCGAGACACTTCTCCGATCAATAACGAATAGAGGAATCTGGAAATTCATATGGCTCCCACATATTTCTACGATTACTTTGCGATTGAATGAACCACTTACATACGATACCAATTTCCCTTTGTATCACGATAGTTTACTTATCCGAGGTTTTGATCGTCTGTATCTCTGCATACCTAGTTCAACCTCGTTACTGATAAGTAATCTTTTCTCGTTCCCGTGGTATGTGATCCCTTGTGAGCTAGTCACATGCTTGCAAGCAAATTGGATGACATTCCACTAAGAGGGCCCAGAGTATATCTATCTGTCATATGGATGGACAAATCCCACTCTTGATCCATGTTCCTCAACCCATACTTTCCGAACACTCAATGCCACCTTTATAGCCACCCAGTTACGGTGTGGTGTTGATGCCATGAAAGCATCCTTCCGGTGATGGTGATTAGCATGATCTCATGGTCGAAGGAATTAGGTTACTATGTATCAGAAAGCTTATAGCAATTTAACTATTAAAATGACTTGATCTTTATGCTACACTTATCTATAGGAGTATGTCCATCATACCATTCTCATAATGATATGACCTTGTTATTAACAACATCTCAAATGTTCATGATCAAGAAATCATGATCATCTATTAATAAAAAAGCTAGTATTATGAAGAGGATTTACTAGGGACTCTAATTTAGTTTACAAATCGCACAAGTATTAATGTTTCTAGTTAATACTGTTATAGCATGAATGTAAACATTTATCATAAACACAAAGATATAATAGTAACTACATTTATTATTGCCTCTAGGGCATATCTCCAACAGTCTCCCACTTGCACTAGAGTCAACTAATCTAGATTACATGGTAATATACCGAACACCCATGGTGGTTTGGTGCTGGTCATGTTTTTCCCTCGGGAGAGGTTTAGTCAACGGATCCTCCACCTTCAGATCTATGTGTACTTTGCAAATCTTTATGTCACCATCTTGGACATGTTCTCGAATAGCGTGAAAATGTAGCTTGATGTGCTTCAGCTTCTTGTGTGACCTTGGTTCTTGCGCATTGGCTATGGCGCCCATGTTATCACAGTAGATAGACATTCGGTCCAGCGCACTTGGAACCACACCGAGCTCTGTAATGAACTCCTTCATCCATATCTCTTCTTGTGAAGCCTCTGAAGCAACTATGTATTCCGATTCAGTTGAAGATCTCGCCACAACGCTTTGCTTTGCACTCCTCCAGCTAACTGCTGCACCATTCAAAGTAAATACGTATCCGGATTGAGATTTAGAATCATCCGGATTGGTGTTCCATCTAGCATCGGTGTAACCATTAACAACGAGTTGTTCATCACCTCCATAAGAAAGAACCATATCCTTAGTTCTTCTTAAGTACTTAAGGATGTTTTTGACCGCTGTCCAATGATCCACTCCTGGATCACTTTGATATCTCCTAGTCAAACTAACAGCATATGCAATGTCGGGTCTAGTACATAGCATGGCATACATTAGAGATCCTATGGCTGAGGCATAGGGAGTTTTACTCATCCTTTCTCTATCTTCTGTCATTGCTGGACTTTGAGTTTTACTCAAGGTCGTATTGGACAACATGGGCAAGAACCCTTTCTTGCTATCTTCCATTCCAAACCTCTTTAGAGCTTTTTCCAAATATGTACTTTGTGACAATGATATTAGGCGTCTCGATCTATCTCTATAAATCTTTATGCCTAATATGTAAGCTGCTTTGCCAAGATCTTTCATTGAAAAACTATTATTCAAATATTCTTTGACACTATTAAGAAGGTCTACATCATTCCCAATCAACAATATGTCATCTACATATAGTATTAAGAATGCTACAGAGGTCCCACTCACTTTCTTGTAAATACAAGCTTGTCCATAAGTTTGTATAAAACCAAAACTTTTGATTACCTTTTCAAAACGTTGATTCCAACTTCGGGATGCTTGCTTCAATCCATATATGGACCGTTGAAGTTTGCACACCTTGTTAGCATCTTTAGGATCGACAAAACCTTTGGGTTGCATCATATACAACTCTTCATCAATGTCTCCATTGAGGAACGCCATTTTGACATCCATCTTCCATATCTCATAATCGTAATATGCAGCGATTGCTAACATAATCCTCATAGACTTTAGCTTCGCTACTGGTGAGAAAGTCTCATCATAGTCAACTCCTTGAATTTGTCGAAACCCTTTTGCGACAAGTCGAGCTCTATAGACAGTAACATTACCATCAGCATCTGTTTTCTTCTTGAAAATCCATTTGTTCCCGATAGCCTTCCGGCCATCCGGTAAGTCCACCAAAGTCCATACTTGGTTTTCGTACATGGATCCAATCTCGGATTTCATGGCTTCTTGCCATTTATTGGAATCTGGGCTCATCATCGCTTCTTCATATGTCGCAGGGTCATCGGTATTGTCTACCAACATGACACTCATAACGGGATCATACCAATCAGGAGTGGTACGAGTTCTCGTTGACCTGCGAGGCTCTGTAGCAACTTCAACCGAAGTTTCATGATCATCATCATTAGCTTCCTCTCTTATTGGTGTAGGCGCCACAGGAACTACTTCTGGTGTTGCGCTACTCGCAAGTTCGAGAGAAGGTTCAATAACCTTGTTGAGTTCTACTTTCCTTCCAGTCACTTCTTTCGTGAGAAATTCCTTCTCTAGAAAGGATCCATTCTTAGCAATGAAGATTTTGCCTTCGGATCTATGATAGAAGGTATACCCAATAGTTTCCTTCGGGTATCCTATGAAGACGCATTTTTCCGCTTTGGGTTCAAGCTTGTCTGGCTGTAACTTCTTTACATAGGCTTCACAACCCCAAACTTTAAGGAACGACAATTTTGGTTTCTTCCCAAACTATAATTCATACGGTGTCGTTTCAACGGATTTAGATGGTGCCCTATTTAAAGTGAATGCGGTTGTTTCTAATGCATAACCCCAAAACGATAGCGGTAAATCTATAAGTGACATCATAGAATGAACCATATCTAAGAGAGTTTTATTACGACGTTCGGACACACCATTACGTTGTGGTGTTCCCGGTGGTGTCAATTGTGAAAGTATTCCGCATTTCTTTAAATGCTCGCCAAACTCGTAACTTAGATATTCACCTCCACGATCAGAATGTAGAAATTTAATCTTCTTGTTATGTTGATTCTCTACCTCACTTTGAAATTCCTTAAACTTCTCGAAAGTTTCGGACTTAAGTTTCATGAAATAGATATACCCATATCTACTCAAGTCACCCGTGAAGGTAATAACATAACAATAACCACCGCGCGATGCTACACTCATTGGGCCACACACATCGGTATGTATGATTTCCAATAAGTCCGTAGCTCGCTCCATCAACCTAGAAAATGGAGTCTTAGTCATTTTACCCATCAGACATGCTTCGCATCTTTCAAGTGATTCAAAATCAAGTGATTCAAGATGTCCATCGAAATGGAGTTTCTTCATACGCTTCACTCCAATATGACCAAGACGACAGTGCCACATATAGGTCGAGTTATCGCTCAATTTCAAATGTTTAGCTTCAATGTTATTAACATGTGTGTTTCCACTATCGAGATTCAATAAGAATAGACCATCTATCAAAGGTGCATGTGCATAAAACATATTACTCATATAAATCGAACAACCATTATTCTCGGACTTAAACAATAAACCGTCTCGCAACAAACATGATCCAGATATAATGTTCATGCTCAACGCAGGCACCAAATAACAATTATTTAAGTATAAAACTAATCCTGATGGTAGATGAAGAGGCAGCGTGCCGACCGCGATCACATCAACCTTTGATCCATTTCCAACGCGCATCATCACCTCGTTCTTCGCTAGCTTCCGTTTATTCTGTAGTACCTGTTTCGAGTTACAAAAATGAGCAACCGAACCAGTATCAAATACCTAGGCACTACTACGAGTACTAGTGAGATACACATCAATAACATGTATATCGGATATACCTTTCTTCTTGATGTTGTCGTTCTTCAAATCCGCCAAGTACTTTGGGCAATTCCGCTTCCAGTGACCTTCTCCCTTGCAGTAAAAGCACTCAGTATCAGGCTTTGGCCTAGCCTTGGTCTTCTTCGTCGGTGCGGTAACTTTCTGACCACCCTTCTTGAAGTTTCCCTTTTGCTTAGACTTTCCTTTCTTGAATTTGGTGGTCTTATTGACCAACAACACTTGATGCTCTTTCTTGATCTCCACTTCTGCAGATTTCAACATGGAGAAGAGTTCTGGCAACATCTTGTTCATGTTTTGCATATTGTAGTTCATCACAAAGTTCTTGTAACTTGGTGGTAGTGATTGGAGGACACGGTAAATCCCCAAAGCATTAGGAATCACTATACCCAAACTTTGGAGTTTGATTACGTGCCCAGACATCTTAAGCACATGCTCACTGACGGAGCTGCCCTCTTCCATCTTGCAGTTAAAGAACTTTTCAGAAGCCTCATAACTCTCAACTGCCGTGTGAGTCTCAAAAATAATTTTGATTTCACGGAGAATATCATATGGGTCTTGGTTCTCAAACCTTTTCTGAAGCTCCGATTCCAAACCATACAAGATAGCACACTGAACTGTGGAGTACTGATTCTTCCGAGTGAGGTAAACATTCTTTACTTCATCGGTAGCAGTAGCTGCAGGTAGTGCACCCAGCGGTGCATCCAGCACATAGATCAAATTACCAGCATTGAGAACAATCCTCAAATTGCGGAACCAATCTGCGAAATTGCTTCCATTGTTTTTCAACTTTTCTTTCTCTAGGAACGCATTAAAATTGATGGTAGGGGCCACCATTGATCTACAACATATCTGCAATAGTTTAGACTAAGTTTATGACAAATTGAGTTCTAATTAATAGTTAAATTAATCTAGGTGAACTCCCACACAAAACAATATCCCTCACATTGTTTTACTGATCACACGAACCAAATCCACCACATCAAAACCGATCATCACGAGAGTTGATGTAACTTCAATGGCGAACAATCAACATGTTCATCATATCTACTATATGACTCATGCTTTACCTTTCAGTGATCCGTGTTCCGAGACCATGTCTGTACATGCTAGGCTCGTCAAGATCAAACCTTAGCTTCCGCATGAGCAAATCTGGCTTGCTCATGTTGTATACACCCGCAGAATCTAACACACCCGACCATCACGTGGTGCTTCGAAACAATGAGCTTTAGCAACGGTGCTTACTAAGGATGAACACTTTGGAAGTTGAAATTTGTGTGCGTGAGGGATCATCTTATAATGCTACCGTCGTTAACTAAGCAATACAAGATGCATAAAGGATTAACATCACATGCAATTCATAATATGTGATATGATATGGCCTTTCTTCTTGTGCTTTCGATCTCCATCTTCAAGCACGAACATAATCTCCATCATCACCGGTATAGCGTCAAGGTGTTTCATGGTTATCGTCCACCAGCTTCAACTATTACAACTACTTTGAATAGACACACGGGTATTAACGGAATTTAAATACAACCATATGGCTCCTGCCGGTTGCCAACTTACAATAAGGAACATTGCATACATCAAATATAATCACAACCATGGCCATATCACATCACGGCACACCCCTGCAAAACAAAGTTAGACGCCTCTAATTTTCTTTGCATATTTTACGTGGTTTGGGGCTTTCAATAAGTGTCGATCTAACTTACGAACAAGAACCACAACGTTGATGTTTGAACTATCAAGTGCCCGTTGTAAATTAGATCTATACTATAATAGAGACAGACACCCGCAAAGCCACTTATGCAATACAAGTTGCATGTTGAGGGTGGAGCAAGTCTCATGAACGATGTCATGCAACGTTAGCCCGGGCCGCTTCATCCCATCATGCCGCAAGATGCAAAGTACACAAAAGGCAATTGATAATAAAAGCGCCACCGCCCATAATGACCATTGTGTTCTACTCGTGCAACAGATCTACATATAGACACGGCTCTTATACCACTTTAGGGGTTCGTAGCATGGAAAACAAAAAAAATTCTACCGCACGCAAACAAACAAGCCAAGATCTATCTACTAGATTGTAGCAACGAGTCGATAGAGGAACTCACCCTCGAAGATTCCAAAGCGGTTAACGAGAGCAGATTCTCGTGGGTGATGTAGTCGTACTCTTGCCGCTCTCAAGATCGCGTAGACGATCCTTCCGGCGCTGCGTTCCGGCAGCGCTTCCACAGTTGGTCACACGTTCGGTACTCGATGAAGACCTTCCTCTCCCTTGTTCCAGCAGGCAGCGGAGGTTGTAGCACTCTCCTCATGATTCCGGCAGCACAACGGCGTGGTAGCGGAAGTAGAGGGGAGATCTCGCAGGGCTTCGCCTTAAGCCGGAGCGAGTATGGTGGACTATGAGAGAGGCCCTTGGTGATCTAGGGTTTAGAGGGACCAGGGGGTGTGGCCGGCGTCTAGGTCTTGGGGAATCCCCAATTCGACGGATTGGAGAAACCCTAGGAGGCGTTGGCAACTTGGAGGAGGCCGGCGGCTAGGGCTAGGGTTTTGGGTGTGTTTGGTCTAGGGAAGAGGGGCAGCCCTGCCCCTCCTTATATAGGTGGGAGGGCGCGGCTTGGGAGGAGGGAGATCTCCCCCAAGTCGGCCTCCTTGGCCGGCGGGTGGAGGGATGGGAACTCCTCCCCAAGTAGGTATCCTACTCTCCCTCCACCAAGCAAACTTGTCGTTTGACTTTTCAAATTGGCTTTTGACTTTCAAACTAGGATTTGATTTCTTCCTTTATTTTGCCCAGCCAAGTGAGCTAGTACATGATGAAACCATTCCACATTTTCATGACACATTCATGTACCCTTCCCCTGCGGAGTGCCGGACCATCCGGACCCTTCTAGAACATTCCCGGTGAAAACACCGGAATCATTCCCCAACTCTGAAACAGGACTTTCCTTATATGAATCTTATTCTCCGGACCATTCCGGATCTCCTCGTGATATCCTGGATCCCATCTGAAACTCCGAACAACATTAGCTCTATTACTCATCATTCCATAACTACTCAACATCGAATCCTTAAGTGTGTCTCCCTACGGTTCGTGAATTATGCGGACATGATCGAGACACTTCTCCGATCAATAACCAATAAAGGAATATGGAAATTAATATGGCTCCCACGTATTTCTATGATTACTTTGTGATTGAATGAACCACTTACATACGATACCAATTTCCCTTTGTCTCACGATAGTTTACTTATCCGAGGTTTTGATCGTCGGTATCTCTACATACCTAGTTCAACCTCGTTACTGATAAGTACTCTTTTCTCGTTCCCGTGGTATGTGATCCCTTGTGAGCAAGTCACATGCTTGCAAGCCAATTGGATGACATTCCACCGAGAGGGCCTAGAGTATATCTATCCATCATATGGATGGACAAATCCCACTCTTGATCCATGTTCCTCAACCCATACTTTCCGAACACTCAATGCCACCTTTATAGCCACCCAGTTACGGTGTGGTGTTTGATGCCATCAAAGCATCCTTCCGGTGATGGTGATTAGCATGATCTCATGGTCGAAGGAATTAGGTTACTATGTATCAGAAAGCTTATAGCAATTGAACTATTAAAATGACTTGATCTTTATGCTACGCTTATCTATAGGAGTATGTCCATCATACCATTCTCCTAATGATATGACCTTGTTATTAACAACATCTTAAATGTTCATGATCAAGAAACCATGATCATCTATTAATCAACAAGCTAGTATTATGAAGAGGCTTTACTAGGGACTCTAATTTAGTTTACCAATCACACAAGTATTAATGTTTCTGGTTGATACTGTTATAGCATGAATGTAAACATTTTTCATAAACACAAAGATATAATAATCACTACATTTATTATTGCCTCTAGGGCATATCTCTAACATCATTGTTCACCATTGATCACACTTGTCTCCCCTGGTGCCAACCAGTGCCTTGACCACCCCTAGCCCCTACCCATCACGCCATGCCATGCCAACCCGAAGGAACCCTTGCCAGCCGACCATGGCTAGCTAGCGAGAGCAAGCACCAAGCCTAAACACCATGTCTAGGACGCACGCCACCGTCCACCGCCACCCCCTGTCCAGTGCTTGAACCCTGCCAGCCACTGGACCACACGCCCAAGCCATGCCAAAATTCTCTGAGAGCATGCCGAGAGAGCGCCAGAGTGACACCCTCGACACACTCCCACAAACCGCGCGCCGCCCTCCCCGCGTGCACGCGTGATCACCACCACCCTAGCAACCCCGCAGACACGCATGTTCCCCGCCGCGCAGACCACGTGCGCTGTGCGCCATCAAAACATCCGTCGGACCCGCTCAGAGCGTCGAAGCGTTCTGACCGATCAGCACCGCCCCACGCCTCGCCACCACGCCATTGAGCTTCGCCAGGGAACATAGAACCGCCCCCTACCGTCGCCCACACCGATAGCTGCATGTGTCGTCGACCACGACGAGCTCATCTCGCGCTCGTCGGTCTCCTCTCGCAACTATAAATAGAGGCCTTCCTCGCTCGATTTCTTCACACCAGTTCGTTCCCCTCTCTCTCAGAAACATCCCACACCCTTCCGCGGAGCAAGGCGAGCAACAGTTGGCCAGAATTTCACCGGAGTTCCCTGCTGCAGAGGAGGAGAGGCGCCGTCAATTGGAGCCGCCCCAGGAGGAGCTGCCGGTGCCAGGAGAATCGCCGTCGTCGACTTCGTCGTTCGCCCCCATCGCCGACCATCGCCTGAGCCCCGGTGAGCCTCCCACGACCCCCACTGAGCCGTTAGGGTTCGAGCTCGCCGGTGACATGCTCATCATCGACGATGACCCTCAGCCGTTGATCGCCCTTCTAATCAAATGAACCACATCGCCTCATACCGCTTCGCGTGTTATGAGACACTGACGGGTGGAACCCCCCTTTCAGCTGAGCCCCGCGCTGCGGAGTGACACTGGGCCGGCCCATTAACCTTTCCCGCGCAGCCCAACCATTTGAATTTAGATTTTTCTATTTTAATTCAAACTCAGTTATGTACCTAGTTTCAAAAATCAACCCAGCTCGATTCAGTGAACCAAATTGCATAAAACCAATTTTGTTAGAAAGGTACTGAAATGCTTAATCAAAGCCCGTTGGATTCAAATCATTTGGATATGTAGATCATCCTTGGTAAAAATAACAATTCAGAAGCTTTTCTGCATCCAAACATTTTTGAAATTTCAACCATAATAGCTTTTGAGTTGATTCCAACTCTCAAAAATCACATTTGATCATACCTTTCAGAATATATAAAAACATATGGGTTTACTTACAGAAATAATGTTCAAGTAATAAAAGAATGCCACATTTCTAGTCACTTTAATTATTTAAAATAAAAAGGTTAAACCTTATTAAATTGTGACAGCACTTTAACTCACATTCCCATGTACTGAAATATGTGGTGATGACATGTGTCAACATGATCCCATGTTTGAGTTGGAGAATATTAAATCTTAAGTAGTTTTTCAATGAGTAGAAATTACTTTTCTCAAATTAAAATAAATAAGGAAAATGCTTGAATCTTGTAATATAGGTGATGATGCTAGATCATCTATAGTGCACCTTTGTGTGATGATTGAAAATAGTTAAGTATTGTTTGGTGATTGTGTACCTCGTATTTATTTATAGACGCTAGTACCAACCACGGATATGAGGAGTAAGGAGGATACTACGAGGAAGAAGCCGAGGAGAACTTCAACCATAGCTCTGCTCAAGGCAAGCTTATACTGATACTTATGCAAGCCAATACTTGAAACCTTGCAAGCTAACACTTGCAATTATGAAAGTTAGATAACCTGTGCAATGCACTAAGCATGCTTGGTTAGACACATTTGATGATAGCCAATCCTAGTTTTACTTGTATGCCTTATACTTTATTTCTTTATCAAAGCTTTCTCTTAGAGTTTACTTAAGTGACTTGTAGATTCTAGGAAGATAATTGAAGGTTGCATAAAGAGCATTAAATTTGGCCTAAACTAGATAATCTTGATGTCATCCTAAGGCATGAGATTGAACTTAATTAATCACCACTTGTTTACCACCCCTCATTTGTACTTACCACACTTGTAGATGCTAGTGCTAAGCATAACACTTGATCAACTTTAGATGGGAATACTTGGTGAAAATGGTTATGAAAACCTTGGAATGATGAGTCATTCTACTGAAATGTTTTGACATGTGTTTCTGAACACCTGATGATTTTGATGATGAAAATGTTGAGGCATGAGCCTTAGCCCTTTATAAAACTGATGGTTGTCTGGATGCGATACCATTCCAATTTTACCGTACAACCACAATACCCGAAAATTGGGTAGGGCTTCACTGGAAACTTATATACCTTAGTATGGGTTCTCTCACGGCCAAGGTATGAGCTGAGCTACCTTGTGAAGATTGTCCACCTATGTAGTACCCAAGATGACAGTTGGTCATGGTTGGGAGGCCAAACTCACAGGAGAGGTGCCTGTACTATGGCGTGTAATCGAAAGGTTAGGATTGATTATCCGCATACTGAGTATGGTGAATTCAGGATTTGTTCCTGACGGATGTATCGAATGTTGTGGTGAAAGTGTACAATCTCTGCAGAGTGTCAAACTATTCGAATAGCCGTGTCCGCGGTTATGGACAATTGGAGTGGAAATACTGTTCCCCTGTCAGATGTTTTCAAAATGACTTATGAAATGAATTGAGATTTTGACTTGACCACAGCATAGTTGTGATATGAAATTCAAGTTCCCACTTAGGTGTTATAAAATTTCAACTAGTTTCTTGCTTCTGAACTTAGTAGAGGTAAATCTAGCTTTTTGCAAAACAACCCTAGAGCTTAGTGTCCTATTACAAAAACCCCCTTCACTTGTTATAATTAGTTTGCGGGTACTTAAAGAGTACTCATGGCTTTGTCCCTGGCTATTCCCGTGGCCAGACTATGAAGAGGAGTAACAGGATGATGGACCCCAGGAAGGTTACGACAACTAGGATCATCTCCCATCGTCAGCATTGCCTGTGACCCCGAAGATGGAGCTTTGCCTACACTACCTTTATTATTACGTTATTCCGTTGCTTGAGTTGTATTAAGAACTGGATCATGAGATCCTTATTTGTGTAAGACCTTATGTATGGTTTGTAATGGATGATGTACAGTGATATCTAAATTTGTTATGTCTCGCAAAAATGGTAATCCTAGGATTGTGATGTATGGCATAACAGGCATCTGGGATTAAAAATCCGGGTGTTGACAAGTTGGTATCAGAGCCATCCTGACCATAGGAGGCCGTAGTTAGACTGGACGTTTGAATCAAAAACTTAGTTTCAAAATCAAAGGAAGCAAATATTTACAAAAACTTATTCCCATTCTTATCACTTTGATTCTTTCATGAAAAATCATGTTCCTCAAAAACTCTTGCAAAATACATAAAATTTGACACACTTGATCACTCTACTAACTTACTCATCCTATATTCTTATAGATGGACGTGAAGTACAACAAATTTTATCAGCTAGGGAATGGAGGAGACCTCATCTTTGAGCAGGATTTGGACCAGCTTTCGGAACTTCTGGAGCGTCCACACCCTGAGTTCTTCAGAGCTCAGCTCAATGATGAAGGAGGAGAAGATCTGCAGTGGCTAATTGTTGCAAGTCTCCGAGGAAATATTGAACCTCCCACTACCGAGGGAATTCAGTTCACCTTAATAGAAAACAACTGGCTCGATGGACTTGACAGCGCCATGCAGTAAGCTCTTGCCCGTCTGTGTGGGCAGAGTATCAACCAGATCAAGGGTACCCGCTTTGAGTTTTTTCCAAGGCGTGATGCTATGGGACAACCACTGGAAGCCCCATACCACCACGAGCTGAAGACTTAGTTGGACCAACTTAGCTTCATGATGTATGATCGTCAGCAGGAACTGGACAATGCCCATGACTACTCCAACCACAAGTCCGCCATCATCAGGAGGAAGGATCAGACCATCGCCATGCTAGCGAAGGACCGCAAGTCTCGCCGCCGTCAGCTTGACAAGAAGGAGCGCACCATTTCCCGTCTTTGCCACCATATCTCGGATTTGGAGGAGACCATCCACGAGAGAGACATGCAGTTGGAGGAAAGGGAGAATGCCGGAGAAGATCTTCGTGGAGACCCCTACTCCTATCTCAGCGATGATGATGATTTTTTGGAGGATCAGGCCATGGACTTCTTCACCGATGAGGATGATTTTTCCTTCATCGATGACGATGTGGATGATGAGGATGACGATTACACCGACTCCGAGGAGTAGTAGCACTTGAGCAGTAGCGTAGTGAGTTGTATTCGGTCCCACTGTATCGTAGTTTCCAGAATGGTTCTTAAAACCATCTGTTTTCCTTTTTTGTGGTGTGTGTTTGTATCGTGTGCTATGAATGAATGAATGAAAATCAAGTTTCTAGAAAATCTGAGTCAAACTTTAAAAACTTTTCAAAGTCCCTGGACCTTAGAAATTTCCCTCTTTTCTCATGATCTATTTCAATCTTCAGATGCCTCACGGAGGAAGTGGTTCATCCCCGGACCCGATGTTGCAGATCCTGCAAATGTTGGTTTCTGACCGCGAAGCTGAAAGAGCAGAACGTCAAGCCAACTTAGCCACCCTTCAGCAGATAGCTCAGCTGGCCCACAACAATCAAAGCCAAGGAAATCAGAACAACCATGGATCTAAGCTCAAGAATTTCCAGAATAGCAACCCACCTGTTTTCACTAAGTCAGAAGAGCCCTTAGACGCAGATGATTGGCTGCAAACCATGGAAAACAACCTAGAAGTCGTCGGAGTGGAAGCTAACAAGAAAGTTTTGTTCGCCACCCACTATCTAGCCGGAGATGCAAGAGCATGGTGGAACAGCGTTCGTGCAATGACCGGAGGACAGATGATGACCTGGGAGGAATTCAAGGTCAAGTTCAGCAGAACCCATGTGCCACCGGGTTTGATCAAGAGAATGAGAGATGCATTCAGAGAACTGAAGCAAGGAAGGATGACCATAGTGGAATACTATGACAAATTCTTGTCATTAGCTAGGTATGCCCTGGATGAGATCGACACTGAAGCCAAGAACAAAGAAAGATTCTTGAATGGTCTACACGATGAGATGCAGACGGTGTTGGTCAATATCCCCTTTGCTGATATTGAATCCCTTGTCCACTCTGCCATCCATATGGAAGGAAATATCAACCAAGCCAATGATAACCGCAAGCATCGCATGATGCATCAGCCAGGAACCCATCATACCCCAAAGTATCGCCCTAACCCATCTCCAGGATTTGCCCCGAGAAACAACAGACCCCCGATTAACCATCCGACCTATCCCAACCGTGGAAACCCAAGGCCCGGAGGAAATCACAACAACTCCGGCAACTCTGGCAATTTCAACCGTGCACCACCCAAGTTAAACAACAACAATGCTGCCGCCAACACCAACACTGCCCCGAGGACTGGAAGCAATGTTGTGCCTGTTGCAGCAAAGGACAAGTCGCAAGTGACTTGTTATGACTGTGGAAATAAGGGTCACTACTCCAATGAGTGCCCCAAGAAGAATGTCGTAGCCCCCAATTCAAATGCCCTAGCTCAGCAGCAGCGTCGTGTTCATCCTAGAAGAAGGTTTGCCCCAGGGAATTCGCTCAACCGCAACGGCCGTCTTTTTCTCATGCATGCTGAAGAAGCCCAGGAAGCGCCCGATGTCGTGTTGGGTATGTTTTCTGTTAATTCAGTACTTGCTACAGTGTTGTTTGATTCTGGTGCATCGCACTCATTTGTCACCAAAGAATTTGCATGCACTAGTAAGATTCAACCAACCAAACTGAAGCATGTTATGATTGTTCAAATCCCTGGTTCAACCACCAAAGCTAGGCAAATCTGCAAAGCCGTCCCTATCCGAATCCACGGCATAATCTGATAGTACTCGGAACTAAAGGTTTGGAAGTAGTACTAGGAATGGATTGGATGTCTAAACATAAAGGATTAATTGACTGTGCCAAGAAAGCCATAACCATGACCAGTACAGTCGGAATATCAATCGAGCATGTATCTGAAACCTTACCTCGTCAATTCAAGTGCAACAAGAGTATATCCCAACCTACCATTGACCAAGTCCGGATAGTCTGTGAATACCCCGATGTATTTCCAGATGTTTTTCTCGGTATGCCCCCAGATCGGTATATCGAGTTTATCATCGAACTAATCCCCGAAACAGGACCAATAGCCTAGAGACCATATAGTATGAACCCGTATGAACTAGCAGAACTGAAGAAACAACTAGATGCCATGTTGGAAATTGGATTGATTCAACCAAGTGCGTCACCATGGAGATCACATGTTTTGTTTGTGGACAAGAAGGATGGAGGTAACCGTTTGTGTACGGATTATCGGAAGTTGAATGATGTCACTATCAAGAACAAGTACCCATCGCCCAAGATAGAAGATTTGTTTGATCAGTTGACCAGTGCCAAAGTGTTTTCTAAGATTGATCTTAGAACCGGCTATCATCAACTCAAGATCCGCGCAGAGGATATTCCAAAGACTGCCTTTACCACCAGATATGGATTATACGAGTATACTGTCATGTCTTTTTGATTAACCAATGCCCCGCTTATTTCACGAATCTCATGAATAAGATTTTTATGGACTTCCTGGATAAGTTTGTCGTTGTTTTCATCGATGACATTCTGATTTATTCCAAATCAGAAGAAGAACATGAGCTACACCTAAGGACCATTCTTGGAACCCTTAGAGAGCATCAGTTGTATGCCAAGTTTAGCAAATGTGAATTCTAGTTACAGGAGGTAGGATTCCTCGGCCACATTGTATCAGCCGGAGGAATTGTCGTTGACCCTGCAAAGGAGAACGATGTCGAAGATTGGCAAGCCCCAACCACTCAAACCAAAGTTCATGCATTTCTCGGATTGGCGGGATACTACCGCAAGATCGTAGAAGGATTCTCGAGTATCGCCAGACCCATGACCCAATTGCTGAAGAAGGACAAGAAGTTTGAATGGACGGACAAATGTGAAGCGAGTTTGCAAGAACTCAAGGGGAGATTGATTTCAGCCCCAATCTTAATCATGCTGGATATCACGAAGCCCTTTGACGTGTATTGTGATTCAAACAAGATCGGTCTCGGATGTGTGCTAATGCAAGAAGGCAAAGTTATATCTTATCTATCTCGACAACTGAAAAAACATGAGCAGAACTACCCAACCCATGACCTCGAGCTCGCAGCCGTAGTTCTAGACCTGAAGACATGGAGGCATTACCTGATGGGAAACCGTTGTGAGATTTATTCGGATCACAAGATCCTGAAGTATATATTCACTCAGAAGGAGATGAATATGAGACAGAGAAGATGGATTGAGCTAATCAAGGACTATAATCTGGACATTCACTATCACCCCGGTAAAGCCAATGTGGTAGCAGATGCCCTTAGCAGATTGCCGTGTCGCTTGAACTCCATGATTTTGAAGGAGCAACCAAGTCTGCACAAAGAGATGGAAGATTTTTGAATGGAATTAGTAAGTGAAGGATTTTTGGCTAGCGTAGAACTTCAACCCACTTTGATCAGCCAGATCAAAGAGGCGCGGAAAGGAAATGCTAGTATCGGCGGAATCAAGCGTCGTATCGGTACAGGCAAAGTACCCGGATTCACCGACGACGAAGGAGTTCTGTGGTACAAAGGACGCCTTTGTGTACCAGCAGATTTTGAGTTGAAAGAAGTTATTCTCAAGGAAGCTCATGATACTCTTTATTCTATCCACCCTAGAGGAACGAGGATGTATCAGGATTTGAAAGAACAATTTTGGTGGCATAAGATGAAGAGAGAAATCGGAAGCTATATCGCCAAGTGTGATATATGTCAGCGAGTCAAGGCGGGACATCAAAGACCCGCTGGATTGTTGCAACCATTGCAGATTCCGGAATGGAAATGGGATTCCGTTGGAATGGACTTTATCACTGGATTACCTACTTCTAGTAGGGGAAATGACTCTATCTGGGTCATAGTGGACAGATTACCAAAGTCGCCCATTTCTTACCGGTCAAGACCACATATCAGAGTTCTAAGCTAGCGGAGTTATACCTTGCTAGAATCATCAGTTTGCACGGAGTCCCCAAGAATATCATATCGGATCGAGGAACTCAGTTTACTTCGAGATTCTGGAAGAAAGTCCAAGAAGGTTTAGGAACTCGACTAGATTTCAGCACAGCTTATCACCCTCAGACCAATGGACAAACGGAGCGAGTAAATCAAATACTCGAAGACATGTTGAGAGCATGTGTGTTAGAGTATGGATCTAAATGGGAAGATTGTCTGATGTTCGCAGAATTTTCATACAACAATAGTTATCAAGCTAGTTTGCAAATGGCCCCATTTGAATTCATGTACGGAAGGAAGTGTCGCACCCCTTTGAACTGGTCGGAAGTAGGAGAGATTCGGATTTTTGGACCCGACATCCTACGAGAAGCAGAAGAGAAGGTTCACAAGATTCGTGAGCACCTCAAGACCACCCAGTCTAGACAGAAGAGTTACGCCGACAAGAGACGTCAAGACCTCGCCTTCAACATAGGAGATTTTGTGTATCTAAAAGTGTCGCCATTGAAGGGAATGCATCGTTTCCAAATGAAAGGAAAGTTATCCCCCAGATATATCGGCCCCTTCAAGATTCTGAACCGTCAAGGAGAAGTGTCGTATCAATTGCAACTACCCGAAGAGATGTCTGTAGGGGTTCGTAGCATGGAAAACAAAAAAATTCTACCGCATGCAAATAAACAAGCCAAGATCTATCTACTAGAAGATTCCAAAGTGGTTAACGAGAGCCGATTCTCGTGGGTGATGTAGTCGTACTCTTGCCGATCTCAAGATCGCGTAGATGATCCTTTCGGCGCTGCGTTCCGGCAGCGCTTCCGTAGTCGGTCACACATTTGGTACTCGATGAAGACCTTCCTCTCCCTTGTTCCAGCAGGCAGTGGAGGTTGTAGCACTTCCTCGCGATTCCGGCAGCACGACGGCGTGGTACCGGAAGTAGAAAGGAGATCTTGCAGGGCTTATCCTTAAGCCGGAGCGAGTATGGTGGACTATGAGAGAGGCCCTTGGTGATCTAGGGTTTAGAAGGACCAAGGGGGGTGTGGCCGGCGGATAGGGCTTGGGGAAGCCCCAAGTCGGCGGCTTGGAGAAACCCTAGGAGGCGGCGGCGACTTGGAGGAGGCCGGCGGCTAGGGCTAGGGTTTTGGGTATGTTTGGTCTAGGGAAGAGGGGCAGCCCTGCCCCTCCTTATATAGGTGGGAGGGCGCGGCTTGGGAGGAGGGAGTCCTCCCCCAAGTCAGCCTCCTTGGCCGGCGGGTGGAGGGAGAGGAACTCCTCCCCAAGTAGGTATCCTACTCTCCCTCCACCAAGTAAACTTGCCGTTTGACTTTTCAAATTGGCGTTTGACTTTCAAACTAGGATTTGATTTCTTCCTTTATTTTGCCCAGCCAAGTGAGCTAGTACATGATGAAACCATTCCACATTTTCATGACACATTCATGTACCCTTCCCCTGCGTAGTGCCGGACCATCCGGACCCTTCTAGAACATTCCCGGTGAAAACACCGGAATCATTCCCCAACTCCGAAACAGGACTTTCCTTATATGAATCTTATTCTCTGGACCATTCTGGATCTCCTCGTGATATCCCGGATCCCATCTGAAACTCCGAACAACATTAGATCTCTTACTCATCATTCCATAACTACTCAACATCGAATCCTTAAGTGTGTCTCCCTACGGTTCCTGAATTATGCGGACATGATCGAGACACTTCTCCGATCAATAACCAATAGAGGAATATGGAAATTCATATGGCTCCAACATATTTCTATGATTACTTTGTGATTGAATGAACCACTTACATACGATACCAATTTCCCTTTGTCTCACGATAGTTTACTTATCCGAGGTTTTGATCGTCGGTATCTCTGCATACCTAGTTCAACCTCATTACTGATAAGTACTCTTTTGTCGTTCCCGTGGTATGTGATCCCTTGTGAGCCAGTCACATGCTTGCTAGCCAATTGTATGACATCCCACCGAGAGGGCCCAGGGTATATCTATCCGTCATATGGATGGACAAATCCCACTCTTGATCCATGTTCCTCAACCCATACTTTCCGAACACTCAATGCCACCTTTATAGCCACCCAGTTACGGTGTGGTGTTTGATGCCATCAAAGCATCCTTCCGGTGATGGTGATTAGCATGATCTCATGGTCGAAGGAATTAGGTTACTATGTATCAGAAAGCTTATAGCAATTGAACTATTAAAATGACTTGATGTTTATGCTACGCTTATCTATAGGAGTATGTCCATCATACCATTATCCTAATGATATGACCTTGTTTTTAACGACATCTCAAATTTTCATGATCAAGAAACCATGATCATCTATTAATCAACAAGCTAGTATTATGAAGAGGCTTTACTAGGGACTCTAATTTAGTTTACAAATCACACAAGTATTAGTGTTTCTGGTTAATACTGTTATAGCATGAATGTAAAAATTTATCATAAGCACAAAGATATAATAATAACTACATTTATTATTGCCTCTAGGGCATATCTCCAACAGTCTCCCACTTGCACTAGAGTCAACTAATCTAGATTACATGGTAATATACCAAACACCCATGGCGGTTTGGTGCTGGTCATGTTTTGCCCTCGGGAGAGGTTTAGTCAACAAATCCGCCACATTCAGATCTGTGTGTACTTTGCAAATCTTTATGTCACCATCTTGGACATGTTCTCGAATAGCGTGAAAACATAGCTTGATGTGCTTTAGCTTCTTGTGTGACCTTGGTTCTTGCGCATTGGCTATGGCGCCCATGTTATCACAGTAGATATACATTGGGTCCAGTGCACTTGGAACCACACCGAGCTCTGTAATGAACTCTTTCATCCATATCACTTCTTGTGAAGCCTCCGAAGCAGCTATGTATTCCGATTCAGTTGAAGATCTCGCCACAACGCTTTGCTTTGCACTCCTCCAGCTAACTGGTGCACAATTCAAAGTAAATACTTATCCGGATAGAGATTTAGAATCATTCGGATCGGTGTTCCAACTAGCATCGGTGTAACCATTAACAACGAGTTGTTCATCACCTCCATAAGAAAGAACCATAACCTTAGTTCTTCTCAAGTACTTAAGGATGTTTTTGACCGATGTCCAATGATCCACTCCTGGATCACTTTGATATCTGCTAGTCAAACTAACAGCATATGCAATGTCGGGTCTAGTACATAGCATGGCATACATTACAGATCCTATGGCTGAGGCATAGGGAGTTTTACTCATCCTTTCTCTATCTTCTGCCGTTGCTAGACTTTGAGTTTTACTCAAGGTCGTATTGGGCAACATGGGCAAGAACCCTTTCTTGCTATCTTCCATTCCAAAACTCTTTAGAACTTTGTCCAAATATGTAATTTGTGACAATGATATTAGGCCTCTCGATCTATCTCTATAAATCTTTATGCATAATATGTAAGCTACTTCGCCAAGATCTTTCATTGAAAAACTATTATTCAAATATTCTTTGACACTATTAAGAAGGTCTACATCATTACCAATCAACAATATGTCATCTACATATAGTATTAAGAATGCTACAGAGGTCCCACTCACTTTCTTGTAAATACAAGCTTCTCCATAAGTTTGTATCAAACCAAAACTTTTGATTACCTTATCAAAACGTTGGTTCCAACTTCGGGATGCTTGCTTCAATCCATATATGGACCGTTGAAGTTTGCACACCTTGTTAGCATCTTTAGGATCGACAAAACCTTTGGGTTGCATCATATACAACTCTTCATCAATGTCTCCATTGAGGAACGTCGTTTTGACATCCATCTGCCATATCTCATAATCGTAATATGCAGCGATTGCTAACATAATCCTCACAGACTTTAGCTTTGCTACTGGTGAGAAAGTCTCATCATAGTCAACTCCTTGAATTTGTCGAAACCCTTTTGCGACAAGTAGAGCTTTATAGACAGTAACATTACCATCAGCATATGTTTTATTCTTGAAAATCCATTTGTTCTCGACAGCCTTCCGGCCATCCGGTAAGTCCACCAAAGTTCATACTTGGTTTTCGTACATGGATCCAATCTCGGATTTCATGGCTTCTTGCCATTTATTGGAATATGGGCTCATCATCGCTTCCTCATATGTCGCAGGGCATCGGTGTTGTCTACCAACATGACACTCATAACGGGATCATACCAATCAGGAGTGGTACGAGTTCTTGTTGATCTGCGAGGCACCGTAGCCACTTCAACCGAAGTTTCATGATCATCATCATTAGCTTCCTCTCTTATTGGTGTAGGCACCACAGGAACTACTTCCAGTGTTGTGCTACTCGCAAGTTGCAGAGAAGGTTCAACAACCTCGTCGAGTTCTGCTTTCCTTCCAGTCACTTCTTTCATGAGAAATTCCTTCTCTAGAAAGGATCCATTCTTAGCAACGAAGATTTTGCCTTCGGATCTATGATAGAAGGTATACCCAATAGTTTCCTTCGGGTATCCTATGAAGACGCATTTTTCCGCTTTGGGTTCAAGCTTGTCCGGCTGTAACGTCTTTACATAGGCTTCACAACCCCAAACTTTAAGGAACGACAATTTAGGTTTCTTCCCAAACCATAATTCATACGGCATCGTTTCAACGGATTTAGATGGTGCCCTATTTAAAGTGAATGCGGTTGTTTCTAATGCATAACCCCAAAACGATAGCGGTAAATCTGTAAGTGACATCATAGAACGAACCATATCTAAGAGAGTTCGATTACGACGTTCGGACACACCATTACGATGTGGTGTTCCCGACGGTGTCAATTGTGAAAGTATTCCGCATTTCTTTAAATGCTCGCCAAACTCGTAACTTAGATATTCACCTCCACAATCAGAATGTAGAAATTTAATCTTCTTATTATGTTGATTCTTTACCTCACTTTGAAATTCCTTAAACTTCTCGAAAGTTTTGGACTTATGTTTCATGAAATAGATATACCCATATCTACTCAAGTAATCCGTGAAGGTAAGAACATAACGATAACCACCGCGCGATGCTACACTCATTGGGCCACACACATCGGTATGTATGATTTCCAATAAGTCCATAGCTCGCTCCATCATCCCAGAAAATGGAGTCTTAGTCATTTTACCCATCAGACATGCTTCGCATCTTTCAAGTGATTCAAAATCAAGTGATTCAAGAAGTCCATCGGAATGGAGTTTCTTCATACGCTTCACTCCAATATGAACAAGATGACAGTGCCACATATAGGCCGAGTTATCGCTCAATTTCAAACTTTTAGCTTCAATGTTATTAATATGTGTATTTCCACTATCGAGATTCAATAATAATAGACCATCTATCAAAGGTGCATGTGCATAAAACATATTACTCATATAAATCGAACAACCATTATTCTTGGACTTAAACAAGTAACCGTCTCGCAACAAACATGATCCAGATATAATGTTCATGCTCAACACAGGCACCAAATAAAAATTATTTAAGTATAAAACTAATCCCGATGATAGATGAAGAGGTAGCGTGTCGACCGCGATCACATCAACCTTTGATCCATTTCCAACGTGCATCGTCACCTTGTTCTTCGCTAGCTTCCGTTTATTCTGTAATACCTGTTTCGAGTTACAAATATGAGCAACCGAACCAGTATCAAATACCCAGGCACTACTACGAGTACTAGTGAGATACACATCAATAACATGTATATCGGATATACCTTTGTTCTTGATGTTGTCGTTCTTCAAATCCTCCAAGTACTTTGGGAAATTCCGCTTCCAGTTACCTTCTCCCTTGCCGTAAAAGCACTCAGTATTGGGCTTTGGCCCAGCCTTGGTCTTCTTCGTCGGTGCGGTAACTTTCTTACCACCCTTCTTGAAGTTTCCCTTTTGCTTAGACTTGCCTTTCTTGAATTTGGTGGTCTTATTGACCAACAACACTTGATGCTCTTTCTCGACCTCCACTTCTACAGATTTCAACATGGAGAAGAGTTCTGGCAACATCTTGTTCATGTTTTGAATATTGTAGTTCATCACAAAGTTCTTGTAACTTGGTGGTAGTGATTGGAGGACACGGTAAATCCCCAAAGCATTAGGAATCACTATACCCAAACTTTGGAGTTTGTTTGCGTGCCCAGACATCTTAAGCACATGCTCACTGACGGAGCTGCCCTCTTCCATCTTGCAGTTAAAGAACTTTTCAGAAGCCTCATAACTCTTAACTGCCGCGTGAGTCTCAAAATAATTTTGAGTTCATGGACAATATCATATGGGTCTTGGTTCTCAAACCTTTTCTGAAGCTCCGATTCCAAACCATACAAGATAGCACACTGAACTGTGGAGTAATGATTCTTCCGAGTGAGGTAAACATTCTTTACTTCATTGGTAGCAGTAGCTGCAGGTGGTTCACCCAGCGGTGCATCTAGCACATAGGTCAAATTACCAGCATTAAGGACAATCCTCAAATTGCGGAACCAATCCGCAAATTTGCTTCCATTGTTTTTCAACTTTTCTTTCTCTAGGAACGCATTAAAATTGATGGTAGGGGCCGCCATTGATCTACAACATATTTGCAATAGTTTAGACTAAGTTTATGACAATTTGAGTTCTAATTAATAGTTAAATTAATCTAGGTGAACTCCCACTCAAAACAATATCCCTCACATTGTTTTAGTGATCACACGAACCAAATCCATCACATCAAAACCGATCATCACGAGAGTGGATGTAGCTTCAATGGCGAACAATCAACATGTTCATCATATCTACTATATGACTCATGCTTTACCTTTCGGTGATCCGTGTTCCGAGACCATGTTTGTACATGCTAGGCTCGTCAAGATCAAACCTTAGCTTCCGCATGAGCAAATCTGGCTTGCTCACGTTGTATACACCCGTAGAATCTAACACACCCGATCATCATGTGGTGCTTCGAAACAACGAGCTTTAGCAACAGTGCTTACTAAGGATGAACACTTTGGAACTTGAAATTTGTGTGCATGAGGGATCATCTTATAATGCTACCGTCATTAACTAAGCAATACAAGATGCATAAAGGATTAACATCACATGCTATTCATAATATGTGATATGATATGGCCTTTCTTCTTGTGCTTCCGATCTCCATCTGCAAGCACGAACATGATCTCCATCATCACCGTTATAGCGTCAAGGTCAATGGCGTCGTTTCATGGTTGTCGTCCACCAGCTTCAACTATTACAACTACTTTGAATAGACACATGGGTCTTAACGGAATTTAAAGACAACCATATGGCTCCTGCCGGTTGCCAACTTACAATAAGGAACATTGCATACATCAAATATAATCACAATCATGGCCATAACACATCACGGCACACCCCTGAAAAACAAAGTTAGACGCCTCTAATTTTCTTTGCATATTTTACGTGGTTTGGGGCTTTCAATAAGTGTCGATCTAACTTACGAACAAGAACCACAATGTTGATGTTTGAACTATCAAGTACCCGTTGTAAATTGGATCCATACTATAATGGGAGAGACAGACACCCGCAAAGCCACTTATGCAATACAAGTTGCATGTTGAGCGTGGAGCAAGTATCATGAATGATGTCATGTAAGGTTAGCCCGGGCCGCTTCATCCCATCATACCGCAAGATGCAAAGTACACAAAAGGCAATTGATAATAAAATCACCACCGCCCACAATTACCATTGTGTTCTACTCGTGCAACAGATCTACATATAGACACGGCTCCGATACCACTTTAGGGGTTCGTAGCATGGAAAACAAAAAAAAATTACCGCATGCAAACAAACAAGCCAAGATCTATCTACTAGATTGTAGCAACGAGTCGATAGAGGACTCACCCTTGAAGATTCCAAAGCGGTTAATGAGAGAAGATTCTCATGGGTGATGTAGTCGTACTCTTGCCGATCTCAAGATCGCGTAGACGATCCTTCCGGCGCTGCGTTCCGGCAGCGCTTCCACGGTCGGTCACATGTTCGGTACTCGATGAAGACCTTCCTCTCCCTTGTTCCAGCAGGCAGCAGAGGTTGTAGCACTCTCCTCGCGATTCCAGTAGAACGACGGCGTGGCACCGGAAGTAGAGGGGAGATCTCGCAGGGCTTCGCCTTAAGCCGGAGCGAGTATGGCGGACTATGAGAGAGGCCCTTGGTGATCTAGGGTTTAGAGGGACCAAGGGGGGGTGTCCGGCGGCTAGGGCTTGGGGAAGCCCCAATTCGGCGGCTTGGAGAAACCCTAGGAGGAGGCGGCGACTTGGAGGAGGCCGGCGGCTAGGGCTAGGGTTTTGGGTGTGTTGGGTCTAGGGAAGAGGGTCAGCCCTGCCCCTCCTTTTATAGGTGGGAGGGTGTGGCTTGGGAGGAGGGAGTCCTCCCCCAAGTCGGCCTCCTTGGTCGGCGGTTGGAGGGAGAGGAAATCCTCCCCAAGTAGGTTTCCTACTCTCCCTCCACCAAGCAAACTTGTCGTTTGACTTTTCAAATTGGCGTTTGACTTTCAAACTAGGATTTGATTTCTTCCTTTATTTTGCCAGGCCAAGTGACCTAGTACATGATGCAACCATTCCACATTGTCATGACACATTCATGTACCCTTCCCCTCCGGAGTGCCGGACCTTCCGGACCCTTCTAGAACATTCCCGGTGAAAACACCGGAATCATTGCCCAACTCCGAAACAGGACTTTCCTTATATGAATCTTATTCTATGGACCATTTCGGATCTCCTCGTGATATCCCGGATACCATCCAAAACTCCGAACAACATTCGGTCTCTTACTCATCATTCCATAACTATTCAACAACATCGAATCCTTAAGTGTGTCTCCCTATGGTTCGTGAATTATGCGGACATGATCGAGACACTTCTCCGATCAATAACCAATAGAGGAATATGGAAATTCATATGTTTCCCACATATTTCTACGATTACTTTGCGATCGAATGAACCACTTACATACGATACCAATTTCCCTTTGTCTCATGATAGTTTACTTATCCGAGGTTTTGATCGTCGGTATCTCTCCATACCTAGTTCAACCTCATTACTGATAAGTACTCTTTTGTCGTTCCCGTGGTATGTGATCCCTTGTGAGCCAGTCACATGCTTGCCAGCCAATTGTATGACATCCCACCGAGAGGGCCCAGGGTATATCTATCCGTCATATGGATGGACAAATCCCACTCTTGATCCATGTTCCTCAACCCATACTTTCCGAACATTCAATGCCACCTTTATAGCCACCCAGTTACGGTGTGGTGTTTGATGCCATCAAAGCATCCTTCCGATGATGGTGATTAGCATGATCTCATGGTCGAAGGAATTAGGTTACTATGTATCAGAAAGCTTATAGCAATTGAACTATTAAAATGACTTGATCTTTATGCTATGCTTATCTATAAGAGTATGTCCATCATACCATTCTCCTAATGATATGACCTTGTTATTAACAACATCTCAAATGTTCATGATCAAGAAACCATGATCATCTATTAATCAACAAGCTAGTATTATGAAGAGGCTTTACTAGGGACTCTAATTTAGTTTACAAATCACACAAGTATTAATGTTACTGGTTAATACTGTTATAGCATGAATGTAAACATTTATCATAAACACAAAGATATAATAATAACTACATTTATTATTGCCTCTAGGGCATATCTCCAACAATGTCAGCCATGCACAATGTGTTCCATATCTCATTACTTCGCAAGTGCCTCGAAGTTCCGGAGAAGACGGAAGTGTTCAAGAATATTGATCACCGGACCATAGAAATAAACGATGACTTGACCTATCTCGAAGTACCCATCCGTATTTTGGAAGAAGCTTTCAGAACTACCAGAACCTGAAGCATCAAGTTTCTCAAGTTTCAATGGAGCAACCACACATAAGAAGAAGCTACCTGGGAGTGCGAAGACCACATCATGACGGATTTTCCTGATCTCTTCAAATCCTAGGTAATTATTTTTTTCATCCTTTTTAAAATCTCGGGACGAGATTTTGTTTAAGGGGGGAAGGTTTTTAACATCCCAAAAATATTAAACTTGGATCATCAAACTCTAATCATCAAAATTAGGGTTAACAAAAACTTCCCCAACTAAAAATATGAAAGCATTCATATGTGTGTATTCAAAAATTGGATTCTTTTGAATTGCCATGATTCTGTGTTTCTTTGCTTGTAAAATGATTCTTAGGTGAAATAACCATCATCTAAACAATCCCCAAACTTTTCCCAAAGACAAACAACTCAAAATGAATAAATTAAGTGAATGGTCACTTTGGCCAAATTAACTCCCATGCCTACTTTGACTATCTCTAATTTTCAAAAATCAACAGAAACATGTATGGATCTTTTAACCCCTTGTTAGTACTCGTAATAAGGTACCAAGGCCCACTTTGTGATCATCCAAAAACATTCAAATCCTAAGTTTAATTGATAGTTTAAAATTGAATCTATCTCATATGGGAAGATCCCACTTTCAAAAACCACTCAAACAAGCTCAATTTTCAAAACCCAAGCACCCACAGAATCCTCAACACATTCCTAGCACACCCACCAAAAATCTTTTCAAAATTCAAAAATAAATTTCTTGCAGCCATTTCATCAAACACTTGGAGACAGAAAATCAAATTGGCCAAACTTCACTGTTTTGAGCAGTAATTTGGCTAAGCATTGTTCACCATTGATCACACTTGTCTCCCCCAGTGCCAACTATTGCCTTGACCACCCCTAGCCCCTACCCATCGCACCATGCCATTCCAACCCGAAGGAACCCTTGCCAGCCGACCATGGCTAGCTAGCCAGAGCAAGCACCAAGCGTAAACACCATGTCTAGGATGCACGCCACCGTCCACCGCCACCCCCTGTCCAGCGCTTGAACCCTGCCAGCCACTGGACCACATGCCCAAGCCATGCCAAACTTCTCTGAGAGCATGCCGAGAGCGCGCTAGAGCGCCACCCTCGACACACGCCCACAGACCGCGCGCTGCCCTTGCCGCGTGCACGCGTGATCACCACCACCCCAGCAACCCCGCAGACATGCCCGTTCGCCGCCGCGCGGACCACGCGCGCTGAGCGCCATCAAAACCTCCATCGGAACCTCTTAGAGCGTCGAAGCGTTCCGACCGATTAGCACCGCCCCACGCCTCGCCACCATGCCGTTGAGCTTCGCCAGGGAACATAGAATCGCCCCCTACTGTCGCCCACACTGATAGCTACCTATTCCATAGACCAAGACGAGCTCAGCTCGCGCTCATCGGTCCCCTCTCGCCACTATAAATAAAGGCCTCCCCGCTCGATTTCTTCACACCAGTTTGTTCCCCTCTCTCTCAGAAACATCCCACACCCTTCCCCGGAGCAAGGCGAGCACCAGTTGGCCGGAATTTCACCAGAGTTTGCCGCTGCAGAGGAGGAGAGGCGCCGTCGATTGGAGCCGCCCCAGGAGGAGATGCCGGTGCCAGGAGAATCACCGTCGTCGACTTCGTCGTTCGCCCCCATCGCCGACCCTCGCCTGAGCCCCGGTGAGCCTCCCACGACCCCCATTGACTCGCTAGGGTTCGATCTCGCCGGTGACATGTTCATCGTCGACGACGACCCTCAGCCGTTGATCGCCCTTCTAATACAACGAACCACATCGCCCCGTACCGCTTCGCGTGTTATGAGCCACTGACGGGTGGAACCCCCTATCAGCTGAGCCCCGCGCTGCGGAGTGACACTGGGCCGGCCCATTAACCTTTCCCGCGCAGCCCAACCATTTGAATTTAGATTTTTCTATTTTAATTCAAACTCACTTATGTACCTAGTTTCAAAAATCAACCCAGCAATTTTGTTAGAAAGGTACTGAAATGCTTAATCCAAGCCCGTTGGATTCAAATCATTTGGATATGTAGATCAACCTTGGTAAAAATAACAAGTCAGAAGCTTTTCTGCATTCAAACATTTTTCAAATTTCAACCATAATAGCTTTTGAGTTGATTCCAACTCTCAAAAATCACATTTGATCATACCTTCCAGAATATATAAAAACATATGGGTTTACTTACAGAAATAATGTTCAAGTAATAAAACAATGCCACATAGGCATTTCTAGTCACTTTAATTATTTAAAATAAAAAGGTTAAACCTTATTAAATTGTGACACCACTTTAAATCACATTCCCATGTACTGAAATATGTGGTGATGACATGTGTCAACATGATCCCATGTTTGAGTTGGAGAATATTAAATCTTAAGTAGTTTTTCAATGAGTAGAAATTACTTTTCTCAAATTAAAATAAATAAGGCAAATGCTTTAATCTTGTAATATAGGTGATGATGCTAGATCATCTATAGTGCACCTTTGTGTGATGATTGAAAATAGTTAAGTATTGTTTGGTGATTGTGTACCTCGTATTTATTTATAGACGCTAGTACCGACCACGGATACGAGGAGTAAGGAGGATACTACGAGGAAGAAGCCGAGGAGAACTTCAACCATAGCTCTGCTCAAGGCAAGCTTATACTGATACTTATGCAAGCCAATACTTGAAACCTTGCAAGCTAACACTTGCAATTATGAAAGTTAGATAACCTGTGCAATGCACTAAGCATGCTTGGTTAGACACATTTGATGATACCCAATCCTAGTTTTACTTGTAAGCCTTATACTTTATTTCTTTATCAAAGCTTTCTCTTAGAGTTTACTTAAGTGACTTGTAGATTCTAGGAAGATAATTGAAGGTTGCATAAAGAGCATTAAATTTGGCCTAAACTAGATAATCTTGATGTCATCCTAAGGCATGAGATTGAACTTAATTAATCACCACTTGTTTACCACCCCTCATTTGTACTTACCACACTTGTAGATGCTAGTGCTAAGAAAAAAACTTGATCAACTTTATATGGGAATACTTGGTGAAAATGGTTATGAAAACCTTGGAATGATTAGTCATTCTACTAAAATGTTTTGACATGTGTTTCCGAACACCAGATGATTTTGATGATGAAAATGTTGAGGCATGAGCCTTAGCCCTTTATAAAACTGATGGTTGTCTGGATGCGATACCATTCCAATTTTACTATACAACCACAATACCCGAAAATTGGGTAGGGATTGACTGGAAACTTATATACCTTAGTATTGGTTCCCTCACGGCCAAGGTATGAGCTGAGGTTACCTTGTGAAGATTGTCCACCTGTGCAGTACCCAAGATGACAGTTGGTCATGGTTTGGAGGCCAAACTCACAGGAGAGGTGCCTATACTAGGGCATGTAATCGAAAGATTAGGATTGATTATCCGCATACTGAGTATGGTGAATTCAGGATTTTTTCCTGACAGATGTATCGAATGTTGTGGTGAAAGTGTACAATCTCTGCAGAGTGTCAAACTATTCGAATAGCCGCGTCCGCGGTTATGGATAGTTGGAGTGGCCATACTGTTCCCCCGTCAGATGTTTTCAAAATGACTTATGAAATGAATTAATATTTTGACTTGACCACAACAGAGTTGTGATATCAAATTCAAGTTCCCACTTAGGTGTTATAAAATTTCAACTAGCTTCTTGCTTCTGAACTTAGTAGAGGTAAATCTGGCTTTTTGCAAAACAACCCTAGAGCTTAGTGTCCTACTACCAAAACCCCCTTCACATGTTAGTATTAGTTTGCGAGTACTTAAAGAGTACTCATGGATTTGTCCCTGGCTATTCCCGTGGCCAGACTATGAAGAGGAGTACCAGGATGATGGACCCCAGGAAGGTTACGACAACTAGGATCATCTCCCATCGTCAGCATTGCCTGTGACCTCGACGATGGAGCTTCGCATATGCTACCTTCATTATTACGTTATTCCACTACTTGAGTTGTATTAAGAACTGGATCATGAGATCCTTATTTGTGTAAGACCGTATGTATGGTTTGTAATGGATGATGTACTGTGATATCCAAATCTGTTATGTCTTGCAAAAATGGTAATCCTGGGTTTGCGATGTATGGTATAACAGGCATCTGGGATTAAAAATCTGGGTGTTGACATGGGGAATTATTTAGTTGAATGTTTCTCTTGACAATTAGGGCATTGATCCTCATGCTCTTTGGAAGTGTGATCCATGTCTCCACAAATATTACAATCTTGAGTTACTTCTATAATATCATCCTTGACATCATTGTTGTCACAAACTCCTTGGGAAAGGTTGTCTTTCATGTTGATCATTTGAGTGGTCATCCCTTGCAACAATTGGGATTGTATTTCCAAAAACCTTTGCATGGTTGGGTCTAACTCATTGTTGTTGGCTCAAAACTGAGTTGTCATCTGATTCAACTGGGCTTGGGTTGCTAGAAGCATCTCTTGGTTGTTGTTGTCATCATTCTTGATGTTGGAGTTTCTTGGAGAAGTCATCTGTTTGAGTTGTATTGGGATTAGAATAGGCAAAGATTTCTAGGGAGAGAATTCTAATCACACACAACAATTTCACACAAGCAATGTGCAAGCAATCACAAACAAACATTCCACTCAAACAACAAGTTTCAAGCACATTTTTAGGCAACAAAATATTTTTGCTACACCACATAAGTTGGTGCGTTTGATCTAAACTTTAGTATGGTGGTCCAACTATATGGTTTTATTGAGATCATTCCATTCTTCTTGGTTGTTTCTTCATGAACCAGATTATTGTATCCTTGGGGAAATTTTGTATCTTGGTCACAAAACTTGAAAGGTGATGATGGTTCCTTTTAGGTTGTGTTTATTTAGTCTTCAAATCTTGAATAATAGTTCTTGTCTCACTTGTAGTCCTTAGTGATATCCAAGTTGAAGTCCTTGGTGAAAATAAAGTTGAAGTCTTTGATGATGTTGAAGTTGAAGTCATTTGAGTTGGTGAAGTCCTTTGCTCATGGTGAGGTCTTTGCTTATGGTGAAGTCTTTGCTCATGTTGAGGTTTTGTCCATCAAGTTTGAAAAGGAAGAGATGTAGAATCAAAACCAAAAAGGTTGAGGAAAGAGTTTACAAGATTGTTTGTAAATAAGTTTTTGAACAATTACAACTCCTATTTTTCTAAGGGGTTTTGTCCAATCCTAGGGTTACAATCATACAGGCAACACAGTGCTCTGATACCATCTGTAGAGGTCCCAACCTTTAATAAGGTAGAGATCCATGTGTTTACAATGCTAGTCCCTTGATCAATAGCTAGCATCCACATTTAAGATGTAATATCAAGAAACAAAGGTCATAATACAACTTTATAACCAGGAATAAAATAATTCATTACATCTTACATAGCTCATTTGGCTATCTCATTACAATGCAGCAGAAATAACTATAGCATGGAGTCCTTCATCTTCAAAGTGCCATAGGCAATCATGTTGGTTGTAGACTTGTAATCCTAATCAACACACTTCACTAACATCAAAAACAAACCTGCAACATAATAAGTTACAGCCACAAGGGTCAATACATTTGAATTGTATTGGCAAGTGATACTATGGTAGTATAGTGGAGTCTATCATCTATATGCATTTGGCTAAGTGGAGCTTAGGCTTGCTTTGCTCAAAATAGATTTTTCTTATCATTTTAAAACACTAAGTTTTTGTTTGTCAAAATCACCCAAGGCATCAACCAATAGACATTGGTGATCCTTTAACCCTTGTTCAAGCACAAGTTTTTAACTTAGAAATTGGGATGAGGAGATTCTTGATTGCTTCCATGTCTTGATGCTCAAATTGTCTATTGCCGGGGACACGGCTAAGTACTTAGATTTTACTCTCTCGAGAGGTGGTGCACTTTCCCCACAAGACTCGACATGCATCAAGACAAGATCTTTCAGAAGCCTTCCCTTAGACCAGAATGTATGCGTTCCAAACCTATCATCCCCTACCACCAACTGTCCATTTCGCTAAGTTGTTGCAACCTATATGATCCAGGCAGAGCCCATAATGCCAAGTGGTTACACTTGAAGCTTCTCAACATTTGACATCTCAAATCTCTTTGTTCCTAGGTGGCATTCCACAAGTGAGATACATAGGGTAAACCATTGAAAAATGGGCCCTGGTAACCACTCAACAAAAATCCATCCATGCAAGTCCCTTTCCACCCAGGTGATTCATTCACATAGTTGTTTTATTAAACAAAACACAAGTCCTTGACTTAGAAATATTCCATAGCATGAATATAATCCACCCTTGTTTTCTACTAGCTAATCTAAGCATGATAGTAGTAGGAATCTTGACTTAGGAAAATTCTACTAACGTTTCATCTACTAGGATTTCCCATGGCATAGTTTATTCTTAGCAAAAATTCCATGCAAGTCCTACTTAAAACATCACTAATGCATAGTGAAAATAATAGGACAAAAGTATGAAGCACCACTTGCCTTATTAGTAGAGAATATAGGTTCACTCCTTGATCTTGCAATAGTCACACTCCTCAAATTCCACTACAATTCAATCAAGGCACAAAATTCAATCTACCATTCAAGCAATTCAACACATAAAATAATAAAAACAAAGCAATGCATGCAAGAATGTCAAAGATTGTTTTATTTTGGAAAATTGGTTTCTAATAGGTTATAATCATTTGAAAACACCTATTGGTCATTTTATAAAAGTGGAAAAACCATTTGATATTAACTTAGTGAAAAATGGCCACTTTAAATCATTTTTGTTTTGTTAGAGATTTAAATCAAGATACTAATTTCTAGTGTTTGACAAATATATTTTTAAACACAAATTTTAGTGTTTATGGTCAAAGTGTTTTAATATTAAAACCATTTGCAAAAGGTTTTACCTATAAACCATTTTTAAATCAAGGCAATATTTTATTTTGTTGGAAATGCCTTTAAACAAAGTAATAATTTTATAGGGTTCACCAAATATATTTTTAAATCCTAAAACTTGGTGTTTACGGTCAGAGAGTTTAAATTAAATCATTTTCCAAAGATTTTACTCAAAAAGCATTCTAAAAAACATAATCAATATTTTTATTTAACTAGAAATGCTTTTATTCAAAGATTTATTCTTTAGCTTCACAAAATATGTTTTTAAATCCAAAAGTTGGTTTCTATGGTCAGTAGGTTCAAAACAATCCATTTATGAAAGATTTTACCCTAAAAACATTTTTAGAATAAATTTTATACACAAATAAGCCAAACAAGTTTCTGCAAAAACAACCAATTTTACAGAAGCAATTCATTAATCAAAGTGCATGGTTCGAAAGTACTATTTTTGCTGATTCCATTGATATAAAAGTTGCAAAATTTGGACGTGTGGATCAAAAGTTATGCAATTTACAAATTCAAACAACTAATAGAAATGTTTATGGTTCTAAATCAAAACTCTGGCCACGTGGAGAAATCCTATTAGGCGATACCGGTTCGGCTGGATCGACTAACATAGACCACAGGATCTCATTTAGATCGCACGGTGCAGATGCTTCCATACTGTTTCGCTTAAGTGCTATATTCCTAGCCAATAGATCCATATCCTACAGTCAGAATGCACTGACCATCGATGGACGGCGCAGCGACGGTGGCGCGCGGCGGCAGCGCTCAGGTGATGGTGTAACGGCAAATCCAGGAATCACGAGAGAGAGAGGAGTAGCTCACCAGATTCGCAATGATGAGAGGATGCTCAACGTGCTCGTGGGGAGACAGGGGGCACACGGGTTCGTCCTGAATCGCTTGCCGGAGAAGCTTTGGTCGTCGGGCATGGCTGCTCATCACCGTTGGCGAGGTTACAGGTCACGCCTAATAAAACAAACGGTGTCGTTAGATGCACGCAAGACAGGTGAACACGCGAGTAACCAACAGAGAGGAGGGGGCGATTAGAAGCTACCAGGGGGTGTCGCCAGAGTTGGAGCAGGAGGTGGTGGCGTTTAGTCTTGGTCGTTGCCGATGTTGTGGTGCACGCGCAAGCGAACTAGAGATACTGGGAGATGCGTATGGGAGAGGGGAGCAGGCTCGAGTGGTTGAGGGGGAAAGGCGGTGGCTAGTGCTTCTGGAAATTGAGTGGAGGTTCGTCGGAGCAGAGGATGCTCAAGCGCGAAATCGAGTCAGCCCATGGGCAGTGAGTGCGGGGCGTCTCACGGGGAAAGATAGAGGGGAGCGAGGCGCGTTGACGAGCATAGTTACAGCGGCGATTTACTCGCGAATTTATGACGAATTTACGCCACGGGAATCAAGAAGAAACGGGAGAGAGAGGAGGGTGGAACTGGTCGCGTGGGTGTAGACGACGACTGACGAGTGGGGCCGTGTTGTCAGCATGAGAGAGGGGTTTGCGGAGGGGTCCAGCGTCCAGTGAGTGTGCGGGTGCGAACGCGAGTGAAAAACGTTTTGGGGGAGAGGGGAAAGTGGCCTGCGAGTTTGGGCCGGACTGGGCCTGTTTCTGGCTGGCTTCTTTCTCTCTCTTTTTTATACTGTTTCTTTTTCCTTTTTCCATTTTTGAATTCTATTTTGATTTATTCAAAAGATTCCAAGTATTTGTTTGAATTCAAATGTTTCCCAACTTTCAGTAGGGATTTCATTCTTTTTAATAATATTTTCTAAAGTCCTTTTTAGAATATTTCTTTGTATTTTCTTGGGCTTTATTATTTATTTAAATAGACAATTGTCTTTATTCAAACAATATTTAATTATATTTTCAAACTCTTTATTTGAATTCTAATTTTTCACCAAACCTTATTCAGTAGGTTTTATTTATTCAAATGGGGTGTTAAATAATTTACTTTGAATTATTTAAAGTATTTCCATATGTTTTATTAATCATTTTAAATTGGTCAATTTTTTTTATTCCAATAAAATCAAATATGGTTTTAACTCCATATAATTTTATTTAAATGTTTCTTTTATTTCACTTAAGTTAATTAAATAACTTTTATTCCACTTGGGCAATTCCATTTATTATTTTCCCATGATTTAATTAATCATTTCTATTAGGAATTTTATCTTTACCCATATATAATTAGAATATGTTTTAAAATTTTGTTAGAATAATCTTTATCCCTTTATTTTATTTGGATTCTCTTTATTTCATTTTCTTATGGATTTGGCCAAGATTTTTAATTTGGCTTTTAGATATTCCTTATTTATTTATTTCTTCCTTTGCCTTATAAAATCCATATCTTTTTATTTAAAGAACCAAAATTGGTGATTGAAATTTGTAAAATCTTATTTAATATTTGTTTATCCTTTTAGGATTAATTGCTCACAATTTGGTATGGATTTTTAGATAGGATCTTTATTAGCTTTGGAAATTATTTCCTTTCAACTTATTAAATTCATAAGTTTTTATCCATGGTTCCAAACTGAATAGAATCAATTTGTATGGTTTTATAATATTTGTATTTGTCATTCTTGATCATTAATAAATGCTTGTTACTAAATTTTTATATGGATCAAATCCATGGTATTAGAGAGATCTTGGAAATGATTTTCTTCCATTAGGGTTTTAGATTTTTGGTTTATTTTCCAAGTGTTTAAATTTCAAGATGCATTTATGAAAAATGTATTTCACTTGATTTAAATTTAGTTGGATTCAAAATTTATTCAAAGTTTGTTCAAGATGGGTTTTGATGTTTCCAAGTTTAAACAAAAAGTTTCTTTTCACCCCAAATTTCAACAATTATTTATTTTGTTTATTTATTTTTCACATTTCAAAATTTGGAAAATTTTGGGATTTGACAGAATTGTTGTGTGTCATTAGACTTCTTTCTCTAGAAATATTTTTCCTACTCTAATACCAATCCAACCCAAATAGATGACTTCTCCAAGAGACTCCAACAACAAGAATGGTGACAACAACAACCAAGAGATGCACATGAGTGAACAACTTGTAGCAACCCAAGCCCAATTGAATCAAGTGACAACTCAGTTTTTAGCCAACAACAATGAGTTAGACCCAACCATGCAAAAGTTTTTGGAAACCCAATCTAAGTTGTTGCAAAGGATGACCAATCAAATGATCAACTTTATAAGCAACTCTTCCCAAGGAGATTGTGACAATAATGATGCCAAGGATGATATTATAGAAGGAACTCAAGCTTGCAATATGTGTGGAGACATGGAACACACTTCTAAGGAGCATGTGGATCAATTCCCTAATTGTGAAGAAAAACATCCAACTAAACAATGCCCCACATCCCAAGTGACTTGTTTCCTATGTGAATGAAATGATCATGTCCCTATCCAATGCCCCATCTATCCCATAGTTCAACAAATGAAACAAGATGGAATGCATCAAATGTTTGGAAACCTCCATAAGGGAACAACTTCTACCAAGAAGGGTAAGGACAAAATCAGAACCATGCCTCATAGAGCCATACCCTAAATGGAAACTTTTGAAATTTTCCATAAGGAAACTTTTTCCAAATTTTGAAATGTGAAAAACAAATAAACAAAATAAATAATTTTTGAAATGTAGGGTGAAAAGAAACTTTTTATTTCTAAATGGAAACATCAAAACCCACCTTGAACAAATTTCAATAAGATGGAATCCAACAAATTTCAATCAAGTGAAATGCATTCATCAATAATGTATCTTGAAATTTAAACACTTGGAAAAGCTAAACCAAAACCCTAAAACCCTAATGGAAGAAAATCATTTCCAAGATCTCTCAAAGACTATGGATTTGATCGATATAAAATTCAGCAACAATCATTTTAAAATGACCAAAAATGGTCAAAAAATATTAGAAATTGGTTTCATTCAATTTGGAGCCATGGATAAAAACTTATGATTTTAATAAGATAAAAGGAATTAATTTCCAAAGCTAATAAATCTCCTATCTAAAATCCATACCAAATTGTGAGAAATTAATCCTAAAAGGATTTAAAGGGATAAACAAATATTAAATAAAATTATACAAATTGGAATCACCATGTTTGGATCTATAAATAAAAAGATATGGATATTATAAGACAAAGAAAGAACTAAATAAATAAGGGATAATTAAAATCCAAATTAAATCTTGGCCAAATCCTTAAATAAATGAAATGAAATATTATTGAATAATAAAAAGAAAAGATTATTTAAATAAAATCATAAGGATTGAACAATATCCAATTTTATTTAAATAAAGTTAATTTGCCTAAACTAAATAATAAATTCGAATAAAATTATTTAGAAGACAATTTAAAACTTGAATTAAATCCATAAGCAAATGGAACAAAGATAATCCAAATCCAAATGAAATAAAGGGATAAATAATAATCAAATAAAAGTAGATGGGATTAAACCATATTCTAATTATATTTGAATAAAGATAAAATCCCTAAGGTAAATGATTAATTAAATCATGGGAAAATAATAAATAGAAATTTCCCAAGGTGGATATAAAAGTTATTTAATTAACTTAAATGGAATAAAAGAATCATTTGAATAAAATTTATATGGAATCAAAACTATATTTGATTTTATTTTAATAAAGACTAATGCCCAATTTAAATGAATATTAAATCATATTAAAATATATTTATTTAACACCCTATTGATTAAATAAATCCTACTGAAAAAGGTTTGGTGAAAATTAGAATTCAAATAAGAGTTTGAAAATAAAATTAAAATCTTATTTGAATAAAGGCAAATGTCTATTATAAATGAATAATAAACCATGAATAAATAAAATAATTATTCCAAAAATAGTCTTTAAAATACATGTTTAAATAGTATAGGAACTTACTGAAAGTTTGGGGAAAGTTTGAATTCAAACAAGTATTTGGATCAATTGAATAAATTCAAAACAGAATAAAAGAAACAGAAAAAGAAACAGAGAAGAAAAAATAGAAAAGAAGCAGTCCAGCCAGCCCAACAAGCCCCAGGCCCAACTAGCCAGCCCACTTCTTCTCTCCCCGCAGAAAACGTTTCGCACCACAGCACGCACTGGCGCAGACGCTGACCACCGGACCCCACCATAACCCCCACTCACTCGCTGACAACCAGACCCCACTGCCCCGTCATCGTCATCAACCTCGCGATGACCACGCCCCTCATTCCTCCCCGGCCGTTTCTGCCGTTGAAACCTCACATAAATTTGCTTAAACTCTGCCATAATTCTTTCCTGCGACCGTGCCCTCTTAATCGCTTGCACTCCCTCTCTGTTTCCCCCCATTCTCCTGCACACAATCGCCCCCAGGCTGCCTCGAATCGCTCTTGCGCCACCACTGCCTCCAACGAGCTCATCGTCAAATTCCGACGACGCCAGACCCCCCCCCCCACTGGCCCTGACTCACCCGAGCCTGCTCCCCATCTCCGTACACATCTACCAGCATCCCTAGCTACCTCGCGCATGCTCTGAATCGTCGGCAAGGACAACACCGTCTCGCCAACGACGGATAGCTCAACTCCGGCGAGCTACTGACGCCAACCCCCAGCGCCCCTCATGTTCTGGTGAGTATCTCTACAACCCTCGAGACCGTGTGCATCCTCCTGATGCATTCCCTTGCTCGCTTGCATCCCAGGCACTCGTCTTCGACCATCGCAGTACGTGCCCGAGCCAGTGAGCAACTCCGGCGAGGAATTATTAGCGTCCCCGTGCACCCCTTCGCCAACCACGGACACGTTGAGCATCATCATCTTCCTGCGAATCTGGTGAACTAATCCTTCCTCTTCCGCGCTTCCTAGATCGTCGGCAACGCCACCGCCAGAGCACTCCGCCGCTCGCCACCGTCGCAGCGCCGCCCATCTTTGGTCACAGTGCTGTCAGTCGTTAGATCTTGATCCTGTGACGTAGATAGAATCACTTAAGCGAACAGGTATGATTAGATCATAGCCGCACGATGCACTTTCGATCCAACGCGCTGTGTTAGCCAATCCAGACGAAACGGTATCAGCCAATAGAATTAAGACGTGTGGCCTAGCTATTGTTTTAAAAACAGAAATGAATCTAATAGATGTTTGATTTTGTAAATTCCATAACTTTGGATCTACACGTCCAAAATTTGTAAACTTTATATCAACGGAATTAGAAAAAAGAGTACTATCCAACCATGCACTTTGTTTGGTGATTTGATTCTGTAAAATTAGTTGTTTTTTGCAGAAACATGTGTAGGCATATTTTGAGTATAAAATTTATTCTAAAAATGTTTTTAGGGTAAAATCTTTTGTAAATGAATTTTTTTGGACCTACTGACCATAAAAACAAACGTGTAGGTTTAAAATTATATTTTGTGATACTACGGAATAAATCTTTGAATAAAAGCATTTCTAGTTAAATAAAAATGTTGAATATGTTATAAAATGCTTTTTGAGTAAAACCTTTGGAAAATTATTTGATTTAAACTCTCTGACCCTAAACACCAAGTTTTGGGATTTAAAAATATATTTCATGAACCCTAGAGAATCATTACTTTGTTTTAAAGGCATTTCCAACAAAACAAAATGTTGCTTTGATTTAAAAATGGATTTTGGATGAAACCCTTTGCTAATGGATTTGTTTTAACACATTATGACCATGAACATTAATATTGGTGTTTAAAAACATTTTGGCTAACACTAGAAAATTATTCTCTGAATAAAATCAATTCTAGCAAAACAAAAGGGATTTAAAGTGGCCATTTTCACTAACTTAATATCAAATGGTTTTGCCACTTTTATAAATGAACAATAGGTGTTTTAAAATGTTTATAACCTATTAGAAACCACTTTTAAAAATAAAAAATCTTTTGCATGCTTGCATGCATTGCTTTGTTTTTATTATTTTATGTGGTGAATTGTTTGAATGCTAGATTGAATTTGTTCCTTGATTGAATTGAGTGAAATTTGAAGAGTGTGACTATTGCAAGATCAAGGACTGAACCTATATTCTCTAATAAAAAGGCAAGTGGTGCTTCATAATTTTGTCCCATTATTTTCACTAGGCATTAGTGATATTTTTTAGTAGGACTTTCATGGAATTTTATAAGTATGCTATGCCATGGGAAATCCTAGTAGATGATGCCTTAGTAGAATTTTCCTAAGTTAATATCCCTACTACTATCATGCTTGGCTTAGATAGTAGAAAACAAGGGTGGATTATATTCATGCTATGAAATATTTCTAAGTCAATGACTTGTGTTTTGTTTAATAAAATAACTATGTGAATGAATCACCTGGGTGGAATGGTTGTGAATGGGTTATGTTGAGTGGTTACACAGGGCCCCATATTTATGGCCTACACTAATGCATCTCACTTGTGGAAAGCCACCCAGGAACAAAGAGATTTGAGATGTCAAATGTTGAGAAGCTTCAAGTGCAGCCACATGGCATTATGGGCTCTGCCTAGATCATATAGGTTGCAATAACTTAGCCAGATGGACAGTTGGTGGTAGGGGTGATAGGTTTGGAGCGCGTCCATTTTGGTCTAAGGGAAGGCTTCTGAAAGATCTTGTCTTGATGCATGTCGAGTCTTCTGGGGAAAGTGCACCACCTCTCGAGAGAGTAAAATCTAAGTACTTAGCTGTGTCCCCAGCAATGCACAATTTGAGCATCGAGACATGGAAGCTATCAAGGATCTCCTCATCCCAATTTCTAAGTTAAAAACTTGTGGTTGAACAAGGGTTAAAGGATCTTCAATCTTGGATTGGTAGATGCCTTGGGTGATTTGACAAACAAAAACTTATTATTTTCAAATGATAACGAAAATCTATTTTGAGCAAAGCAAGCCTAAGCTCCACTTAGCCAAATGCATATAGATGATAGATACCACTATACTACCATAGTATCACTTGCCAATACAATTCAAATGTATTGACCCTTGTGGCTGTAACTTATTATGTTGTAGGTTTGTTTGATGTTAGTGAAGTGTATTGATTAGGATTACAAGTCTACAACCAACATGATTGCCTGTGGCACTTTGAAGATGAAGGACTCCATGCTATATAGTTATTTCTGTTGCATTGTAATGATATAGCCAACTGAGCTATGTAAGATGTAATGAATTAGTTTATTCCTGGTTATAAAGTTGTATTATGACCTTTGTTTCTTGATATTACATCTTAAACTATGGATGCTAGCTATTGATCCAGGGACTAGCATTGCAAACACAGGGATCTCTACCTTATTAAAGGTTGGGACCTCTACATCTGCTAACATAAAAGGTCCTTCCCAAATTGGGGAAAGTTTGTGCTTTCTCTTTTGCACAAGTCGGAGAACCAAATCGTCTTTTTTGAAAGAACGGTTTTGCACTCTCTGAATATGATACTTGCTCAGCTTCTGCTGATAAGTTGTAGATCTCTGCTTAACAATGACGTGTACTTCTTTGATTATATCGAGATCATCTTGTCGAGAAACTTCTGCATCTTCTTCGATATACACTTTGACTCGTGGAGCTTGATGAATCAGATCACTTGGAAGAACTGCTTCTGCACAATAGACCAAGAAGAAAGGAGTATAACTGATTGATCTGTTAGGAGTTGTACATAAGCTCCATATCATAGACAGTAATTCTTCTGCCCAAGCCCCCACGGCCCAATGAAGCGGTGCCTCGAGGCGAGGTCGGATTCCTTGTAAAATAAGTCCATTAGTTCTTTCGACTTGTCCATTAGATTGTGGATGTGCGACTGATGCAATATCGAGTCTGATCCCTTGTTCTTCGCAGAATTCGGCAAGTTCACGCATGGAAAAATTGCTCCCATTTTCAATAATTATACTGTGGGATATCCGAATCGAATGATTACATCCTCGACAAACTTTCTGGTTGTGGCTCCATTGCAATTTGTTAAGGGTTTAGCCTCAATCCATTTTGTAAATTTATCCACCATCACTAGTAGGTGAGTAAATCCACATTTTGCCGTGCGAAACAGCCCTACCATATCAAGCCCCCAGACCGCGAACGGCCATGTATTAGGGAATGTTCGCAGCTGTTTAGCCAGAACATGTGCCTGATGAGCGTACTTTTGGTAGCCTTTGCATGTTTTGACCAGTTTACCAGCATCTGCCTTAGCTGTAAGCCAAAAGAATCCATGTCGAAAAGCTTTTGCCACTAAGGATCCGGCTGCAGCGTGGTGACCACACTCTCCTTCATTGATTTCTCTTAAGATTTCCACTCCTTCTTCCGAAGAAATACATCTCTAAAACATGCCAGAAACACTCCGTTTATAGAGCTGACCATTTATTATAGTGTAGGCTTTTGCTCGTTGGACAATCTGCCGGCTCAAGACTTCGTCTTCGGGTAGTTTTCCGTCTATAAGGAAATCCAGATAGGGTTTTGTCTAGCTGGGAATTACAGCCAGAACTGCTATTAAAGGTGAGTCGGATTTTGTCGGATAATCCTCATCAACTCAGGCTATGGAGGGGACCCTTAGATGCTCTAAAAAAAGCTCCATCCGGTACTTGTTTCCGTGTAGAGCCTATCCTTGATAGAGCATTTGCTTCCTCATTTTCTGCTCGAGGGATGTGTTGAACCTCAAAACCCTCAAACGATTTAGAAAGTCCAGCCACAACAGCTTTGTATGCTGCCATGTGCTTGTTTGCGTTGCAGATATCAGATACTTGCTGAGCAAATAAATCCGAGTCTCCATAACACATGAGTCTTGATATGCCAATGTTTTTGCCCATGCGTATTCCATGTAGCAATGCTTTATACTCGACAATATTATTGGTTGCCGTGAAGTGTATTTGCAACACATAGAACAACTTATTTCCTTGGGGTGATTTGAGAACCACGCCAGCCCCGAGCCTCCTCGTGCTTTTGATCCGTCAAAGTGAAGGGTCCAAAATTCTGAGTTTGGAGGGCCTGAGTTTTATGCCATTTCTGTCCAATCAACAACAAAGTCGACAAGTATTTGGGACTTGATTGATGTACGTGGTTTATACTCAATGTCTAAAGCTGCAAGATCTACTCCCCACTTTGCGACACGTCTTGTGGCATCGCGGTTATTGATTATATATCTCAGGGGAGCGGTGCTCACCACTGTGATCTTGTGCTCTTGAAAATAGTGGCATAGCTTCCTGGATGCAAAGAACACTCCATAGGCTAGCTTTTGATGGTGTGGATACCGTTGTTTTGATTCTGTCAGGACCTCACTCAGATAATAAGTTGGTTGTTGCACCTTATGCTCGTGGCCTTCTTCCTTGCACTCAACTACTGTTACCACACTTATGACCTTGTTGGTCGCTGCAATGTAGAGTAACATAGGCTCCTCGGGTTCTGGCGCTGCAAGAACTGGTGGGTTTGAAAGTAAATCTTTCAAACTTTGCAGGGCTGTTTCGGCTTCCTAAGTCCAGACAAATTTGTCGGTTTTCTTCAAGAGTTTGTACAAAGGTGCGGCTCTTTCGCTGAGTCGGCTGACGAACCGACTCACCGCTACAATGCAACCAGTCAGAAGTTGTACGTCCTTTAGGCGAGTCGGCCTGGTAATATTTAAGATAGCCTTGATTTTGTCTCGGTTCACCTCCATGCCTTGCTCGGAGACGATGAAACCTAACAATTCTTCGGCTGGAATTCCAAAGAAACACTTCTTCGGATTTAGCATTATATTGAATTTTCATAGACTAGCAAATGTTTCATCCAAGTCAGAAATTAAACTTTCCTTCTTTTTGGACATAACTACTATGTCGTCTACATATATATGGATGTTGCGTCCAATTTGGTCGTTCTGACAATATTGCATAGTACGTTGATATGTTGCTCCTGTGTTCTTTAAGCCAAAAGGCATAGTATTGTAGCAGAAGGTTCCAAAAGGAGTGATGAAATACGTCTTAATTTGATCCGACTTTTTCATCGGTATTTGGTGATATCTGGAATATGCGTCGAGAAAACAGAGACCCTGCTGTTGAGTCGATAACTTGATCAATTCTTGGCAAAGGAAACGGATCTTTTGGGCATGCCTTGTTCAAAGTGGTATAATCAACACACATTCTTCAATCAATGGTGTCCTTTTTAGGGACGAGTATAGGATTTGCCACCCAATCTGTATGGATGACCTCTATTATAAAATCCGCTAATTCTATGCAGGCTAATTCCTTGGCTATTGCTTTGTGCTTTTCATCACCAAACCGTCGTAAGGACTATTTGACAGGTTTAGTGTTAGGGTACACATTAAGAGAGTGCTCGGCAAGTTTCCTAGGTACTCTAGTCATGTCAAATGGTTGCCATGCGAAGATATCACTATTAGCTTTGAGAAACTCGATGAGCGCACTTTCCTATGCATGGCCTAAGCCTACCCCTATGTTCGTCATCATCTTGGAGGGATCATCTTCCTTCAGTGACGTTTTCTTCGTCTCTTCCGACGCCTTGAACTACAAACTAGGCTTCAGCACCTTGTTCTTCATAGCGGGCATCTCGGACGGATTGATGGTCTTCTTGATCTCCTGGTACTCCTGGGCGTGTAGCACGGCTTCGGCGAAGGCAGCAGATCCTTCGTCGCACTCTCGCGCCTTCCTCGGATTTTCCTGGAACGCCCATGTAGGGTTCGCAGCATAGAAAACAAAAAAAATTCTACGATGGGAACAACTATGTACCAAGATCTATCTACTAGATACAAACAACGGGCGGATGTATATCCGTAGAGAACATACCCTTGAAGACCGACAAAGCTTAACGAGTCCAAACTCATGGTTGATGTAGACGATCTCTTGCCAATCTCAAGATCGAGAGGAAGTCCTAGCGCCGCAAAACAGCAGCGCATCTGTGCTCGCACACACGTTCGAGGCACCGAGCAACCTCCGCCTCCTCGCTCCAGCGATGCAGCGGAAGCACAACTCTTTCTTGCTGAAAAGCCACAGGGAACATGTATCTTGCTAGTCCGAGACCATGTGGGATAAATTCTAGAGGGGGGGAGAGATCCTTCACGAGGAGGTGTGCTTTGAGAGGAGGAGAGGGGGCCTTTTATAGGAGAGAGGGGGGCACCCAAGGGGCATGGCGCCCAGCCATGGGGGTTGCCCCCACCTCTTCCACATTCATGTGGGTGGAGCTCCCACTCAAAATGAAAAGCCTCCACTCCCATTAAAAGGCTCCACTCAAAAATCCACTCACATGCATTAAATTTCCACCAAATTTAATGCAGGCTCTCATTAAATAAAACTCCTTTTATTTATTCAGAATTTTGTCAATTACTTTAATGACAAACATTCACACATAACCCCTTGCTAATATTTCATTTCACATGCAGAAACACTTTTTGCAATTTCACCCGAAAACCCGTTTCGGTATCTAGTGAAATAAATTCATGCGCTTGTTATTCTTTTTGGCATGAAACTTTTGCTCCAAATGGATGTCGGTGTCTCTTAAGTGTGTCACCCTACGGTTCGCAAATAATGTGGACATGATCGAGACCCCTCTTAGATCAATAATCAGAAGCGGGATCTGGAGACCCATACTGACTCCCACACATTCAACGATGACTTTCTTGTGATCGTCGGAACCTTTTACGCTAGTATCTTAATCCTTTTGTTTCGCGATATATTACATGTCCGAGATTCGATCATCGGTATCTCCATACCTAGTTTGATCTCGTTACTGACATGCACTCTTTTCTCGTTCCCGTGATATAACATTCTAGTGATCAAATCACTTGCTTGCAAGCTAACCAATGTGATATCACCGAGAGGGCCCAGAGTATATCTATCCGTCATCGGGATGAACAAATTCCACTCTCGATCCATGGGCCTCAACATAACACTTTATTAGTTCTGAATCCATCTTTATAATCACCCTATTACGGTGTGACGTTTGATGTTATCAAGAAACTCTTCCGGTGTTAGTGATTGACATGATCTCATGGTCTAAGGATTAGGATCACTTCGTAAGTTGTTATAGCAATATAAACTAAATGACTTTGATCGTAATGCTATACTTCAGATGAATGTTCATCACATCATTACACTAATGTTGTGATCCCGTTATTAACAACATCCAATGTCCATGATCAGGAAACCTTGATCATCTTGTTAATCAACGATCTAGTTTATGAGAGAGGCATAACTAGGAACTTTCTGTTTGTTTATTAAACACACATGTATTAACGTTTCTGTATTAATACAATTATAGCATGCAAAATAAACATTTATCATAAATAAGGAATACGATAATAACCACTTTATTATTGCCTCTCGGGCATATTCCCTTCAGTCTCCCACTTGCACTAGAGACAATAATCTAGTTTGAAAACTTTGTGTATTGAACACTTATGGCTTTCCGGTGTTCCATATACGCAATTGCAAGTGGTTAACATAATCTACGGATCTGACGCTTCAGGTCCGTGTGTATTTGCATATCTTTGCGTCTCCACGCATCACTCATTCTCCAATGAGATGGCATTGTATAAATTTGGTCTTTCAGTGAGACCTTTAGTTCCTTGGGGTTAAACCATGTCGATACTATTGTCATACAATATATCTTTAGTGTTAGCCTGTTGCGAACCACACCTTAGTTTGATAACAAACTACTTGACACAAATTCCCTCCTTTGCTGCTACTATAGCAGTCATATACTTAGCCTTTTTATTGTAGTATTCGTCACAATGTCTTAACTATGGAATACATCCAAATCCATCATGAAAACTCCTTTCCATTTCATTGTGCCACTCATAGTTTCAATTGAGATAAACTTAATTTGTATCTTGTGACAAAACTAGTATCAATGTAACGCTTTCCAATGAACTATTGTTTGTCACCTCTACACAAATATATTCTTAGTTCTTCCAAAAGATCATAAGAATATCCTTACTATCGTCCAATGATCATTTTATGATTCATTCTGGTATATGCTCATAACACTTAGAGCATAGGACATATCTGGATGTGTACATATCATGGTATGATTGATCAAAACATTCTCGTGATTTCACTCATCAAGTGTCAAAGCACTTGAATCTTGTTTCACTTATCAAGTGTCGATACACTTGAATCTTGATTCAATTCCTTTCCATGCGACAAGAACCATTTCTTGTTGTTTCTATATTGAACTCCTTCAATATCTCATATATGTACGTTTGGCACAACCATATTAGCATCACAGTCTATCCATTATAGACATTCATGCTAAATATTCGGGTTTTGCCTAAGTCTTTCATCAAAATGAAATTCTTAACCTTTGTCAATAAAAGATACATCATTTCTAATCAACAAGATGTCCTCCACATAATGTATTAGAAATATGTCTCAGCGCTCCCACTTAATTTCTTGCAAATGAAGCATCTTCATCGTCTCCTGATTAAAACTCTTTTTCATCACGGTGAAGATTCCAACTCCGCGATGCTTACTTCAACAATTGAAGTTTGCATGCCCCTTTTAGCATCCTTCGAATTAACAAAACCCTTTGGATCGTGTCATGTACACGTCCTAGGTAACCATTCTATTAAAAGAACTTTGTTTTGTTTATTCATTTACCATATAACAAATTATATGTAGTGGTTGCTATTTTAATCCGTCCAGACTAAATATCGCTATGAAAGATCAAATCTTGTCATAGTCAACTCCTTAAACATTGTCGTAAAATACTTTACCAACATGTCGACTATTTCATAGATGTGAAACATCCATGTCTGTTTCTTTATAGATCCAAATACGACTGATAGGTTTTTACACCTTTCCGGAGGGTCTTCCAAGTTTAAAACTTGATTTCTCGTGTATGGAATTATCACGGATTTTATGGCTTTAAGCCATTTGACGGAGTCAGGGCCCATCATCGCTTCTTTGCATGTAGTCGGTTCATCATTGTCAAACAATAATGATTTACTCTCAAATCTTAACATTTGATTGTTTATCCGGCCGACTTGGTTCAATAAGAACTTAGATCTCCGTGACCACAACCTTTGAGGCACACAAGCTATGAGCATTATGGCAGCCTCCGGAACCATTTCCGGCGCTGCGCAACTCAGCACATTTAGCTAAGGTTCATTAACCTTATCAAAGTTCTATTATCCTCCCACTTAACATTTATGAAAAATTCCTTCTTCAAGAAACTTCATGTTTCAAGCGACAAACCCTTTTGTCCTTGGTGTTATGGAGGAATAACCAATTGTTATTCGAAATAACCTACAAAGACATGCTCATCCGACTTCGGTTGTAAACATCTTACTTATGTTTAGCATACCAAAATTAATGACAACTTGGGTTTTACCCCAAACCATAACTTCCATGGTGTCATTTCAACGGATCAAGATGGAGCTCTTTTCAGTGTAAAAGCGGTAGTCTCTAAAGCTTTAATCTTTTAAAACATAATGGCAGTTTTATAAATAACACCTTTGATCCAACCATGTCAAACAAGGTTTCATTACAAATCTCAAACACTCCATATTCCTATGGTGTTTCGGGATATGTAAATCTAGGTGTTTTGCTAAACTTGCAACTCAAATAAATCCCTTTATGATAAAATCATAATTCATTTATTTTCTTGTTACACTTGTAACTCAAACAGATCCCTTATGATAAAATCATAAACCATTTATTTTCTTGTTACAATTATTTTGCACTTCATCTTGAAAGTCTTTGAAACATTTTCAAATATTTCATACTTCTTTATCATTAAGTGAACATTCACTCAAATTTCCGGAGAAAGTATATGAAGTTGAAACCCATCGCTTACGACTATACATAATGGACTACATACATCGATATGTATAAATTCCAATGATTTAGTCGATCGTTCTTCTTTGGGCTTTGAACGAAGTTTTAATTATCCCGAGGAAAGTCTTACAAGCGTCACTTGATCAAATCAAAGACTCCAAAAATCCATGAAAATGGAGTTTCTTCATGTTTTCTTTCCAATATAATTTAAACAGTGATGTCACTTCGTAAGTGATCTTTCAATCATTTGTCTTGCGACATTTTAGCATTAGGCTTTATGGATGTGATTTCTCCAACTAGATTTGTAAATCATCCATCTTATATGGAATACGGTAATTATTTGAACAACCTTTGTTCTCATAATACCTGATTTAAATAACAATTACTAAAACAAATCTTGAAGTCAAGCTTTGATGTCAACAAGAAATACAAACAACGGTTTGTTTGTTTTCGATGAACATCATCACATATTCTCTTGCTAGTGACTTAGGCCATTGTGCTTCATGAATTGCGTTGTTCCATATGAAATTTCATACCAACCAATTCGGTATCCAATACCCAAGAACCACATTGTTTAACAAGCAAAGAATACAACCATAACATGTATATCATATATATACCTAAATTGGATATTTCCAATCTTTTCTTTTCTGCCAAATATATTTTATAGATTCTCTTTCAGCATTTCCTTTTCCTTTTTAAAAGAATCTATCAACATCAAAAGTGGCGCCATATACATGACACATGGTTCAAAGCGTGTATATTCAAATAATAATACCTTTGGACTTGCACTTTGAAGTAGATCACCATCATCAAAATGATCGGTATTCTTTCAAAATCCATTCTTTAGTAATATTTTAGTGTAGTAAACATTTTACATACATATTCTATTCATCCTTATCATGACGACTTTCATGATCAAGCTATTGTAGCTTATAAAGGTGAATCGTGAGTATAACATTACTTTCCAAAACCCTTTTGGATGATTAGGATGTCTAGCATCTCCAACCTTTGTAAATTCTCATCCAATATGAGAACTATATTATACTCTATCATATTGCAACCAAAACATTGTTTCAGATATCGTTATATCTGCCACACATGATGGTTTCTGAAACAATTCTTTTAGCTCCTAGATAAACTTGATGTTTAAATCAAGAATCATGGAGGCAAACATGATACTTAAGATACTAACACTGGAATTTTTACTCTCAATTTAATACCAACTATTAAATTTCACGGAGTAAATAGAGTTTGCTGAAAGTTTGCAATAGGACTTTAAACTTTAGATTGACACTCAACACAATACGATACCAGTTCGTAAAGTATATATCCAGAATTCTATAGTTCTATTATCTCAATTATAACTAAGCATAAGGTGGTGAACGAATGCCAATGACTACAACAAATTATGCAAATTCACTTTGATTTAATTTATGATAAATTGAGTTCTACTAATCCAAATTAGAAATAAACTCCCACTCAAAACGACATCCCTCGTGTCTTTTTGGTGATTACATGAACCAAATCCACTACACCAAGTCCGATCATCACGTGAGTCGGTGTAGCTTCAAAGGCGAGCATCCATATGGTCATCATATCAAAAACATATGACTCATGCTTAACCTTTCGGTCCGTGTTCCGAGGCCATGTCTGTACATGCTAGGCTCGCCAAGTAAGAACCTTAGTATTCGCGTGTGTAACTGTCTTACACCCGAGATATGCTCATGGATTCAAGTACACCCGATCATCACGTGATGTCTTGAAGCGACGAAACATTGTCGGTGCATACTTAAGGAAGAACACATTCTTATCTTGATATCTAAATGAGGGATCATCTTATTATGCTAATAAAACACCAAACAAGCAATATAAGATGCAATCAAAACATCACATGTTTATTAGTGAAATGATATGGTTCCCGCATATGATCTCCATCATGTGCACCGTGGTATGATCTCTATCATACCTTTATGTGTAAGGCCAAGGTCTATGGAACTTATACGCTATGTGTGTTGTAAGAGTATCATCTCATACTTCTACTTACAACATCACCATATCATAACACTAGCCTAGCAACAATCTAAACTAGACGCCTCTAATTTATCCATTACAAGTTTTACGTGGCTTAGGGCTTTCGAAGATAGAACCGTTCTTACCTATGAACATGAACCACAACGAGGATAACCAAATTGTTGACAACTCGTTGCAAATTAGATATTTACTATAGTAGGAGAGACAGACACCCGCTAGCCACTTATGCAAAACTAGTTGCATGTCAAGCGTGGAACAGGTCTCATGTGCGAGGACATGTAAAGTTTGTCCGGGACGCTTCATCCCACTATGCCACCAATATCCAAAGTATAACTAAGAAGCAATAAAATGATCATCATCGCCCACATACTCTTATGTGTACTACCCGTGCAAAGTATCTACGCATAGATCCGGCTCTGATACCACTGTAGGGTTCGCAGCATAGAAAACAAAAAAAATTCTACGATGGGAACAACTATGTACCAAGATATATCTACTAGATACAAACAACGGGCGGATGTATATCCGTAGAGAACATACCCTTGAAGACCGACAAAGCTTAATGAGTCCAAACTCGTGGTTGATGTAGACGATCTCTTGTCGATCTCAAGATCGAGAGGATGTCCTAGCGCCGCAAAACAGCAGCGCATCTGTGCTCACACACACGTTCGAGGCACCGAGCAACCTCCGCCTCCTCGCTCCAGCGATGCAGCGGAAGCACAACTCTTTCTTGCCGAAAAGCCATCGGGAACATGTATCTTGCTAGTCCGAGACCATGGGGGATAAATTCTAGAGGGGGAGAGAGATCCTTCACGAGGAGGTGTGCTTTGAGAGGAGGAGAGGGGGGCCTTTTATAGGAGAGAGGGGGGCACCCAAGGGGCATGGCGCCCAGCCATGGGGGCTTCCCCCACCTCTTCCACATTCATGTGGGTGGAGCTCCCACTCAAAATGAAAAGCCTCCACTCCCATTAAAAAGCCTCCACTCAAAAATCCACTCACATGCATTAAATTTCCACCAAATTTAATGCAAGCTCTCATTAAATAAAACACCTTTTATTTATTCAGAATTTTGTCAATTACTTTAATGACAAACATTCACATATAACCCCTTGCTAATATTTCATTTCACATGCAGAAACACTTTCTGCAATTTCACCCGAAAACCCGTTTCGGTATCTAGTGAAATAAATTCCTGCGCTTGTTATTCTTTTCGGCATGAAACTTTTGCTCCAAATGGATGTCGGTGTCTCTTAAGTGTGTCACCCTACGGTTCGCGAATAATGTGGACATGATCGAGACCCCTCTCAGATCAATAATCAGAAGCGGGATCTGGAGACCCATACTGACTCCCACACATTCAACGATGACTTTCTTGTGATCGTCGGAACCTTTTATGCTAGTATCTTAATCCTTTTGTTTCGCGATATATTACATGTCCGAGATTCGATCATCGGTATCTCCATACCTAGTTTGATCTCGTTACTGACATGCACTCTTTTCTCGTTCCCGCGATATAACATTCTAGTGATCAAATCACTTGCTTGCAAGCTAACCAATGTGATATCACCGAGAGGGCCCAGAGTATATCTATCCGTCATCGGGATGAAAAAATTCCACTCTCGATCCATGGGCCTCAACATAACACTTTATTAGTTCTGAATCCATCTTTATAATCACCCTGTTATGGTGTGATGTTTGATGCTATCAAGAAACTCTTCCGGTGTTAGTGATTGACATGATCTCATGGTCTAAGGATTAGGATCACTTCGTAAGTTGTTATAGCAATATAAACTCAATGACTTTGATCGTAATGCTATACTTCGGATGAATGTTCATCACATCATTACACTAATGTTGTGATCCCATTATTAACAACATCCAATGTCCATGATCAGGAAACCTTGATCATCTTGTTAATCAATGAGCTAGTTTATGAGAGAGGCATAACTAGGAACTTTCTGTTTGTTTATTAAACACACATGTATTAACGTTTCCGTATTAATACAATTATAGCATGCAAAATAAACATTTATCATAAATAAGGAATACGATAATAACCACTTTATTATTGCCTCTCGGGCATATTCCCTTCAGCCCAGTAATAGGGAATTACGCCCTTTGGACCTATAAGTTTGATCATATTGTAGATGTAACAGGGACGAGCCATGAACGCCCAGTAAGCTGGACATACAAAGATGGTGTGGTAAGAACTTTTGAACGGTACCACCTCAAAAGAGAGTGGCAGGTCCGGTAATTGTCTCGGGTTCTGAATGTCACATCGAGATTAATCTCACCCAAAGAATTCGGCTGTCTCCCTGGTACAATGCCATGGAAAGTTACACTGCTGTAACTCAACTGGCTCTCGTGTAGCTTCATGCGGTGGAGCGTCTCAATGTAGAGGATGTTAATGTTGCTTCCGCCGTCCATGATTGTTTTAGAGAACTCATAGCCATCAATGAGAGGATTGACGACCAGAGGATACTTTCCCCGACGATGTGTTTTCCTCGGTGATCTGAACGATCAAAGGTTATAGTTACCTATGACCAATCTAGGAACTATGGAACATCCGGAACCGTGGCATTGAGCTCACGAAGAACTGCCATTTTGTCCTTAGCAGGTTGGTATCCAAGGAAGCAGACGTATGCGTCTTTCTTAGTCGGAAAAGTCTTCTTTCCATCCGACTTGGGCTCTGCAGCGGCTTCCGCTTCTTTCATGTCGGAATCTTCCTTGGGCTCCTTTCCTTTCTTGGAATTTTTCTTTCCTTTTTGTCGCTTGGCTCTGTAGCTAGCGGATTCGTCTTTCTTGATGTCGTCATTGAAACGACACTCGGCATTTGTGTGGGTAGATCCTCTGTTACTATCCAAGTGGTGGATACAGGGATTATTGGCAATGTCGGCCTAGGTACAAGTTCTTCCGGGTTGCTAGTCTCCTCTGCCCTGGATTCAGGAAGTTCCACGGCCTCTACCCCGGTCGCCTTCGCGCCCTCCTCTTCCTCCAGATCCGAACATTGCGTTTACAGCTGTGTTGTCTGGAGCCGGCTTTTTTTCCGAGGTATTTTTGTGCTTTTGAGTTTGTTTTGGCTGTTTGGACGCATTGGAATTGGCCAGAATATTTAGCAGCCCCTATGAATCATCATCGGTATCAGCATATTTGCTTGCCGTTTCTATCATTTCTCCCAAATCTATGACGTGGTCACATTTCAGTCTGTGAGGTAAAAGTACGACTAGAAGTCCTGCGATAAAATCTTCTATCGCAGTTTGCTCGTTTACTCCTTCGCAGGAGTTCTTCGTATCAATCTAGTGTCCGAGGTAATCCCGGTAGGTTTCTCTGGGTCTTTGGGTGCAACGCTGCAAGTCTCCGACTGTGCAGGTCCTTCTGTATGTTCCCTCGAAGTTTGAAAATAATGCACTTTGCATATCATACAAGTTTTGAATTGAATTTTCTGGCAGTTCATTGAGCCATGATCGAGCTATCTTTTTCATCATGAGCGGGAGATATCGGACTACAACCAGGCTGTTTCCTCCTTTGGCAATGCAGCAGGCCTGGAAGAAATCCTAGACCCAGGTATCTGGCCGAGCTGCGCCGTCGTAGGGCTGAATGTGTTTGGCAATACCAAAGTCAACCAGAAATTTGGTCTAACGTATGCGTGGTCCAAAGCACTTGGGTCCCACATACATGTCCTCTTCCTCATACCGCTGTGCTTTTATGTTTGATTCAATGCGATGGCCAGTGTAGTTTGGCGAGAGAGATCTGTGTCTTGGAGGCTCGTGGCTTCTGCGCTATGGAGTCGGATTTTTGCTTCTCCTCTCACCATTGCCGCCTCCGCCCCTACGGCTTCCATGGCTACGTCGGGATCCTTCATGGTCGCTGCTAGGAAGCGATGGTGTCCCTAGTGGATTATTTCTGGCTGGGTTTCTTGGTGGTGGCGGTGGAGCCTCATTATGCTGACTCTAATGCCTGTTTCTTCAGGCATCGTCCCTACTTGATTCGGGACAATCTAGATCATCTCTTCCTCCGGTGTTGCCAGCCAGACGGCTCGATGGTGGCATCCTTAGCCGATCTTTCTCCTCTCGATGGTGGCGTGTTTCCGGGTCTTCTCTATAGCGGTTGTTTTGCCGACGATGGTCCTGATGAGGAACCATTGCCCTGATGGCGTCTTTAGATGTAGCCGGAATAACTCTTGCCCAGTCACGCGTCGGCCGACGAGAGTCGCCGTTTGAGCCAGTTCTTGAATTTTCTCTTCTTCCCCACGGGGACGCTAGCATTGAGTCGTATCCATGCGGAGCCTTACGTCAGCTCTTTGGTCAGCGCCAGTGTGGCAAAACTCGGACTTTGAGGCCAACTTGCCACTGAATGACGCGGCTGTTTTCTGCTGCTTTAATCCTTTGTCTAACAACACGATGCACTACTGGACCTTCTATTGTTGGCGAGGATGGCTCGAGCTGCAGCAGCGTTTTCCAACGGCGTGTTGTAGACTCGGATCTTCTCTCCATCTTTTCCGCCAAATAGATCTTTGTGGATATCCGAATTCTTGTTAGCAAGAAACGGACCTCCCCTTGTTTAGATGTCGCTTGAAATCTGTATTTGGCAGGATCACTGTCTAACTATTGCCTCATCTTGACGAGGCGCGCGGCCTCTTCAAGTAGAAACAAGCGGTGCTTTTCCAGGTCCTCAGCCCTTTTCTCCAGCGCCTCCGATATAAGATCTGAAGCCGTTGGGATTGGACTCGTGAGAGCATCTCCATCAATTTCACGTGCACCCTTGGTGACAATGTGTCCATCCACAGGAGGGTCGATCGGGGTGGTATTAATCGGATCTATGTCCTGGTTCTCCATCTCGATCTCTTCATCAATTTTTTCTTCGTTGGTTTCTTCGACGTCCAGCTCTGCCGGTGTTAGATTGTTGTTCTACTTCTTCTTTGACCGCCCAGTAGCCTTAACATGCGTACCAGTGGCAAAGACGACTTTTGGTCCAGTATCGGGGGATAAACTTCCATCAGTACTTTCCGTCATGGTTGGCTTGTGGACCTCGGAGGAATCTCCGGTATCCATATCATCATGCAAGGTGTAGCTTTCATCCATGCTATCATATGGACTAGGAGAATTTTCCGGCTCACGTTGCATTTGTTCGGAGACATGCTCTTGTTCATACTCCTCCATCTCTTTGTCAAAGTCTCGAAGTTCCTGCGACGTGATTGACTCCTGAGGGGAGCCATGTAAGTCAGCGTTTTCTTTGATTGCGTCTAGAACCGAATCGCTACCATATCCAGCATCGACAGCATCGGATCCAGTGCTTCTGTGGTACATGAAACAGTCCTTCCTCCTGTTCATGTTCTTGAGGTAGTGGCATAGCTGGGTTTCCGCCTCCTCCATCTCAAAGTTCTCCTTGATGACGGCGATTGCTTTGTAATCGATGTAGGGGCATTTCATCATCTCCTTTATCATGTGCTTCAAGGTTAGTTTTTCTGCTACGATGTCCGGTATGACAGAGTCGTAGCGGATATATTCATCATCCATGTATCCGATCTCATCAGGGAAATCGGATCCGGATTTTTCTTCCACTACATGAGTGGGTTGGGTGGGTTTAATTTTCTCCGGGACCTTGAACTCTTCCGCCTCTGTGGGCAAAGTAGATCCGGATTTTTCTTCCTCCATGGTCATCACCTCAAGGGTGGGTTGGGCGGGTTCAGTGAAACCGAGATAAATATTGATCTCGGTGATGGACATGATCGTGTAGGTCGTCACGGGTTTCAAAGACGGAATCCAGGTCTCGTCGAGAAGGACGAGAGGTACATCACTGGCGTAGACCACGCGACCCATGGTGATTGTTGTGCCGATTCCTGCACACGTAGATTCCGCCTGGAACGTTGCTCCAAAGGTCACCTGCCCCACGGTGGGCGCTAACTGTCGTCGGATTGTCGACAAGTATGCCATAGGGGGTCCTAGTGGCGTTGGAAAGATGGGGTGTGAGACGTCGAATGTTCTAGGAGCAGTGAGCACAAGTTTACCCAGGTTCAGATCCGACTGCGGTGATCGGATCCTACTCCTGCTAGCAACCCGGTAATATATCGGCGTAAGCCGGATGTTACAGCGGATTACAAGAGAGGTTTGCCTATGCGAGTTGGTTGTGGTTGTGTGTATTGAGTTGTGCCCTAAAGGCTCCCATAGGGCCGGTTTATATAGTCACCGGGGCCTAGGGTTATAGGAGAGACCTATCCGGCTATGTTACAGAGTCGGTAACTATGTACAGCTTGGACTACAAGTAATAGTACAGGCCTAAGTCGGTAACTCTTCTGGGCCTTGTCGTAGCCAAAACTGGCTCCTCCTCTTTCTCTGACTGGGCCGCCCGCGAAGCAAAGCTCTAACCCGTTGGTGGGCCACCCTAGTCAGCTAGTCCTATGGGTATACCCAAAATGTATATCCCCAACATCCGACAACTGTCTGAACCAAGAGCTGAAGTGGTTGGAATCAAAGTCAACAGACTGCTCGATGCCAACTTCATCCGGGAAATCAAGGATAGCGAGTGGCTAGCCAACACTATGATGGTCCCCAAAAAGGACACGGACATCTTGCGGATGTGCATGGACTTCACATCTCTCAACAAGTACTGTCCCAAGGACCACTTCCCTTTACTGCGGATCGATCAAATCATCGATTCGACTGCAGGATGCGAGAAACTCTCCTTCCTCGACGCCTACTCAGGCTACAACCAAATTCGGCTGAAGGTTGAAGATTAGGAGAAAACGACATTCGTTACACCGTTTGGAGTGTTCTACTATAACACCATGCCCTTCGGGCTGAAGAATACAGGTGCTACGTATCAGAGGTGCATGCAGGCATGCCTGAAAAACCAGATCGGTCGCAACATCCAAGTCTATGTCGACGACATAGTAATCAAGACTAGGGAGGCCAAGACGCTGATAGACGATCTCCGCAAGACGTTCGATAACCTTGATCACTACAAGATAAAGATAAACCCAGAAAAGTGCGCCTTTGGCCTCGCATCTAGCCAGCTACTCGGCTACTTCATCTCCCAGCGGGGGATCGAGGCGAATCCGAAGAAAATCAGGGCCATACTGGCCATGGAGAAGCCGAAGAACCTCAACGGTGTCCAACAGCTGGCTGGGCGGCTCGCGGCACTGATCAGATTCATCAGCCGCATGGGCGAGAAGGCCCTCCCATTTTACTAGCTGATGCGCAAGGCGGACAAGTTCGAGTGGACACCCGAAGCAGACGACGCATTCGAGGACCTAAAGCAGCTGATCTCCACCTCGCCTATCCTGGTCACGCCAAAGGAACGGGAGCCTTTTCTACTATACATCGCAGCTATGCACCAGGTGGTAATCACGGTACTTGTGGTCGAGCGACCCGAAGATGGCAAGACCCACGGGGTCCAGCGCCCATTCTACTACCTCAGCGAGGTACTGAATCCAACAAAACAGAGGTACCCTCACTATCAGAAGCTCGCCTACGGCGTATTCATGACGGCTCGTCGACTAAGCCACTACTTCCAGGAGCATCAGATCATGGTTGTCAACGACGCCTCACTGTCCAACATCCTGAACAACCCCGAAGCCACGGGACGCGTAGCCTTGTGGGGCATTGAGCTGTCTCCTCTAGACATAGTCTACGAGCGGCGCAAGGCCATCAAATCTCAGGTCCTCCCTGACTTTCTCGTCCACTGGATGGAACTCCAGCTGCCGGACACTCCGAACATGTCGCAATCATGGACGATGCACTTTGACGGCTCCAAGCGCGAGGCTGGAGAAGGGGTCGGCATCATACTGACGTCCCCTCAAGGCGACAAGATGAAATATGTCCTTCGGATGAAATTTCGCGCCGCCAACAACTAGGCTGAATATGAGGCCGTCATCCACGGCATGAATATGGCCAAGATCTGCAGCGCAACGCGCCTTGTCATCTACAGTGACTCGAATCTTGTCGTCCAGCAGACGATGAATGAGTGTGATGCTCATAGCGCCAACATGATCGCGTACCGCGCGCTCTACAACTCACTCGAAGGAAACTTTGACGGCTGCGATCTTTGACACGTCGGCAGATAAAGCAACAAAGAAGCTGGCAAGCTCACCAACATTGGGTCCACTTTCGCATGGGTGCCACCAGGCGTGTTCCTCGAACAAATCTACGTACCCTCTATCAAGAGGAAATTCCCAAAAGGTTCAACCGAAGAAGCAAAGCACTCGGGGGCTGGGCCACTTGAAGGACAGGAGGGACCCGAAAAGCTCAACACCGAGGCCGAGCTGGTCAGCCTGATGCAGGTCATGGCGATTGAAGAGACATGGACTCAGCCGTACCTTCGGCACCTAATAAACAATAAATTGCCCGATGACCCGACAGATGCCCGGCGCATATCTCGTCGATTAGAAGCCTTCACCATAATCAATGGCGAATTGTACAAGCGCAGCATTTCGGGCGTGCTGCAACGATGCGTCACCATCAGTGACGGCAAAAACATCCTCCAGTACATCCATGAGGGTATCTGCGGCTACCACGCAGGCAGCCGCGCCCTAGTCGCCAAAGCTCTACGAGCTGGGTTCTACTGCCCAACCGCCATGAACGACGCCAAGGACATCGTCCAGAGTTGCAACGCATGTCAGAGATACGCGGACAAGCCGCACGCACCAGGATTCGAGCTGAGGCCCATACCGTTGGCATGGCCCTTCGCCCAATGGGGCCTCGACATGATCGGCAAACTGCCAAAGTCCTCGCTAGGAGGCCATGTCTTCCTCCTGATCGCAGTCGACAAATTCACCAAGTGGATCGAAGCCATGCCCGTCACCAACCAAAGCGGAAAAATTGCCGTCAAGTTCTTCGAATCCATTGTCTACAGATTTGGTGTGCCTCACAGCATCATCGCGGACAATAGCTCGAACTTCATCTCGAAGGAATTTCAAGCCTTCTGCGGGAACCTAGGCATCAACATATCCTACGCCTTGGTGGCACACCCGCAGACCAATGGACAAGTCGAGAAAGCCAACAGCCTCATAGGGAATAACATCAAAAAGCGCCTGTTGTGCCCACTCGAAAGGCTTGCGGGATCCTGGGAAGATGAGCTACCCTCTGTTCTCTGGAGCCTGCTTCATGGTGCACGGAGCCGAAGCCGAGCTGCCTGCTGAGGTACGCCACAAGGCCCCACGGTTCATCGCCTACAGCGAAGCCGAATCATCGGCCGCACTCGAAGACACCATCGACACACTCGACGAGGCATGCGACATCGCCACACCTCGCTCAACGGTCTATCAGCAGAGCCTCCGCAACTACCACAACCGCCGGCTGCGCCCAAGGTCCTTCATTGAAGGAGACCTCGTCTTGCGACTCAAGCAAGAACAACCCAAAAAGCTTGAGTCACCCTGGGAAGGACCCTACATCGTCACCGAAGTCATCCCAAGTGGTGCCTATCACCTCATGGACGTTGCATCAGGAGTCGAATACTCCAACCCCTGGAACGTTTGACAACTTCAACGCTTCTACCCCTAGTTACCCTTTACTTTCAATAAGGCTACTCAACCAAGGCTACTCAGCCGAACAATGTACCTCCTCGTTTGCTATGAATAAAAGCTAAGTTCCTTGGCCCAAATATCTTTTTTCTTTACATTACTTCTCGCTAAACACGCTCGGGGGCTACGCCTCACCCGACGACTACATCGACTGAAAACAAACGCATACAACCCGAGTAGCTGACCACGTTAGGCTAACGAAAGGGACATGCAAATTACAAAGCACCACGTGCCAACATACACATAACACTTTACAAAGGGCGCTACGAGCCCACTCGAATAAATACAAATTTTACATTAAGTTTTTCTTTACAGGATCTACCTATTATTGAGCATTACATTTGCCCGCTGCTGGAAAAGATCTACAATCTCCTCAGCATGATGCGCCACAGCCGCATAATATGGGCGCATGTCCCATAGACTGCCATCTGGTCGAAGGGGCGGCCCAGTCGCCACCTCCGCAAGATTGACATCATGGCGATGCAGCCGAACGAGCGACAAGGCAGCCTTCACCCCAGTAATCAGCTGATGCCGTACCGACTCTTTGACGTGGTCCACATTCCGAAATTTCTCAAGAAGACCCCAAAAGGTGGTTGGCACAGCATCCAAAGGGAACATGATGGACCAAATGGCTGCCAGAGAAGTCCTCGCCTTCCTAAGCACTCGAAGAACCTGGTGCACACGATCTTGCATTGTCGCAAGGACGATAGCCCAATCGCGATCCATCCAGAAGAAGCCACCAGCCTCCAGGTCCTGTTGAGTCAGGCAGTTCATCTGAATCGCGGTGCGCTCCTTCTCTTCCCTCGGAACGAGATTGACATCTGCACCAAACATCAAATAAGATGGCATACAAAACAGGTTGCACCCAAAAGAACATCGGCTGTCAAAGACTTACATTGAAGTTGTTCACCCATTTGCCGCAACTCTCCAAGTAAGAACTCCTCCCTGGTCGTTGCTCACTCAGCCTTGGACTTCCACACATCCGCATGGCCTCGAATGCCAAGGATGTCCTTCTCCAAGCTATGGACACGATCGCGTAGAAAAAACAACTGTGACGCATCATCTAAAGAAGGTCGTGGCTCAGGACCAGTCGGAGTGACAACCGGAACCTCACCCAAAGGACCATAAAGGCAAATAAATCAAGCATGAACATTACAAGCATTTCTGGCAGCAACTCGAAATATAAACTTATATACATTAAAGACACCTCATGGCATAGTTGGGCTTGTTCATTATCAAAAGATTACAGATGGAAGAAAAATATTACAAAAGGAAGCAAAAGATTACATCATCTACATTACAAAGGCCTAAGCACCCGCATCCGGGGTGGCCTCGGAGCCAGATTGCCTGCTCTTGGCCTCCTGCTGCTGCTTCGCCGTGTAATCAGCCAAGAGATCGATGAGCTTAGGCCCATAACACTTACAGCGAGAAGCAAGGAGGGCGAAAGATACCTCAGTGCCATCTGCAGCCATCGGCATCCGGGACATGAGATGTAGCAAATCCAGCTCCGCTCCGGACGCCATCGCCATGGCCAGCCCCATGGAAGCTCCAAGGCCCTTCTGCTTGCGCTTATACTCTGCCGAGGCCTCCTCTAACAAAGCATCCGCAAGGGAGTCAACATTGTCAAGGACAACGCCCTTGGGGACGACCTCCTTGTAGAAGCACGAAAGCACTTTCCTGGCCTTCTCCAAGGAGCCAGCGGTGGTGGCACAGTGATCTTTGACCGCAGCGGCAGCATCACCCAAAGCATCTCCATGCTCCAACGCATCACAATCAAATGTGATGCCTGAAGCATCTGAAATACATAAGGAGAAAGACTCGAATGAGAAAGGACAATCCGTAGTCGACAGAACACAAGACCCAAACAAGGAAAAGGAAACTCACCAAAAATAGCTTTGGCTGCAGCCATAAGCTTATTAGCCACCTCCTTCTCGCGGGTGGCCACTGCGGCCACGAACTTCCGCTCGCGATCGGCAGCCTCCTTCTACAGGCGCTCCTTGGCTTCAGCAGCATCAGATGCCCTCTTCTCCGCCTTGCCGAGGCTCTTTTCAAGAGCGTTCAGCCTTCAGAGTGCATCATTTTTTTCATCTGCGACATGATGAGACACCTGATCAATATAAGAAAATCCTTGGAACAGATGAACAAAAACAGAGTGAAAAAACACGAACCCTGAAGCTGATGCAGGTTAGCCTCCAGCGCCAGGTGTTGCTGAATAAGGAGATTGGCGCCATGCACAAAAGGCTATAGAAGAAGCAAAAACCAAACAAGATCAACAAGTCACAAAGAAAAGGGCTCGGGGGCTCCCCCCATGGAGTATGTAGAGTATGTGTTTAGGTGTGGACTTCGAAGGTTTGTGAGATGCCTTCTGAGTAACGACCGCCCGAGCTTCTCGCTTAGAGGAGTTCGGGCCATCATCCTCAGAGTCGGCCACCACCTAGGGAATAGAAGCCGTCAGCTTTGACTCCGCCATAATTTCATGAGTGTCCCCGTCAAGGGACTCCTCCGAAGAGTTGCTGCAAGCAAAAATCAGATTAGCAACACACTGCGACTACAAACACAAGCAATAAGAAAAAGACCTAGACAAAGTAACTTACGACTAGATGTCCGATAAGTTGAAGACGGGAGCCTCCTTCTCTTTCTTCTTCTTGGCCGGCGGCTGAGGAGCCATCGCCCGAAGAGGCACGGCAGGAAAAGGTGCAGACGACGCACCATCATCCTCACCATGCTGCTCAAGGAACGGTGGATCTCTTGGAGTTGGAGGGGTAGAAGCATCTGAAGCCTCGCTCCGGGTGCGCTTTTGGGTCTACCCTTCACTCGCATCGGGAGCATTCGTAGTAGGCGACTGCGCCGGAGGAAGTTCGGACTCGGAATCCATAACTTCGTTGTTCGGCGCAACCGGAAACTTCTCACGAAGAGGGGGGATCATCCCAGCCACCTTGAGATCCTACAAAACAAAGGTGTAAAAGAACATGATTACTGACACTAATCATAAGAAAATAGCACTCGAAACAAGCGCAATGCACAGGACACAAATTTCCACCTGAGGAACTGCATTTGCAGCACTGAAGGGGCGGTCAAGGATTTCCCCGGGAGGTCCTCATCGACCTTGTTCTTCAACAGAGGCCGAAGGGCTCTATCAAGATCACCTTGGATAACTCCTCGGATGAGAACCGCGTCAGGTCGTTGCGGCCAGCATAGAGAAACATCGGATGTGCCCTCGCTTGGAGCGCTGCACACGACGCTTGAGGAAGGTGCGGATGATGTCCACACCATTGACCTCTTTCCCAGCCACCATCTGGAGCGCCTCTAGGCGACGGTAGAGCTCCTACACCTCCGTCGTTTCACCCTCAAGATGTGGTTCTTCCACGACCTCTTCGGGATGATCTTCTGCGCGAAGTCGAAAGGAGCAAGACCATATTCTTGTCCGTCCAATTTGGCGTCGCGGATGTAAAACCACTTCTTCCGCCAGTACTGGACGGACTCGCACATTGAAAAAGAGAAGAAGAGGATAGAAGATCAGATGGAGATGATGCAATCACCGAGCGGATAGACTCAGCCGGTGCCAGACTGCCTCTTCACGGAATAGAGCTTCCGAAAGAGGCCAAAGTGCGGCTCGATACCGAGCCAGCACTCGCAAAGAGTGATGAAGCAGGCGATATGGAGGAGAGAATTGGGAGACAGGTGATGCAACTAGATCTCGTAAAAGAAGAGGAGTCCATGAAGAATATTGTGAACAGGGAGAGAGAGACCACGGATGACAAAGGCGAAAACATGACCCGAAACCCTTCGGGTGGGCGCGGGATTACCTCGTCACCGGGGAGGATGGCATCCTCCTTGTTCTGGGGAATCATCCTAGAATCACGCAGCTTGCGCAAGTCCCCGTCATGCATCTCTGTGTGCTTCCACCCGCCGTCAGTGGCGCGGGCCGTTGTGGCGATCTTCTTGCCGCCGGCGGTGGCGCTCGACCCAGCACCGGCAGCGGTCTTCTTGGTCTTGCCCATCTCATAGCAGCGACGGTGGCGGTGTGCGCGCAAGAAGGAAGAGGGAAAACAATGAAGAATATCCAAAGCATAGTGAAGGGCAGCGAAGTTCGTGAAAATGGAGGCAATGGAGATGGACAAATGACAAAGGGTAAAAGAAAACTAATGTTTACCCATGGTATAAAAGGACGAAGACGACGCACAAGAGCCATTGATCCAGAAGCCCTAGTGCACACCTCAAATCTAACCCTACATGTGTCAACACTACACCGAACCGTCGCCAGCATGCCATCCACTACGCACGGAAATCGAGGAGACGCCATAATTTTCGTCACGTCTGCACGTGACTAGTCAACTTCAATTCAGGTGGTGGGACCCACGACCGTCTCATCGCATCATCTCCGCTGCCGCAGACGGTTGAGATCACCAATCGTCAGCACTGACGTCATCAAGGCTAAGCCAGCAATGGCTTGAAGTTTTCGGTTGATCAATCAAGTACTTACTCGAATCTACGATTCGATAAACTACTCGGGGGCTACTCCTATCAGCAGCGCTGGCCGTGCACCTGAGGAATGACTAAGGTAACTACACCTTGCAATTATCTTCGAGTCCTACGTCAATTCTGCGACTCCACTATGGACTCGGGGGTTACTCCCATAGGGAGAGTCGGTTGAGCATCCGAAAAAATTGTGTCCTTCATACCTAATTTGAAAAACTACTAAACTAAAGTCTCTTCTCGAGTCTACGACTTGAACAGACACTCGGGGGCTACTCCCATAGGAAGCGCTGGCCACGCACCCTATGAATTCTTCGATTGTGATCCTTTGGATCAAATGCGACAAAAATCTTTTTGACAACTTTTCCCAAACCAATGCTAAGTGAGAAGCATTCTCCTGGCCACCCGAAACACCTCCGCGGTGATAAAATTTTGGATGTTGTGTCTGCGACGCAAAGATAAGCCCTATATATATCATCTGATGGCCTGGTAACGCACCTGACTGTGCTCTACCAGTAAACTTCCGTGTCAACAGGCACGATGAAAATCTCGATGGACGCGTTGGGTATATCACTGGGATTCGATTCCTGTAAGTCCACAATGGCCTGAGTCGAATCACACCAGCAATCGTTCCGAATTCGAGTCCGAGGACTCGAGTTTGATGAAGATCATGTTGTTTTGTCCTATGACAGTTAACTATCCCGGATCTGTCGGGTGAGCCAGGCACACGCATCAACAATCCCTATGAACTAAAACATTTCTCTTTAAAATAAATAGGTCCCACTGCACCCAAAATATTGAAGAGTCCTTAGCTGAATCTACGATTCGACTGAACACTCGGGGGCTACTGACATGGGTATACCCCACGGGTACACAACATTGGTATACCTGGTCCAGTCCAAGGAAGGTGCGGTGATCCAGCATACCACTTCATGATGTAGTACACTATAGTCGTTGACATAACATCAATGAAACACCGTTCGCTAGTATTACATCCCTCAGAGTGGTACAGCAGAAACACGACAGGTCCAAGACATGACTATAGGTTATGACTCAACTCTTTACACAAGATCCAGAGAACACTCTAGGTTAAAGAGAGAGAAAGAAACTTCTTACAAAGAAGAATCATAAATAAATAACTCAAAAACTATCATACTATTAAGACTAGTATTTTAACTAATCGTCTGGCATTGCTGCTATTGCAATACGCTATAGAAATAGGTTCTATGGCTAGAGATTATATTCCTATCTAATCAGTAACTTCGTCTTCACTTGAGTTGATGTATATGTTGACTTTCTTGACTTCATTGAAGAGCTTTAGCTTTTGATGATGATTCCTGGAGCATAACTTGATGTAGACGTCGTCTTAATAGCTTCAGAATCTAGCAAGGGTTAAGAAGATACATTGAGTACGAGCGTACTCAGCAAGTTCACTAGAAAGGAGTGTTTCATGGACTATATCTACAGCCAGAGACCATAGGTCATAGGCAATGTAGGTTTTCGTAAACATTTCTTCAAAGGTTGGTTTTATTCTGAAAAGCTATGTCCGTCAGCCTTCACGGGTTTACCAGAACTTTCATGGAGTTCCTTTCCCGCAGCATTCGTAGCTCCTTCCCAGAATAGGGAGTAACAAGTTACAGTTCTTACACTCTGCAGAGGTGTGTCACTTTACCCATAAGAGATCTTAGCTTTGTTGCACATCCGAGTTGCATTCTCGTCCACGCTTCCTTGGTGTGGGGCCTAGACTAAGATCCAAGCCAATCATTGTCCTTCTCCGTGACCTGGCATACACCGCAATTGTTGTATGCCCAAACTCAAGGTAGACTTTTCCCCGTATAAAACGGCTATACCTTAGTTGGATACACACAACAACCATTAACACTAGAAATCTGTCCTTTGTAAGCCCAGATCCACTGTAGACCTTTCCCCATATAAAACGACTATACCCATGATATGCAACTTACAAATGCCTAGAACAGTGTCCAATGCATGCGAAAGGGAGCCGATCCAGCTGACTTCTCCATCTCATTCTAAATCTCATGGTTAACACGTGATATACGGTGCAAGAATCACTGGCGACATTGGTTGTTAAGTCCTAGATGATATACTCCTGAGTAGTGGTATTCCAACTACCAGGTTTAATAGATTAGCTGATCACCCTGGATCAGTAACCTATAGTTCACATTGTTATCAAAAATAGTGTTTTCTAACCTTTTTGAAATGCAGGTGATGACAACACTGGGTTTGCAAAATACTTTACAGAAAATAATCAAAGGACATGAGCAAGTGTGAACTTCTCTTTTGTGATTGCAAGATTATGCACTCACGGTCTTCCAGACAATATAAGATCCAATATCTGAAATCAGCATCATTGGTCCGGTAAGTACTAATGTTTAAAGAAGCAATATGCAGTTATGCATAAGTAATTCTATGCATTTTGTAAAACTCCCAAAGTGAATCCCCAATACTTTGAGTGAAGTGAGTTTAGGTAATTCTTTTAAGAGTTGGTTTATCTTCAAATTTTACTTTATAAGTAATGACCTTTATAAAGGAGCTTAAGTGTTAACAATTCAAAATATACACGTAAAGTATAAAATAACATGATTTATGGTTAATTGTCATTTGGTGACTATTGATAAAGATCCTTGGGATTGAGTTGTTAAGAATTGAAGAACTTCTTATAAGATTATTGTTTGAAGTGGCAAAAGGAATCATATTTGAAGAAAAGATTTCTTTTCTAAGGTTTAAACAATCTTTATTATTAATAGAACATGATCAATGTCTTTAGGTGTTTGATTGATTAGTATGGACTTGAGATGCTTTATGTCTTAATTTAAATAGACCAAAGTTAACTATAAAAACATAAGTAGTTTATTAGACATGATGTTTATAAGCTTTTGAGACTAAAGTTAACTTTAAAAGGGTAAATAAACTTAAGGTGGAATTGGTTTAATTATTCTCCAGTTTTGGATTTATGATAGGTATAACTAAGGTGTGGAATTATTCACTTTATATTTAAGTGAATGATTAGATTAAGTTTGTTTTGCTATTATGAAACTAATATGTATTTATTTAATGGAAGCATAATTAGATGATCTTAGTAATTTGTTAGAATTTGAAGTTATGTTAATAGTGGTTAAGATATAATGATTATTCACCATATTATATATATGAGTGATACCCAATGTTTATTTAAAAGGGTTTTTAATAAGATTTTTAAAAGAATATTTTAAAGTGAAAGGTTATACTTAAGTTTGATTATGAATTCAAGTTATGGGTTTGGAATTAGTACTTAGACACTAATTGCTCAAGGTTTTATAAAAATTGTGATTAATTCTTACTTAAGAATTGTTTTTAAAGAATTTATAAAATAAGTAATAGATAAGGATTTATTATTTTAAAATATTAAAAACTTTTCTAATGATATGTTTAATATTTTTCTAGTGTAATATATTTATTCAATATCTTAAAAATGATTTTTATTTATTTTTAAGTATTATTTTTATGTTTATAAAATTCCATAAAAGATTAAATGTATTTAAATATTTACTTCAAATTTTATTTATAGAAGAGTTGAGTTAGTATTTTTATAAAATAGTGGATTTTTTTAATACACAAAAATGATTTTTATTTATTTTTAGGATTTTTCCTTATTTTATGTGATTTCACTTAGGATGTAGTGGTGTTAAGATTTATTAGCTTTATATTTATTTAAACAAATAAAGTTATATTTTTATTAGGTAGATCTTATTTTTATGATTATTTTGATCTATCATATGTATATTTTTTTTCTAGTGTTCAAAATGTTTAGAGAGCATTTTTAGTAATTTGATTTACCCATTTATTTATTTATTTTCCATTTTACTTTCTATTTTTAGGTTTGGGTCCACAGGTCAGTCCAGCCCACTAGGTTGGGCTAGACTACCTGGTTCGGTCCACACGGTAGGTTGACCCTGACCTTATCCTCTCCCTTGCCGCTCGTCCTCTCCCTGGAGAGGTTGCCGCCCCTCTCTGGTTAGATTCCGGCAAACGCTGGCCATTTCGGCTGCCACTGCTGGCCATTGAAGCTCCATCGCCGTCTGGCCAATCGGGTCCTCCGATTTGATTTGGCCCCGAGGCCTTATCGAGCTTGCCCTCTCTCAACTCCTGGCGCTACGGTTCAGTGTTGGGGTCGTCGTGTGCTGGTGGTCCTATGGTGCTCTTCGTCGGCCTGGACCTCCTCTTCCTCAGCTCGACGCCAGCGGGAAGGTGCACAGGCGCAACCCTGACGTCTCCTTCTCCTAATGCCTGCGGGACGGCGCTGTCAGCGCAACCCTGGCATCAGGTGCTTCCTCTGATTTGATGATGGCATTGAACATGAGTTGTTCCATGGCTTCGTCAAGCCAACACTCCAGGTGATCGGCACCCTCGGTGAGCTCAAATTCTTTATGACCAGCCTTTGTGCTGATGGCTTTGATCCATAGTTGTGCTGTGATGATCTACTGCTAGTGGTGGCAATATAACTGATTGTTCTATGGTCCTCATGTGTTGTGACATTGGTTATGCTACCTCTGATAGAGTTTTGAACCAATCTATTAATAGAATATTGCTATAAGACATTGGATACTGTGGAATAAATTCAGTATACTAAATTCTGTAACTGTCTATTTGGATAGTTCACTATTTTGTTGATTCAAAAGAACTGTCCTTGACTGGACCATTTGGTTCAGTATGGGTTGGTGGTTCTATGGTTAATGGTGGTAATTGTCACTATGACTCCTGTTGATCCATGTTATCCATGTGCTGTGAGTTTGGTGTTCAATTACTAAGGATGCTTTACTATTTATGATGCTTAAATATGGATGATTGAGTCATGATTTGGTACTCACAATGATATTTGATACTAGATTGATCATGTGCTAGCAATTCTGGTGGCCTCTATGAACAGTTGCTTTTTGGATAGAATGGTGTATCACATATAAGTTTCTTGTATGGTAGTGAAGTGTTCAGATGATCCTTTGAATTATAGCCTAAGGAAATGATTTAAACTGAACTGCTTAATGTAAATGTTGATTAGCCAGTATGAAAGATTGTTCTAATGGATCCTGATGTCCTGGTTGTTGTTGTGGTGCCTCTAATGCTGGAGTGTGCACAGTGATAGATCAGATAGTTTGATCTGCAGCTATGAATTATTGCCTGGCTTCTTTTCTGACTAATCTTTAGTCAAATGCTAGGGATGCAAAAGACTGAGGCTTGGATTCCCCTTAAGGATAATAATGTGGTTGCCTTATTCTAGCTCTAGGATGAAATTAGCATAGTAACTCTATGCTCACTGAGAGCATGCTTTTCAAATAATTTGCTTGCTTAAAATGATAAGAACCAATACCAATATGGATCTATTGGTTAATCTGCTGCTAGTAGTGAGGGTAAATGAGTTGGTGTTGTGACTGGTGTGAATTGATTGGATGAGAATTTATGACTTGAATTCCCATGATGCATGCTCTGAGGCTAAATAACTCTGGAATGAATTTTACATGGTTAAGGATCACTAGCCCTTGATTTTTGGTTGTGTGCAATATGTTCCAGTCTATGATGCAAAGGCTGAGACACTAAATATTGATAAAAACAGATCCTTACTTGGTTGCCTTCTACTCTCTATAATGAATTTGCATAGCACTTCTATGCAATTCTGAGAGATAAACTATTCTCCTACTCTCCTAGAAAGATGCTAGTTGCAGAGTAGTTGATTAGATATTGATTTGCAATAACCCCTTTTATTCCCTTGTTTATGATGGTGAAATAGAACAAGAACAGATACTATGCATGATTAGTGGTATAGCAACCTTTTGTTGTTGCAGATTTTGTGTTGTGATTTGTGGTTCCTAGTGGATCTTGTTCCTGGATGCTTCTTGATATGCTCCGCCTTACTCTCACTTGTCTTGCTCCTTCTAATACTACTGCCTTGCTCTTGATCAGCATACACATGTGAATCTTGTCCTCCTGAACCTTGTCCTTCTGGATCCTATAGAACTGGCTTCTTGTGATTACGTATTCTCCTGTGATACGCCTCCTTTCCCCTCCTTCTACTACTTGATCTCCTCTTGGATGGATTAAATAAGCAACCGGATGCTGATTGGGTGGTGGGTTTGGTGGTGGTGTGAAGAAATGAATGGGTGTTCTTTGAGAAGAACATGTTGTGTGGATAGAACTGCATGGATGTGGTTAGGAATTGGTTTGGACAGAAAATAGAGCAGTGTTGGCTTTGCTTCTACGGAAGTAGGTTGCCTTATCAGTTCCCTGATGTCTCTATGTGTTGACAACACACACATATGCATGTGTTGTGTGAGCTGTCTGTGGGCTTGCCTCACCCAAATGGATCAGATCAAGTTAAAATCTGATGTTTTACCAATTGCCTTTTTAATTGACTTTGGTAAAAATAGCCCCTGGCCAATGATGGTGCTCTGAGTCTATTATTTGATAAGAACAGTTACTATTCATTTGGTGAAACTTTCCCCTTCAAATTAAGCTCTATGATGAGATAAAACAGTGCACTTCACTATTGATATCTGAGGGCTCAATATATACTCTAACCCCCTTATTATTTTACTTTTGTTTTATGTCCTTCTAAATTGTTTTGCATATATACAAGATCAAGAAGGAAATCCTCGGGTCATGAAGATTTAGTTTAGGATTCTATCTATTATTCTTGTAATCTTGTTTTTCTTTTTTACTTTGAATATTGTAATTGTCAGTGTAATATGGTATAATAATAGAGTTTAAATTTTCTTTCTCTTGTATTATTCATATTGCCATATTCTTTTCTATTTGAATAAATGTAAGACTTTGTAATATATGTATCTGCTTATAATAAAGAATTCTTTTAGTTATTTCATTTGTGTAATTCTTTTTTTATATTTATTTGTTTTATAGAAATTTACTTCTATTCTTTTATTGTATCTGTAATATAACATTGTATTATATAATAAAGTGTTCCATTTTTCTTGGAACCAAATAAATATTTACATCTTACCTATAAATAAGAATAACATTCTTATTTATTATTATCATTCATTTCTTTCAATTTTGTTTTATTAATTGAGACTTATAATTAGTGTATCTTTTCAGAAATAAGAGTTCACCTCTTATTTCTTATTACAATTTAATTTCCAATTCTTATTCTATTTCAAATTCTTTTAGTATTCAAATCTATCGATTAAATATTCAAATTTTGAATTGTCTTCCTCTAAAACACAAAAGTACAATAGAGGTCATGTCGAAATCTATCGCACCTGCCCTAATGTTTCCATCAGAACAAGAGATATCTCGATCCCTCTATAGCTTCTTTAGTTTTGCGCGAAAATTCTCCAAATTTTCTGATGCATGAATGCAATGCACAAACATGTCTCCTGTCTATTTCAAGGTGCTAATCCTGGAATGTTACAGAAGGCCCACGTCAAGACACGCGGCCCATGAAGACTTCGGGTGGCCCAAGCCCATGACGTTTTCGACTCCTTGGAGGACAATTCTAGATTAGATAGAATTTCAAAGGGTACTAACCCTAATTTGCAACCGACTCGACGTAATCTCGGGACCTGCCTATCTATATAAAGGCCAGGAGGGTACGGCGAGAAGGATCTCTTCCACCATCGCATACACACCCCCATGCCAGATTGCATCTGTGCACCCCTATAACTTTCGGTTCCGTCGTAATCAAGAGCAGACAAGCAGGAGTAGAGTTTTCCCTCCGGGGTCCTGAACCTGGGTAAATCTCGTGTCCCGCGTTGCTTGTCTGTTAACCGTTCCGCGATCTCCAGCATCCCCATCTTCTCCAAAACCCAAGTCCATAACAATGGGCATTGACGAGATCGAACCTCGTCACTCTTACTTTGGCTTAACCGCCTAAGAAGTATGAGCGACGAGCTGGTGGGGGATGAATCCCGTAATGAAAATTCTCCCATCACTAAGAAAGATCTTACTGAGTCTATTAGTTTGGTTAGAAATTCTCTTAGATAAGATATGAACGCCTTGCTTGAGTCATACCTTGAAAAGAGAGACGTTGTTATCTCTGATGCCCTTGATGGTGCATCAAGTGGTATCAACTCAGTGGATGAGTCCCACAAGTATGCTCCCTCCGGTGAAGGTGTCAACAAGGGAAAGGATAAACCTCATGGAAGTGTGCCCCCACCACCTAGCTATAATAATTATCCCCTTCCCATGCCTCATATCATCCATCGTGGTCCTCCTACTAATCTTGATGAATCTAATTTCGCCAATTGGAAATACCTTATGCGTTCTCACTTCAGAAGTTCCAGTGTTCATCTTTGGAAGGTTGTGGCGTATGGATTCAACCCGCATGATCGCTACAACATGACGCCCATGAAAGAGATCAACTATCAAATCAACACCATCGCCTTGGCCATTCTCCAAGATGCCTTGACACATGAGAAAATGACTCACATTCGCTCATATGAGACCGCCAAGGAGGCTTGGAATTCCCTTAGCGAGTCTACCTTGGCAACAAGAGCATCCAAAGCTCCAAGTTTGAAGAAATGCGCTATGAAGTTGATGCCTTTGTTGTAAAAGAAGATGAGACTCCCGAAGAGCTATATAGAAGGGTCACAGCTCTCTCTATTAGGATGATTGACCATGGGAGAAAGGATGTTGATGACAAGTGGATCAAGCGTAAGTTCATGCAAGCCATCTTTCCCTTCAGAAGAGACTTCACAAATAACATTCGGTCAAGAGAGGACTTCTATGCCATGTCTTCAAATGTAGTGCTAAGTGAGTTTATATATCTTGGAATCATCAACAAGACCGTCGATGATGCTCTTGCTCGTGATACAAGGTTGGACTCTCCCAACCTTTCCTTGAAGGACAAGGCCCAAATCTATCAGGAAGAAGATGATGGATTGTAGGTAATAGGAGGTGATTCCGAAAACATAAAGTATGCCCTTCATGAGAATCTAGATCTAGCATTAAGGACCTTCTGGAGGAATCAAGGAAAGGGCAATTCTTCAAGAGCTCTCCCAAACAACCGAAGTCCCAAGTTAAAATCACGAAACAATTGTCACGAAATGAGCCACTTTGTTGTCGAGTGCCCATATGAGAAGAGAGAATACCATGGAGGAAGGCTTGTGTTCAAATCCAAGAACAAGCCCACTACAAACAAGAAATTCATCAAGAAATCCCACAACAAGAACTTCGGCAATAAGAACTTTCCAAACAAGAAGGAACCACAAAAATATGTGTTGGTGGATCGTGAAGAGTATGAAGAAACTCAAAAGGATTAGAGTGATGATGAAGAAGGAGAGATTGTGGGAGTGGGCGCCATTTCCACAATTGCTACCGCTTCCACTAACCCAACTATTTCCGCTTCTACCGCAACCACTTCACCGACATCTCTCTTCGACTCTCCAAATGAGAACAAGCTCGTCACCAAGGCCACATGCGTCATGGATAAGGGCACCGTGGTAACTCCTAATCCCTCAACTCCCTCTTGTGATACTCCTTCATATTATGATGATATAGGTCTCAAGATTAATAAGGAAGTGGTGGAAACCACTAACTTTTTAACTAACTTGGAAGGTTATGTTAAGATATGTGTTGAGTCCCTCATGATTCAACTAGGTGAAGCACGCTATATCATCGATGAAAGAGATGATACCATCTTGGAGATGTTTGGGCATGCTTGCGAGGCCGCCATGGAGATAGCCGCCCTATCCGATGCTCTTGAGGAAGAGCAAAGTAAAAGAGTCATTCTCGAGGGGACTAATGTTTCTCATGAATAATCATATAACTTGAATGTCTCAAAACTTACTAAGGAACGTGATCATGCTCTTACATGAAGTAAAATTCTTAAAAAGGAAAAGCTCGAGTTTGGGGTTGGTCATGCTAGACTAAGTGTAGAGCTTGAGAAACTCAAGAAGGACCATGAGGTCCTATTGAGAAAATTATCTCTTCTCTCAAAGTATCATGAACAACTTCAAACTCAAGTAATAAATAAAAGTCCAATTGTGCCAACTAGTGTTTCTTATTGTTCTACTAACCCATGTTGTGAGCATAGATATCTTATTGAGGAGAACATTAGGTTGAAGGCCACAATTGAGAAAGGTCTTGTCATGTGCATACAAGGTGAGAAAAGTCTAATGCCCTTTTTAGCAGTCAAAGGGACAATGTGCCCAAGGAAGGACTTGGATTTGCACCCAAGACCAAGAAGAAGAACAAGAGCAAGATCAAGAGCAAGAAGAAGAGTGTGCCAACTCCCCCATCCAAAATGATTATCTTTATGAAGGAGGGGCAGAAGGCAATTGTGAAGGAATCATGTGTCATTAAGGATGGTGATGAACCATCCCACAATGACTTTGCGGGAAAATATAATCCTTCCTATGTACTTATGAAATCTCATGATGGTCATGTCTATGATAAATATGTGGGAACCTCTTATGGTGACGATTACCATTGGGCCATTTGGGTTCCTAAGTTACTTGTGACTAAAAAAAGAGGACCCATACAACAATGGGTACCTAAGACCAAGCATTGATTTATTTTGTAGGATTATGCTTCCGGTAGAAGAAAATGGGTGGTTGATAGTGGTTCCACTAGTCATATGACCGGAAGCAAAGATATGCTCGATGAGTTAAAGCCAAATACTTCCAACATGTGCGTCACTTATGGAGATGGATCAACTTCTAAGGTATTAGGTTTGGGTAAGGTAGTGGTCATACTGAATACTTCCATTATGGACATTATGCTTGTCAAAACCCTTTCATACAACTTACTTTCCGTTCATCAACTTACACTCATGGATTCCGTTGCCTACTTTGATTCCAAGGTTGTGGTTCTCATGTGAAGCAAGTTTCTCTCTATAGCCTTTGTTGGGCATGTCAAGAACGGTTTGTATATGGTAGATTTCGACAAGAAACCCACACCTACCGTGGCATGCCTAATGGCTAAAGGTGACATGGGATGGCTTTGGGTCAACACGAGGGCTTTGCAAAGCCTCCACACAGGATGTCACATTCTTGGACTAAAAGATAATGTTCGTTTTGTCAAAGATCGTGTGTGTAGGGCTTGCATTAAAGGGAAGATCCATGAGTCGGCACATCCCCCCACAACTACCATCTACTCCAATGGGATCTTGTAGGTCCTTCACATGGACCTCTTTGGCCCTCCATCCTATGATAGTATTGGGGAAAGAAGTATTGCTTGGTTATTATGGATGACTACTCAAGATACACTTGGGTATATTTCTTCAAGAAGAAGAGTGAAACTCAACACCATCATCGACTTTGCCAATGAAGTTCAGCATAAACGTAACAAGAAAATCTTGGCCATTAGAAATTACAATGGTACCGAGTTCGAGAACTACACATTGGATGAGTTCCTTAGTGATGAGGGAATAAAGCATCAATATTCTGCTCCTTATACACCGCAAAAAATTGGTGTGGTGGAAAGGAAGAACCGGACTCACTTGGATATGGCAAGAACCATGATTGCGGAGTTCAAGTCTCCTTATAATTACTAGGCCAAAGCTATCTCAACCGCTTGTCATATTTCCAACCGTGTGTATATCCGCAAGTATTTGAAATGACCCCTTATGAGATTCTCACTGGCAAGAAACCAAATATCCAATGCCTTCGGGTTTTTGGGTGTAGATGCTTTATTCTCAAGAAAGGTAACCGGTTGTCTAAATTCAAGTCTCGTGCTATTGAAGGTATCTTTGTTGGCTATGCTTCAGATGCTCACGCTTATAGAGTGTATAACAAGTCCACCGGACAAGTTATAGTCTCTTGTAACATGAGATTCGATGAGCATAATGGCTCCCAAGTGGGGCAACTTGATCTTGGTGATGAAATTCCTCCTCAAGCCTTAAGAATAATGGGTGTGAGATTTTTCTGTCCCGTTGAGGAACCCCTTATGGTGGAAGGAGAAGGACAATGCTCTACTCATGTGGATCCCTCACCTCATCGAGATCTTCATCAATCTCATAGCCCTCAAGATACCCCGGTTGAAGAGATAGATCATGATCAAGATCAAGTGCAAGTGCAAGCAAATGGTGGGTGCGTATCAGCCCATATGGAGTAAGGTCAAGCTCATGAAGTTGGACAAGTTCAAAATGTAAAGCAAGCTCAAGGAGAAGGGAAAGCTCATTTACAAGTTCAATATGAGGACGAGAATAGTGGTGATGACCAAGAGGTTTCTCAAGAATCCATTGAGGAAGCCAACACTCGTCGTGAAACACGAAGGATCACCAAGCTTGTTCGTGAAGGGATTACCCTTGATAATGTTGTTGGTGACCTTGAAAGGGGCATTTCTACTCGTAACCAAGTGGCTAACTTCGTTGGCCACAATAGTTTCATTTCTTGTGTAGAGGCCCAAAAGGTGTATGAGGCGCTTGAAGACCCAGATTGGCTTGAAGCCATGCATGAAGAGCTTAGTAACTTCAAGCGCAACAAAGTGTGGTCATTAGTGTAGAGACCCAAGGAGTTCCATAATGTCATTGGAACCAAGTGGATCTTTAAGAACAAGCACGATGCAAGTGGGATGGTCATTAACAACAAAGCAAGATTGGTGGCTCAAGGCTTCTCCCAAGTCGAGGGTATTGACTACAGTGAAACTTTTGCCCTCGTTTCTCATCTTGATTCTATTTGTATCTTTCTTGCATATGCATCTCATAATAACTTCAAGTTGCAACAAATGGATGTTAAAAGTGTATTTCTTAATGGTCCCTTAAATGAGTTGGTATATGTCAAGCAACCCCCGAGTTTTGAGGATCCCACGTTTCCAAACCATGTTTAAAAACTTGATAAGGCACTCTATGGTCTTAAACAAGCCCTTCGTGCATGGTACGAGCACCTTAGAAAGTTGTTGGTTAACCGTGGTTTTGAAATTGGGCTAATCGACCCCACTCTTTTTACTAAGAGAGCTGGAGGTGACTTGTTCATATGACAAATATATGTTGATGACATTATCTTTTGTTCTCCTAACAAAGCTTTCAATGATGTATTTTATAAGCTAATGACCGATGAGTTTGAAATGTCTATGATGGGCGAATTACAATTCTTTCTTGGATTTTAAGTGAAGCAATTATAAGGAGGTATCTTCATTAATAAAGCCAAATACATTCAATATTTGATAAAGAGGTTCAAGTTGATGGATCTAAATGGAGCCAAGACTCATATGCCTCTCAAGTGTGATCTTACTCTCGATACTAAGGGTAACGATGTGGATCAAAAGGTATACCATTCTATGATTGGTTCTTTGAATTACCTTTGTGCATCTAGATCGGATATCATGTTGAGTGTGGGTATTTTTGCATGGTTTCAAGCCTCCCCAAAGGAAATCCACCTTGTGGTGGTCAAGCGAATCTTTCGATATTTAGTTGATACCCCAAACTTTGGCTTATGGTATCCCAAGGACTCAATCTTTGTTCTTCATGGTTTCACAGATTCAGATTGGGCGGGAATCAAAGTTGGAAGGAAATAAACTTCCAGGGCTTGCCAATTCCTTGGTAGGTCCTTGGTGTGTTGGTCATCTAAGAAACAAAATTGTGTCTCCTTGTCTTCTGCCAAGGTCGAGTATATTGCGGCCGCAAGTTGTTGTTCTCAATTGTTGTGGATGAGGCAAATTCTAAAGGATTACAGTGTCACTTGTGACAAAGTGCCTCTTCTTTGTGATAATGAAAGTGCTATCAAGATCTCCCACAACCCGGTGCAACACACAAGAACAAAGCACATTGATATTCGTCATCATTTCATCCGCGAGCATGTGAGCAATGGTGATATTGATCTCTCTTTATGTGAGCACCGAGAAGAATCTTGCGGATTTATTCACCAATCCCCTTGATGAGAAGATATTTTGAGAGTTAAGGCATGAGCCAAATATCATAGATTCAAGCAATGTGGCTTGAGACCATGCACCCATACCCATACATTCATATGTTATTCTATCTAGATGTAGGCATGGAAATAGGGGGAGTGCAACCCTAATTGATTGGACTGTCCCTCCCCCCATTATGCTCAAAGTGACAAAAATCATTCCTCTTAATATAATTTTGTGATATGTGAGCTTCAATGATGAGTGTTGGGAATGTACCCAAGATATATCTTCGTGGTGCCAAGCCAAGTATACTCAAACATGGTGGCCTAGTCCACCGCCCTCTCCCATTGAGATGCTGGTGCTTCCTCGTGTTTGTCATTTGTTGTTTGGTTTGGATCTTAGAGACATGCACTCTCATTTGGTTCTTGCATTATTCCCTCCTATTTAGAGTGCATGTGTACCTATCAGTTTGGTAGTCTCAACCTAAGCCATTACTCCTCCCCTTAAAACCCCATCTACTCTACACAAGAACCCCCTCCTTTGTCCATGTTACTTGTTCAGGTGGAACCGGTACTACCAGATGACCAACGGTACTACCGTACCGGGCCAGTTCCCAGGTCCAGACCTGGAAACAGCCCCAGGTCTGGCACTACTGGTTCATTCAGCACTACTATCGGTCATCAAATTGGTACTACCAGTCGGCGTCTTTTGGTAAAGGGTGAGTCGTGGGAGGCACCGCTTAGTTCCTCACTTTTCTCCCCATCCTCCTTTCTTACCACCGCTGCCACCGGAGCTAAAGTCACTGCCGGAGCCTCGTCGCCACCTCCTTCCACCGGATCCGGATTTCTTGTGGGCTTCTCGTTCTTCTACACCGCCATGGACTCCGGTACAACCACCCCTCCTCTCCTTTTCCCTTTATTCTCTCCATGGATCTAGATTCACTTAGATGCATGGTCAAAAGCATTTTTGGGTTGTACTGCGTCATCTTGCCACACACTACTCCATAACCGTAGAAATCACAGTATTGATGCATGTATGATGTCGATTTATGGTCCTCTTCTACCGGATCCGTGCGAGTTCCGGCCGACCGGTAGTACGGGAAAAAATTTCCGGTGCTACCGCTCGCGTGTGGTACTATCGCTTAAGGTTTCTGGTACTACTGGACCCATCTAGTAGTAAATATTCACCAACACTATGACTTCTTCGTGGTTTCGCTTGTCGGGTTCTTGTTCCCTTATCCCTTGTTGTTCTCCCTCTTGCTTTCACAGGTGTAGGTGGTTTCGGGGGTGCTCGTAAGCGCTCCAAGTCGCGGAATGAGATTGAGGAGGAGGAGGCGAAGTTCGAAGAAGGGTCATGCCCCATCCCAGGAACCACATGAAGTTGAAGGCCACTCGGGGTCGTCGTGGAGGGGCCTCCAAGAGGTCAGCTGGCCGTGGCAGTGCTCCTCCCCCTCCCTCCTCAAGTCACAACAAGAGTCAAAGTTCTGGGCCATCAGGGCCAAAGCTGTTGTCGGACCTTTCTGAAGTTGACTACCACGCCTTGCAGTCTGTGAATCTGTATGTTGCTGCTTGTAGTCAAGCTAGGGAGGAGAGGCTGTTCTACACCGACTTCCAAGAGATAGTGTACAATGAGGCTATCATGAACAATGAGAAGTTGGTTGTGCCTCGGAAATGGATTGAAATGGGTCATGTGAACAAGAATCTAGACTACTTTGGTGAATCTAAGGAGATTTGTTCCCACATTGGCTTGCTTCCCATTATGGAGTTCAAGCAAGACTATGATCCTATTCTCATAGCTCAGTTTTATGCCACCGCCAACTTTGCCAAGAACATGACAAGGACAATCACTTGGATGACTCAGGGTGTTGTTAATGAGGCTACTTTGGCTGAGTTTGGGCATGTTCTTGGATATGAAGACAGTGGCCGTGACACGCCCTTTGGCTATCACTGTCACTTGCGTGAGCATCCCATGAATAAGGAGGTCCTTGCTCCACTCTACATCCGGGGCCGTGGTGTTTCTTGTAAGATCAAGGATCTTCTCCCAACCTATGATATCTTGAACCACATCTTTCGTGAGACCGTTTCCCCCCGTGCGGGAAACCTAGATGAGATGCATGGCTATATGGTGGATGTCATGGTCAACACTTTCAACAACCGTGATTCCGGTAACCCGCTTGATATGATCGATTTCATTTGGAATGAGATGGTCGTTGCCGCGTACACTTGGAGGCTGCCACCTTTTGCTCCTTACATCATGGACTCATCATCTACAACTGCCCCCCCCCCCTTGCAAGGAATATTTCTACTCGCCGCCTTGTTGTTCACAAGCACAAGTCTTTGTTGATCAAGAATCATGCTCAACCTCACAATGCAGAGGGTCAAGAGGTTGACGAGGAAGGGAATGTCATTGAAGAGGAATCCGGTGATGAAGATAGTGGTCATGATGAAGATTTTGTTGTCTCTAGTCGCAAGCATGCCCAGCCCTCTTGGGCCAAGAGGATTGAAGCCAAGCTCAAGAAAGTGTTTTGCTTCCAAGCCGACAATCAAAAGAGCATGTATGAATCCCATGTGTATGCAAAGAAAGCTTGTGATCATCAGAAAGAGATGATGGAAGCCCAAGGTTTGACCGTCTCCAAAGGATCCGAGAACAACATAACCCGTGAAGACCAATGGATCTCCATGCATAGCTACTGGGATGATGATGTCACCTCTTCTTTCTGTGCTCTGCCGACCCATGAGGATGACTCTGATGATGATGAGGAGTGATCTTAGGGACGCTAGTGTTTGTCTTGTCCCTTTTTGGTGTCTTGATGACAAAGGGGGAGAAGGTGCAAACATAGGTTGTAGGATTTGCATGGGAAAGTCATAAGCTCGTTCTTGCTTTGATCTTTAGTTTCTTGTGAACTTTATTTGCCTCATATTATGTGTGAACTCTATGTGCTAACTATTTGTGCTATGTAAGTTGAGACTATGTGGTTATCTTGTGGATCTGTCATATGTGCTTTATGGCTATTCTCATATCAATTCATCTTATTTGATGATGCCTTTTATCTATTGTCCCTATATCTCTAATCACATTTTATTGTGCAAAGGTATGAGTTCCAAGTTTCTTTATATTTGTCTTTGCACTCTTGGTTGGTTTCTAAAATAGAGGGGTACTATTGATCCTACTCATCTAGGGGATCCCGTCTATATTTTTCAAACCTTGTGTGTTATCATAATATTATCATGCAAAGGTGTGTTGTAATCAAACACCAAAAAGAGGGGAGATTGGAAGGGCATTTCCTATCCTAAGTGGTTTTGATGTTTGATGATAACACACATGTCGGACTAATAGTTTGCTATGTGTATCAGAGGTTTTTATTTAGGAGAAGGCATTCATTTCCCTCAAAAGGGACACTAGCAAGACATAGTTTTTCCTAGGGCTTTTGCTTGAGTCATAGGAATACCGTACTATCAAGAGGGGGTTCATGCTAGAAATTTTGGGTGGAATCAACTCCATTTTGCAAACCCAACAAGCTTTCCCAATGGTTGAGGCCTCAAAAGAGAATCGTCCATGGTTTCCATAGCCTACTCCTCTGTGCCGACTGGTAGTACTGATTGCCACCAGTAGTACCACTCGACGGTACCAAGCGAGCCTGCGAGGGCTGATGAGCCTCGCCTCCCCTTCTGTCTCACCCGGTACCACATAGCCGACACTACCGCACGAACCGGTAGTTCCGCTCCAGTGGTCCAGTACTACCGTTGCGTGGTAGCACCGGTCATTTTGAGCTGCTACCACCGGGGGAGGCAGTAGACTTGCCGCTCAGCCTGAGCCTTTCTGGTACCTCATCTGGTACCTAACCGGTAGTACCAGTTTCATCCGGTACTACTGCTCATGTATCGGTAGTCCCGCTTCGGTCGAGCTGCAACGGGCAGATTCTCTGCGAGGGGTATAAATAGGCATTTCTTCTCCAACGAGAAGTTTGCCTCTTTCATCTCTCTCCTCCATTATTCTTGTGCTTTAATTTCACTATCTCCCCCCCAAAGTGCTCCAATCTCCTTGATACTTTGGGTTTTGGTGGAGGAGTTCTAGATCTAGGGTTTCACCAAAGCAAAGTTGATTCCCCCTCGTTTTCCTTCGTGGATGTTGTTATTCTTGGGTTCTTTGAACCCTAGACGGAAGAGGTCGGTCTCGGAGCTCGGACATTGGTTGTAAAGCTTCGGGATCGTGTCAGTAGACTCCAAGTGTTGTGGAGATCTATTCAACAAGTTTGTAAAGGTTCCGGTCGCCACCTTGAAGGCCACCGTATAATTGATCGGGTGGTTGCCATGCGGCAGGTGCTCGAGAGAATAGGGTGAGGCCTTTGTGGCGCTGGTGGTCTTAGTACCGTTCACCCCTCCAACGAAGACGTACTTGCCTCAAAAGGAAGGAACTTCAGGAAAACATCTCCGCGTCAACTTTTGGTGACTTCTATCCTTTACTCCCTTATTATTGCTTGCTTTCTTGTTTGTCATATAGGTTCTCTCACCTAGTTGCATATTTAGAGAACCTACTTTGTGTCAAGCCCTAAAATTGAAAATAAGTTAAAAATTGAGTAGTGTCTATTCACCCCCCTCTAGTCGCTTATACCAAACTTTCACCTCCAATTAAGTTGTGTAAGAAATGCAAGCCTTTAAGGTTGGCACCAAGAATGTCGAAGATGCTCGTGCTCGGGCCCTTGGAATGCAAAATGGTGTGAACCTTGCTTTGAAGGCACATGTAGTGGAACATGAGGATGAAGGAAAAAGCGATGAAATCAATGCAATGAGTTGTCCCGACGAAGTCAAAAGTGCTCATGGCAAGTATATGGCCTTCTATGCAGGAAACTTTTGGAAGAATCCTGCCAAGTCAAGGATGGAACTAGATCACAAGAACAACTCAAGTGTGAGAAGGGAAGGTGGTCCAAAATCTGAATCATGCTACAATTGTGGTGACCACTTTCACTTTGTTGCTGAGTGCCCGTATGAGAAGATAGAAGATCATGGTGGAAGACTTATTCTCAAGGACAAGTCAAAGGCTCCTCCTCGCAAGAAGCCTTTTTTAAGAAGAATTCCACCTACAAGAAGCCTCAAAAGATTGTGTTGGTAAATCACGAGGAGTATTCATCTGAGAGTGAGGAAGAGAAGAAGAGTCACCAAGTGAAGTGACGACCATAGCCACAACCTCTACACCCACCTACTCCCTGTTTGACTCCACAAATGAGAATCTCCCCATGTGGAGGCTTCGGTGGCAGCCCCATCGACGAATTCAGGGTAAGAGCCTTCTCATCTGGCCAGAGGGATATCTGGGTCATAGAAGTAGCTCCTCTGCCAGTGATTACAAGACTCGTGGCCTACAATGTCGGGAACCGTTGGCTAGGCCGGATCTTGAAGATAGTGGTTCCGCAATTCCTGAGCTCATCCTTAGAATCTCCGGATTCCATCTTGACGATAAAGAAATAGATGAACAAATATAACCTAGGTATAATCCCTAGGTATCCTTCGCACAAAGCTACAAAATTTCTAAGTGCAAGAATGCTATTGGAGAGAGATTGTGAGGAAGAACCAGGAAGTGCTTGAGGACTTCGAGGTAGAAGTCGGAGATTGGGAAGGCGGCGCCACGCACCAGCTATGCTTTGAGTTAGACATTCTCTCTAGCTTGGGGAGAATGGACCACCTCGCCGGCCGGCGCTGGCCACCATACCAGACCCTCCATCGAGGGAAGGTACCCTTCAGCAACCAACTCCTTCAGGTCCGCGATGGTGAGATCTGATCCTCTCCAGACCCCTTGTGGTAGTCGGATTCATCCTCCAACAGCTCGAATGCCGCCATTTTTTAGTCGCCAGTGGTGGACTCCACCATGGCAGAGACTGGCATCGCCGGTCCTTCCGACGGGACGTGCACCTCCGATGTTGGCTTCTTGGAGGCCTCAGTGGCTGCTGCCATGGTTGGGGCGCTACTGCTAGCCATTGGGTGTGGGAGAAAGGTAGGAGATGGAACAGTCACTAGTGTTTTTTGTGCATGGAGCTCAAGAAGTATCTTGGCAAGAGGAAGAAAAAGACGCGAGGGGAAATGCGGGTAAAGGATTATCCTCCGTGGTAATTATTTATAACCCCTGGCGCCAATATTCATGCTTAAAGGATCTAATGGTCGACGCGTCGACAACGTGTGTGCGCGCGTGCACGGAAATTTCGCCACGTCCCCCGTTGACGCTTGCCGTTTCTGATTTTACTCATGGAAAAATCGCTATGATAAACTGTTGTTGTATGTGAGTTTTGAGGTAGTGTAGGTTGTAGCCTACATCATCTTACTATCAGCAATAGTGGAACAGTCCCACCTGAAGATTCCTTCATGAGCGGATCATGTTCGACTACAAGATGAGTAAGATGGAAGACTCGATGATTCTCTGACTTACATGTTGAAGACGAAGAATATTGTAGGGTTCTTTGGAGGACTTTGAGATATTTCTTGAAGAACTTCTGACATCATCTATACGGAGCATCAAGACTAAAGGGCAAGACCGCGCAAGATCTTAAAGTTCTCCGGGTCTATTATTGGGGATATGCTAAATGGGTATCACCATAGCACGTCTCTAATCTGGCTAACCTGAGTGACCCACAGTTGGTAGCAAGTCCTATGGCCTGCTGGGCGGCCTAGTTAGACGGATCCAGAAGTGAGGCCCATGCCGGATAAAGGAAGTCTATGGTACAGCCAAAGACCAACCTGGGGCCTTGGAGTGCAAGACACAAAGACTAGTTAGTAATAGTGTAGGAATCTATAACCTGTCCGACTAGGACTTCTCCCTGTAATGTTGACAACAGAGCTATAACCTATCCGGTTAATGTTAACACTAGAGATAGAGTATGGACTAGTGTTACTTTCTAGTATTTACACAGGTTATAGCTCACAAGAGATGATCAGAGGTGGTGAGATACCCCCAATTCATAATCATAAGTAGAGTCGGTGTTTTCGTTACATTTCTCTTATTTTATCTTTTGAGTCATTTAGGAAACTCCGCACTATTAAGAGGTGTGGTCTCGATTAGCTCTTTGGGGATGCAAAACATCAATTACACATCCCAGTACCTATCAGCCATCACACCCACCTGAGATGAGATAAGAGTCAAGCTGAAAAATAGCTCAAGAAAGGGTTTTTGTGAAACCACAAGAAATCCAGTGTCGCCGAAAAATCAGGCAGCCACTGGAAATTCCCGACGCATGCCAAATCACTTTTCTTTCTAGTGGTGTTGGGGATATGCTAAATGGGTATCACCATAGCACCTCTCTAATCCGGCTAATTCGGGTGGCCCATAGTTGGTAGCAAGGCTTATGGCCTGCTAGGTGGCCCAGTTAGACGGATTCAGAAGGGAGGCCCATGCTGGTAAAGGAAGGCTACGGTATAGTCAAAGACCAACTCGGGGCCTTGGAGTGCAAGACACAAAGACTATTTAGTAATAGTGTAGGACTCTATAACCTGTCCGACTAGGACTTTTCCCATAACCCTAGGTTCTGCCGTCCTTATAAGACGGACCTCTGGGAGCCTTTAGGGCACATTGATTCACACACCTCGCACAGTGAACCTACCTCTGTAACTCCGCATATTTCCATTATAGTGATTTGTAGAAGTGGTAGGATTCCGCCACCATCGTGGGATCTAAATCTAGGTAAGTTGTGTTACCTCGTACCCGCCAACTCACTGTCTTCCCCCGCCTCTCTAAAACCGCTCTGTGAGGACCCCTCCATGGCTTACTCATCGGCAATACCACGACAAGTGGTTCAGCTGGCCACCGGAATTTCCGGCGGCCAATGGATATTTCTGGCGAGGTTTGTAGTTCGCCGGGTCTGGCGCCAGAACAATCCGGTGAGTGTTTTGATTCAATGAGTCGGCCGTCAGAATTTCCGGTGCAGAATCCAGCGTCGCCAAACTTATTGCCGGTTCCATCGCAGTCAACCCAAAATGGTAGTTTCCCCTTTGACTATTTATACCCCTTTCTTCTCCATTGAGAGGTTAGATCAATCATTCATATTCTTTCTTTTATCTCTCTCTCTCCATTGTTGAAATACCAAAAGCTTTTCTACACAACTAAATCGAAATCCCTTTGGTAGAAAGCAAGAGGAGGTCTCGATCTACGTTTCCACCAAGCCAACGTTCATTCCCCCTTGAGTTCATAGAGTTTGCTTATTACTCTTGGGTTTGTGGGAAACCCTAGGCGACTAGGGTCGCCCGGAGGCATTCGTCTTGTGATTTCCCCATAGAAAGTTTGTGAGCGTTTGGAGACTACCTTAAAGTCTACCACAAGTAACTGAGCTTTTCTTCGTGGAATAGGCTCGTAGAAGAGGTGAGCCTTTGTGGTGTTGGGAAATCTTTTGTGGTACCTCACACCTCTCCAGCGTGACGTAGCCCCTTCCCAAAGGGTGTGAACACGGGAATACATCTTCGTATCTGCATGCTTTGGTTATTCCTAAAACGAATCTCTTACTTGTATTGTTTACTTTGTGATAGCATTCGTGATTGAAGTGTCTTGTATCATCATGTAGGTTGCCTCACCTAGTTTGTATTTAGGTACACTTATATTCTACAAATCGTAAAACTTGCAAAAGATTATAAATAAATTTATAGAAACCTATTTACCCCCTCTAGGTTAACCATCTTACCCTTTCACAAAGCCACCCATAAAATGGAGGTATTTCCGCAAATTGTAGCACATCTCGCCCACACGGGCCGATATAAAGTCCAACTTCCTCAAAGCTCCTAAACTAAAGTTTAGCCGCAACAATTTCAGAGTCACAAAAAAATCCCCGAGGAACAAGAAAACAACGGTAGTGGCAACAACAACATCCACATCATCTACCACCAATTCCTGCTGGCGTCCCTTTGAAACCACTATCTCAGTTTTTGTGAGGGCATTTTTCTGTCGATTATTTGGTCAGTTCAACACTAGGACTGATTGGGCATGTTCTAATTGACCTAGAACCGACCCAAAACCAACCCGGTAATAGGTGGGATTCTATTTTTAGTCCGGTTAGAGGTTCAGTTCAATCGAAACCACCCGGAAAAGCCTAGAAACGGTCCCAACAAACATATGTGACTTTTCCTGTAAAGGAGGCCTTGTTCCCCAACGTCTTTGGTAGGTTCTTGATCTTATTTCCCCCCACCATTGTCGACATTCAAAATCTTGCTTCCTTCCCATCTCTATTATGATTCTTGCATTTTTTTAAAGGATTTGAAAGAGTAGATCTAGATCTACAATCTCTATCAATTTAGGAATTTTCTAAGTGAGAGGGACCTATTAGAATCTAGACCTTGGAGTCATTAATTGACCTAAGCCTGCTTCCATTCTCCCACCTCCCAAAAGTTCATAAGGGCAACATGGTCTTTTTTATCTTAATTAGTGGATTTATCCAAATTAAAAACCGCTCCTATCCAAGGCCAGATTACATGGATATTGTTTTCTGTCCACACAAAAAATTGTTGTCGTCTTCCCCAAATACTCGTGTATCATGGTGCCCGTGCCATTGCCAACCTCTCCCGATGTCGGGTCCCAGGCTGGACGAGTTGGTTTTGCTGGAAAATCCTCGGTCAATTTTAGAACTACATGAGTATTCCAGCTTTAGTTTTATGGGCATTCACTCGCATTAGTCGATGCTCTCCTGTGTTTCCTAAGCACCACGGACGAGCTGACTCTGCCACTGTTTGAACAAATTCCCGATGGCGATGATGACAAAGGGCAATCCGACAGGCCGAACCATGCCGCGCGTGCCCTGTGCTCCATCAAAGAAGGTTAGGTTTTGGACGTCCGGCAAATACGCCGCACCGAGCACCAGCGAGTGAATCCAGGTAAACATGGGGACAACGAGGAGGACACGAAGGTCAGCAACGTGGCCTCTACAAGGTAGGAATGAAGAGGAAGGCACGTCTAGCTAGCCCAGGCAGTGTGACCCGTGATGCGAGGAGAATCGTGTTAGTCCCCAAAGAGGGCGATATTGACGATGTTGGGTGGCTTGCGGGGAGGCAGCGAATGTTAGTGCCAATGCCATGGATTGGTTCATAGGAATAGCAAGGATACATACAAAGACTAATTTTGTGTTACAAACTAAATAAAGACAATTCTACCCTTAATTACAAAGGGGTATGATTTAATCTCAACCGGTTACTGAGTTAGGGGGATCACTGAAGCAGAAATGTAATTGACCTCCTCCATGTTCTTCCTCTCTAATTTATTGCTTTGGCGGGATTTGAGAGCAAAAGATATGAACATCCTTGGTGTTCTTGCTTTGTATTCTTGCATAGTATTAAGATCTCTGTCACATTTGTTTAAGTGATAAACTGGTTAGTGGTGTGGTAGGTGTGAGCTCACTCCAGTTGTATCATTTTTCGCCCGATTTTCTAATAATAAACTAGACAACTCTATAACCATCAGTTATTTCTAATCAATAAATTTAGCAACTCCTCGTACAAACATTCAAAAATATAAGTTAAATAGTCTTAAATGTTTTTTAATAAAACTAACTTTGAATATCTTTTACTTAGCAATGAATTATATACTCCCTCAAATCCATAATAATATTCTCAACTCTATCTAAATTCGTAGTATGTATTTAGTTAAGGATTTAGACTAAATGTATTCATATCTAGACAAAGTTAAAAATATTAATATAAACTAAAAGAAGTATTAAAATTATAAAAGGGTATACTAGACTCATCTATGAACATGACATTACGTTCACCCAAAATAAAATATATAGAGAGATATATTTTAGTTTGACATCACTTTTGCTTATATTGTTTTCTCTGCCTTTACGCGTAGCATGACCTTCTCATATTTTTTTTCTAAGTAAGTATTAGCAACGACACTTAAGGTCTTTTTCGGTGGATACTCAAGTGTCAATTGCCCTCGTTGAACCTCATTTAAGATCCGCAACAACGAGCATAGATAGATTTTCTAGACCACGTCACATAACCTTAATGAATATACTACCTTAACCCCTAATTAGGAAGCAAAGCCATCCCGAAAACGGAGGGTGTTTCTGTCAAATCGTACGCGCGTCTCACCCGCTCGGGCCGATATAAATTCCAACCTCCTCGAACCTCCTACAGTTTAGCCGCGACAATCGCAAAGTCGCAAAAAGATCCCCGAGGAACAAGAAAATAACAGTAGCGGCAGCAGCATCCACATCGTCTGCCACCAATTCCTCCCCACCCACTCTGAGAAACCGCTATCTACGTATCGGTCCTGGCCTGACCGTCCGGCCACCGGAAGGTGCAGCTCGCCGGCGAAATCCCGTCCCCCTGCCCCCCCTCGGCGGTGGCATGGGGTTCTCGCTGTACCCCATGAAGACGTCCACGCGCATGCTCTGGAGCACCAGCTTCTTCCGCCATAAGCTCTCCACCTCCTTCTGAGCCCATCTCTCGCGTCGCCTCTCGGTGGCGGAGGCCGCAGCGCACAGAAGCTAGCCGGCGAAGTGCGTCTCCGTGCGTGCGTGAGTTTCTTTTGAGATTAGGTTTTCTGGGGTACTTGTAGAGGAGGAAGGAGAAGGGATGGATCCCGGGCGCGTCGTGTTCCACTCCAGCTTGGCGCGGCTGGCTGCCCCTGCCAGCGGCGGCCCGCAGATGCTGCTCTTCGGAGGTAGTGGCGGCGCCAGTAGCGGCGGTTTCTTCCGAGGTGAATTGACTGTCCATTTGGCCTGTGCTGGATCTCTACTCTCTAGTAGATGTATGTCTCCGCAGGCTAAGATCTTCAATTCCGCAGGTGTGCCGGGCATGGATGACGAGCGGGTGATCAACAACAAGCGCCCCTTCTTCACGACGCACGAGGAGCTCCTGGAGGAGGAGTACTACGACGATCAGGCACAGGAGAAGAAGCGTCGCCTGACGGCTGACCAGGTGCAGATGCTGGAGAGGAGTTTCGAGGAGGAGAACAAGCTTGAGCCGGAGCGCAAAACCGAGCTGGCAAGGCGCCTGGGGATGGCACCTCGGCAGGTGGCAGTGTGGTTCCAGAACCGCCGCGCGCGCTGGAAGAACAAGCAGCTCGAGCAGGACTTTGACCGCCTCAAGGCCGCATACGATGCTCTCGCCGCCGACCACCACGTCGTCCTCTCTGACAACGACCGCCTCCGGGCTCAGGTAACTTATCTCCTGAATCAAATTTACTTTGTTAGTAATAGTAATTACTCTGTCGCTGGTTTAGTTAGCCAAACAAGGGACAGTTTAGAAATCTTATAGAAGTCCTTGGGCTTCTTGGCCATTTCATGGGGAATCTTTCCGGCATTATGAACAGGGGTTAGCCCGTATTGTTTAAAGAAGGCTTGTCAATTTGAGGAGCACAGCATGCATAAAAATTTGGTACCATTAGTTTCTTTCTAATTAACAGCTGATGCAGCAATTTATGTAGCACATGCTTACAAACATAAAGGCATGAAACTTAAATAAAATTATTTCTTCTTTTCAGTAGTGGCCAAGTTGTAGTTTTTTTAAATGTCTACACTTCAGATTATCTTCATAGTAGAGAGGGAAAACAAACTCAACAAACACCCCAAATCAGTAATTCATTAATGTACATAAGAAACAGGGGAAACAACAAAGACATTAGTATAGTTTTCATAGATAACAGTGGTAATATGTGCATCGGCAACAAACTGCGACAGGAATGTGAAGATATATGGTCCATGGGTAGCAGTCCAGTGATGGGTAGACACTGCTTGGACCATTCATACGTATTCATGTGAGTGTTATACACTAGCAGTTCAAGAAGTCCTGGAAGTAAAATTCATACCACTTAAACGTAATGCACAGTTTGACTAAAGAAAAAAATGACAGTTCCGTGTTGGTACCAAAACATTACATGATAGAAACATTACCTTTTAGTATTCTACACTTACGTTTGTTAGCTAGTAGTAATATGTGTAATATCTAGAAAATGCATTGGTTCATACTACCTAGGTTAATACACTTAATTAAGATTATTGCCATTTTTTTCTCCTATTTCAGGAGAGTTTCTTCCAGATACCATCATTAAGTTTGTGTTAATCTCTTTATCTTGCTGTCAGATCTAGCTATTTCTTCAAAGCCTGTACTTCTGGTATGCCTCGAGTACATGAGTGTCACATGCTGTGCCATAGATGTACACTTGACACATGCCCAGAACATGTATGTACCAACACAATGGTAGGTAGCTCGGATCACATCAAAATGCCACTCATGCTGGCTAAATAATTGATCACTACAAGGACCATGCATCTGTGCAATGATTTGTATCGTTACATTAGGTTCAGGATCGTTGCACTGATACCATTTGCAACAGGTCACAATGACTATTTTTAACCTGGGATAAGAAATCACGAAACCACAATATGGTTTTATAGCGACAATGAGTATTATTATTGGAATATGTGTGTGTTGCCATGATGCTGACAATAATGCGCGTTGTAACAGGTGATCTCACTGACTGACAAGCTGGAAGGCAAGGAGACAACGCCGTCAGCAATAGCTGCTCCAGCACAAGAGGTTGACCAGACAGACAAGCACACTGCGGGCTTAATGGCGACCCGGCAGCACAAAGGGGACATCACCGGTAACGGCACTATCGATGGTGGCAGCCCCGTGGTGATCGATGCTGCTGAGGGCACCAACCATAGCAGCGAGTCAGCCTACTTTGCTGGGGACTATGACAACGGCGGCTTCACCGGCCAGTACGGTGGTGGTGCTCTCTCCTCCTCGGAGGAGGACGGAGGTGCCGTCAGCGACGAGGGGTGCAGTTTCCACCTCCCAGATGTCATGTTGGCCGCTGGACTTGTCCATCATGACCCCGAGGAGGCCCATCTCAGCTGGAACTCCTGGTTCTGGAACGAATGATAGATGATGGGTCCATGCATCAAGTGTCAGAGGTCAAGGTATCTGCTCTATCCTCTCCGCGACCTATAAATTACTATTGTTCAGTATGGCGTCAAAGTGTTTTGGGTTATGGCTATGTTACTCTTGTTCTAAATTTATGTTTTTGAGGTCGTTTTATGTTGATAATATGGTCTCACGATGATACCGAAATATTTGAATAAGTGCATGTGTTGAAACAAGTATGTGTGCATTAACATCTTGTTTCACTCAAGAAGTTTTTATGTTGATTAAATATATAGATCATGCTTCTGCTGATCTAAAATGTAAGCCTTTCACTTCGGACACTCTTTGTTCCAGCAATTCATCTCCATTGGATGAACATCTACCCGTGACAAGTTGTAGACATACGGTGATCTCGCCTTTGATGTTGATCCTCCATCCAACGTTTGTGATTCAAATTACAGCTTCTGCATACTGTTTATGTTCCGACAAACTCTTTTCCTTTAGCTTTAGAGCTTAACAGTAGTTTTTACCACTTGTAAGGCTATAAAGCCAGGGAGTTGGTGCAGCAACTCCCCATCTTTACTGTACAAGGTTAAACCATAGGTGCCACCTACCGTGGTCGGTCCAAACTTCCCATATAATCATTCAAACCCTAGTAATCGATAAGCCAAAGTACGCTACTTTCGAGTGTGTTTTGTTTGAATCTCTCTGATCATTTTGAATCCTAGCTCGGGACCAATCAGTTGTACCAGAACTTAGCGGTTCTTGGCAACGAAATGGATCCTAAGCACGGCGAAGTTGGGTTATCCAATGAAATCCTTCTCCATTGTCCTTGATACCGACAACGGTGGTGAGTTGTCAATGGTGGCATAGCCTGGATTCAGATTGCAGTGTAGAGTCAGGTTGCTGCATAATCTTTCCGTAGTAGTAAAATGCCCTTCTTGGCAAACCAACCTGTAGTTGGGTGGCTAGGAGGGTGGTTGTACCCCCGGCCCACCAGAATTCAAACCTCGGGTTTGACACTGTGTGTTGCATAAAAGGTGGAATATTCTTTCAGTGGGAGGCGACGTTCCCGTCGATAGCGAGGCATCCGTGGTGACTTCGTCAATCTCAAGACCCGATCCGCCGACTCGGTCTCTCGAAGGTGCTCATAGGGGTAGGGTATGCGTGTGTGCGTTCATAGGGGTGGGTGTATCTACGTGTTGTGAGCGTCTACGATTGTATTGTGTTTCTCAAAAAAAAATGCCCTTCTTGGACCTGGTTTTGGTAGCACATTGCCTCCATGTAAAACACCTCCCAGACAGATCATTGCAAAACACAGATCTGGAGTTCCAACTTGATGTCTGGGAAGATGAGAATGAATTTGTAGAATTTTGTTGTGATCAGGCCAATTTCCTTAGTATTCTGGATAATTTCAACAATATACAAGCAAACTTCAGCAAGTTATTTGCAGCTCCTGCTGAAGAGGTAGTAATACTCCTGGACATGGTCTTAACTCTTAACACCTGGACAGGGCGGCAGCATCTCTCCCAACCCCTTTTCCTTGGAGAGAACTGCTCAACTTTATTAGATTATAAGAGCAGGAGTACATCAGCTCGTAAGCTGTCTACTAAGAATCTGGACTCACCCCCAGCCAATCCTGTGACACGCCACCGAGATGCCCCGCGTACACGCAAAGGCACACCCCTCCTGCACAAAACATGCATAACATACAGCAAGCACCAGCTCTTGCTAACAAACCAAAGAATAAGGGAACAGGGCTGCACTGCATAATAACCAAGGAGCAGAGATGAATCTAGGTGGCACACAACACTGACAGTCTACATGATGATGGAACTAGAAGAGGCAGAAACATTACTCGGAACTGAGAAGAATACAATCTGTGGTGAAGCCTGCCAAATTCAATAGGAAAAGGATACTATTCCCCCGGGTGATCGTTCCGTTAGATCCCCGGGTGGCTCTCGCTCGCGTGCGTGGCTGGGTTCCATGTAGGTACATGGTTTGCCTCCTTCGCATGATGGGATCGATCGGGAGAGCCAAGCACCACAGCACACACTCACTTTGGAGCAGGCCCACCGGAGCAGGCAGTTGCCGCCGCGCCGGACTAGACTGCCGCTGCCGGAGCAGGCACCTGCTGCCAGCGGATTTGGTCCACCGGAGCAGGCAGCTGCCGCCGCGCGCGCTGTGCCGCAGTCCTTGCCGCTCGTGCTTTGTATGTTGCCACCCCTTGTTGCGTGTCGCCGGAGCAGTCATGCAACTCGTTCACCCTCGTCGACGGATCCCTCTCGCAAGCCGGCATCGAGGACGATGTGGCCACCTTCCCGCCATGGCCTCGCTCCGGCAGAGTTGCTCAGCCGCGCGCCGGCGTTGCTATCCAAGGACACCGACTTTGCTACCCAAGGGCCCCGACGTTGCTACCGAAGGTCACCCGCGCTGCTACATACCTCGTCGAGGTTTGCTACATGGGGTCGTTAGCAGAGCAACGTGCGGCCGGCGGTACTACAAATGGCGCCGTGTTTTTCTACATGCGGCCGATGATGATGCTACAATACTATAAATGTTTTGCTATGGGATCTCCGGTGAGGTCTCCGATGAAGTTGGATTTGCTACGATAGGACATTTTTTTGCTATAACCGTCTAGTGTATTGCTACAATAGCGCAACGTTTTCGCTATAAGGTCTCCGGCGAGGTCTCCCGGCAAAAGTCTCCGGCGAGATCAGGTTTTCTATATTAGCATAAATTTTTTGCTACAAAGTATTCGACAGGTCTCTGGCAAAGTCTTAGACAAAACAGTCTTTTTGTTCTATTTTTTGACACGAACCTTTTTTGGTACATGTAACAAAAGCGTGATTTAGCAAAAGCGGGATTTGGGGATTTGGAAAAATTATCCCCCAGGACGCGTAGTACTTCCCATTTCAATATTCAGGAGTTTGAGTTAGGATGCTGATTCACGGGTTCAACAGGTGGAGCAGTATTTTGAAAAAGGCAGAACTCCTATTGAGCAGAGAATTATTTTGCAGTATCTACCTAAGAGGAAAAGTTATTCAGTATCTACAAGGTAAACCCTTCTCTGGTATAGATTTGTTTGTAAAGCAAAGCGGAGGGTGAGACACCCACATAGGTTTTTACTTCCCAAGAACCCATATTAGCATTCCTCAGCCCTTAGGATGGTGACAACAATGTTAGCACTCTGCCTGCTTGTCTGTTAGTATGTCGATCAATTTACTCTTTTTACTATGAATGTTCGATTATCATTTGGATCAAGCAAACACATCTGAAATTCATTCCCATTCTCTTCATAACTTTGATCTTACTGTTCAGTTCCAGTTTTAGACGTTGAACCCTTCAAGGGCTGCTGCGGCATGGTTAACTCACAGCGATCCACGATTTGGATGGACCTGATCTCAATCCTATTAACTGAAACCATGATATGCAACAAGTCAAGTCTTACAAAACCACTTGTTCAGAAAATTCAGATATTTCATTTAGGATATCATGGCTGGCTGACAGAATCCCAAGTTCAGAATCCTTATTCAGAATGCAATCCAGATTCATGCTGAGGCTGAAGAAGGAGCATAATTAAATTAAACCTTCTATTTATGTTAATAATTCAAACACCGATTATAACAAGAATAGCTACTTCCCATGAGTCTCAGTGAGCAATTCACACTGAGAATGAACTAAGCTAATAATAGCTGGGGCACATTTGATTTCGTTGACAAAATCACACTACGAATAAATTGAGCTGCAATCTATTCTGACAGCTAGTACAGTTGACACTAGCAATCCATCTGGCCTGAGTCTGAAATCTAGTCAGTGGTGCGCTGGTCCATCTGAGCTGAGTCTGAAATTTCAATCAGTGGCACGGCTGGTTCATCTGAGCTGAGTATGGAATTTCAATCAGTGGCGCGACTGGTTCAATTGCTCCATAAGAAGTAGGGTCAGACGGCTCCCACGGTTGGCTTCCAGTTGCCGCACCCCAAGAAGCACTCCCCCTGCATCGGCCCTGGTACCGCTACAACGCCTCCTCTGCTCGCCACTCCGCAGTAGCAGAAGCACGCCCCCGCAGCGCCACCGCACGGATTTATGTGAGGCTTCTGCTCCTCCTGCTGCTGGATCGGCTGCGGTGGTGCCAGTGAGCAAGTAATCCTGATCTTGGCGCCCCGTCGCAAGAGCTCCACAAGAAGGTGCGCTGTGTTACGCGCGTCATCGAGCCTGCAGTGCAGGCGCCCCTCCCACTCAAGCCCCTCCTCTCGGATGTCAAGACTCCGACGGTCAAGACTGTATCCAGAAGGAAGAAGGAGGAAGGGGGAGCCTCGGCGGCGACTCAGATCTAGGCAGCTAGGAAAGATAAAGATACAAAACTACAAATGAATTTAGGGTTTTTTATGCATGCCACCAAACCTCCCACTCTCCCAGCTTATAATGAGTGCCCTGGTGAGCCATGATTACATTAAAAAACTGAATTAAGAACTAAGCTAACTTAAGCAGCTAAACCACTGAATTGAAGACGACGCATCACAACCGTCCGACGCAGGTGAAGCGGTATCTATATATCTAAGCCGTTAACCTGCCTCTGTCAGGACAACTCCGCTAGGAGTCCTGACAATACTCCCCCTGAACACAAGACCTTAGGGCTTGAATTCTGGAAACATCGTCTGGATGAACAAAGCATCCTCCCAGGCTGCTTCAGTAAGAGACATACCATTTCAGTGGATTAGCCATTGTGGAACTGTGACATCGTACTCGTCGACACTTCTTGGTACCTATCTTCGTTGCAAAATAGCAATAGGTGTCAATTTGAGCTTACCTGTTGCTGTGGCCGATGGTAGCCTGGGTTTTGGCACAACATGTGAGTCTAGATGTTTCTTGAGCTGGTTGACATGGAAAACGTCATGGACTTGTGTGCCCTTTGGTAGTTGCAGTTTGTATGCTAGTTTTCCCACTGTGTTGAGTATTCTGAAGGGACCATACCATTTCGAAGCCAGTTTCACGGGATTTCCAGAACCTAGAGCAGTTTCCCTGTGAGACATCATTTTCAGGTATACCATATCACCTTCTTGGAAGATCCTTGGTGTTCTATGCCTGTTTGCATACTTCTTCATGGTATGTTGGTCTTTTTCCAAGTTGTGTTGGAGCACTTGAAGCATGTGTTGATGCTCAGTTAGAGGGTTCTGCAGGTGAGGAGAGCTGCTTGTTGGTAATGCTGCCAAGATAGGAGGTGAATATTCATACAAGGCCTATAATGGGTACATTTTTATTGCTGTGTGGTAACTGCTATTGTACTACCACTCAGCAAATGGTAGTCAGTCACACCATTTTTTTGGTTCCACAAAGGCCATACATCTTAAGTAGTGTTCCAGGCACTCGTTCACTCTTACAGTCTTCCCATCAGATTCAGGGTGGTAGGCTGTGGTGAAATGGAGGGATATTTTCATGGAAGTGAATATGGCTTGCCATAACTTACTTGTGAAGATGGTGTCTCTATCAGTGGTGATGAAAGTAGGTGGTCCACGAAGCTTGAATAAATGTGTCACGAAGAGATCTGCCACACTTTGTACTGTATAAGGATGGGAGAGAGGAATGAAATGGGAGTACTTTGTCAATCTATCTACTATCACCAAGATGACATCTTTTCCTTTTGAATTAGGCAAACCCTCCACAAAGTCCATACTGATTTATTCACATTTGGCTTTAGGTATTGGAAAAGGATCCAATAGCCCAAGATCTGCCACAGTTTTTGAATTAGGCAATGTGCCACTTTTGTGTCTATGTATCCTTTCATATTTGGCCAGTAGAACAAGTTCTTGATCCTGTGGTAGGTCACCCTAGCTCCTGAGTGGCCTCCTATGGCAGAGGAGTGGAAAGAATCAAAGATTTTGTCCTTGAGGTTAGAACCTGATCCAATTGCTAGTCTATCCTTATACCTTAGTACCCCAAATTTAATGGAGAAGTTGGTATTACTGGTAGGGGAGGTAGCTAGTTCCTGAAGGAGTTTGGAGCAATAGGGATCATCTTGGTATGATTTGGTAACATCAAGGTTCCAAGTGGGGATAGCTGAGGATGTGACCATGCAAAAGTTTGTATCATGAAAAGTGTTAGCCTCACTAGTTTGGTACTTTCTAGATAGAGCATCTGCCACAAAATTTTATTTTCCTTTTTTGTACTGGATGATGAATCCAAACTCTAGGAGTTTCAACATCAGTTTGTGCTAGATTCCTTCCAACATTTTTTTGGCTGGCTAGGTACTTTAGACTGCTTTGGTTAGTTTTGATGATAACTTTGTTGTCCAGGAAGTAGTGTATCCATTTTTAGAGCTTCCAGTATGGACATTGCCTCCTTTTCATGTGATTGATTTAACATTAGTTTCAAGACCTAGGCATTTACTTAAGTATGCCAATAGTTTAGACTGTTGCATCAAAACTGCTCCCAATCCAGATGAGCAGGCATCTGTCTCAATTGTTAAAGGCTGGGAATAATCTGGAAGAGCCAAGAGTGGTGGTTGGGACATAACCTTTTTTAGCTCTTGAAAGTCTTGTTGTTGTGGAGGACCACAGGAGAAGTTATTTTCTTCAATGCACTGAATAGTGGTTGGAATATGTGAGCATATTTTTGGATGAACCTTCTGTAATAGCCAGTTAGGCCTAAGAATCCTCTCAACTTCTTCAAGGTTGTAGGTGTTTCCCAGTTAGCAATGTCCTGAATTTTTGTTGGGTCAATTTGAACACCACTGCCAGATATAATGTGGCCTAGGTACTCAACTTGCTTCTGGCCAAATTGGCACTTGGATAACTTTTCTTTGAGTTCATGGTTCCTAAAAACAGTCATAACTTGCTTCAAGTGGTCTAAGTGTTCTTCCTGAGACTTGTTGTAAACCAGCACATCATCAAAGAATACCAACACAAACTTCCTTAGAAACTTGGAAAATATGTTGTTCATTAGTTCTTGGAAGGTTGTTGGGGCATTACAAAGTCCAAAGGGCATAACCAAGTATTCATAGTGTCCCAGGTGTGTTGAAAAATGCATTTTTTGCTATATCTTGTTCATTCATCCAAGTTTGATGATACCTAGATCTCGGGTCAAGCTTACTGAGTATTTGGGCTCCACTTAACTCATCTAGTAGATCCTCAATAACTGGGATGGGAAATTTATTTTTCATGGTCATGTAATTTAGTCCTCTGAAATCCACACATAATCTCTAGGACTTCCTTTTTCCTAACCAAGATTGCGGGATATAAATAGGGGCTTTTGTTCGGCCTAATTTCATTTTTCTAAAGCATATCCTTGATTAGCATTTCCATAGAGTTTTTCTGACTATGTGACATTATGTAAGGACTGATGTTTATTGGCTTGGACCCAAGTAGTAATGGGATTTGATGGTCACAGTCTCTGTGTGGCGGGAGGCCACTCGGTGGTTGAAAAATATCTTGGAACTGGTGTAGGAGGTCATTCAATTTGGTAGGTATATTTGTATCAGTCAGAGAATATTTAGAGGAGTGGTTGTCAGTTGTGTTGAACAAGATGTAGCCAAGTGATCCATGTTCAATAAGTTTGTTACACTGTTCATTAGAGATGAGTAACTTCTTGGGTAACAAGTGATCATCAAAGGTTTGCTGCTGTCCATTGACTCATATGGTCAAATATCTCCCCACAAAATCAAATGTGTCTGGCTTATGAGCAGTCCAAAATGATATCAGAGCCTTGTAGATCTAAGATTCTGAAATCAGTTGAAAACTTATGTCCTTATATGTTGAATGAGCAGTTCAGAGCCATAGCTGCTGAAGTGAGAAGGCCACCACCTGCTACCTTGACTGTTCTCAGCTTAGTACGTGTGAAAGGAATATTGTGCTTCTTGGCAAACTAGAGGTCCATGAATGTGTTTGTACTGCCAGTATCATCCAAGACAATTTCTTATTATTTATGTATGTACCAGAGGAGTGATATGGTAGAACTACTTAGGCAACCACTATAAGAAGCAGCTAAAATATTCATCACTTGCTCTTCAGGTTCAGCTAAAAGAACTTGAGCTTGTGCCTCTTGTTCTTCCTGCTTGTCCAGTTCCCTCTGTCCATTAGGCTATATATTTACGTGTTGTTCCCCTTGGTCCTCTTCATGTCCCTGCATCGCAATAGCATTAAGTGTTCTTTGCATATTCTGGCATTTGTGGCCTAGGAACCAGTTATCAGCACAATACCAACATTTCCTAGGTTCTCTTGGCCTGTCTAAGGGTACTCTATTCCTATTGTCTCTGTTTGGGGATGGTGTAGGAACCTGTCTGGTTTGAATGGTGGCAATGCCTCTTTGTGCTGTTGCAGGTGTAGTGAAGGTGGGTTTCTTAGTGGCAAACATATAAGCCTTTTCAGACTGTCTGGCAAACTAATATGCTATTAAGAGAGTGGTGGGTTTTTGGCATTTCACTGTGTTTTTAATACTTTCCTTAAGTCCCACAATGAATCGATCAATGAAGAATCCCTGAGGCAGGTAAGGTTTTTCCCTTTTCATCTGTGTCATCCAGGTCTCATACTGATCAATGTATGTGTTAACCAAAGTAACCTTATTGAGAAGTTGGAGCTGGTCCATACGGTCACTTGCTATAGAATCTGGGAATATTTCAATCAAGACTTGTGTCAGTTCAGCCCATGTAATTATCTGCAAGTTTAAAACCAGCATTGTTTATCCAAGTCTTAGCATGTACTCTGATGTGAGCAATCCCCAGCGAACTTTTATTTCTACAGGAATATTGACCAGGTGGAAAATGTCATCACATTCTAACAACTAGGCTCTTGGTGATTCGCCAGTAAAAACATGTAGCTCCACATGGGGTGTGCGAATATGTGGTTTAGTATTGTTGGTTTGGTTGTTCTGGTGGTAATTTTCGGGTTAGCGGGGTTGGGGCTATGGGATTGGTTATTGTTATTGGTAAGGAGGGTAGAACGGAGTAGAGTGAGGTGTATGTGGTTGGTAGTAAGGGTAATAGGGAGGTGGAGGAGGATAGTATGGAGGGTAAGGAGTTGGGTACTGGTGGTATGGTGGTGAATTTGGTGTTGTATAAGCATGGGGCTTTGTTGTTGGGTTTGTGATTTGGGAAAAGTGTTGGCTTGTGGAAGATTGTGGTTGGGTGGACGTGATCGGTGGAGTAGTAGTGAACACTGGTTGCGCAGAGGCTGCCATCCCTGTGGAGGTGGTGGATTGGCTTGCAACAGGGTTTGCGGTCAGGGATGGTGGGTGGGGTAATTGTTCAGGCGTGAAATTACCAAGGTTGGGGGGAAACCGTGGAGTTGGCGCCATGAATGGGTTTGCTGAGGGCGTTGGGACCTCAGGAATCGGTGAAAGGTTGGTGTTTTGGTGGCTTAGTGGGGTGGAAAAGGGGGGATTTTTGCCAGTGGAGGTCGTTGGAGCCGCTGATGTTGCTATCGGAGGAGCAAGGTGTGCCAAATTTGTAGTTAATGTACAGAGCATGGTGGACATATTATACATCTCACATGCACTTATACATCTCACCTTGCATGTCGGAGATGGCCGTCGTCGTATCGGCTTCGTAGTGCGTCAAGCGGCGGTTGACAACATGGACATCACGAGGCGCGTGGCCTAGCTTGTCCTCATGATCGGTATTCATGGTGAGAGGCATTCGGTCGCCGCCTCTTATGCGCACTAGGTCAGAGGAGCACGACCTTGAACGTGTGCTTGCGGACATCTTGGGAAGAGGGATTTTACGGCCGGGCAAGGGGCGCTAGTAACCTCGAAGACGAGATGGGAGGGAGGGTGGGGAAGCGTGTCGATGATGGAGGTTCTAATACTGGTGTCAGGACTCCAACAGTCAAGACTGTATCTAGAAGGAAGAAGGAGGAAGGGGGCTCCGATGGCTCAGATCTAGGCAGCTAGGAAGGATAAAGATACAAAACTAGAAATGAATTTAGGGTTTTTTGATAGCATGCCACCCAACCTCCCACTCTCCCAGGTTATAACGAGTACCCTGGTGAGCCATGCTTACATTGGAGAACTGAATTAAGAACTAAGCTAACTTAAGCAGCTAAACCATTGAATTGAAGATGATGCATCACAACCATCCATCGCAAGTGAAGCGGTAACGATACATATGAACCGTTAACCTAGCTCTGTTAGGATAGCTACACCTAGGAGTCCTGACTCCTAACTTCCTTTTGGAGCATGGTCCGCCATTCTCCGATGAGCTCCGCCTCAAAGGTGACCCTAAGGGTGATCCACCGATCGAATAGGTCGGCTTGGCGATCTTCTTGAAGCGACACTCCGATTCCAACATGGTGCGGCAGTCCTAGTCCCCCCACGTCACGACTGCCAAGCTTCCGCGTATCTTGGCCCCTATCCCCGCCATCGCCGATTGCAGCCAAGCATGGTGCAGCCAGAGCGCGCTGCCAAGATCCACACCTCTGTCGACGTCCTCCAACCATATGCCTATGAGGTCCCTGCAAAATTGGGTTAGCATAGGGTGGTGTTTTAGCCGGACGTACCTGCAGAAGTTGGATTCGATGAAGCCGGTGGCTCCATTGACAGGGACTAAGGGAAACTCGATGATTTCCCGCAGGTAGATTCGTGTGTCTTTCTTGAGGTAACCTCAAAGTCCACGACCAAGAAGTAGTCGAAATCTTGCAGCTGCGCCCATGGCCTTGTGCGCCCGCACGCCGCCATGATCGGTGCCATGTTCGACATCCTCTGCAATGGGAAGATGCGTGTGCGTGCTAATCAGGATCCGAACTCAAGAGGAATGGGGAAACTCCCAATAATTGAAACCAATCACGACTTTAGGACGAGAGATCGAATTAGTAATCTAAAGGAAAACCATCGGATTGTGCTCCACCGACGGGATTTCAGATTGCGTCGCGTCTACGCATGATTTAGAATTTCATATGGGCCGTGCTATGCATCCCCTAGGGATAGATCCCTACGATCCCCTGGGTCCGGAGCAGTCTGATCAAGAACACCGAATCCGTCTGACCTCGCCTATAGTACTGTTGGAGATATGCCCTAGAGGCAATAATAAAAGTATTTATTATTATATCTTTGTGTTTATGATAAATGTTTACATTCATGCTATAATTGTATTAACCGGAAACATTAATACTTTTGTGATTTGTAAACTTGTTAGAGTCCCTAATGAAGCCTCTTTGTAACACTAGCTTGTTGGTTAATAGATGATCATGGTTTCCTGATCATGAACATTGAGATGTTATTAACAACAAGATCATATCATTAGGAGAATGGTGTGATGGACATACTCCTATAGATAAGCGTAGCATAAAGATCAAGTCATTTTAATAGTTCAATTGCTATAAGCTTTCTAATACATAGTAACCTAATTCCTTCGCCCATAAGATCACGCTAATCACCATCACCGGATGGATGCTTTGATGACATCAAACACCACTTCGTAACTGAGTGGTTATAAAGGTGGCATTGAGTGTTCAAAAAGTATGTGTTAAGGCACATGGATCAAGAGTGGGATTTGTCCATCCATATGACGGAAACATATACTTTGGGCCCTCTCGGTGAAATGTCATCCAATTATCTTGCAAGCATGTGACTGTATCACAAGGGATCACATATCATAGGAACGAGTAAAGAGTACTTATCGGTAACGAGGTTGAACTAGGTATGCAGAGATATCGACGATCAAACCTCAGATAAGTAAAATATCGCGAGACAGAGGGAAATTGGTATCGTATGTAAATGGTTCATTCGATCGCAAAGTAATCGTAGAAATATGTGGAAGCCATATGAAATTCCAGATTCCTCTATTGGTTATTGATTGGAGAAGAGTCTCGGTCATGTCTGCATAATTCACGAACAGTAGGGAGACACACTTAAGGATTCGATGTTGTTTAGTAGATATGGAATGTGCGTAAGAAGACCGAATGTTGTTCGGAGTCTCGGATGGGATCCGGGATATCACGAGCAGATCCGGAATGGTTTGGAGAATAAGATTCATATAAGGAAAGTTCAATTCCGGAGTTCGGGAATGATTCCACTGTTTTTACCGGAATGATCTAGAAGGGTCTAGAAGGTTTACCAAACCAGAAGGGGATGGGTACATGAATGAGTCATGACAAAGATGAATGTTTGCATCATGTCCTAGGTAAAATGGCCGTGCAAATAAAAGTGAGAAATCAATCTCCAAAATTGAAAGTCAAAAGGCAAGTTTGAAAAGTCAAACTGGGACAATGTATCCTGGTAGGAGGAGAGGAAACCACCTCTCCCTCCACCACGCGCCAAGGAGAAGAGGGAGTTGGAGGAGGATTCAACCTCCCCTCCCTAGCTGCCCCTCCCTCTCATAAATAGAGGGGAGGGGCTGCCCCAAACCACAACACCACCATAGCCCTCCCCACGAAGCCGCCGCTGCTAGCTGTTGCCGCCCAAGCTGCCACCGGCCACGCCTCCTCCTCTCCGGCCTCTAAACCCTAGAACACCAGGGAACCCTTATAATCCATCCTACCCACTCTAGCTTAAGGCTAAGCCCTGCGGGATCTTCTCTCTACTTCCGACACCACGCTGTCGTGCTGCCGGAATCGCGAGGAGAGAACTACAACCTCCGCTGCCTGCTGGAACAAGAGAGAGGAAGGTCTTCATCGAGTACCGAACGTGTGACCGACTACGGGAGCACTGCCGAAACGTGGTGCCGGAAGGATCGTCTACGTGATCTTGAGATTGGCAAGTGTACGACTACATCACCCATGAGAATCTACTCTCGTTAACCACTTTGAAATCTTCGAGGGTGAGTACTCTAATCGACTCGTTGCTAAAATCTAGTAGATATATCTTGGCTTGTGTGCGTTCATGCGGTAGAAATTTTTTCTTTTCCATGCTACGAACCCCTACAGTGGTACCAGAGCCGTGTCTATATGTAGATCTGTTGCATGAGTAGAACACAATGGTCATTATGGGCGGTGGTGCTTTTTATTATCAATTGCTTTTTGTGTACTTTGCAATCTTACGGTATGGTGGGATGAAGCGGCCCGGGCTAACCTTACATGACATCGTTCATGAGACTTTCTCCACGCTCAACATGCAACTTGTATTGCATAAGTGGCTTTGCGGGTGTCTGTATCTCCCATCATATTAAAGATTCAATTTACAATGGGAACTTGATAGTTCAAGCATAAACGTTGTGGTTCTTGTTCGTAAATTATAACGGTACTTATTGAAAGCCCCAAACCACGTAAAACATGCAAAGAAAATTAGAGGCGTCTAACATTGTTTTGCAGGGGTGTGCTGTGATGTGATATGTCCATGATTGTGATTATATATGATGTATGCAATGTTCCTTATTGTAAGTTGGCAACCGGCAGGAGCCTTATGGTTGTCTTTTAAATTCTGTTAAGACCTGCATGTCTATTATTCAAAGTAGTTGTAATAGTTGATGCTGGTGGACGGCAACTATGGAGTGGTGCCATTGACCTTGACACCATGCCGGTGATGATGGAGATCATGTTCGTGCTTGAAGATGGAGATCGTAAGCACATGAAGAAAGGCCATATCATATCACATATTTTGAATTGCATGTGATGTTAATCCTTTTATGCATCTTGTATTGCTTAGATTGCGACGGTAGCATTATAAGATGGTCCCTCTCACAAAATTATCAAGTAAAGTGTTCACCCTTAGTTAGCACCATTACCAAGACTCGTCGTTTTGAAGCACCACGATATGATCGGGTGTGATAGAATCAACATGTGCATACAACGGGAGCAAGCCAGATTTGCTCATGCAGAAAATAAGGTTAACCTTGACGAGCCTAGCATGTACAGACATGGCATCGAAACACATATCGACGAAAGGTAAAGCATGAGTCATATAGTAGATATGATGAACATGTTGATTGTTCGCCTTTGAAACTACATCATCTCTCGTGATGATCGGTTTTGATGAAGTGGATTTGGTTCGTGTGATCACTAAAACAATGTGAGGGATATTGTTTTGAATGGGAGTTCACCTAGGTTAATTTAACTATTAATTAGAACTCAATTTGTCATAAACTTAGTCTAAACTTTTGCAAATATGTTGTAGATCAATGGTAGCCCCTACCATCAATTTTAATGCGTTCCAAGAGAAAGAAAAGTTGAAAAACAATGGAAGCAACTTCGTGGATTGGTTCCGCAATTTGAGGATTGTCCTCAATGCTGTTCAGTTGACCTATGTGCTGGATGCACCGCTGGGTGACCCACCTGCATAAGATGCTACCAATGATGAGAAAAATGTTTTCCGTACTCGGAAGAATCAATACACGACAGTTCAGTGTGCTAACTTGTATGGTTTAGAATCGGATCTTTAAAAAAGGTTTGAGAACTTTGACCCACATGATATTGTCCATGAACTCAAAATGATATTTGAGGCTCATGCAGTAGTTGAGAGTTATGAAGCTTCTGAAAAGTTCTTTAACTGCAAGATGGAAGAGGACAGCTCCGTCAGTGAGCATGTGCTTAAGATGTTTGGGCATGCTAATTAGCTCCAGAGCTTGGGCATAATAATTACTAATGCATTGGGGATTAATCGTGTCCTCTAATCACTACCACCAAGTTACAAGAACTTTGTGATGAACTACAACATGCAGCGCATGGACTAGATGTTGCGAGAACTCTTCTCTATGTTGAAGTATGCATAAGTGGAGATCAAGAAAGATCACCAAGTGTTGATGATCAATAATACCACCAATTTCAAGAAGCAAGGCAAGCCTAAGAAAAAGGGAAACTTCAAGAAGGGCGGTAAGAAAGCTACAGCGCCAACGAAGAAGACCAAGGCTAGGCCTAAGCCTGATACTGAGTGCTTTTACTGCAAGGGAGAAGGTCACTGGAAGCGGAATTGCCCCAAGTACTTGGCGGATCTGAAGAAAGACAACATCAAGAAGAAAGGTATATACGATATACATGTTATTGATGTGTATCTTTCTAGTAATCGTAGTAGTGCCTGGGTATTTGATACTGGTTCAGTTGCTCATATTTGTAACTCGAAACAGGTGCTGCAGAATAAGCGGAGACTAGCGAAAGACAAGGTGACAATGCATGTTGGAAATGGATAAGAGGTTGATGTGGTCACGGTTGGCATGCTCCCTCTTCATCTACCATCGAGATTAGTTTTATATTTAAATAATTGTTATTTGGTGCTTGCGTTAAGCATGAACATTATATCAGGATCTTATTTATTGCAAGACGGTTACTTGTTTAAGTCCAAGAATAATGGTTGTTTGATTTATATGAGTAATATCTTTTATGGTCATGCACCATTGATAGACGATCTATTCTTATTGAATCTCGATTGTAGTGATACACATGATCATAATATAGAAGCTAAACATTTGAAATTGAGCGATAATTCTACATACATGTGGCACTATCGTCTTGGTCACATTGGAGTGAAACGTCTGAAGAAACTCCATTCCGATGGACTTCTTGAATCACTTGATTTCTAATCACTTGAAAGATGCGAAGCATGTCTGTTGGGTAAAATGACTAAGACTCCATTTTCTGGTATGATGGAGCGAGCTACGGACTTATTGGAAATCATACATACCGATGTGTGTGGCCCGATGAGTGTAGCATCGCATTGTGGTTATCATTATGTTATTACTTTCATGGATGATTTGAGTAGATATGGATATATCTATTTCACGAAACATAAGTCCGAAACTTTCGAGAAGTTTAAGGAATTTCAAAGTGAAGTGGAGAATTAACGTAGCAAGAAAATTAAATTTCTACAATCTGATCGTGGAGGTGAATATCTAAGTTACGAGTTGGCGATCATTTGAAGAAATGCGGAATACTTTCACAATTGACACCGTCGGGAACACCACAACGTAATGGTGTGTCCGAACGTCGTAATCAAACTCTCTTAGACATGGTTCGTTCTATGATGTCACTTACAGATTTACCTTTGTCATTTTGGGTTATGCATTAGAAATAGCCGCATTCACTTTAAATAGGGCACCATCTAAATCCGTTAAAATGACACTGTATGAAATATGGTTTGGGAAGAAACCTAAATTGTTGTTCCTTAAATTTTGAGGTTGCGAAGCTTATGTAAAGAAGTTACAGTCTGACAAGCTTGAAACCAAAGCATAAAAATGCGTCTTCATAGCATACTCGAAGGAAACTATTGGGTATACCTTCTATCATAGGTCCGAAGGCAAAATCTTCGTTGCCAAGAATGGATCCTTTCTAGAGAAGGAGTTTCTCTTGAAAGAAGTAACTGGTAGGAAAGTAGAACTTGACGAGGTTGTTGAACCTTCTCTCAGATTTGAGTGTAGCGCAGCACCGGAAGAAGTTCCTGTGGTGCCTACACCAATTGGAGAGGAAGCTAACGGTAAAGATCATGAAACTTCGGTCGAAGTTACAACGGAACCTCGCAGGTCGACAAGAACTCGTACCACTCCCGATTGGTATGATCCCGTTATGAGTGTCATGTTACTGGACGACACCGACGACCCTATGACATATGAGGAAGCAATGATGAGCCCAGATTCCAATAAATGGCAAGAAGCCATGAAATCCAAGATTGGATCCATGTACGAAAACCAAGTATGGACTTTGGTGGACTTAACGGATGGCCGGAAGGCTGTCGAGAACAAATGGATTTTCAAGAAGAAAACATATGCTGACGGTAATGTTACCGTCTATAAAGCTCGAATTGTCGCAAAAGGGTTTCGACAAATTAAGGAGTTGACTACAATGAGACTTTCTCACCGGTGGAAAGCTAAAGTCTGTGAGGATTTTGTTAGCAATCGCTGCATATTATGATTATGAGATATGGCAGATGGATGTCAAAACGGCATTCCTCAATGGAGACATTGATGAAGAGTTGTATATGGTACAACCCAAAGGTTTTGTCGATCTATAGATGCTAACAAGGTATGCAAACTTCAACGGTCCATTTATGGATTGAAGCAAGCATCCCGAAGTTAGAATCAATGTTTTGATAAGGTAATCAAAAGTTCTGGTTTTATATAAACTTATGGAGAAGCTTGTATTTACAAGAAACTGAGTGGGAGCTCTATAGCATTCCTAGTACTATATGTGGACGACATATTGTTGATTGGGAATGATGTAGACCTTCTTAATAGTGTCAAAGATTATTTGAATAATAGTTTTTCAATGAAGGATCTTGGCGAAGCTGCTTACATATTAGGCATAAATATTTATAGAGATAGATCGAGATGCCTAATATCGTTGTCATAGAGTACATATTTGGAAAAAGTTCTAAAGAGGTTTGGAATGGAAGATATCAAGAAAGGGTTCTTGCCCATGTTTCCCAATACGACCTTGAGTAAAAATCAAAGTCCCGCTACGACAGAAGATAGAGAAAGGATGAGTAAGAGTCTCTATGCCTCAGCCATAGGATCTATCATGTATGCCATGCTATGTAATAGACCCGACATTGCATATGCTGTTAGTTTGACTAGCAGATATCAAAGTGATCTAGGGGTGGATCATTGGACAGCGGTCAAAAATGTCCTTAAGTACTTAAGAAGAACTAAGGATATGGTTCTTTCCTATGGAGGTGATGAACAGCTCGTTGTTACACCGATGCTAGTTGGAGCACCGATTCGGATGATTCTAGATCTCAATATGGATACGTATTTACTTTGAATGGTGCAGCAGTGAGCTGGAGGAGTGCAAAGCAAAGCGTTGTGGCGACATCTTTAACTGAACCGGAATACATAGCTGCTTCAGAGGCTTCACAATAGGCGATATGGATGAATGAGTTCATTACGGAGCTCGGTGTGGTTCCCAGTGCGCTGGACCCAATGCCTCTCTACTGTGATAACATGGGCGCCATAGCCAATGCGCAAGAACCAGGTTCATACAAGAAGCTGAAGCACATCAAGCTACATTTTCACTCTATTGGAGAGCATGTCCAAGATGGTGACATAAATATTTGCAAAGTTTACATATATCTGAATGTGGCGGATCCGTTGACTAAACCTCTCCTGAGGGAAAAACATGACCAGAACCAAACCGCCATGGGTGTTCTGTATATTACCATGTAATCTAGATTAGTTGACTCTAGTGCAAGTGGGAGACTATTGGAGATATGCCCTAGAGGCAATAATAAAAGTAGTTATTATTATTATATCTTTGTGTTTATGATAAATGTTTACACTCATGCTATAATTGTATTAACCGGAAACATTAATACTTGTGTGATTTGTAAACTTGTTAGAGTCCCTAGTGTAGCCTCTTTGTAACACTAGCTTGTTAATTAATATATGATCATGGTTTCCTGATCATGAACATTGAGATGTTATTAACAACAAGATCATATCATTAGGAGAATGGTGTGATGGACATACTCCTATATATATAAGCGTAGCATAAAGATCAAGTCATTTAATAGTTCAATTGCTATAAGCTTTCTAATACATAGTAACCTAATTCCTTCGACCATGAGATCGTGCTAATGACCATCACTAGATGGATGCTTTTATGACATCAAACACCACTTCGTAACTGAGTGGTTATAAATGTGGCATTGAGTCTTCGGAAAGTATGTGTTGAGACACATGGATCAAGAGTGGGATTTGTCCATCCATATGACGGATATATATACTCTAGGCCCTGTCGGTGAAATGTTATCCAATTAGCTTGCAAGCATGTGACTGGATCACAAGGGATCACATATCACCGGAATGAGTAAAGAGTACTTACCGGTAACGAGGTTGAACTAGGTATGCAGAGATACCGACGATCACACCTCGGATAAGTAAAATATCTCGAGACAAAGGGAAATTGGTACCGTATGTAAATGATTCATTCGATCGCAAAGTAATCATAGAAATATGTGGGAGCCATATGAATTTCCAGATTCCTCTATTGGTTATTGATCGGAGAAGAGTCTTGGTCATGTCTGCATAATTCACGATCCTTAGGGAGACACACTTAAGGATTCGATGTTGTTTAGTAGATATGTAATGTGAGTAAGAAGACCGAATGTTGTTCGGAGTCTTTGATGGGATCGGAGATATCACAAGGAGATCCAGAATGGTCCAGAGAATAATATTCATATAAGGAAAGTTCAATTCCAGAGTTCGGGAATGATTCCGGTGTTTTCACCGGAATGATCTAGAAGGGTCTAGAAGGTTCACTGAACCGGAAGGGGATGGGTACATGAATGAGTCATGACAAAGTCGAATGTTTGCATCATGTCCCAGGTCAAAGGTCTATGCAAATAAAAGTGAGAAATCAAACTCCAAAATCAAAGTCAAAAGGCAAGTTTGGAAAGTCAAACTAGGACAATGTATCCTAGTGGAGGGAGGAGAGGAAACCTCCTATCCCAACACCACGCGCCAAGGAGGAGAGGGAGTTGGAGGAGGATTCAACCTCCCCTCCCTAGTTGCCCCTCCCTCTCATAAATAAAGGGGAGGGGGCTGCCCCAAACCACAACACCACCACAACCCCTCCCCACGAAGCCGCCGCCGTCGCTCCGCCGCCGCTCAAGACGCCACCGACCACGCCTCCTCCTCTCCGGCCTCTAAACCCTTGAACGCTGGGGAACCTTTCTAATCCGTCCTACCCGCTCCAGCTTAAGGCGAAGCCCTGCAGGATCTTCCCTCTACTTCCAACACCACGCCGTCGTGCTGCCATAATTGCGAGGAGAGAACTACAACCTCCGCTGTCTGCTAGAACAAGGGAGAGGAAGGTCTTCATCAAGTACCGAACGTGTGACCGACTGCGGGAGCGCTACCGGAATGCAGCACCAGAAGGATCGTCTATGTGATCATGAGATCAGCAAGTGTACGACTACATCACCCCCGAGAATATGCTCTCGTTAACCGCTTTGGAATCTTCGAGGGTGAGTACTCTAATCGACTCGTTGCTACAATCTAGTAGAGCGATCTTGTCTTGTGTGCATTCATGCGGTAGAATTTTTTTGTTTTCCATGCTACGAACCCCTACAAGTACCACACTGTCCTGCTTTTGCTGCATGGTAGCAAATAACGCTTTATTGTAGCAATACCGACGAACACAACATATCGCGGGACAGGTTGCAAGGAGGGCATCGCTGTGAGGACGACGGAGGGTGATCGCACGTCGATATCCTCTCGTGGCGCCGAAGATGAGCCATCTTCACTCCTGCATATTGTACCCCCTTTTGGTCATCCTTACCACCTTAAACCTCCGCCAATCGTTGCTTCGAGCGGTGGATCGAACCCTGCAACACGGAGGTGCGGAGAGGCTGTTGCTGCATCCGAATCAAGCCTAGCATGCAAATTCCCCGGTGTTTTTCAATCAAGATCCAGAGCTTGAAGAACTATCTCCGTTGATGAGCACTCCCTCTCTCCCTAATTTTCCTTCCTAGGATTTCCACCATTGTTGCTTCGGATGGTGCTACTGGGTAGCAGAAAAACTGTATATTGTAGCAAAAGTACTAAATCATTGTTGCTTCAGATGATACATTATAGGAAAAAGAAATTGTACATTGTTTCTTCAGATGTTACATTGTATCAAAAGTAACACTAAGGAAGAAAAATTATGTAGAAAAATAAGTAGAACATGTGTTTTTTCTTGAAGAACATGTTTTGTAATGTACTATAGCAGTAGTCTACAACAACTAATATTGCTTCATGTTGATATGTTGCACAATTATGGTTTAAAGATTCATTATATTTTCCTGTAAAAAATGCTTCTACCTGAACTTTTACTATTTGAATTGCAGGGGTTTGTTGCGACATCATACTTGGAGGATTCAACCTCAACCAGCCTGTTGATGGATACAGTTTTGAAGGATATGCCGCTAAAGGATTTGCTACACCACAATCTGCTTCTGAAGGGTATGCTGCTGCAGGAAACTATGGTCAACAATTTGCTACAGGAGCAGAAAGTGCAGCAAGTGGCAATGCTTCTTTTGTTGTTGAAGAAGCAGAGATTTTTTCACAGTCTCTTATTCCTTATGTTGGAATGACATTTGGTGACCTCGAAGTTGCTAAGAAAGTATACAATGATTATGTTTTCAAGCTTGGGTTCGACACACTTATTGGTAACACCAAGTATAGCATAGCAAGAGGTGCGTCCAAAGATGCAATTGTTAGCAGGATTTTTGAGTGTGTCCATGCTAGAAAACCAACCGATGAAGCGAAAAAAAGCTACTAAGGATACTTCTGGTGTTGCTGCAATGGGAGAAGGAGGTAGCATATACATGAGCAAATTTAGTGTGCAAAAGTCACATAGAAAACAAGATGGCCTAAAGATGGATGTGACAGACTTGAGGAAGAAGAACATGGTGTTGCGGCATGATTGGAAAGCTAGAATGCTAGTTGGGAAGAGAAATGGGATTTGGACTGTCATGGTCTTCAATGGAGAGCACACACATCAGATGGTGAAGCAAATTGGGAGAAGAAGGTACTACCAGTCTCACAGGAAGGTGAGTGAGGAGGACTTTCAATCCATCCAAACTTCGCACAACCAGAACATAAGCACAGCTCAGCTGATGGGATGCCTTGGAAGTGGGCCCGGTGGTGACCCGAGGTGCCTTGGTTTTGTGAAGCGTGATGTGTCCAACATAAGAACTATGCTACACGAGGAAGTGTCACAGGGAGATATGAGCATGACTATTGAGTACTTTGAAAGGAGACAAGCAGAAAGCCCAACATTCTTCTATGATAAGAAAGTGGACAAAGAAAACGCAGTGAGAGCTCTCTTTTGGGTGGATGGCAGGATAAGGACCTTGTACCCCAAGTACAAGGACTCGGTGTTTCTCGACACTACATTTTGTACAAACAAATACAACATGCCCTTTGCTCCACTTGTGGGCATCAACAACCACACACACACAATTGTGTTGGGCTGTGCTCTGCTACCCGATGAAAAATTGACACATTCAACTAGGTATTCAACAAAATCAAGGAAGCAATGGTCGGTTTGGCTCTAGACCATATCATGATAGATCAGGACCAAGCGATGGCAACACCAATTTCAAACATATTTCTGATTCAATTCACAGATGCTGCATCTTCCATGTGCTACGATTAGTGAGAACAAATCTCGGTCCTCACTTGAAATAAGGTAGCCCTTTTGCTACAGTGTTCTACTCATGCATTTATAGCACAGACACCATAGCAGAATTTGAGATCTGATGGCAACATATGTTGGAAACTTTTGATATGGATGAGAACATGCATTTCCAGAATATGTGTAAGACCAGAAATACATGGGCGCCTATCTACTTCAGACACAGTTTCTTTCCCTTCACAAGCACAACAGGAAGATCTAAAGGCCTCAACTCCTACTTAAAAAATTTAATTCACCCAAGTGACTCAATTTGGAACTTTGTGCAGCAATATGAGTTGTGCTAAAAACTGATGCTAGACCGAGAAGACAACACAACATTCACCATGGATACAACAACATCACCACTATGGGGAAGGTGAGATTTTACATTGCAGATTGCTGTTCTAGTAGAATTTTTATATCTGTTGTAGCATGTTTGTAAAACTATTGTAGCATAATGTAACACCTGATGTAGCACCACTTGGACGGTCATCAACAACATTTTTTGCAGCTACAACATTGAAAAGCAGGGGATGGACTTCTATACGAGGGATATGTTTGCAAGGTTCCAAAAGATGATTGAGAGGTCGATAAGGTTTTATCTAGTGCAGGTAGAGGGTGAAGGCATGTGTTTTGATCTCATTCCAAACCCCGGTTATGGTGTCAAAACCTATCAGATGAAAGTCATGCTTGATGATGAGTGCTACAAGTGCGGATGCAACACATTTGAGATGTGTGGCCTTATATGCCCACATATAGTCATGGTGATGGTGAATTTGAATGTGCAAAAAATTGCAGAGAGGTACATGCTACGAAGGTGGTCTGCTACAGCAATAACGCCTGCACCTAATCTTGAGACAAATACAATCACATTTGGGATTCTAGGAACCAATACTCTCAAGTACAATGCTTTGTGCAGAAAGATGAATGAACTCGCTTGTAACACCCTCGGATCATCCCTATGCAAGTTTCAGCGATTCCCGCCAAACCCGCATAGAAACGATTCAAAGGTGCCCACCAGACACTTGCGTGTGAGTGGAATGAAGTAATATCTTTACACAATAGTCCATGATGGAACCCACAGAACATATATATACAACACGACTCCATGAGTCAAGAATACATATATACAATACAAAGATCCAAATCACCATGAAAACGATACCACATCCGAGTACGGATAAGATGGAAACTGAGCTAAGAGTCCTAAATATTAACTAATGGCGTTGATAACCCTGCCCAGGCCAAGCTAGAAGAGTAACCCTGCTAATGACTTCGAACTCAAACCTGCTAAAACAAAAGGGGTGCCGGCAAAGGGCAAAGGAAAAAGAGAGCGGTCAGTACTAAGGCCAATACATGGAGAGACTTATAATTCGACGGCTCTAGCCTACATAGGTATGGTGTACTGAAGCGGCAACGCAACATACTCTAAACAATCTATAGAGACTCGATACAACTGACGGCTATCAAAGAGAGATAAGAAAGACCTAGGTGACACCAACCTGATACTACCACCAAACATACCCATCCTGGTATTTCCCCCTTGAGACCAAACGAGGAAGTCATGCCGAGGAATTTTACACAGTTGGCAGTTTTATTCATTCCATTATAGTTGCAGCACTTACTAGTCAGGTATACATAGCATGAGTCTGAAGGGAATATGTCCTAAGAGGAAATAATAAAGTTGGTATTATGTATATTCCAAGTATCTGATAGATGTTTATTTTGCATGCTATAATTGTGTTAATACGAAAACGTTAATACATGTGTGTTTAATAAACAAATGGAAAGTTCCTAGTTATGCCTTTCTTATAAACTAGTTCGTTGATTAACAAGATGATCACAGTTTCCTGATCATCGACATTGGATGTTGTTAATAATGAGGTCACAACATTACTGGAATGGTGTGATGAACATTCATCTGAATTATAACATTATGATCAAAGTCATTGTGTTTATATTGCTATAACATCATACGAAGTAATCCTAATTCTTAGACCATGAGATCATGTCAATCACTAACACTAGAAGAGTATCTTGATAACATCAAATGTCACACCGTAATAGGGTGACTATAAAGATGGGTTCAGTGCTACGAAGGTGTTATGTTGAGGCTCATGGATCAAGAATGGAATTTGTCCATCCCGATGACGAAGAGATATACTCTGGGCCCTCTCGGTGATATCACATTAGTTATCTTGGAAGCAAGTGATTTGATCACTAGAATGTTATATCGCGGGAACGAGAAAAGAGTACATGTCGGTAATGAGATCAAACTAGGTATGAAGATACCGATGATCGAATCTCGGACATGTAATATATCGCGAGAGAAAGGGATTAAGTTACTAGCGTAAAAGGTTCTCACGATCACAAGAAGTCATTGTTGAATGTGTGGGAGTCAGTATGGATCTCCAGGTCCCGCTTCTGATTATTGATCCGAGAGGGGTTTCGATCATGTCCGCATTATTCGTGAATCATAGGGTGACACACTTAAGAGACACCGACACCATTTGGAACAAATAGTTTCTAGACGAAAAGATTTACAAAGCGCATAAATTTATTTCACTAGACACCGGAATTGTTTCGGATGAAATTGTTGAAATTGTTTCTGCATGTGAAATAGAATACTAGCAAGGGGTTTTATGTGAATGTTTGTTAATTAATGTAATTGAAAAAAATCTGAATAAATAAATAAAAGGAGTTTTATTTAGAGAGAGATTACATTAAATTTGGTGGAAATTTAATGGGAATATGGGAGGGTTTTTTGAGTGGAGAAATGAAGGGTCATTTTGTCAGTGGGAGCTCCACCCACTTGAATGGAGGAAGGGGTGGGGGCAGCCCCCCATGCGCCAGCCACCCCCTTGGGGTTCCTCCCTCCTACTATAAAAGGACCCCTCTCCCTCTCCCATACTCAAACCTCCTCGTGAAGGATCTCTCCCCCTATAGTTTATCCCCCATGGTCTCGGACTAGCGAGATACATGTTCCCGGTGGATTTTCATTTGGAAAGAGTGGTTACTTCCGCTGTATCGCTGGAGCGAAGAGGCGAAGGTTTCTTGGTGGCTTGGACGTGTGTGCGAGCACGGATGCGCTACTGATTTGTGGCGCTGGACTTCTTCTCGATCTTGAGATCGACAAGCGTTTGTCTACATTATCCACGAGTACAACCTCGTTAAACTTTGTTGGTCTACAAGGGTATGTTCTCTATGGTTGTATATCCACCCGTTGCTTGTATCTAGTAGATAGATCTTGGTACATAGTTGTTCCCATCGTAGGAATTTTTTGTTTTCTATGATGCGAACCCTACGGTGGTATCAGAGCTAGATCTATGCGTAGATGCTTTGCACGGGTAGTACAAATATGAGTATGTGGGAGCTGCTTCTTGTTTGTAATTTGGATATTGGTGGCATAGTGGGATGAAGCGGCCTGGACAAACTTTACATGTCCTCGCACATGAGAACTGTTCCACGCTTGACATGCAACTAGTTTTGCATAAGTGGCTAGCGGATGTTTGTCTCTCCTACTGTAGTCAATATCTAATTTACAATGAGTTGTTAATATTTTGGTTATCCTTGTTGTGGTTCCATGTTCGTAGGTAAGAACGGCTCTATCTTCGAAAACCCTAAGCCACATAAAACTTGCAATGGATAAATTAGAAGCGTCTAGTTGAGATTGTTGCTGGGCTAGTGTCATGATATGGTAATGTTGTAAGTAGATGTATAGTTGATACTCTTACAACACACCTAACATGTAAGTTCCATAGACCTTGGCCTTACACACAAAGGAATGATAAAGATCATACCACAATGCACATGATGGTGATCAAGTGCAAGAACCATATCATTTCACTTTTCACATATGATGTTTGTTGCATCTTATATTGCTTGTTTGGCATTTTATTATCATAATAAGATGATCCCTCATTTAGATATACAAATAAAAATGTGTATTCCCTTAAGTATGCAGCGATTATGTTTCGCTGCTTCAAGACATCACGTGATGATCAGGTGTTCTTGAATCCACGATCATATTTCGGGTGTAAGACAGTTTTACACACGCTAAATACTAAGGTTCTTACTTGGCGAGCCTAGCATGTACAGACATGGCCTCGGAACATGGACCGAAGGGTTAAGCATGAGTCATATGTTGATATGATGCCCATATAGATGTTCGCCTTTGAAGCTACACCGACTCGCGTGATGATCAGACTTGCTGTAGTGGATTTGGTTCATGTAATAACCAAAAGGACATGAGGAATGTCATTTTTGAGTGGGAGTTCATTCATAATTTGGATTATTTGAACTCAATCTATCATAAATTTAGTCTAAACTTTACAAATTCTGTTGTAGATGGCACCACCTGCTTTTAATTTCAATGTGTTCATGGAGACGAATGATAGCAACTTTATCGACTGGGCCATGAATTTGAGGATTCTCCTCTCTGCTGCATAAAAGCAATATGTGCTAGAAGCGCCGCTAGGCCCCCCACCGTTCGATGATGCCCCTAACGAGGAATAGAATGCCTATCAGACTCCTCAGGAGGACCACAACTTAGTTCATTGCGGCATACTATATGGGCTAGAGCCTGAACTTCGAAAGCATTTCGAAAGCGGCAATGCCTTTGATACAATGGGTGAATTGAAAATGATTTTCAATATCCATGCTGCTATAGAGAGTTATAATGCTTCTGAAATGTTCTTTAGTTGCATGATGGAAGAGAATAGCTCCGTTAGTGAGCACGTACTCAAAATTTCTGGGTACGCCGATAAGCTTGTGTCCTTGGGAATATCGATTCCCATTGACTTAGGCATACATTGTGTTCTCCAATCTTTGCCACCTAGCTACAAGAGCTTCAGATGAACTATAACATGAGGGCATGAAGAAGTATCTCCCCGAGCTTCTGTCAATGCTTAAGACTGCAGAGGTGGAGATCAAGAAAGAACATCAAGTGTTGATGATCAATAAGACCACCGGTTTCAAGAAAGACAAGAAGGGTAAACATAAGGGAAAGAAGGGCGGCAAAACTGTTGCCGCACCTGAAAAGAAATCCCGAGCTGGCCCTAAGTCTGATACCGAGCTCTATTATTGTAAGGGGACTAGCCGTTGGAAGCGCAACTGCCCCAAGTATTTGGAAGACAAGAAGGCCGGCAAGGCAAACAAAGGTATATATGATATACATGTTATTGATGTGTACTTGACTAGTACTCGTAGTAGCACCTATGTATTTGATACTGGATCCGTTATTAATATATGTAGCTCAAATCAGGGCCGCGGAACAAGCGACCGCTAGCGAGGGGTGATGTCAAGATGTGTGTCAGCAATGGATCAAGTGTTGATGTGATCGTCGTTGGAACGCTGCCTCTCCACTTACCGTCAGGATTAGTTATAAACCTAAGTAATTGTTATTTGGTGCCTGCACTGAGCATGAACATTGTATCCGGATCGTGTTTGATGCGAAGTGGTTATTCATTTAAATCATAAAACAATGGTTGTTCAATTTATATGAATGATATATTTTATGGTCATGCACCTGTGATGAATGGTTTATTTCTGTTGGATCTCGATAGTAGTGTTACACATATTCATAAAGTTGATGCTAAAAGGATTAAACTTGATGATGATATATCCACATATATGTGGCACTGCCGTCTAGGTCATATTGGCGTTAAACGCATGAAGAAACTCCATTCAGATGGAATTTTGGAATCACTTGATTTCGAATCATTTGATACATTGTGATCCATGCCTTATGGGCAAGATGACTAGAACGCTGCTTTCCGGTTCAATGGAGCGGGCGACAGATTTATTGGAAATCATACATTCTGATGTATGTGGTCCAATGAGTGTGTCAGTGCGAGGTGGATATTGTTATTTTGTTACTTTCACGGATGATTTTAGTAGATACGGTTATATTTACTTGATGAAACACAAGTCTGAAACCTTTGAAAAGTTCAAGGAATTTCAGAATGAAGTGGAAAATCATCATAATAGAAAGATCAAATTTCTATGGTCTGATCATGGAGGTGAGTATCTAAGTTACGAGTTTAGAACACATATGAAAGAGTGTGGAATAGTTTCACAACTCACACCTGCCAGAACACCACAGCAAAATGGTGTGTCAGAACGTCGTAATCGTACTTTACTAGATATTGTTTGATCTATGATGTCTCTGACTGACTTGCCACTGCCATTTTGGGGTTATGCACTAGAAACCACTGCGTTCACTTTAAATCGGGCACCATCTAAATCTGTTGAAAATACACTGTATGAATTGTGGTTTGGAAACAAAACTAAGCTGTCATTTATTAAAGTTTGGGAATGCGATGTTTAAGTGAAGAAACTTCAGCCTGATAAAATCGAACTCAAAGAGGAAAAATGCATCTTCATAGGATACCCTAAGGGAACTATTGGGTATTCCTTCTATCACAGATCCGAGGGCAAGGTTTTCGTTGCCAAGAATGGATCCTTTCTAGAGAAAGATTCCAAGTGCAATGGACGTCGCCTAGAGGAGGGGGGGGTGAATAGGCTTTTAAAATTATTAAGATTTAGGCTCAAATAAATGCAGAATAAAACTAATGTTTAATTTAATGAGCACAAAACCTAACGACTAGGTTCACCTAAGTGCACCGACAACCTATGCTAAGCAATACAAGCAACAAGGTGATAACAAGATATAAGTACTTCAAGCACGATGGCTATCACAAATTAAAGTGCAAAATTAAAAGGCTTGGTTGAGATATAACCGGTGGACGCGGAGATAAAAGGCTCACCCTAATCTCCCGTGAGCTCACCACAAAGGCCTACTCACGATCCACTAAGGGACACTTGAGGGCGGTCACCAAAACTCGTACAAGATTGGGGCTATCTCCACAACTCAATTGGAGGCTTCCAACAAGAAAGCCAAAAAAGGTACAAAGCTACAAAAGGCTACAACGCCACAAAAGGATACAAGACCACAAAAGGTCACAAGGCCACAAAAGGCCACAAGGAATCAACACACCAACCATCTAGGGTTCCAAGAACCCAAGAGAAACAAGCCCACAAGCTTGTAGTCACCGAATCTCCATGGAGAACTCAAACCTATGCAAAAAATGCAAGGGCAAGTCCTTCACTCCCAAATTCCAACAAAGCTACAAAAGCTATTGGGGGAATAAGAGAGGAAGAACACAAGAAGAGAACACAAAACTCTCTAAGATCTAGATCCCAAGGATTTCTTCACAAAGAAGGGATTTGGTTTGGTGGGATTGTAGATCTAGATCTCTCACTTTTCCCTCAAAAAGATGCAAGAATCATGGGAGGGGTAGGGAGTAAGAAAGCTCAAATAGGTCAACAATGGTGGGCAAAAACGAGCTCAAAAGATGGGGAACCATTGGGAAAGAAGCCCCCCTTAAATACGACAAGGAAAAACTGACTGTTTGGGCCAGATTCGCGCACCACCGGAACTTCCGGTAAATAGAGACACAAGATACAGAAGAAAACAGACGTTCACCGGAACTTGGGTCGGAATTTCGGCCGGAACTTCCGCTCAAGCAAAAACATTGGACATCAGAGCATGTAAACTTTAATAACTTTTGATTCCGGACTCTGTTTTTGATGATCTTGGGCTCATTTTGAAGAGAACGACAAGCTCTACAAGATTATGCAAAGAAACATCATAGTCCAACATGTAAGGATAAAATCAAATTGAGAAAGGTATGACCTGTCTAGAAGTGATGAACCGGTAAAACCTCCAAAACCCAAAACACAAGAAGTTGAGCTTGGAAACTCCGATTGGGATGAAACAATTTTTTTTGGAAACATAACACCAAGTAGAATCCAAAAAAATTGAAATATTGGATACCACCAATGAAGAAAATATCATGAATATATATATATATGTGAGATATCTCCCAAGGTGTGGATTCGGAAACTCGCAAGATAAAAAACCCGCAATAAGATATGCAAGGGAAATCCTTAGATGAAGAACTAGAGCTTGATATGATGATAACCACAAGCTCTATACATTCTCATGGACAAGAACCAACTAACAACAAGAAAGATGATGCTATGAATTCAAAGGTTTTAGCTCTCTCCAAACAATGTAAACGAGACACCCGCTTGAGAGCCCCTCTTGATAGAACGACTATCTATCCTAAACCCGGTCTCCCAACTAACAACACGAGATCGGAAAAAGATAAGCCCTATCAAGATCATACCTTTGCCTTGAGCATTCCACTTGAACTTGATGTAGACCGTCTTATTCTTTTCAAGTGGGAACACCTTTCTTGTTTGATCTTACTCGATGAAGCGTTGCAAATTGCTCCCCCATAATCCATGGGGAAACCTCTTCTTTGATCTTGTCTTCATCACTCCATGATCACGAGGATGACAAGCTTCAAGCATGAGATCTTCTATAGATGACACATCTTGAGCTTGCCCTTCTTCATCCCTTCTTAAGGTTGATCCATCTTGATGCAACTCTTTGCACTTGTCTTGATCAACCTTCAAGCTCATTCTTTCTTCATGATTCCAATGGCACAAAGCACCTGGACATTTCTTCATCTTTCAACCTTGAGACCAACACTTTCCCCAAGAGATGCCAATGGACAAACCTACAAGTGAAACTCAATTTACATATTATTCCATAGATATTTTCATTAATTACCAAAACCACACATGGGGCATACATGCCCTTTCAATCTCCCCCATTTTGGTAATTGATGACAATCCCTTAGCGAGGGTTTAAATATGACAATTAATGACCAAAGAGTTTGCCCCAACATCAAATACTACACAAGTATGTGATGTTGGTACAACCACAATATATAGAGCAAACTCCCCCACAATATATGCATGTGTGATGAACTTGAATTTCATTGCATAGATTGCCAACCATTACCATTGGTTGAGTTTCCTTTATATATTTGACATGCAAAGAAACCACAAAGAGGAAAGAGAATGAGAGGCAGATTCTTAAGAACACACTCAAAGCAAAGGCCAAATTCCCTTAAACCCTCCAAAACTTCTCCCCCATTGGCATCGATTGCCAAAATGGGTGACAAGTTCTAGACGGCCAATATAGTGAGAATTCCTCCAAAGGTGTGCATATGATGAGTACTTGGGAGGAAGTAAAACTATATTGAAGACCCAAATATTGCAAAAAGAAAATAAAAAGAAATAAACTTCAACAAATGATGTGAGCAACCAAAATATCCAAAAGGACCAATTGAAAAACCAACAAATGATATCAAATGGAAACAACAACAAAAATGAGTGTTTAAATGAAAATAGAGAAGCTCCCCAAACTTTGTGCAAAGTTTAGAATACTTGTATTTGAATACAATATGCACAAATATGGAATCCTCGCTCCCCATAAGCATTTAAACCACATGAAATGAGAAAGAAGGAAATTGTGCACTCTTAAATGAATTAGAGAATCTCCCCAGAGATTGTGCACCAACTATAGTAATTGTATTTGGAAACAACGTGCAAAACCATGGACTCCTCACTCCTCCAAACTCATCTAACAATGCACTAAAAGGTCAATCAATTTGGAAGCCACAAAGAATCAAAAATAAATAAGAGGTGGTTCTCAAGAAATGCAAAAACAACCAAAGAATGATCTTCTCTTGTGTATATAAATTTCTAGGTGGAAAATGTCACAAAGAAAAATTCCCACAAAGAAATATGCAAAAACAAAATAGATACTCAAGAAAGCACATGAAAGGAAAAAAAAAAGGAAGTCATAGAATATACCAATAAGATGTTTTGCTTGAGAGCATGCTCAAGGGATGAAATATATCTTATTATACCTCGATAAGCTTCAAACACCAACATACTCCATACATTACAACTATTACCAAGGGAAGAAGGGGATAGAAGTAATATATGGAGAAAGGCAACAAGTATCACAAAATAGAAATCAACTTTGCAAAAAAATACTCACTATTGCACATAAGAGATATTGAGGAAACAGTATGCAACAAAATTGCTAGATTGAAATATTTGGGATAGGTGAATCATGAGCATGATTTTCTATAGTCCCCATTATATGCACTCATCTAAACATACACACAATTGCAGTAGAGAGAACTCTTCAAAGTCAAAGCAAGAATCCCAACACATGCAAGTACACAAATTCATGCCAACAAGCAACCTACAAAAGGTTGGGAACAAGATATGTATGCATGAGAGAGATACTTGTTACCGAGATAAAATTGGTAGGAGGAATAAGATATGAATTCGTTGATCATCCTAGCATGCATCCAATTGACATGTATACGACACTTCTTCCTTGTTCAAGATACAAGCACCCAATATATATCCCTAATGTACCTAAAACACAATTAAGTACACTATGGTCCCCAAACAAATTGGGTCCAAAGTAGGTAGTGCAACTACAATACATAGGAGAGCCTCCACACAAATATGTGCATATTGATATGAAATTGAATTTCATGCACATCTTAGCCCATTAGGATTTGGTGGAGTTTCCCCTATATTTTGGATCAAAGAAAGCAAGCATGCCATAATAATATACATATAGTAAATATGCATGCATAAGACTTTCAAGAACCAAAGGAGATACAATTTGAACAAAAACACCAATAAACCAACAAGGCAACACAAAGGTGTGACTTAACACAAGGTTTCCAAATTGTATCAAAGAACCAAATCAACACATGAAGGAACACAATATCAATAAATGAATTAGGCAAAAGCCAAAGAGCAAACAAAATAGAAAAAAATACCAATGCTCAAGGGTTTATCTCATCCTAAATGAGCAAAACAAGAGACAAAGAATGAGATAAAACCAACTCGCAAAGAGAGCAAGGTTCCACCAACCAAAACAAACTCTTCACACTTTTCATGATGGGACACAAAGTACCAACACAAAAAGATCGAGCTTCTAAGCACAAAAAATGGATCAAATCAAGAAGCAAAAAAGAAGTTCTAGATAATATAGGAGAGCTCCCCCATAAGTAGAGCATTATATATAATTTTTCCTTTGAATGCAAAATGCCAACAAATGAGACAATCACTACTACCTCGACTAAATAAAACACAAGGGGATACCAATAAAATAAGAAGATCCACAAGAAGCAAGGAAAGCTTGGGAGCACAAAGAAAAACATTTTCTTGGCCAAAGATAAGGCAAATAAGCAAAGGCCAAAGTGAATATGATCAATAAAATCTACCATATATGGAGTACCAATTGTCTAAAGACAATAAATATAAGGGAAATTTTCTCTAGGTAGTTTGCGAGGATATCACGAGCATATTCACAACAAGAAGCATATAACAAAGCATGAGAAATGAGCTTGATGCTTCGAGAGACATTCTTGATTGCTTCAAATAGTCACACAATAACTAGTGATTGGATTAAATAGAAGCAAGTGGTTCCCATGAGGATATATATAGATCCAAATATGAGGAAACACATACCAAGAATCACTCTCACACACAAGATCCAAGAAATGAGCAATAAAACATCCAAGCAAATTGAACTTGTACGAGTAAATGTGCCACATAGTAGCTAGATAATTCTCAATATCAATTATAAGTGGCACAACCTCAAAAGTCCACATTTTCTAGGTTTGTAAGATGCCCAAAGCATACAACCCCCCCATAATGTGATAAACAAAGAAATCTCAACAAGAGGCAACAGAAGATCAAAATATAGGTATTAATGGACATTTATGGAAACGAGTTTATCATAGAAAGACATACCACATAGAGACTAGATAAACATACAATATAACTATTAAGTGGTTTTCCTCATGTACACACATTTTAGGGTTGTGGAATGCCCAAGCATGACACTCCCCCAAAACGGAATAGTCCATTAATCCCTCATAAGAGCCAACTAGGATACAAACTAGAAACAATAAAGGCTCCAAACCAAGAAACACAAATACATGGTGTGCCAACCAACATACACAAATATAATTCATATATCAATATAAGTAAGTGGGAAGCACAACATGTACAAACATATGCAAGGTACAAAACCAACACATACATGCACAAGGGAGCAAGTAACCATCAATGGAAAGGAGTTAAGCACAAGTTACCGCAAGGAGGAACATTGGATATATGTTAGAAGCGAGATAGCCCAAATGACTTGACTTTGATAAACAAGAAAATGGTGAAGATCCCTCAATGCTTCATTAGGTAGCCAAGTCTCCAATGCCCTCCAACAAACACCTATTTATCAAGTTTTAGCTAGTTGGTCCCCAACCAAGTTGGGTCCTAATAAGTTAGTCACAATAGGCTTGGCCACCCAAATGGTTCTTTTCTTGACACCACTTTGATCACCAACAAATTTGGCAAATATATTGCCACCCTCATCCTTACGAAGTGAATAAGCATCATCAATCAAGATAGGATGGGAGGATGAGTTACCCATGGTGCATGAGGAATAAAGGTGCCCCTTCTCACGGCATATGTAGCAAGTTATTCTCTTGCCATATTTCTTCTTGGGAGGAGCTACACCATGAAGAAGAGCTTGAGGCTTCTTGGGAAGTGGCCCATATTGATCTTGTGGAGGAGCTTGAGGCCGCTTCCCTCGTTGCTTCTGTAACATCCCTAAAATCATGTTTTCAAAGATTGCATATCATCCATGCATGCATAATCATTTAGGGATCAATTTCAAAGTCATTTCAAAGAAAACAGAAGCATTGAGTGCTTATTCTTTTATGTAGACAAGCACTGATCCAATGCTACTCTCTAGTGAGAGAATATTTGTTTCAAACCAAGATTTGTTTGTTCATAAGTTGGTTTGGTTGAGTTCCAAAGCTTGGACAAAATTTCCAAAAACAAAATATAGTTTTAAACCCATTTTCATATCTTTATCAAATCTTGTGCTAAGGCACTGTTTTTTTTTTAAAATTTTCAAAGGAACCAAGCAAGTCTAGTGAGACATCATGGTTTTATACTAAAAAATATGCAGGTTTCAATTTATAAAAATCCAGAAAGATTTGGAATTCAAACACATTTGAATTCATTTGAAAAGGTTTCCTGAAAATTGAATTAGAAAAAGAAAAAGGTTAAGAAAGCAGAACTGGGCCAGGCGCTACCCATTTGGCCCAGCAACCAAAGCAGCCCACCCGGGGTTCCCCTTTCCTCTCTGTTTCTCACCTCAGCAACACACACACACCCGCTGGCAGCCCGACCCTACCTTGCCCCGTCAGCGTCGTTCCTAATCAACGCGCGCAGTCACTGCTCGCCATTACCTCGCCGCAGTCATTGCCCCGCTTAAATACCCTTGATGCAGGGAGTGATCCTCCCCCTGCACCGGCTATTTAATCCCCTCCCCTCTCCGCATCTTTCCCCTCACTCAACGTCTCTTCTCTGCCACCAGGCTGCCCATAATCCCACTTGCACTGCCGCGGTACCGAGCATCTCCAGCGTGCGATTCCGGTAAGCATCGACCGCCCCCTGTCTCTGAACCATACGAGCATGATCAGTGTGTCCTTTCGCATCTTATCATGCCCTTCTTTTGCTCTGTATCGCCCTAGAGCATCGTCATCGTCCACCTCTGGAAGCAACCGAAGCTCAGCCCAACTCCGGCGGCACCCACTGGTAGTTCCCGACCGCCCCTTCCTCTCTTCTGGTTACTCACATGTTCGCCAGGCTTGTGCGCATCTAACGGCATCTCTGGTTTGTCTTAGAGCGCACCACAACCTCGCCCCCGACAACGCCAGAGATTGCCCGACGACAGGCTTCACTCCGACGAGCAATAGCAGCCGAGTTCGAGCGCCCTGTCTCTCCCTCGACCACCTTGAGCTTCACTGTAGTCCCGCGAACACGGTAAGCACCTCCACTCCTCCCCGCGCGACCTAAATCGCCGGAAACCTCTCTGACAGAGCCGCGCCGCCGCTAGCGCCGCCCATCTGTGGTCGTTTCATCTGTAGCCGTAGGATCTAGATCCAGCGATTAGAATTAGATCTGTAGCGAAGCGGTACAGGCAGATCAGGACCGTGCGTGTTAAGTTAGATCTAACGGCCCACGAGTGTGATCCGGTGCGAAACGGTATCAGCCAATCAGACGCTGCCGCGTGGCTAGTTCTTTGTTTTTAAAAATCTGAATTAGATCTATTAGTGATTCAAACTTGTAAATTCATAACTTTTGATCCACACGCTCAAATTTTGTAAATTTTATATCATTGGAATCAGGAGAAAGAATTCTATCTTTTTATGCAATGTGTTTAATCTTTTGCCTATGTAAAAATGGTTATTTTTGGAGAGACATTTGTAGTTTTAATTTGAGTAATGAAATTAATTGAAAAATGTTATAAAGATCAAATAAAGTTTATCTTGAGTATCTTGGTCTTGTTTATGTTTCAGTACTGTATACTTGTCTTGTTTGGTGTAGAAAAATCATCACATGGCATTTTCATACATTCATATATTTTTGTTTATATACTTTGTTATGTGATTTTGGTGCCATTATTTTATGTGTAGATTTTGGTGCTAATAGTGATTGTGGTTGTGAAGATTGTTGCTACTCCCCAAACTACCAAGGCAAGTGGTGCTTCATGTTTTATCCCGATATTTTTACCTATGCATTAGAAATATTGTGTATAGGACTTGCATGAATATTTTGCTAAGTATCTATATGCTATGCTTGGGAAATCATAGTAGTTGTAGAATTGTTGGAATTTCCTCTAAGTTAAGATGCTTACTATTGCCATGCTTAGCCTAGCTAGTAGCAACCAAGGGTGGATTATATATTCATGCTATGTGAAATATATCTAAGTCATTGACTTGTGTTTTTGCTAATAAAACAACTAAGTGAATGAAACACCTGGGTGGAATGGAAAGAATGGTTTGTGTTGAGTGGTTACACAAGGCCCATTTCTATGGTTTACCTTGTGTATCTCACTTGTGGAAAGCCACCCAGGATCAAAGGGATTTGAGATGCCAAATGTTAAGAAGCTTCTAGTGCAGCCACATGGCAATATGGGATCTGCTTGGATCATATAGGTTGCAATAACTTAGCCATTTGGACAGTTGGTGGTAGTGGGATGATAGGTTGGAACGCGTCCATTTGGTCTAAGGGAAGGCTTCTGAAAGGTCTTGTCTTGGTGAAAATCAAGTCTTGTGGGGAAAGTGCACAACCTCTGCAGATGGAAGAATCTAAGTACTTAGCCAAGTCCCTGGTATTGGACAACTTGAGCATCAAGACATGTAAGATATCAAGAATCTCCTCATCCCAATTTTCTAAGTTAAAACTTGTGGTTGAACAAGGGTGAAGGTTCACCAATTTCTATTGGTGATTCCTTGGGAAAGTTTTATCAAAGAAAAACTTAGTGTTATCAACTAATAGGTAAAACCTATTTTGAGCAAAGCAAGCCTAAGCCACACTTAGCCAAGTGCATGTAGTATCTAGATGCTAATATTCTACAAAGGTATCACTTGCTAATACTATTCCAATGTATTGACCCACTGTGGCTGTAACTTGTGATGTTGCGGGTTACTCTGATGATGATTAGGGGTTATGAGTGTACACTCAACATGCTTGCCTGTGGCACATGAAGATGAAGACTTATTTATCTTATTCTATATTTGAACTCTTTTATTAGGCCTGTGGCCATGGAGTTGTAAAAGACTATGTTTGTCTCTGGAATGATATGTAATAATGACCTTTGTATCTGTGTACTTCATCTTAAACTGTGGATGCTAGCATTGATACATGGACTAGCATTGCAATCATAGGGATCCTTACCTTTATAAGGGAGGGATATTACAGATGGAATCAGAGCACTGTGTTGCCTATAGGATTATGTCCCTAGGATTGGATTAGAAACCACTAAGGAAAAAAATTCAACAATTTCCACACTTGTCTTTTTCTTCTCATAAGCTTTTCTAATCTTCTTTCTCATCTCTATTTGTAGATGAACTCCATCAATGAAGCCATGAGGAAGGGACCACTCATGACTATGACCTTGGAGTGTGAGACAGAATTTCCCAAGGCTCTCAAGGACCTCATGGTTGCCATGGGAATACATGGTGCAACTGTGTACAAAGGTTTCCCCGTGATGGATGAAGGAGTGGAGTACTGGTGGGTGCAACTTCACTTGTATAAAAACAAGGAAGACAACCACAAGGAATCAGGATTCTGCATGGTCACCAACTCAGTGATGCACACCACATTCTTTGACTTTGCAAGAGATGCAGCTTGGAAGGCCATCAAGGAGCTTGGTGATAGACTCAAGTGCAGAATGCTTAACACCCAAAATGACCTTAGGGAAGAAAAGAAGCATACCCAAGAGTTAGAGGCTACCAACCAACGTTTAAGAGAGGACATCATAGACTTAGCAATGGAGTCATGTGATCAGGATCGACAGATTTCCTCTAGGGATGCCCTGTTAGCTAACTTGGCAAGTGAGATGGGATTGTAATGTACTTCACTAGTTGGACCACCACACTTATCGTCTTATTTACAGAACTTTTGTCTAAATTATAATGAACCTTGGATGCTTGTAATGGATTTATGTATGCCATGACTTGTGTGTTTGATTTCCAATGATATGCCTGTGATGCTTTGTCTTGTGATTTTCTCTATCTATGTTGATTCTAACTTTTTCTATCTTATAAAATAGATGCCTAATGTTACTATCAGCACGGCTGAAGAGTTTAAGGGAACTCGTTTTAGCACTCGTCTTATTGATCTCACTAGTGTGCTCAATCTTCCGCTTCCTAGCATCATGATTCTTCCCCTCACCAAGTTTGAGAGGAAGGACCTTTGGGGCTTGAAGGTTACTCAGCCAGGACGCTAGACTGAGCCAGCCACGGAGGCTATCACCTTCAAGCTTATGCATGACAAGGAGAGAGGCCTAGAGGTAGTCATGCAGGATTTACTTGGGCGTCTGTTAGGGAGGCACTCTCGGGAGATCAGAGGTACTCCCTTCCACGCTTTCAGAAGATGCGAAGAGGATGGTGAGGCTATTGAGTTCGAGGATACTGCTAGAGAGACGGCATAGCCGATTCATTTGTACCTTCAGGACCTAGAGGTTCTACTTAGGCACCTAGATACTGATAGGACCAACGTCATGCTTAGCAATGACGAACTCTAGGTGCAGCTTCGTGAGAAGGACAAGCTCTTCACGGAGCAAGATGAGATAGTCAAGGAAATGGAAGCCAAGTTTGAGAGTCAGGATAGAAAGTTCAAGTGTCAAGAGAAAAGAGTCCAAGATAGGAACAAGAGGATTCGAGAGATGACTGCAGAACTAGAGGCCAAGGACTTCGAGCTCGAGCATCAGCAGGTTGTGATTGAGAGACTTTGTTCATAGAAGAGGGCTCTCAAAGCCAAGGTAGAGGCCTTGACTACCAATGTCAAGGAGTACAAGACCGCTATGGAGAATGCAGGTCTTACACTTGTCGATGAGGAGGTTGATGCAGAGGAGTAGTGATATCTACTCGTTTAATTATCATTTACTGTACTTATGATTTTGAGTCGCAATGACCATCCAACATGTGGATGGCTTGCTATTGGTGTGTTTACTTTTCAAACTTGTTGTTTACATCGTTGAACTTTATTTTGATGCTTGTTTGGTGATTGTCTATATGATGTATTGTGCATGTTAAGCACCTATGGGTATCTCATTCTTATCCTTATTTAAAACCACAGATGCCTCCTCGACGTGCCAACCCCAACCCGAACAACAACAATGTCACCCCCGAGATGCAGCAGCTGATGACATCACAGACACAGCTGATGCAGATGATGACTACTTTCATACAGAATCAGAATAACAACAACAACGACAATCAGAACAATCCACTAGGTTTTGACATGCTCACCAGATTCCTAAGACTGAGGCCAGCAAAGTTCTCAGGAACTACTGATCCCATGGTGGCCAATGATTGGCTACGTTCAGTGAACAAGGATTTGGTAACTGTCGGCTGTACCGACGAGGAGAAAGTCAGGTTTGCAGCACACTTGTTGGAAGGACCAGCAGCTACTTGGTGGGATAATTTCCAGATCACCACTCCCATTGAGGATGTGACATGGGCTATCTTTGAAGATGGTTTCCGTACAGCTCACATCTCATCCGGAGTGATGAGTTTGAAGAAGAAGGAGTTCCATAACTTGAAGAAGCGCCACCGCAGCGTGGCTGAATATATTGAGGAGTTCAACAATCTGGCGCGTTATGCACCGGATGAAGTTGACACTGATGCCAAGAGGAAAGAGAAGTTCCTCGAAGGATTGAATGATGAACTGAATCTACAATTGTCTATGGCCTATGTCCCCACCTACCAATCTCTTTGTGACAAGGCTGTCATCTTGGAGAGCAAGATGAAACAGGTTGAAAGCAGAAAGAGGAAACACAACTCTGACAAGCACAACTCGGGATCGTCTCACAAGCGTTCCCATTATGATGATAGTGGGAGTTCGGGATCCCACAAGCATGGAAAGTACAACAGACACCACAACCACAACCGTCATCATGACAACAAGCATCACCGTAGTCATGACAATGACAAGTACAAGAATCACAAGGGTGGATACAAGAGTCACCACAATGGAAGTGGAAGTGGTAGTGGAAGCCAGCCTGTCAAGAAGGATCTTAGTCAGTTTGAATGCTTCAAGTGCAAGAAGATGGGGCATTATGCAAATGAATGCCCAAAAAATAAAGTTGAAGGACCCAACAAGCCCAACCCTTTCCAGAAGGGACAAGTGAACCACATCAATGTGGAAGAAATCTATGAGGAACCTGATGCTGTTGCTGGTAAGTTCAAACTCAATTCTGTTCTAGCATTTGTTCTCTTTGATACTGGCGCATCTCATTCATTCATATTAAGATCATTTGTTGAAAGAAATGAACTACCAGTAGAAACTATTGGGTGTCCTATAAAAGTAAGTTCTCCTGGCAGAGAAATGATAGTGAACTCAGGATGTCATTTTGGGAATGGACTGGATGACTAAGAACAAGGGAGTGCTAGATTGTGCCAACCATACCGTCACACTCACAACTCCAGAAAACAAAAGTATTAGATTCAAGACTAACTTTGAACCAAAAGGGAGTAAGCTAAATTCTCTTAAGGGGGTAGATAGTGTGCCAATTGTGAGTGAATATACAGATGTGTTTCCGGAAGAATTACCGGGAATGCCACCATATAGAGATGTGGAATTTCTGATTGATTTGCTACCAGGACCAGGACCAATAGCAAAGAGACCTTACAAGATGTTAGTTGATGAGTTGAAAGAACTCAAGAAACAACTTGGAGAATAGTTGCAGAAAGGATTTATTCAACCAAGTTCTTCATCCTGGGGAGCACCAGTTTTGTTTGTGGAAAAGAAAGATAGAAGTCAAAGGGTATGCATAGATTACCGTTCACTCAATGAGGTGACTATCAAAAACAAATACCCTTTGCCTAGAATCAATGACTTGTTTGATCAGTTAGAAGGAGCCTGTGTATTCTCAAATATTGATCTCCGGTCAGGTTATTTCCAGCTCAAGATAAGAGAACAAGACATACCTAAGACAACTTTCACCACTAGGTATGGATTGTATGAGTACACCGTGATGCCATTTGGTTTGACCAATGCACCAGCTTACTTCATGAATATGATGAACAAGGTGTTCATGGAGTTCCTTGACAAGTTTGTTGTCGTTTTCATCGATGACATTTTGATCTACTCCAAGAGCAAAGAAGAGCATGAAGGACATTTGCGTTTGATACTTGAGAAGCTTAGAGAGCATAATCTGTATGCCAAATTCAGCAAGTGTGAATTTTGGTTAAATGAAGTTGGATTTCTTGTAAACGTTGTGTCAGGTGATGGTGTAGCAGTTGATCCCGCTAAAGTGTCAGCTGTAACTGAATGGGAATCTCCTAAGTCAATAAAAGAGGTTTGTAGTTTCCTTGGCTTGGCAGGATACTATAGAAGATTTATTGAGAATTTCTCCAAGGTAGCTAAGCCAATGACAGAGTTACTAAAGAAAGACAAGAAATTTGCTTGGTCTGAAGGATGTGAGCTCAGTTTCCAAGAATTGAAGAAGAGACTAGTGACATCACTAGTCTTATGTCTGCCAAATTTGGAGAAAGATTTCTAGGTTTATTGTGATGCATCTCATCATGAATTAGGTGCAGTGCTAATGCAAGAAGGGAAAGTTGTGGCTTATGCCTCGAGACAACTCAAAACTCATGAGGTAAATTGCCCTACTCATGATTTAGAGTTATCCTCGGTTGTCCATGCACTCAAAACATGGAGACATTATTTTTTGGGAAAGCGATGTGAAGTGTTCACAGATCAAAAAAGTTTGAAGTATATCTTCACCCAGAAAGAAATCAACATGAGACAAAGAAGATGGCTAGAACTCATCAAGGACTACGTCTTGAGTTTGCAATACCACCCCGGTAAAGCAAATGTTGTAGCGGTTGCACTAAGCCGTAAGGTATTTTGGAATGGCCTTACTAAGGGAGAGTTGCCAGATGATCTGTGTGCCCAATTTAGAGAACTCAGATTGGAGATTGTGCCTGAAGGACATCTCATGTCATTGGATGTTCAACCCACTTTGTTGGACAAAATCAAAGAAGCCCAAAAGATAGACAAGGAAATTGAAGAGATTAAGGAAAAGATTGGCAAGGGAAAAGCCAAAGGATTCCATGAAGACGAACAAGGTACTTTATGGTATGGAAAACGTATCTGTGTTCCACAAGATCCGGAGCTTTGGAAACTGATTTTACAAGAAGCGCACAACTCACCATATTACATTCATCCGGGTAACACCAAAATGTACATGGATATGAATGAAAGATTTTGGTGGAATAATCTCAAGAAAGGCATCGCCGAACATATTGCTTTGTGTGATGTATGTAGTAGAGTGAAAGCGGAACATCAGAAACCAGTAGGATTGCTACAACCACTACCTATTCCTGATTGGAAATGGGACAAGATTGGCATGGATTTCATCACTAGATTGCCAAGGACCAGGTCTGGATATGATTCTATTTGGGTAGTAGTGGATCGCCTAACTAAAGTGGCTCATTTCATACCTGTGAAGACAACCTACACAAGTGCTAAGTTGGCCAAGATATACATGAATAGGATTGTGTGTCTGCATGGGGTACCCAAGAGTATTGTGTCTGATAGGGGAACTCGGTTCACTTCTCATTTTTGGAGTCAACTACATGAATCTTTGGGAACGAGATTGGAATTCAGCACTGCTTTTCATCCTCAGACTGATGGACAGACAGAAAGGACCAACCAGATTCTCGAAGATATGCTGAGAGCATGTGCTCTAGACTATGGAGCTAGTTGGGATGAAAGTCTGCCTTATGCAGAATTCTCTTACAATAACAGCTATCAAGCTAGTATTGAGATGGCACCGTTTGAGTTTCTCTATGGTAGAAAGTGTACCACCCCATTACTATGGAATGGTGTGGGAGAAAGAAATTTGTTCGGACCAGAACTAATCAAGGAGGCTGAAGAGATATTCAAGATAGTTAAGGACAGATTGAAGATAGCACAGTCCCGACAGAAGAGCTATGCAGATCCTAAGCATAGAGAAGTCACCTATGAAGTGGGTGATAGAGCTTATCTTGGAGTGTCACCACTTCGTGGAGTGAAGAGATTTGGAGTCAAAGGAAAATTGGCCCCAAGATATGTTGGACCATTCAAAATTCTGAGTCGTAAAGGAGAAGAGGCTTATGAGATTGAATTGCCAGAATCTTTGTCTGCAGTTCACAATGTGTTTCATGTGAGTCAGCTAAATAAATGCCATCGAGAGATGGAAGAGACTTCTTTGAAGGATACTATACCTTTGGAGGAGGTTCAATTGTAGAGTGATCTCACTTATAAGGAAAAACCTATCAAGATTCTTGAGACTGCAGAAAGAGTTACTCGGACTAAGACTATCAAATTCTGCAAAGTTCAATGGAACCATCATTCTGAAGAAGAAGCAACATGGGAAAGAGAAGATGATCTTCGGAAAGACCACCCTCACCTATTTGCTAGCCAATCCGAATCTCGAGGGCGAGATTCACCTTAAGGGGGTTAGATTTGTAACATCCCTAAAATCATGTTTTCAAAGATTTCGTATCATCCATGCATGCATAATCATTTAGGGATCAATTTCAAAGTCATTTCAAAGAAAATAGAAGCATCGAGTGCTTATTATTTTATGTAGACAATCATTGATCCAATGCTACTCTCTAGTGAGAGAATATTTGTTTCAAACCAAGATTTGTTTGTTCATAAGTTGATTTGGTTGAGTTCCAAAGCTTGGACAAAATTTCCAAAAACAAAATATGGTTTTAAACCCATTTTCATATCTTTATCAAATCTTGTGCTAAGGCACTGTTTTTTTTTAAATTTCAAAGGAACCAAGCAAGTCTAGTGAGACATCATGGTTTTATACTCAAAAATATGCAGTTTTCACTTTATAAAAATCCAGAAAGATTTGGAATTCAAACACATTTGAATTCATTTGAAAAGGTTTCCTGAAAATCGAATTAGAAAAAGAAAAAGGTTAAGAAAACAGAACTGGGCCAGTCGCTACCCATTTGGCCCAGCAACCAAAGCAGCCCACCCGGGTTTCCCCATTCCTCTCTGTTTCTCACCTCAGCAACGCGCACCCACCCGCTAACAGCCCGACCCTACCTTGCCTCGTCAGCGTCGTCCCCAATCAACGCGCGCAGTCACTGCTCGCCGTTACCTCGCCGCAGTCACTGCCCCGCTTAAATCCCATTGATGCAGGGAGTGATCCTCGCCCCCTCTCCGGCTATTTAATCCCCTCCCCTCTCCGCATCTTTCCCCTCACTCAACGTCTCTTCTCCGCCACCAGGCTGCCCAGAATCCCACTTGCACCGCCGCGGTACCGAGCATCTCCGGCGTTCGATTCCGGTAAGCATCGACCGCCCCTATCTCTGATCCATACGAGCATGATTAGTGTGTCCTTGTGCATCTTCTCATTCCCTTCTTTTGCTCTCTATCGCCCTAGAGCATCGTCATCGTCCACCTCTGGAAGCAACCGAAGCTCAGCGCAACTCCGGTGGCACCCACTGGTAGTTCCCGACCGCCCCTTCCTCTCTTCTGGTTACTCACATGTTCGCCAGGCTTGTGCGCATCTAACGGCACCTCTAGTTTGTCTTAGCGCGCACCACAACCTCGCCCCCGATGACGCCAGAGCTTGCCCGACGACAGGCTTCACTCCGACGAGCAATAGCAGCCGAGTCCGAGCGCCCTGTCTCTCCCTCGACCACCTTGAGCTTCACTGCAGTCCCGCGAACACGGTAAGCACCTCCACTCCTCCCCGTGCGACCTAAATCTCCGGCAACCTCTCTGACAGAGCCGTGCTGCCGCATCGCCACCGCTGGCGCCGCCCATCAGTGGTTGTTTGATCTGTAGCCGTAGGATCTAGATCCAGCGATTAGAATTAGATCTGTAGCGAAGCGGTACGGGCAGATCAGTACCGTGCGTGTTAAGTTAGATCTAACGGCCCGCGAGTGTGATATGGTGCGAAACGGTATCAGCCAATCAGACGCTGCCGCGTGGCTAGTTCTTTGTTTTTAAATATCTGAATTAGATCTATTAGTGATTCAAACTTGTAAAATTCATAACTTTTGATCCACACGTTCAAATTTTGTAAATTTTATATCATTGGAATCAGGAGAAAGAATTCTATCTGTTTATGCAATGTGTTTAATATTTTGCCTCTATAAAAATGGTTATTTTTGCAGAGACATTTGTAGGTTTAATTTGAGTATGGAAATTATTTGAAAAATGTTTTAAAGATCAAATAAATTTTATTTTGAGTATCTTGGTCTTGTTTATGTTTTGGTACTGTATACTTGTCTTGTTTGGTGTAGAAAAATCATCACATGGCATTTGCATACATTCATATATTTTTGTTTGTATACTTTGTTATGTGATTTTGGTGCCATTATTTTATGTGTAGATTTTGGTGCTAATAGTGATTGTGGTTGTGAAGATTGTTGCTACTCCCCAAACTACCAAGAAAAGTGGTGCTTCATGTTTTATCCCTATATTTTTACCTATGCATTAGAAATATTTTGTATAGGACTTGCATGAATATTTTGCTAAGTATCTATATGCTATGCTTGGGAAATCCTAGTAGTTGTAGAATTGTTGGAATTTTCTCTAAGTTAAGATGCTTACTATTGCCATGCTTAGCCTAGCTAGTAGCAACCAAGGGTGGATTATATATTCATGCTATGTGAAATATATCTAAGTTTGTAACATCCCTAAATTCATGATTTCAAAGATTGCATATCATTCATGCATGCATATAGTTTTGAGATCAATTTCAAAACAATTTCAAGAAAACAGAAGCACATAGTGCTATCATTTTATGTGAGCAAACTGAAATCAAATGACCATCCCCATTTGAGAGCTTAAGTGTTTTAAAACCAAGTTTGTTTGTTTCCCTTGTTGATAGGATTGAGTGTGGAGTTAGAACAAAATTTTACAAAATAAAAATGGTTTCAAAACCATTTTCAAACATTGGCAAACCAAGTGCAATGTCACTGTTATTTTGTCTTTCCAAAAATGACCAAGCCCACTCAAGGTGACCACATGGTTTTATGCCTAGATTTGTGACTGTTGCACACTGCAAAAATCCTGAAAATATTTGAATTCAAATAGAGTTTGAATTCATTTGAAAATCATTCCAGAAAATCAAATTAGAAAAAGAAAAGGATTAAAGAAAAGGAAAAGGGTCGGCGCTGCTATTCTGGCCCAACAGCGAAACCAGCCCAGCTAGCCCACCCGGGTCCCCTCTCTCTCTCGCACGCGCAGACGCACCCAGCGAGTCGCTGACACTCGGACCCCACTCCCTCTCTGTTGATTTCGCTGACAAGCGGGCCCTGTCCACGTCGTCATCGTCTTCCCCCAGATTCCGCGCACGAACACCGCCGCTTGCCGTTGCTGCGTTGATTCCGCGACGTAATTGGCATTGAATCACTGGGCGTTTCTTGTCGAGCTCTTGCCTACTTAAGCCCCTCCCTCTCGCGGCCATTTCCCCTCACCCAATTTCCTCTCCACGCCACCAGGCTGCTCGCAACTCGCCAAACACCGCCGTAGCTCCGACGACCTCCGGCAGCAAATTCCGGTGAGTTCCGACCGCCCCTGAGCCTCTGATTCAAACGAGTGTGTCCAGCATGATCTCGTGCATCTTCTGATGCCCTTTGCTTGCCTGCTTGTGAACCAGGACGTCGTCCCCGTTCGTGCCCGCAACCGACCGAGCCGCCACTCAACTCCGGCGACCAATTACGGTAAGCATAGCGCGCCCCTTGATCTCTCTCGCATACGAGGTTGTTCGCCACCGTCTTGCGCATCTTCTAAACCATCTGGTTCGTGCTAGGGCGATGCGGAACCTTGGCAACGACCTCGACAGCAACCACCTGACGCCGTGCACGACTCCGACGAGCTCCAGCAGCCCATACTGTGCGCCCCTTGCAAAGCCACCGCCACCTTGAGCTTCAGCAACTCTCCGCGGTTCTGGTAAGCACCCTCTCCCCTCCCCGGATGACCTAGAACGCCAGCACCGCCACTGACAGACGCGCCGCCACCAGTCGCCGCCGCTAGCGCCGCTAGGCTATGGTCAGAGCAACGATAGCCGTTAGATCTGTATCGTAAGGACTAGATTAGATCTGAGCGAAACGTTTTCTTTGAATCTGGCGCGTTGGATCTGACTTGATCTGACGGCATGGAAGGGTGATCCTGAGCGAAGCGGTATCGACCAATAGGATAGCGCCGCGTGGCTAGGGTTTGGTTTAAAAACAGAATTTGAAATCTGATTTATATCCAAATTTGTTTTAGCTATAACTTTTGATCCACACATTAGAATTTGACAAGTTTTATACCGTTGGAATCAGGAGAACAAGCCCTTTCTGTTTATGCAATGTGTTTAATGTTTAGCTTCTGTTAAAATGATTTTTTCTGCAGAAACTTGTTTAGGACTAAATTGATTATATGAGTTGTTTAGGAAATTGTTTTAGTGTCAAATAAACTTGGTTTAGCAAGTTTTTGACTTGTTTAAGATTCAGTACTATCCACTTGCTTGGTTGAGTTTTAAAAATCATCCCTTAGCATCTTGCATGCATGCATATATATTTTTGATTGTATATGTTTTGTATGTGATTGTGGCTATATTCTATGTGTAGATTTTGGTGCTAGTGATTGTGATTGTGAAGAGTGCTACTCTCCCAACTACCAAGGCAAGTGGTACTTCATGAATATTTCTATCCCTATATTTTTTATACAAGCATTAGAAATATTTTGCTAAGTCTTGCATGTTACTATTTTGCCAAATGCCATGTTGGGAAATCCTAAGTAGTTGTAGAGTTGCTAGGAAATTTCTAAGTTAAGTTACTATCTATGCCATGCTTAGCCTAGCTAGTAGCAAACAAGGGTTGGTGAAATATACATGCTATGATGAAAATATTTCTAAGTCTTTGGACTTATGTTTTTCTTAATAAAACAACTAAGTCAATGAATCACCTGGGTGGAAAGGGACTTGATTGGTGGTTTTGGTTGAGTGGTTACACAAGGCCCATGGCTATGGTTTACCTTGTGTATCTCACTTGTGGAAAGCCACCCAGGAACAAAGGAATTTTAGAGGCCAAGTGTTGAGAAGCTTCTAGTGCAACCACTAGAAGGAGCTTAATCAACGACTTGTTTGATCAGCTAGAAGGAGCTTGTGTGTTCTCAAAGATTGATCTCCGGTCAGGTTATTTTCAACTCAAGATAAGAGAACAAGACATACCAAAAACAGCATTCACTACAAGGTATGGGTTGTATGAGTATACCGTAATGCCTTTTGGTTTGACAAATGCTCCAGCATACTTCATGAATATGATGAACAAGGTGTTCATGGAATTCCTTGACAAGTTTGTTGTCGTTTTCATCGATGACATCTTAGTCTACTCCAAGAGCAAAGAAGAACATGAAGGACATTTGCGTTTGATACTTGAGAAATTAAGAGAGCATAAACTTTATGCCAAATTCAGCAAGTGTGAGTTCTGGTTGGATGAAGTGGGTTTTCTTGGTCATGTTATGACTAAGGATGGTGTAGCAGTTGATCCTGCTAAAGTTTCAGCAGTGACTGAATGGGAATCTCCCAAGTCAGTGAAGGAAGTTCGTAGTTTCCTTGGCTTAGCGGGTTACTACAGAAGGTTCATTGAGAATTTCTCTAAGGTAGCCAAGCCTATGACTGAATTGTTAAAGAAAGACAAGAAGTTTGCTTGGTCTGAAGGTTGTGAACTCAGCTTTCAGGAGTTGAAGAAGAGACTTGTGACAGCACCAGTCTTGTGTCTGCCAGATTTGGAAAAAGATTTCCAAGTATATTGTGATGCATCTCATCAAGGTTTGGGTGCAGTACTTATGCAAGACGGTAAAGTTGTGGCTTATGCCTCGAGACAACTCAAAACTCATGAGGTGAACTACCCTACTCATGATTTAGAGTTAGCCTCTGTTGTCCATGCACTAAAAACATGGAGACACTATCTTTTGGGAAAACGTTGTGAGGTGTTCACGGATCACAAAAGTTTGAAGTATATCTTCACCCAGAAGGAAATTAATATGAGACAAAGAAGATGGTTAGAACTTATCAAGGACTATGACTTAAGTTTGCAATACTGTAACACCCTCAGAATCGGCCCTATGCAAGTCTTAGCGATTCTCGCCAAACCCGCATAGAAACGATTCAAAGGTGCCCACCAGGCACTTTCGTGCGGGTGGAAAACGAAGTAATAACATTACACAACAGTCCTCGATGGGACCCACAGAACAGATATATATACAACACGACTCCATGAGTCAAGAATACAGATATACAAGACAAAGATCCAAATCACCTTGAAACGATAGAGCGTCCGAGTACGGACAAGATGCAAATTGAGCTAAGAGCCCTGAAGAATAGCCAATGGCGTCCATAACCCTGCCCAGGCCAAGCCGGAAGGGTAACCCTGCTAACGACGTCGATCTCAAAGCCTGCTTAAACAAAAGGGGTGCCGACAAAGGGCAAAGGAAAAAGAGAGAGCGGTCAGTACTGAGGCCAGTACACGGCGAGGCTAGAATTCGGCGGTCCTCGCCTACATAGGTATGGTGGACTGAAGCGGCAGTGCAGCATGTACTAAACAACCTATAGAGACTCGATATAACTGTCGGCTATCAGAGAGGGATAAGAAAGACCTATTCAGAACCATCCTGATACTACCACCAAACATACCCATCATGGTATTTCCCCCTCGACACCAAACGAGGAAGTCAACCGAGGAACTCACACAGTTGGCAGTTTTTATTTATTCAGTTATCGTTGCAGCAATTACTAGTCAAGTATAGATAGTCATCCTGATAAAATAAGCAGTGGGCAGTTTTATTTAACCATTCCGTTGTAGTTGCGACACTTACTAGTCAAATACAATTAGCATGAGATATCCCAAAACCCAACAGTTGTTGGTACTTTTATTTAGCCATTCCGTTGTAGTTGAGCTGATTACTAGTCACATCGGATACAAGTCAAATTATAACAGTAAACTTTAGTTATAGTTGTCTATGATCGAGAACTGTGCTCCAAGTCGTCCATAACCGCGGACACGGCTTTTCGAAAAGATTTAACCCTGCAGGGGTGCACCAAAGTATCCACACGCACTTCGACCCTTTTTGCCAGATCAATTAACATACACCCATCGGTATGTCGGCGGGGCCTAAGTCATGACGTTTCCCAGACCCAAAGCAAGTACATGGGGGCCACCCCACTAAGTCTACCCGCAACGAAGTCGGCCGGTCTCCGAGACGGACTCGGGGTTTGGGTGGACGGCTGTAAACGACTGGGAACCCGAAAAGATGACTGGGCTTGTCGATACAGCGAAAACGTGTCCCGATCCTAAACAGTACAGGTGCAGTACATCGCACAATTTAAATAAAGCAGTAAAGCATGGCATAAGTATAGAATAGTAAATAAAACCTCAAACTAGTTGTGGCCCCCAGTACAATACTTTGAAATCAGGTACTAATCAATGGGGTGCCCACACATCCCACATGTGGTTAGCGCCCTTGATCTCGGAACAGGTGTCAAGAACTCGGGGTCCTACGGGACACCAGTGAGCGGTCGGAAACCAAATATTGTCTATCACCCACCGGTGCCTCTGCATTTACCTACTTCAATTTTAGTTGTTAAACAGTAATTAAAGCCATGATCATCTCCAACATTAAACACACGGCAATACTCCAACAACTGTGGTACTTGACGACTCACAACAACACTTGAGCAAGCGACTACGACGCGCAAGTCCAACTATCTACCAAACAACAGGTAATAGGATGTGTCCAAGGCAATATGAGGCTGCAAGGGATATCACAGGCACGAAAACTAGAGCAACGCAACACGGATAGCAATAGATCAACAGGAGGGAATAAATACTATAAAAGTAAGATAGGTAGAAAGGGGGAGATGCTCGCCTGAAAAACATGGCCGAAGGTTCAACCGAAGATCGGGTCGACACTCGCATCAACTCATCGGCCTAATCCGTGAAGAAGCAAAGCACTAGAAGAAACACCGGATGCACTATTTAATGCTACGACACAAGATCAGGCATGATGCATGTATGATGTATGACATGGCAAAGATGCGATGCAATTAGGCAATATTAAGCGGAACCGGGGTCCCGACATCTAAATATATGGTTCTAGTTGTTTAGATACCCCGCATTTTAAATGTTGTCTTAACATGGCAAGATAAGTTACCGGTTCGCTACACAAATTTAAATGGAGTCCGGAATAAGACAAAGTTATCCCGCATATAGACTCCATATTTAATTATGAGATGAATTGGCATAATGCCCCCAAACCACATGATATGTATGCGAGTATGAACAATTTAATATGCGACAGTTTTATATCTAGCATTTATAAAATAGGGGCTCGGGAAAGGTTCACACATTAGGGGTCGGCGAACTTGGGCTCCGAGGGGTTCGGGGTCGGTCTCAGGGTTCGATGGGAGAACGGCTCGACGAGATCGGTCTCGGACAATGGAAGTCGATCTTGTCGCGTCCGAGAAGAAGAACTTGGTTGGCGTCGGGGGCACATTGGATCCGCCCTGGTCGGTGCCGATCTTGTCGTTGCGAAGATCTTGTCGGGTCCGCGCCATCGAGTCGGTCTTGGCATTCGGGGTGAAGAACTTGGCGTCCTCGAGAAAGCACTTGATGGTTCCGAGAAGGAGGTCCTGGCGCTTCGGATCGGTCTTCGGTTTCGTGTGGTAGATCTTGGTGTGCCGACATCACCGGATCCATGTAGGCGCACTCGGTCTCGGCGTCTTCGGGTAGCTGGTCTTGGCGTTCCGTGTCGAAGGCCTTGTCGACCCGCAGCAACGATCCTGGGGTTCGAGAAGAAGGTCTTGATGTGCCATGGCGTCTTGACAAATAATTGACCGCCTTGTCCGTCGAAATATTTCCCTATTGGACTTGAGCAGCTTCAACACACGCGGTAGGGCACATACGAGCTCATCTTGGCCAACTCTAGAACAGGAGCACATCAACAACGTTTGACAAACTTGGCATCGGGCTCCCTCTGACTTGCAGCAACCAGACTGAGGTCACCGCATGGCAACAGCAAAGACGCGTGACACGCACATGCGGGGTCCTGGAGTTGGCCGGGGACATGACGTCGGTCGGGGTCTTCGCTGAGCTTGGCGGCTGCTGCACGGACAGAGGCGGCGGCTGGACCCAGGGCAACGAGGAGGCAGGGCCGCGGATGGCGGGCGAGCGCCTGCGACGTTGATGGTGACCGGAAGAGGTGTCGAGGACGGCAGCGAGGCGTGGCGGCTTTGCTCGCGGGGAAGAACACGGGTGCGCGGCGGCCCGGTATTCCGGTGAGAGGACGTCGGTGGCGGTCGTGGGCCTTCGGGGGCGAGCGGTCCGGCGAAGATGAACGCCTGCAGAAACAGAGGAGGCAAGGCGGGGGCCCGCGGAAGGGACGGATGAGGCCGGCAGCGAGAGGCGGAGGCCGGCGCGAGGATGGCCGTGGAAGGGAAGGCGCGGGGAAGGCGAGCGGCGAGGGAACCGGCTCTGGGCGGCGGTCGGAGCCGAGCACGGGGAGGAGCGGCGAGGTGGAGGACATGCGGCCAGGGTCGGCGGAGCAGGCGGAGCGAGCCTGGCGGCAGGGGAGAGGGAGGGCGAGCGGAGGTTCGCGCGGCGGCGGCTGGACACAGAGGAGCGTCCGGAGCGGGCGGAGGAGGCTCGGTCGATCCGCAGGGAGGCGGCGGTTCGCGGAGGAGGGACGGCCCCGGCGGCGCTCGGCAAGAGCGAGGGCGGCCAGGCGGAGGCGGAGGAGGTCGCGGAGAGGGACGCCCGCGGAGGGAACCGCTAGCAACGGCGGCGGCGGGATCTGCGGGAAGGTGGAGGAGATGAGGGAGAGGAACGCGAGGTGGTGGGCCCAGGCGGTTCGGGAGGCGCGCGGTTGGTTGGTGGGGTGGGGCCAGACGGGAGTTAGGTGGCGGGTGGAGCACGAGGCGGGTTGGCCAGGGAGTGCGGGCAGGTGGGGGGGTGCGCGGCGGGGCCCACACGGGCAGGGCGACGCGGTCAGGGCGGCGGGAGTTTGGCGGCTGGGGGAGGGAAAAGAGGGAGGAGGGGGTAGGTGGGGTTGGGTAGGTAGGTTAGGGTTTGCTTTGCTGTTGGGGGTGGCCGGCTGGGCCGGGTCGGGCCTGGTTCGGCTGCCCCCTAAAAACAATATCAAACTTTTATTTAATTTGAATAGACTTTTGCAATTAATTTTTAGACAAATAAAAGACCCGGAAAAGCCTGGCGTTTTGATTTGAAATAAAGACGGGGCGTTTAGAAGACAAAAATAGATTTTTCGAAGATAGTTTTATGCAAACAAATGCAAGATGACATGACGATGCTCAAATGCAATGTGGCATGATGACATGAGCATGCGGTCATGATGATGCAATGCACAAAAACACCGCGATTTTCTAGTAGTGGTTTTGCGGGATGCCACAATTCGACACCACTAACAATGGATCTCGCCCTCGAGATCCGCCTCATGGTACCGGAAGGAAGGTCGGCGACCTGCGTCTTCTCGCTTCGTGTAGATCCTCGTGACACCACTAACAAGAGGTCGTTGTCCGTGATCGTCGAGAGAACACTCCGGGAACAAAAGGTCGAAGGTAGAGGTATCAACAAATAAAGCCACCTCTAGCTCCGATAGAAAGGGAAAACCGATGCATTCTCATCCACTTCAATGTACGAAAGCGAATAGAAGGGGTAGTCGGCATGGGGGCCAATCCATCACGCACCCAAACTATTACTCCGCACAATCAGTAGAAAAGCGTGCAACCATTCTCGGAATCAGACTGAAGATCTCGACAATCGAGGTTCAGAAACAAAGGAGTGATGCAGACTCTGCATCGGATCTGGCGTAGATGATGTCGTCGCGTCGGAAAACACCGGAAGGCACGAGAAGGTACAAAGAGAATTCCACCAGACGAAGGATTCCTCGGATAGCATGAAGACCAGATGTAGCAACACCGTTACCAAAGGAGGAAGCGAAACCCTGAAGGTACGATGGAACCCAACCACGAGAAATCCTGGACTCGAAGAGAGAGAGAAGAGAGCGGATTCAAAACACTCAGAGGTGAGAGGGGAGCAGTAGAGGGGTAAGGAGTAAAATTAGACCTAATCGGAACTATCCAACCGATTTTGCAGAAATAGTTTTGACACTCTACTTCGGCCGTTAGCTAGGTTATCCTACAGGCTGGACTTGTGGGGTATCGCAACTACTGAGCTCTGATACCACTCTGTAACACCCTCAGAATCGGCCCTATGCAAGTCTTAGCGATTCTCGCCAAACCCGCATAGAAACGATTCAAAGGTGCCCACCAGGCACTTTCGTGCGGGTGGAAAACGAAGTAATAACATTACACAACAGTCCTCGATGGGACCCACAGAACAGATATATATACAACACGACTCCATGAGTCAAGAATACAGATATACAAGACAAAGATCCAAATCACCTTGAAACGATAGAGCGTCCGAGTACGGACAAGATGCAAATTGAGCTAAGAGCCCTGAAGAATAGCCAATGGCGTCCATAACCCTGCCCAGGCCAAGCCGGAAGGGTAACCCTGCTAACGACGTCGATCTCAAAGCCTGCTTAAACAAAAGGGGTGCCGACAAAGGGCAAAGGAAAAAGAGAGAGCGGTCAGTACTGAGGCCAGTACACGGCGAGGCTAGAATTCGGCGGTCCTCGCCTACATAGGTATGGTGGACTGAAGCGGCAGTGCAGCATGTACTAAACAACCTATAGAGACTCGATATAACTGTCGGCTATCAGAGAGGGATAAGAAAGACCTATTCAGAACCATCCTGATACTACCACCAAACATACCCATCATGGTATTTCCCCCTCGACACCAAACGAGGAAGTCAACCGAGGAACTCACACAGTTGGCAGTTTTTATTTATTCAGTTATCGTTGCAGCAATTACTAGTCAAGTATAGATAGTCATCCTGATAAAATAAGCAGTGGGCAGTTTTATTTAACCATTCCGTTGTAGTTGCGACACTTACTAGTCAAATACAATTAGCATGAGATATCCCAAAACCCAACAGTTGTTGGTACTTTTATTTAGCCATTCCGTTGTAGTTGAGCTGATTACTAGTCACATCGGATACAAGTCAAATTATAACAGTAAACTTTAGTTATAGTTGTCTATGATCGAGAACTGTGCTCCAAGTCGTCCATAACCGCGGACACGGCTTTTCGAAAAGATTTAACCCTGCAGGGGTGCACCAAAGTATCCACACGCACTTCGACCCTTTTTGCCAGATCAATTAACATACACCCATCGGTATGTCGGCGGGGCCTAAGTCATGACGTTTCCCAGACCCAAAGCAAGTACATGGGGGCCACCCCACTAAGTCTACCCGCAACGAAGTCGGCCGGTCTCCGAGACGGACTCGGGGTTTGGGTGGACGGCTGTAAACGACTGGGAACCCGAAAAGATGACTGGGCTTGTCGATACAGCGAAAACGTGTCCCGATCCTAAACAGTACAGGTGCAGTACATCGCACAATTTAAATAAAGCAGTAAAGCATGGCATAAGTATAGAATAGTAAATAAAACCTCAAACTAGTTGTGGCCCCCAGTACAATACTTTGAAATCAGGTACTAATCGATGGGGTGCCCACACATCCCACATGTGGTTAGCGCCCTTGATCTCGGAACAGGTGTCAAGAACTCGGGGTCCTACGGGACACCAGTGAGCGGTCGGAAACCAAATATTGTCTATCACCCACCGGTGCCTCTGCATTTACCTACTTCAATTTTAGTTGTTAAACAGTAATTAAAGCCATGATCATCTCCAACATTAAACACACGGCAATACTCCAACAACTGTGGTACTTGACGACTCACAACAACACTTGAGCAAGCGACTACGACGCGCAAGTCCAACTATCTACCAAACAACAGGTAATAGGATGTGTCCAAGGCAATATGAGGCTGCAAGGGATATCACAGGCACGAAAACTAGAGCAACGCAACACGGATAGCAATAGATCAACAGGAGGGAATAAATACTATAAAAGTAAGATAGGTAGAAAGGGGGAGATGCTCGCCTGAAAAACATGGCCGAAGGTTCAACCGAAGATCGGGTCGACACTCGCATCAACTCATCGGCCTAATCCGTGAAGAAGCAAAGCACTAGAAGAAACACCGGATGCACTATTTAATGCTACGACACAAGATCAGGCATGATGCATGTATGATGTATGACATGGCAAAGATGCGATGCAATTAGGCAATATTAAGCGGAACCGGGGTCCCGACATCTAAATATATGGTTCTAGTTGTTTAGATACCCCGCATTTTAAATGTTGTCTTAACATGGCAAGATAAGTTACCAGTTCGCTACACAAATTTAAATGGAGTCCGGAATAAGACAAAGTTATCCCGCATATAGACTCCATATTTAATTATGAGATGAATTGGCATAATGCCCCAAACCACATGATATGTATGCGAGTATGAACAATTTAATATGCGACAGTTTTATATCTAGCATTTATAAAATAGGGGCTCGGGAAAGGTTCACACATTAGGGGTCGGCGAACTTGGGCTCCGAGGGGTTCGGGGTCGGTCTCAGGGTTCGATGGGAGAACGGCTCGACGAGATCGGTCTCGGACAACGGAAGTCGATCTTGTCGCGTCCGAGAAGAAGAACTTGGTTGGCGTCGGGGGCACATCGGATCCGCCCTGGTCGGTGCCGATCTTGTCGTTGCGAAGATCTTGTCGGGTCCGCGCCATCGAGTCGGTCTTGGCATTCGGGGTGAAGAACTTGGCGTCCTCGAGAAAGCACTTGATGGTTCCGAGAAGGAGGTCCTGGCGCTTCGGATCGGTCTTCGGTTTCGTGTGGTAGATCTTGGTGTGCCGACATCACCGGATCCATGTAGGCGCACTCGGTCTCGGCGTCTTCGGGTAGCTGGTCTTGGCGTTCCGTGTCGAAGGCCTTGTCGACCCGCAGCAACGATCCTGGGGTTCGAGAAGAAGATCTTGATGTGCCATGGCGTCTTGACAAATAATTGACCGCCTTGTCCGTCGAAATATTTTCCTATTGGACTTGAGCAGCTTCAACACACGCGGTAGGGCACATACGAGCTCATCTTGGCCAACTCTAGAACAGGAGCACATCAACAACGTTTGACAAACTTGGCATCGGGCTCCCTCTGACTTGCAGCAACCAGACTGAGGTCACCGCATGGCAACAGCAAAGACGTGTGACACGCACATGCGGGGTCCTGGAGTTGGCCGGGGACATGATGTCGGTCGGGGTCTTCGCTGAGCTTGGCGGCTGCTGCACGGACGGAGGCGGCGGCTGGACCCAGGGCAACGAGGAGGCAGGGCCGCGGATGGCGGGCGAGCGCCTGCGACGTTGATGGTGACCGGAAGAGGTGTCGAGGACGGCAGCGAGGCGTGGCGGCTCTGCTCGCGGGGAAGAACACGGGTGCGCGGCGGCCCGGTATTCCGGTGAGAGGATGTCGGTGGCGGTCGTGGGCCTTCGGGGGCGAGCGGTCCGGCGAAGATGAACGCCTGCAGAAACAGAGGAGGCAAGGCGGGGGCCCGCGGCAGGGACGGATGAGGCCGGCAGCGAGAGGCGGAGGCCGGCGCGAGGATGGCCGTGGAAGGGAAGGCGCGGGGAAGGCGAGCGGCGAGGGAACCGGCTCTGGGCGGCGGCCGGAGCCGAGCACGGGGAGGAGCGGCGAGGTGGAGGACATGCGGCCAGGGTCGGCGGAGCAGGCGGAGCGAGCCTGGCGGCAGGAGAGAGGGAGGGCGAGCGGAGGTTCGCGCGGCGGCGGCTGGACACAGAGGAGCGTCCGGAGCGGGGCGGAGGAGGCTCGGTCGATCCGCAGGGAGGCGGCGGTTCGCGGAGGAGGGACGGCCCCGGCGGCGCTCGGCAAGAGCGAGGGCGGCCAGGCGGAGGAGGTCGCGGAGAGGGACGCCCGCGGAGGGAACCGCTAGCGACGGCGGCGGCGGGATCTGCGGGAAGGTGGAGGAGATGAGGGAGAGGAACGCGAGGTGGTGGGCCCAGGCGGTTCGGGAGGCGCGCGGTTGGTTGGTGGGGTGGGGCCAGACGGGAGTTAGGTGGCGGGTGGAGCACGAGGCGGGTTGGCCAGGGAGTGCGGGCAGGTGGGGGGTGCGCGGCGGGGCCCACGCGGGCAGGGCGACGCGGTCGGGACGGCGGGAGTTTGGCGGCTGGGGGAGGGAGGAGGGGGTAGGTGGGGTTGGGTAGGTAGGTTAGGGTTTGCTTTGCTGTTGGGGGTGGCCGGCTGGGCCGGGTCGGGCCTGGTTCGGCTGCCCCCTAAAAACAATATCAAACTTTTATTTAATTTGAATAGACTTTTGCAATTAATTTTTAGACAAATAAAAGACCCGGAAAAGCCTGGCGTTTTGATTTGAAATAAAGACGGGGCGTTTAGAAGACAAAAATAGATTTTTCGAAGATAGTTTTATGCAAACAAATGCAAGATGACATGACGATGCTCAAATGCAATGTGGCATGATGACATGAGCATGCGGTCATGATGATGCAATGCACAAAAACACCGCGATTTTCTAGTAGTGGTTTTGCGGGATGCCACAAATACCACCCCGGTAAAGCAAATGTTGTAGCAGATGCTCTAAGTCGTAAGGTATTTGTGAATGGCCTTACCAAAGGAGAATTGCTAGATGATCTGTGTACCCAATTTAGGAAACTCGGATTAGAGATTGTGCCTGAAGGACATCTCATGTCTTTGGATGTTCAACCCACTTTGTTGGATAAGATCAGAGAAGCCCAGAAGACTGATAAGGAAATTGAAGAGATTAAGGAAAAGATTGGCAAAGGAAAAGCCAAAGAATTCCATGAAGACGAACAGGGTACTTTATGGCATGGGAAACGTATCTGTGTTCCACAAGACCCGGAGTTGCGGAAACTGATTTTGCAGGAAGCACACAACTCTCTGTATTCTATTCACCCGGGTAACACCAAAATGTACATGGACATGAAAGAAAGATTTTGGTGGAATAATCTCAAGAAGGACATCGCCGAACATATTGCTTTGTGTGATGTGTGTAGTAGAGTGAAAGCGGAGCATCAGAAACCAGCAGGTTTGCTTCAACCACTACCTATTCCTGATTGGAAGTGGGACAAGATTGGTATGGATTTCATTACCGGATTACCAAGGACCCGGTCAGGATATGATTCTATATGGGTAGTAGTAGATCGCCTAACTAAAGTGGCTCATTTCATACCCGTGAAGACAACCTACACAAGTGCTAAGTTAGCCAAAATCTACATGAGTAGAATTGTGTGTCTACATGGAGTGCCCAAGAGTATTGTGTCTTATAGGGGAACTCAATTCACTTCCCATTTTTGGAGACAGCTTCATGATTCATTGGGAACGAGGTTGGAATTCAGTACTGCTTTTCATCCTCAAACCGATGGACAAACAGAAAGGACTAATCAGATTCTTGAAGACATGTTGAGGGCATGTGCCCTAGACTATGGAGCCAGTTGGGATGAAAGTCTGCCTTACGCAGAATTTTCTTATAACAACAGTTATCAAGCCAGCATTGAGATGTCACCGTTTGAGTTTCTCTACGGAAGAAAGTGTACCACCCCATTGCTATGGAATGGTGTGGGAGAAAGAAGTTTATTCGGACCAGATCTTATCAAAGAAGCCGAAGAGAAGGTCAAATTGGTTAAGGACAGGTTGAAGATAGCACTGTCCCGACAGAAAAGCTACGCAGATCCTAAGCGTAGAGAGGTCACCTACGAAGTCGGTGATAGAGCTTATCTTAGAGTGTCACCACTTCGTGGAGTGAAAAGGTTCAGAGTCAAAGGAAAATTGGCACCAAGGTATGTTGGGCCATTCAAGATTCTGAGTCGCAAAGGGGAAGTTGCCTATGAAATTGAACTACCGGAATCTTTGTCAGCAGTTCATAATGTGTTTCATGTGAGTCAACTTAAGAAATGTCATCAAGAAATGGAAGAAACTTCTTTGAAGGATACTATACCTTTGGAGGAAGTTCAACTAGAAAGTGATCTCACTTATGAAGAGAAACCTATCAAGATTCTTGAGACTGCAGAAAGAGTCACAAGGACTAAGACTATCAAGTTTTGCAAAGTGCAGTGGAATCATCATTCCGAAGAGGAACCAACTTGGGAGAGAGAAGATGATCTTCGGAAAGACCACCCTCACCTATTTGCTAGCCAAACCGAATCTCGAGGGCGAGATTCACCTTAAGGGGGTTAGATTTGTAACATCCCTAAATTCATGATTTCAAAGATTGCATATCATTCATGCATGCATATAGTTTTGAGATCAATTTCAAACCAATTTCAAGAAAACAGACGCACATAGTGCTATCATTTTATGTGAGCAAACTTAAATCAAATGACCATCCCCATTTGAGAGCTTAAGTGTTTTAAAACCAAGTTTGTTTGTTTCCCTTGTTGATAGGATTGAGTGTGGAGTTAGAACAAAATTTTACAAAATAAAAATGGTTTCAAAACCATTTTCAAACATTTGCAAACCAAGTGCAATGTCACTGTTATTTTGTCTTTCCAAAAATGACCAAGCCCACTCAAGGTGACCACATGGTTTTATGCCTAGATTTGTGACTGTTGCACACTGCAAAAATCCTGAAAAGATTTGAATTCAAATAGAGTTTGAATTCATTTGAAAATCATTCCAGAAAATCAAATTAGAAAAAGAAAAGGATTAAAGAAAAGGAAAAGGGTCGGCGCTGCTATTCTGGCCCAATAGCGAAACCAGCCCAGCTAGCCCACCCGGGTCCCCTCTCTCTCTCTCTCTCTCTCTCTCTCTCTCTCTCTCTCTCTCTCTCTCTCTCTCTCGCACGCGCAGACGCACCCAGCGAGTCGCTGACACTCGGACCCCACTCCCTCTCTGTTGATTTCGCTGACGAGCGGTCCCTGTCCACATCGTCATCGTCTTCCCCCAGATTCCGCGCACGAACACCGCCGCTGGCCGTTGCTGTGTTGATTCCGCGACGTAATTGGCATTGAATCACTGGGCGTTTCTTGTCGAGATCCTGCCTACTTAAGCCCCTCCCTCTCGCGGCCATTTCCCCTCACCCAATTTCCTCTCCACTCCACCAGGCTGCTCGCAACTCGCCAAACACCGCCGCAGCTCCGACGACCTCCGGCAGCAAATTCCGGTGAGTTCCGACCGCCCCTGAGCCTCTGATTCAAACGAGTGTGTCCAGCATGATCTCGTGCATCTTCTGATGCCCTTTGCTTGCCTGCTTGTGAACCAGGACGCCGTCCCCGTTTGTGCCCGCAACCGACCGAGCCGCCACTCAACTCCGGCGACCAATTATGGTAAGCATAGCGCGCCCCTTGATCTCTCTCGCATACGAGGTTGTTCGCCACCGTCTTGTGCATCTTCTAAACCATCTGGTTCGTGCTAGGGCGACACGGAACCTCGGCAACGACCTCAACAGCAACCACCTGACGCCGTGCACGACTCCGACGAGCTCCAGTAGCCCATACCATGCGTCCCTTGCAAAGCCACCGCCACCTTGAGCTTCAGCAACTCTCCGCGGTTCTGGTAAGCACCCTCTCCCCTCCCCGGACGACCTAGAATGCCAGCGCCACCACTGACAGACGCGCCGCCGCCAGTCGCCGCCGCTAGCGCCGCTAGGCTATGGTCAGAGCAACGATAGTCGTTAGATCTATATCGTAAGGACTAGATTAGATCTGAGCGAAACATTTTCTTTGAATCTAGCGCGTTGGATCTGACTTGATCTGACGGCGCAGAAGGGTGATCCTGAGCGAAGCGGTATCGGCCAATAGGATAGCGCCGCGTGGCTAGGGTTTGGTTTAAAAACAGAATTTGAAATCTGATTTATATCCAAATTTGTTTTAGCTATAACTTTTGATCCACATGTTAGAATTTGACAAATTTTATACCGTTGGAATCAGGAGAACAAGCCCTTTCTATTTATGCAATGTGTTTACTATTTAGCTTCTGTTAAAATGATTTTATTTGCAGAAACTTGTTTAGGACTAAATTGATTATATGAATTGTTTAGGAAATTGTTTTAGTGTCAAATAAACTTGGTTTAGAAAGTTTTTGACTTATTTAAGATTCAGTACTATCCACTTGCTTGGTTGAGTTTTAAAAATCATCCCTTAGCATCTTGCATGCATGCATATATATTTTTGATTGTATATGTTTTGTATGTGATTGTGGCTATATTCTATGTGTAGATTTTGGTGCTAGTGATTGTGATTGTGAAGAGTGCTACTCTACCAACTACCAAGGCAAGTGGTACTTCATGAATATTTCTATCCCTATATTTTTTATACAAGCATTAGAAATATTTTGCTAAGTCTTGCATGTTACTATTTTGCCAAATGCCATGTTGGGAAATCCTAAGTAGTTGTAGAGTTGCTAGGAAATTTCTAAGTTAAGTTACTATCTATGCCATGCTTAGCCTATCTAGTAGCAAACAAGGGTTGGTGAAATATACATGCTATGATGAAAATATTTCTAAGTCTTTGGACTTATGTTTTTCTTAATAAAACAACTAAGTCAATGAATCACCTGGGTGGAAAGGGACTTGACTGGTGGTTTTGGTTGAGTGGTTACACAAGGCCCATGGCTATGGTTTACCTTGTGTATCTCACTTGTGGAAAGCCACCCAGGAACAAAGGGATTTTAGAGGCCAAGTGTTGAGAAGCTTCTAGTGCAGCCACTTGGCAATATGGGGTCTGCCTGGATCACATAGGTTGCTAGAACTTAGCCATTTGGACAGTTGGTGGTAGTGGGAATGATAGGTTGTAGCGCGTCCATTTGGTCTAAAGAAAAGCTTCTGAAAGGTCCTGTCTTGGGAAACCAAGTCTGGTGGGGAAAGTGCATAACCTCTGCAGATGGAAAAATCTAAGTACTTAGCCAAGTCCATGGCAATGGACAACTTGAGCATCAAGACATGGAAGCTATCAAGAATCTCATCATACCAACTTCTAAGTAAAACTTGTGGGTGAACAAGGGTGAAGGACCTCAATGTCTATTGATGGTTCCTTGGGAAAAGTTTTTGACAAAGAAAACTTAGTGATTTCAACTAATAGGCAAAATCTATTTTAAGCAAAGCAAGCCAAGCTACACTTAGCCAAATTGCATATAGTAATATAGTCCACCTAAATTTTACTAAGGTATAACTTGCCAATACTATTCCAAAGTATTGACCCACTGTGGCTATAACTTGTGATGTTGCAGGTTACTCTGATGAGGATTAGGTGTCATGAGTCTACACTCAACATGTTTGCCTGTGGCACATGAAGATGAAGACTTATATTTATTTACTTATTCAAACTCTTGTAATAGTTCTCTGGCCTTTGAGTTGTAAAGACTATGTTTATCTCTGGAATGGATGTAATAAATGACCTTTGTATCTGTGTACTTCATCTTAAACTGTGGATGCTAGCAATGATCCAGGGACTAGCATTGCAATTACAGGGATCCTTTTCCTTTACAAAGGAGGGATCTTACAAAGTCATTGACTTGTGTTTTTGCTAATAAAACAACTAAGTGAATGAAACACCTGGGTGGAATGGAAAGAATGGTTTGTGTTGAGTGGTTACACAAGGCCCATTTCTATGGTTTACCTTGTGTATCTCACTTGTGGAAAGCCACCCAGGATCAAAGGGATTTGAGATGCCAAATGTTAAGAAGCTTCTAGCGCAGCCACATGGCAATATGGGCTCTGCCTGGATCATATAGGTTGCAATAACTTAGCCATTTGGACAGTTGGTGGTAGTGGGATGATAGGTTGGAACGCGTCCATTTGGTCTAAGGGAAGGCTTCTGAAAGGTCCTGTCTTGGTGAAAATCAAGTCTTGTGGGGAAAGTGCACAACCTCTGCAGATGGAAGAATCTAAGTACTTAGCCAAGTCCCTGGTATTGGACAACTTGAGCATCAAGACATGGAAGCTATCAAGAATCTCCTCATCCCAATTTTCTAAGTTAAAACTTATGGTTGAACAAGGGTGAAGGTTCACCAATTTCTATTGGTGATTCCTTGGGAAAGTTTTGTCAAAGAAAAACTTAGTGTTTTCAACTAATAGGTAAACCCTATTTTGAGCAAAGCAAGCCTAAGCTACACTTAGCCAAGTGCATGTAGTATCTAGATGCTAATATTCTACAAAGGTATCACTTGCCAATACTATTCCAATGTATTGACCCACTGTGGCTATAACTTGTGATGTTGCAGGTTACTCTGATGATGATTAGGGGTTATGAGTCTACACTCAACATGATTGCCTGTGGCACATGAAGATGAAGACTTATTTATCTTATTCTATATTTGAACTCTTGTATTAGGCCTGTGGTCATGGAGTTGTAAAAGACTATGTTTGTCTCTGGAATGATATGTAATAATGACCTTTGTATCTGTGTACTTCATCTTAAACTGTGGATGCTAGCATTGATCCAGGGACTAGCATTGCAATCACAGGGATCCTTACCTTTATAAGGGATGGATCTTACAGCTTCTCACTAAGAGGCTTCTTCTTCAATGGGAAATCCCTCACATGATGCCCTTCTTCCTTTCACTTGAAGCAGACAATGTTGGCCGGATTCTTCACTTGTCCTCGGCCCTTCTTCTTATTGCCCTTGTGCTTCAACTTGTTAGTGGGCTTGTTCTTGATGTTGGAGTTGAATCCAAGCCCACTCTTGTCACTTGGGGGTCGTCTCACACTCAACATGTTCTTGAGTGTGGTCTTACCTTCATGACAAATTTTCAAGTCATTCTTCAAAGAAGTGACTTGAGACTTGAGCTCTTTTATTTCCTCTACATTGTTAGTGTTAACAACAATACTAGAGGAGGTAGATGCTACATTGTTAGAGAAACAAGGAAAATAATGCAATTCATCACAAGATATAACATGGTTATGAGTGGATGAATTACAAGGACTAGAACATGGCAATATAACATTAGGAGTCAATGTAGTGCTAATGTCCACATGAGGCCCACTAGATGTTACCTTTGACAGAATGGCCTCATGATCTAACTCTATCCTACCATGGGAGACTATAAGATCATCATGCGAGCTTGAGAGCTTAACATGACTTTCTTCTAATTTCCCATAGTTGCTAGATAGCAAAGCAAGTTGAGACTTTAGCTCCACATTCTCCTTCAAGATAGATGCTTCACAAGAAATATAGTTAGTAGAACAAGCATCATTATTTAATGCAAGAGGTGAGGGCAACTTGGAAAGCTCTTTAGAATAAGAAGCTTTAAGTTTCTCATGTGACTCGGTGAGTTTGATGAGCTCACCCTTGATGAACCTAGAGCCATTGTTGAGGTGCTCAAAATCCTCAAGGAGTTTAGAATAAGCAACTTCAAGTTCATCATTTTAATTTGAAGGGAACGTGCCACCTCAAGATCTCTATCATGAGAATTCTTCACTCTAGATAGCTCTAGAGCAAAGATATCCTCAAGAGATTCCTTAGTGGTTTGTTCCTCTTCAAGAGATTCATTTAGGTTTGCAATGTCATTAGCATACTCACACTCAAGACTACTCATTTTGTCAATAGTATCCTCATGCTCATCAATAAGTTGCCTACTTTCTATAGCATAGGTTAATATCTCAACGAAAGTAGAGCAAGCATTTTTATTTGGATGAAGAGCATGAAGGACATTGGGAGATATATTAGGATCCAAAGGAGAGGTTACCTTTGAACCCTTAGCCATGAGGCACAAGTGGACATTGGGATAAGGTGATGATGGGGGAACACATGAAGCTCCAATTTCAACCTTGCCTTGGCCCACACATTCTTCAATTTCCTCAACATGGTTAGCAACACAAGTACTAGAGTAAATAGAAGCACATTTATCATTGTAACAAGGCAAAGCAAGCATATCATCATGAGACATATTCAAGGCATTTATACATGATATGCAAGGGCAATCAACACTAGGATGTGAATCACATATGGTCCTAAAAGTTTTCATGCCCAAAGATACAACATTGCAATGAGATAGAGACAAAGGATGATGAATGGAAATCTCACTATCTACATTGCAAGTTCTATCACCACTCACCATATTATTACCTTGTGACAACTCACATGTTGGTGTAGTGAAGAAGATGAGAACTCATCTCGGCCGAAGGTGGAGGGAACACAATCATCCTCATTAAGCTTGGACACATCATATTTTGCTTGAAGCTTGGTCCATATATCATGAGCGTTCCAGAAAGGCACGATTGAGGAAAGAACTACAAAGATCACAACATTAACAAGCACATTAGATGCTTGAGCTTCGAGATAAGAGTTTGTCTCCTCCTCCAAAGATAGATTTTGGGGATCCTTAGGAGGAGACAAGCCCATATCTATAATTCGCTCAATATTTGGGTCAATGGCCTAGAAATGACTAAGAATGCGAGTACGCCAAACATCATAATGAGTGCCAACAAATGTAAATGTGTGAGATTGCACTAAATCCCTAGGAGACATATTTACTCTCAAGGCGGTGAAGCCTAAAAGCAAGAGACCTCGCTCTCATACCAATTGAAAGTGCAATGGACGTCACCTAGAGGGGGTGAATAGGATTTTAAAATTATTATGGTTTAGGCTAAAATAAATGCAGAATAAAACTAACGTTTAATTTAATGAGTACAAAACCTAACCACTAGGTTCACCTAAGTTCACCGACAAGCTATGTTAAGCAATACAAGCAACAAGGTGATAACACGATATAAGTACTTCAAGCATGATGGCTATCACAAAGTAAAGTGCATAAGTAAATGGCTTGGTTGAGAGATAACCGATGGACGTGGAGACGGAGATTTTTATCCCGAAGTTCACTTTCAAAGAAGCTATGTATCTGTTGGAGAGGTGCGATGGCGCAATGCTCTCCGAATGCCACAAATGGCTCACCTAGAGGTGTGGTGGCTCGATGCTCACCCAATGCCACACAACGCCTCACCCTGGATGCGAAGGCACGCAACTCACCGGTGCCACAAAAGGCTCACCTTATTCTCCCGTGAGCTCGCCACAAAGGCCTACTCACGATCCACTAAGGGACACTTGAGGGCAGTCACCAAAACCCGTACAAGATTGGGGCTATCTCCACAACTCAATTGGATTCTCCCAACAAAAAGCCACAAAAGGCTACAACGCCACAAAAGGCTACAAGACCACAAAAGTTCACAAGGCCACAAAAGGCCACAAGGAATCAACACACCAACCGTCTAGGGTTCCAAGAACCCAAGAGAAACAAGCCCACAAGCTTGTAGTCACCGAATCTCTGTGGAGAAATCAAACCTATGCAACAAATGCAAGGGCAAGTCCTTCACTCCCAAATTCCAACAAAGCTACAAAAGCTATTGGGGGAATAAGGGAAGAAGAACACAAGAAGAGAACACAAAACTCTCCAAGATCTAGATCCCAAGATTTCTTCACAAAGAAGGGATTTGGTTTGGTGGGATTGTAGATCTAGATCTCCTCTCACTTTTCCCTCAAAAATATGCAAGAATCATGGGAGGGAGAGGGAGTAATAAAGATCAAATAGGTCAACAATGGTGGGCAAAAACAAGCTCAAAAGATGGGGAACCATTTGGGAAGAAGCCCCCCTTAAATATAACAAGGAACCACCGAAACTGCCGGTAAATAAAGACACAAGATACAGAAGAAAACAGATGTTCACCGGAACTTGGGTCAGAATTTCGGCCAGAACTTCCACTCAAGCAAAAACGTTGGACAACATAGCACGAAAACTTCAATAACTTTTGATTTCGGACTCCATTTTTGATGATCTTAGGCTCGTTTGAAGAGAACTAAAAGCTCTACAATATTATGCAAATAAACATCATAGTACAACATGTAAGGATAAAACCAAATTGAGAAAGGTATGACCTCTCTAGAAGTGATGTACCGGTAAAACCTCCAAAACCCAAAACACAAGAAGTTGAGCTTGGATACTCCGATTGGGATGAAACCAATTTTGATGGAAAGATAACAACAAGTAGAATCCAACAAAAAGTGAAATATTGGATAACACTAAGGAAGAAAATATCATGAATATATATATGTGAGATATCTCCCAAGGTGTGGATCCGGAAACTCGCAAGATAAAAAAACCGCAATAAGATATGCAAGGGAAATACTTAGATGAAGAACTAGAGATTGTTATGATGATAACCACAAGCTCTAGATATTCTCATGGAAAAGAACCAACTAACAACAAGAAACATGATGCTATGAATGCAAAGATTTGAGCTCTCTCTGAACGGTGCAAACAAGACACCTGCTTGAGAGCCCCTCTTGATAGAACGACTATCTATCAACCCGGTCTCCCAACTAACAACACGAGACCGGAAAAAGAGAAGCCCTATCAAGATCATTCCTTTGCCTTGAGCATTCCACTTGAACTTGATGTAGACCGTCTTGTTCTTCTCAAGTGGGAACACCTTTCTTGTTTGCTCTTGCTCGATGAAGCCTTGCAAATTGCTCCCCCATAATCCACGGGGAAACCTCTTCTTTGAGCTTGTCTTCATCACTCCATGATCACGAGGATGACAAGCTTCAAGCATGAGATCTTCTAGATATGGCGCATCTTGAGCTTGCCCTTCTTCATCCCTTCTTGAGTTTGATCCATCTTGATACAACTCTTTGCACTTGTCTCGATCAACCTTCAAGCTCCTTCTTTCTTCATGATTCCAATGGCACAAAGCCCTTGGACATTTCTTCATCTTTCAACTTTGAGACCAACACATGCCCCAAGCGATGCCAATGGACAAACCTACAAGTGAAACTCAATTTACACATTAGTCCATAGAGCTTGTCATTAATTACCAAAACCACACATGGGGCATACATGCCCTTTCAAAGAGTGTCTCGCGAAAGGTGTGTGTAGTCGGAATGTAGAACTCGAAGAGGTTATTGAACCTTCTCTTCATAATATGGCGAGTAGCATAGCACCAGAAGCTATTACGGAGTTGACTTCACCAAATGAAGAGGGAACTAATGATAATGATCATGAAACTCCGAAACAAAATACTACCGAACCTCGCAGGTCAAGCAGGACACGTGCAATTCCTGAACTGTATGGAAATCCTGTTATGAATTTCATGGTTGATGAAATAGATGACCCTGCGACGTATGAAGAAGCGATGATGAGCCCGGATTCCAACAAATGGCTAGAAGCCATGAAATCCGAGATGGAATCCATGTACGAAAACTAGGTTTGGACCTTGGTGGACTTACCTCACGACCGAAAGGCCGTGGAGAATAAATGGATTTTCAAAAGAAAAACTTATGCTGATGGTAACATAACTGTCTATAAATCTCAACTTGTCGCAAAGGGGTTTCAACAAATCCAAGGAGTTAACTATGATGAGACATTCTCTCTCATAGCAATGCTAAAATCAATTAGGATTATGTTAGCAATTGTTGCATATTTCGACTATGAGATATGGAAGATGGATGTCAAAACTGCGTTCCTCAATGGCAACGTTGAAGAAGAGTTGTATATGATACAACCAAAGGGTTTTATCGATCCTAAGGATGCTGACAAGGTATGCAAACTTCAGCGATCCATCTATGGACTGAAGCAAGCATCCCGGAGTTGGAATCTCCGCTTTGATGAGGTGATCAAAGAGTTTGGATTTGTCCAAACTTATGGAGAGGCTTGTATTTACAATAAAGTGAGTGGGAGAAATGTGGCATTTCTGATATTATATGTGGATGACATATTACTGATCAGAAATGATGTAGATCTTTTAAACAGTGTTAAAAGTTATCTAAATAGCAAATTTTCATTGAAGGACTGTCACATCCCAAAATTTTCCAAATCTCGTTATGTGAAAAATAAATGAATAAAATAAAACTTTGTTGATTTTCAGGGTGAGAAGAAACTTTTGAATCCAATTTGAAACTTTCAAAACCTATTTTGATCAAGATAAATCCTAAAGGGATTTAAAAAAAAGTTAAACATTTAATAAAGGAAAATAAAAATATTTGGTTTTACTATTTTTGGATCTTTTAATAAAAGATTTGGTTTTCAAAAGAAAAGGTAAAAATATAAATAAGGATTATTTTATAGAGCCAAATTAAACCTTGGCCAAGCTTTGAAATAAAATATTTTGCTTTGATTAAAAGAGTAAAGGTTTATTTAAACAAAATAATGAGGATTTATTAATATCCAGTTTTATTTAAAATAAAGGCTTTTCCCATTTTAAATAAACACTAAAACTTATTAAATTATTTTAAATAAGTTTTCCAAGTATTTTATATTCTCAAATAAAACCTACTGAAGTGTTTTGGTTTTATTTTAGATTTCAAAATAAATATTTTAATAAAACAAATCCTATTTGATTTAATAACTAAGGTCCATTTTATTTAATTATTAGTGGACCCTAAAATAAAAATGTTATTTTATTTTAAAACAAGTTTTCCAAGTATCTTATATTTTCAAATAAAACCTACTGATTCGGTTTTGATAATATTTAGTTTTCAAATGGAGATTTTATTAAATAAATCAAAACCTATTTGAATTAATAATTAAGGTCTATTTTATTTAATTATTAAATAGATCCTAAAAAGAATGAAATTATTATTTTATTTTTGGACTTTGATTTGTGTTGATAAACAGAGCTAAACTCAATATAAAGTTTAGTGGAAGTTTATTTGATTTGGTTGTTTGATTTGTGATTTGAATTTCAAAACAGAAATTGAAATGGAAAAAGTTTCAGTACAAAAAAAAAATGAAACAACAGCATACCAGCCGGCCAGCCCAGTCTAGGCCCAACTCCAGCCCACCAACACTACCCAGCGAAACGTTTTCTACACACAGTCTCGCACCCGCACAGACGCTGACCGGTGGACCCTTCCCCTCACTCCCTTTCTCGCTGACAAGCATGCCCCACCCCTCCAGCTCATCTTCTTCCTCCCCGCGACGACCACGCCGGCCGTTTCCTGCCGTTGATGCCGCGGTTAAATTCGCCTTAATGCCTTCGCCATTACTCGTTGTGACCACGCACGTTAAAGCGTCTCCCTCTCCTCTCTCGTTCCCCTCTGTCGCCCCACCTCAACACGCCCCCAGGCCGCCCAATTCCTCGCCACACCACCCTCTGTCCGACGATGCTCCGTCGATGATTCCGGCCAGTATTCACCGCCCCTCGCCTCCTCGATCACACTCACAAGTTCCACAGGCCCTGGCGCATCTTTCTGCATCCGCAGCTCCCTCGCGCGCGCCTCTGAGCCTCGACAGTGACAACTCCAAGCGCCGCCACCGTCTGCTTCCTCTCCGGCGACCCTTCCCGTAAGCATGCGTCCGCCCCTCTCCTTCCCGATGACACTCCTGCACTCACCGCACTCACCCGCATCTAACCGTGCACTTATTTTGCTTCGGGACGACCTGCAGCCTCGCCCTCGACCACGACCGCGCACAACCGACGCCAGCAAGAACTCCGACGAGCCATTACCCTCACCTCCGTGTGCCCCTTGACTCCTCGAGAACACCTTGAGCTTCCCCAGGCTTCTGCGAACGCGGTGAGCATCTTCCCATCCTCTCTCGCTTCCTGCTTCGCCAGCACCGCCACCACCTAAGCGCTCCACCGCCAGTAGCCACCGCAGCGCCACCCGTCTCTGGCAAGTGTGCTGGATGCCGTGCGATTAGGATCCAGCGGCTAGGATAGAAGCTAGGCGAAAGGGTAAGTAGCATCTGCGCGCCGTGCGGTATGACTTGATCCAACGGTCTGTGTTAGTCGATCCACGCGAAACGTTTTCGACGAATAGGAATCAGACGCGTGTCCCTGAGTTTGATTTAAAAACAGAATTTGATCTATTAGATGATCAAATTTGTAAATTGCATAACTTTTGATCCACATGTCCAAAAATTACAAACTTTATATCAATGGAATCAGTGGAACAAGACCTAGCCAACCATGCCATTTGTTTAGTAAAAAGATTCTGGAAAAATGTTTGTTTTTGCAGAAACATTTGTATGCTTGTTTAGGTTATAAAAATTATTCAAAAATGAACTTGGGGATAAAATCTTTGGAAATTGGATTGATTTGAACCTACTGACCATAGGAAACACTTTGTGGATTCAAAAATGTATTTGGTGAAACAAAAGAATGATTCTTTGATTTAAAACCATTTCTAGTCAAATAAAAATATAGTTTATTTATTAAAAATGGTTTTGGAAGAAAACCTTTGGGATATGTTTTGTTTTAAACTCTCTGACCCCAAACACCAAATTTTATGGTTTGAAAACATATTTGGTGAACCCTAGAGATTAATACCTTAGTAAAAATATTTCTACACCACATAAAATGATACCTTGTTTTGAAAATGGTTTATGAAGTGAAACCTTTTGCAAATGACTTTGCCACTTTATAAAATGACCATTACTTGTCTTCAAATGTTTATGACCCATTAGGAACCACTTTTACAAATAAAACAACCCTTTTTCATGCTTGCATGTATTGTTTTGTTTTATTATTTTATGTGATGTTTTGCTTGATTGGTAGATTGAGATTGTGTCTTGCTTGATTGAATTGTAGTGACTTGAAGAGTGTGATTGTTGCAAGGACAAGGAGTGAACTTATACCCTCTACCAAAAAGGCAAGTGATGCTTCATACTTTTGTCCCATTACTTTCACTATGCATTAGTGATTTCTCTAAGTAAAACTTGCATGGAATTTTGCTAAGTATAAACCTTGCTATGGGAAAACCTAGTAGATGAAACCTTAGTAAAATTTCCCAAGTTAAGATTCCTACTACTATCATGCTTAGCTTAGCTAGTAGAAAACAAGGGTGGAATATATACATTCATACTATGGAAAAATTTCTAAGTCTGAGGACTTGTGTTTTTGTTTAATAAAACAACTAAGTTAATGAATCACCTGGGTGGAAAGGTAATTGCTTGGTGTTTTTGGTTGAGTGGTTCACAAGGCCCATGTTTATGGTTTACCTTGTGTATCTCACTTGTGGATGGCCACCCAGGAACAAAGAGATTTGAGATGTCAAATGTTGAGAAGCTTCAAGTGCAACCACTTGGCAATATGGGCTCTGCCTGGATCACATAGGTTGCTAGAACTTAGCCATATGGACAGTTGGTGGTAGGGTTTGATAGGTTGGAGCGCGTCCATTTTGGTCTAAGGAAAGGCTTCTGAAAGATCTTGTCTTGGTGAAACCAAGTCTTGTGGGGAAAGTGCACCACCTCTGCAGAGTGTAAAATCTAAGTACTTAGCCATGTCCCTGGTAAAGGACAATTTGAGCATCAAGACATGGAAGCAATCAAGAATCTCATCATCCAAATTTCTAAGTTAAAAACTTGTGGTTGAACAAGGGTTAATGGATCTTCAATCTTTGATTCGGAGATGCCTTGGGAAAGATTATTTTGTCAAGCAAAAACTTAGTGTTTTCAAATGATAAGGAAAAATCTATTTTGAGCAGTGCAAGCCTAAGCTCCACTTAGCCAAATGCATATAGATGATAGACTCCACTATACTACCATAGTATCACTTGCCAATACAATACAATTCAAATGTATTGACCCTTGTGGCTGTAACTTGTTATGTTGCAGGTTTGATTGATTTAGTGAAGTTTAAGTGATTAGGATTACAAGTCTACAACCAACATGTCTGCCTGTGGCACTTTGAAGATGAAGGACCCCATGCTTATAGATATTCTGCTGCAATGTGTTGTAATAGCCAAATGAGCTATGTAAGATGTAATAAATTATGTTATTCCTGGTTATAAAGTTGTATTATGACCTTTGTTTCTTGATAATACATCTTAACTGTGGATGCTAGCTATTGATCCAGGGACTAGCATTGCAATCACAGGGATCCTTTTCCTTTACAAAGGAGGGACCTTACAGATGGTATCAGAGCATTGTGTTGCCTGTAGGATTTGTAAACCTAGGATTGGACAAAAACCCTTAGAAAAATAGGAGTTGTATTTGTTCCAAAACTTATTTACAAACAATCTTGTAAACTCTTTCCTTAACCATTTTGGTTTTAATTCTACATCTCATCTATTTCAACTTGATGGAAAAACCTACCCCATGGCCAAAGACTTCACCTTGTGCAAAGGACTTCATCAACTCTAATGACTTCAACTTCTTCAACTCTAATGACTTCAACATCTTCAGCATTTTCACCAAGGACTTCAACCTTGGATATCACTAAGGACAAGTGGGACAAGAAAACTTGCTCCAGATTTGGAGACTAAGGAAAAACAAGTTAGAAGGAGCCCACATCACTTGAAGTTTTGTAACCAAGAGTTTTTCCCAAGGAAACCATGATCTCATGCAAGAAGAATCAACCAAGAAGGATGGAAAGATCACAAGTGAACCATATAGATGGACCACCATTTATAGTTAAAGTCAAACACACCAACTTATGTGGTGTAACAAAAATATTTTGTTGCCTAAAAAAATGTGCTTGAACCTTGTTGTTTGAGTGAAATGTTTGGCTTGTGATTGCTTGCACATTGCTTGTGTGAATTGTGATGTGTGTGATTAGAATTATTCCCTTAGAAATATTTTTGCCTATTCTTATCCCAATCCAACCCAAACAGATGACTACTCCAAGAGACTCCAACATCAAGGTTGATGACAACAACAACAACAACCAAGAGAACAACATGAGAGAACTCATAGTAACCCAAAACCAGTTGAGCCAAGAGACAACTCAGCTTTTAGCCAACAACAATGGACTAGACCCAGCCATACAAAGGATTTTGAAACTTCAATCCCAATTGTTGCAAGGATTGGTTACTGAAATGATCAACATGAGAGAAAACTTTTCCCAAAGAGCTAATGACAACAAGGATGACAAAGATGTTATTTTGGAAGGAACTCAAGCTTGCAATATTTGTGGAGACAAGGATCATACATGCAAGGAGCATGAAGATCAATGCCCTAATTGTGGAGAAGAAGGCCATATCTCTAGTAACTACCCCAATAAGAGGGAAAGATTTCCCACCTTTGAGGTGAGATATGAAGAGCATGAACTAGAAGAACTCCTAGCTTTGGAGAGATCCAAAAAGAAGAAGAAGGACATAAGCCAGTTGCAATGTTACAATTGCAAAGAGATGGGACACTATGCCAGTGACTGCCCAGAAAAGAAGAAGAACCAAGGAAACAAACAAGAGGAAATGATACCAAAGGAAAAGAAGGATATTAGCCAAGTGTGGTGCAACAACTGTAAAGAGCTAGGACATTATGCAAGCAACTGTCCAGAAAAGATGAAACACAAGATAAACAAACCTATGAGGGATCTCAGCCTTGTCACATGTTTCAAATGCAAGGAGCTAGGCCACTACGCAAACTTCTGTCTAGGAAAGTTACACCAAGATCCCAAGCAAGCCAAGATGTAACTTAGTTGGAAAATATTTTAAGGGTGGTAGTACCCTAGTTGTTTTGAGCCTACTTGTAACCCTAGCCTCCCCAAATCTCGGGACGAGATTTATTTTAAGGGTGGTAGCCTGTCACATCCCAAAATTTTCCAAATCTTGTTATGTGAAAAATAAATGAATAAAATAAAACTTTGTTGATTTTCAGGGTGAGAAGAAACTTTTGAATCCAATTTGAAACTTTCAAAACCTATTTTGATCAAGATAAATCCTAAAGGGATTTAAAAAAAAGTTAAAAATTTAATAAAGGAAAATAAAAATATTTGGTTTTACTACTTTTGGATCTTTTAATAAAAGATTTGGTTTTCAAAAGAAAAGGTAGAAATATAAATAAGGATTATTTTATAGAGCCAAATTACACCTTGGCCAAGCTTTGAAATAAAATGTTTTGCTTTGATTAAAAGAGTAAAGGTTTATTTAAACAAAATAATGAGGATTTATTAATATCCAGTTTTATTTAAAATAAAGGCTTTTCCCATTTTAAATAAACACTAAAACTTATTAAATTATTTTAAATAAGTTTTCCAAGTATTTTATATTCTCAAATAAAACCTACTGAAGTGTTTTGGTTTTATTTTAGATTTCAAAATAAAGATTTTAATAAAACAAATCCTATTTGATTTAATAACTAAGGTCCATTTTATTTAATTATTAATGGACCCTAAAATAAAAATGTTATTTTATTTTAAAACAAGTTTTCCAAGTATCTTATATTTTCAAATAAAACCTACTGATTCGGTTTTGATAATATTTAGTTTTCAAATGGAGATTTTATTAAATAAATCAAAACCTATTTGAATTAATAATTAAGGTCTATTTTATTTAATTATTAAATAGATCCTAAAAAGAATGAAATTATTATTTTATTTTTGGACTTTGATTTCTGTTGATAAACAGAGCTAAACTCAATATAAAGTTTAGTGGAAGTTTATTTGATTTGGTTGTTTGATTTGTGATTTGAATTTCAAAACAGAAATTGAAATGGAAAAAGTTTCAGTACAAAAAAAATGAAACAACAGCAGCCCAGCCGGCCAGCCCAGTCTAGGCCCAACTCCAGCCCACCAACACTACCCAGCGAAACGTTTTCTACACACAGTCTCGCACCCGCACAGACGCTGACCGGTGGACCCTTCCCCTTACTCCCTTTCTCGCTGACAAGCATGCCCCACCCCTCCAGCTCATCTTCTTCCTCCCCGCGACGACCACGCCGGCCGTTTCCTGTCGTTGATGCCACGGTTAAATTCGCCTTAACGCCTTCGCCATTACTCGCTGCGACCATGCACATTAAAGCGTCTCCCTCTCCTCTCTCGTTCCCCTCTGTCGCCCCACCTCAACACGCCCCCAGGCCGCCCAATTCCTCGCCACACCACCCTCTGTCTGACGACGCTCCAGCGACGATTCCGGCCAGTATTCACCGCCCCTCGCCTCCTCGATCACACTCACAAGTTCCCCAGGCCCTGGCGCATCTTTCTGCATCCGCAGCTCGCTCGCGCGCGCCTCTGAGCCTCGACAGTGACGACTCCAAGCGCCGCCACCGTCTGCTTCCTCTCCGGCGACCCTCCCCGTAAGCATGCGTCCGCCCCTCTCCTTCCCGATGACACTCCTGCACTCACCGCACTCACCCGCATCTAACCGTGCACTTATTTTGCTTCGGGACGACCTGCAGCCTCGCCCTCGACCACGACCGCGTGCAACCGACGCCAGCAAGAACTCCGACGAGCCATTACCCTCACCTCCGTGTGCCCCTTGACTCCTCGAGAACACCTTGAGCTTCCCCAGGCTTCTGCGAACGCGGTGAGCATCTTCCCATCCTCTCTCGCTTCCTGCTTCGCCAGCACCGCCACCACCTGAGCGCTCCGCCACCAGTAGCCACCGCAGCGCCGCCCGTCTCTGGCAAGTGTGCTGGATGCCGTGCGATTAGGATCCAGCGGCTAGGATAGAAGCTAGGCAAAAGGGTAAGTAGCATCTGCGCGCTGTGCGATATGACTTGATCCAATGGTCTGTGTTAGTCGATCCACGCGAAACGTTTTCGACGAATAGGAATCAGACGCGTGTCCCTGAGTTTGTTTTAAAAACAGAATTTGATCTATTAGATGATCAAATTTGTAAATTGCATAACTTTTGATCCACACGTCCAAAAATTACAAACTTTATATCAATGGAATCAGTGGAACAAGCCCTAGCTAACCATGCCATTTGTTTAGTAAAAAGCTTCTGGAAAAATGTTTGTTTTTGCAGAAACATTTGTATGCTTGTTTAGGTTATAAAAATTATTCAAAAATGAATTTGGGGATAAAATCTTTGGCAATTGGATTGATTTGAACCTACTGACCATAGGAAACACTTTGTGGATTCAAAAATGTATTTGGTGAAACAAAAGAATGATTCTTTGATTTAAAACCATTTCTAGTCAAATAGAAATATAGTTTATTTATTAAAAATGGTTTTGGAAGAAAACCTTTGGGAAATGTTTTGTTTTAAACTCTCTGACCCCAAACACCAAATTTTATGGTTTGAAAACATATTTGGTGAACCCTAGAGATTAATACCTTAGTAAAAATATTTCTACACCACATAAAATGATACCTTGTTTTGAAAATGGTTTATGAAGTGAAACCTTTTGCAAATGACTTTGCCACTTTGTAAAATGACCATTAGTTGTCTTCAAATTTTTATGACCCATTAGGAACCACTTTTACAAATAAAACAACCCTTTTTCATGCTTGCATGTATTGTTTTGTTTTATTATTTTATGTGATGTTTTGCTTGATTGGTAGATTGAGATTGTGTCTTGCTTGATTGAATTGTAGTGACTTGAAGAGTGTGATTGTTGCAAGGACAAGGAGTGAACTTATACCCTCTACCAAAAAGGCAAGTGATGCTTCATACTTTTGTCCCATTACTTTCACTATGCATTAGTGATTTCTCTAAGTAAAACTTGCATGGAATTTTGCTAAGTATAAACCTTGCTATGGGAAAACCTAGTAGATGAAACCTTAGTAAAATTTCCCAAGTTAAGATTCCTACTACTATCATGCTTAGCTTAGCTAGTAGAAAACAAGGGTGGAATATATACATTCATACTATGGAAAAATTTCTAAGTCTGAGGACTTGCGTTTTTGTTTAATAAAACAACTAAGTTAATGAATCACCTGGGTGGAAAGGTAATTGCTTGGTGTTTTTGGTTGAGTGGTTCACAAGGCCCATGTTTATGGTTTACCTTGTGTATCTCACTTGTGGATGGCCACCCAGGAACAAAGAGATTTGAGATGTCAAATGTTGAGAAGCTTCAAGTGCAACCACTTGGCAATATGGGCTCTGCCTGGATCACATAGGTTGCTAGAACTTAGCCATATGGACAGTTGGTGGTAGGGTTTGATAGGTTGGAGCGCGTCCATTTTGGTCTAAGGAAAGGCTTCTGAAAGATCTTGTCTTGGTGAAACCAAGTCTTGTGGGGAAAGTGCACCACCTCTGCAGAGTGTAAAATCTAAGTACTTAGTCATGTCCCTGGTAAAGGACAATTTGAGCATCAAGACATGGAAGCAATCAAGAATCTCATCATCCAAATTTCTAAGTTAAAAACTTGTGGTTGAACAAGGGTTAATGGATCTTCAATCTTTGTCTTCAATCTTTGATTCGGAGATGCCTTGGGAAAGATTATTTTGTCAAGCAAAAACTTAGTGTTTTCAAATGATAAGGAAAAATCTATTTTGAGCAATGCAAGCCTAAGCTCCACTTAGCCAAATGCATATAGATGATAGACTCCACTATACTACCATAGTATCACTTGCCAATACAATACAATTCAAATGTATTGACCCTTGTGGCTGTAACTTGTTATGTTGCAGGTTTGATTGATTTAGTGAAGTTTAAGTGATTGGGATTACAAGTCTACAACCAACATGTCTGCCTGTGGCACTTTGAAGATGAAGGACCCCATGCTTATAGATATTCTGCTGCAATGTGTTGTAATAGCCAAATGAGCTATGTAAGATGTAATAAATTATGTTATTCCTGGTTATAAAGTTGTATTATGACCTTTGTTTCTTGATAATACATCTTAACTGTGGATGCTAGCTATTGATCCAGGGACTAGCATTGCAATCACAGGGATCCTTTTCCTTTACAAAGGAGGGACCTTACAAGGACCTAGGTGAAGCGTCATACATATTAGGCATAAAGATATAAAGAGATAGATCAAGGCGACTAATAGGGATATCATAAAGTACATACCTTGATAAGATTTTAAAGAAGTTTAAAATGGACGAAAGTAAGAAGGGGTTCTTACCTATGTTGCAAGGCAAGACATTGAGTAAGACTCAAAGTCCGGCTACGGCGGAAGAAAGAGAGATAATGGACAAGGTCCCCTATGCTTCAGCCATAGGCTCTATAATGTATGTCATGCTATGTACAAGACCAGATGTGGCACATGCCATTAGTTTGACTAGTAGATACCAATTTGATCTAGGATCGGAACACTAGATAGTGGTCAAGAATATCCTTAAGTACTTAAGAAGAACTAAGGAAATGTATCTTGTGTACGGAGGTGAAGAAGAGCTCATCGCTAAGTGTTATGTTGATGCTAGCTTCGACACCGATTTGGATGACTCTAAGTCTCAGTCCAGATACGTATTTCTCATGAATGGAGGAGCGGTTAGTTGGAGGAGTTCCAAACAACCAGTGGTGGCGGGATCAACAACGGACGACAAATATGTTGCTGCTTCGGAAGCGGCTCATGAAGCAGTTTGGATGAAGGAGTTCATAACCTAACTAGGTGTGGTTCCTAGCATGTTGGACCCAATGGTGATATACTATGACAACAATGGATCCATATCCAATGCCAAAGAAACAAGGTCTCACAAGAATTCCAGGCATATTAAGCACCGGTTTCACTCCATCCGTGAACATATCAAGGATGGAGATATAAAGATTTGTCAAGTAAACATGGATCTCAATGTAGCAAATGCGTTGAATAAAACTCCCCCTAGGGCAAAACACGATCAACACCAGAACTCCATGGGTGTTATATTTATCACTATGAAACTAGATTATTGTCTCTAGTGCAAGTGGGAGACTAAAGGGAATATGCCCTGAGAGGCAATAATAAAGTTGTTATTATGTATATTCCAAGTATATGATAGATGTTTATTTTGCATGCTATAATTGTATTAATACAGAAACGTTAATACATGTGTGTTTAATAAACAAATGGAAAGTTCCTAGTTATGCCTCTCTTATAAACTAGTTCGTTGATTAACAAGATGATCAAGGTTTCCTGATCATGGACATTTGATGTTGTTAATAACGAGATCACAACATTATTGGAATTGTGTCATGAACATTCATCTGAAGTATAGCATTACAATCAAAGTCATTGTGTTTATATTGCTATAACATCATACAAAGTAATCCTAATCCTTAGACATGAGATCATGTCAATCACTAACACTAGAAGAGTATCTTGATAACATCAAACGTCACACCGTAACAGGGTGACTATAAAGATGGATTCAGTGATACGAAGGTGTTATGTTGAGGCTCATGGATCAAGAGTGGAATTTGTCCATCCCGATGACGGAGAGATATACCTGGGCCCTCTCGGTGATATCACATTAGTTAGCTAGCAAGCAATTCGCAAAAAAAGCTTGCAAGCAAGTGATTTGATCACTAGAATGTTATATCACGGGAACAAGAAAAGAGAACATGTCGGTAACGAGATCAAACTAGGTATGAAGATACCGATGATCGAATCTCGGACATGTAATATATCACGAGACAAAGGGATTAAGTTACTAGCGTAAAAGGTTCTCATGATCACAATAAGTCATCGTTGAATGTGTGGGAGTCAGTATGGATCTCTAGGTCCTGCTTCTGATTATTGATCCGAGAGGGTTCTCGATCATGTCCGCATTATTCGCTACCATAGGGTGACACACTTAAGATACACCGACACCATTTGGAACAAATATTTTTTAGACGAAAAGATTTACAAAGCGCGGGAATTTATTTCACTAGACACCGAAATTGTTTCGGGTGAAACTGCTGAAATTGTTTCTGCATGTGAAATAGAATACTAGCAAAGGGTTTTATGTGAATGTTTGTTAATTAATGTAATTAAAAAAATTCTGAATAAATAAAAGGAGTTTTATTTAAGAGAGATTACATTAAATTTGGTGGAAATTTAATGGGAATATGAGAGGGTTTTTTGAGTAGAGAAATGAAGGGTCATTTTGTGAGTGGGAGCTCCACCCACTTGAATGGAGGAAGGGGTGGGGGCATCCCCCCATGCGCCGGCCACCCCCTTGGGGTGCCCCCTCCTCCTATAAAAGGACCCCCTTCCCTCTCTTATACTCATACCTCCTCGTGAAGGATCTCTCTCCACCTCTAGTTTATCCCCCATGGTCTCGGACTAGTGAGATACATGTTCCCGGTGGCTTTTCGTTTGGAAAGAGTTGTTGCTTATGATGCATCGCTAGAGCGAGGAGGCAAAGGTTGCTCGGTGGCTTCGACGTGTGTGCGAGCACGGATGCGATGCTGATTTGCTGCGCTGGACTTCTTCTCGATCTTGAGATTGGCAAGCGTTCATCTACATCATCCACGAGTAAAACCTCGTTAAATTTTGTCGGTCTACAAGGGTATGTTCTCTATGGATGTATATCCACCCTTGTATCTAGTAGATAGATCTTGGTACATAGTTGTTCCCATCGTAGGAAAACTTTTGTTTTCTATGATGTGAACCCTACAGAGTCATCCTGATAACATAAGTTGTGCAAAATTTTACTTAACCATTCCGTTGTAGTTGCAATACTTACTAAGAATGTACAGGTAGCATGAGACAACCCAGATCCATTAGTTGTTGGCACTTTTATTTAATCATTCCATTACAGTGAAGTTGATTACTAGTCATGCCAAAGTCAAATTTACATCACTAATTTAGTTATAGTTGTCTATGATCGATATACAATGCTCCAAGTCATCCATAACAACGGACACGGCTTTCAGAAAGATTTACCCAGTAGGGGTGCACAAATAGCAACACACGCACGATCAACCTCGGAAAAACCAAATGAAAACCCAACGAGGCATCATGACAAATCAATCTGTCACATCCCAAGATTTTCCAAATCTTGTTATGTGAAAAATAAATAAACAAAATAAATTATTGTTGAAATTTTGGGTAAAAAGAAACTTTTGTTTCTAAATGACAACTTAAAAATCCCATCTTGAACAAACTTTGGTTAACATTTGAATCCAACTAAATTCAAATCAAGTGGAATGCATTCTTCATAAATGCATCTGGAAATTTAAACACTTGGAAAATAAATCCAAACCCTAAAACCTAAATGGAATAAAGATCATTTCCAAGTTATCTCCAAGCCTATGGATTTGATCCATATAAAAATTTGTCAACAAACATTTACAAATGATCAAGAAAGACAAATGGAAATATTATAAAGCCATAGAAGTTGGTTTCACTTAATTTGGAGCCATAAATAAAACTTATGAACTTAATAAGTTAAGGAAGAGTAAATTCCAAAGCTAATAAAGCCCTTATCTAAAATCCATACCAAATGGTGAGCAAATAATCCTAAAGATATTTAAAAGGATAAATAAATCTCAAATAAGATTTTACAAATTGGAGTCACCAAGTTTAGATCTATAAATAAAAAGATATGGATTTTAAAAGATGAAGAAAGAAATATTAAATAAAGAATATTTAAAGACCAAATCAAATCTTGGCCAAATCCATAAGCAAATGGAATGAATATAATCCAAATTCAAATAAAATAAAAGGATAAAGAATTTCCAAAATAAAATAAAATGGCATTAACCATTCTATCCTTATTTTTAATAAAGACAAATCTCTAATAGGAATAATTATAAAATTCATGAGAAAATAGTATTTTGGAATTTACCCAAGTGAAATAAAAGTTGTTTAATTCAACTTAATTAAGATTAAAGAAATCTTCCAAATAAACTTTAGGGAATTAAAACTATATTTAATTACATTGGAAATAAAACAAATACCCAATTCAAATGATTTATAAATCATATTAAATACTTTCCAAATAAATCAAGATGAATTATTTGACACCCTATTAAGTAAATAAAAACTTATTGAAAAGGTTTTGATGAAGAATGAAATTTAAACAAGGATTAAAAATATTTTAAGTCTTTTATGAAGTAATGCAAAGGCCTAATTTAAATAATTAAAGGACCCTAAAAATAATAAATTATTTATTCTAAATTTGACTTCAGAATGTGTTATTAATCAATGTTTGAATCCTCACAAATTTTGGTTGAGGTTTGAATTAAAATTGATGTTTCAATAGTTTAAACAAAACCAAAACAGATTAATAGAAATGAAAAAGGGAAAACAAACAGAACAAAAAAAATGAAAAGGTCGACCCAGCCCAGCAAGCCTAGTAAGCCCAGCAGAAGCCCACCTCTCCCTCTCACTCAGAGCTAACCGTTTTTCACCGCGAAAGAAACCCACACAGACGATGACAGCCTGGACCCACTCCCCCTCCCCCTCTTTCGCTGACAAGACGACCCCACCGCCAGCTCCCTTCTTCCTCACCCTCCCGCTGACCTCGCCGGCCGTTGCTGCCAAATCAATGCCAGCGTAATACGCAGTAACGCCGTGATTAATCAGCCCCGCGATCACGCATACTAATTCGCCTGCTCCCCCTCTCTCATTCCCCTCACTCGCCAGAACCTCTACGCCCCTAGGCCGTCCTAATTTCTCTTCGAAACTCCACTGCCCCGACGAGTATCGGCGTCGATTCCGGCCAGCCTCCTCCGCCCCTCGACTCCTCGACCACACGAAAACATTTCCCAGTCTCTGGCGCACACTCCAGTGCCTCCAGCTCTCTCTCGCTTGCCCCACAACCTCGCCTCCATCTTCGTCTGAGCACCACCGAAGAACCCCGCAACTCCGGCGAGCACTACTGGTGAGACTAGACCGCCCCTTCCCCCTCTTGGATGCTCACATGATCGCGACTTCCATACGAACCTAACAGTGCCTTTTATTTGCCTTAGCACGCCGTATATCGTCGCCCCCGTCGACGAACAGACAAGCCCGAGGTGCAGCGCAACTCCGGCGAGGAATCCACGCCACCACCGTTCGCCCCTTGGCAAACCGCAAGCACATTGAGCATCGCCGTGATCTCCCGAACCTGGTGAGCCACTCCTCTTCCTCCCTTGCTTCCTATTTCGCCGGCTTCCCCGCTAGCCGAGCGTCGCCGCCGCGCGCTGCCGTCGAGCGCCGCTAGAACATGGTCAGAGCAATATGAACCGTAGGATCTTGATCAGAAGGTTACGATAGAAACTTAAGCGAAAGGGTACGCTTGCTTCTGAGCCGTGTGATTCTACTTAGATCCAACGGCTGTCAGCAGCCGATCCGCACGAAACGGTATGCGCCAATAGGATAGCGCCGCGTGTCACAGAATCTGGTTTAAAATCATAATTTGATCTATTAGTTGCTCAATTTGAAAAATTCATAACTTTCAAACCACACGTCCAAATTTTGCAAATTTTATATCAATGGATTCAGCAAAACGAGTACTTTCTGACCATGCACTTTGTTTAGTAAATTGCTTCTGTTAAATTGTGTGTTTTTACAGAAACTTGTGTATACATGTTTAGAATATAAAAATTATTCTAAAATGATTTTGGGGATAAAATCTTTGGCAAATGGTTTGTTTTGAACCTACTGACCCTAGAAATCCATTGGTGGTTTCAAAAATGTATTTGGTGAAGCAAAAGATTAAACTTTTGATTTAAACCATTTCTAGTCAAATAAAAATAATGTTTATTTATTAAAAATGCTTTTGGGAGAAAATCTTTGCGAAAATGTTTTGATTTAAACTCTCTGACCCCAAACACCAAGTTTTATGATTTGAAAATGTATTTGGTGAACTCCATAAAGATTATTACTTTGCTAAAGGCATTTTCAACCACATAAAATAATGACTTAGTTTAAAAATGGTTTATGAAATGAAATCTTTTGCAAATGATTTTGCCACTTTATAAAATGTTCATTAGGTGTTTTCAAATGTTTATGACCCATTAGAAACCACTTTTACAAATAAAACAATCTTTAGCATGCTTACATGCATTGTTTTGTTTCTATCATTTTATGTGATGAATTGCTTGAATGGTAGATTGAAATATTGTTTACTTGATTGAATTGTAGTGATTTGAAGTGTGTGAACATTGCAAAGATCAAGAAGTGAACCTATATTCTCTACCAAAAAGGCAAGTGATGCTTCATACTTTTGTCCCATTATTTTCACTATGCATTAGTGATATTTCTAAGTAGGACTTGCATGGAATTTTTGCTAAGTATAAACTATGCCATGGGAAATCCTAGTAGATGAAACCTTAGTAGAAATTTCCTGAGTTAAGATTCCTACTACTATCATGCTTAGCTTATCTAGTAGAAAACAAGGGTGGAATATATATTCATGCTATGGAAAAATTTCTAAGTCTGAGGACTTGTGTTTTGTTTAATAAAACAACTAAGTGAATAAATAACCTGGGTGGAATGGAAGGAATGGTTTGTGTTGAGTGGTTCACAAGGCCCATTTCTATGGTTTACCTTGTGTATCTCACTTGTGGATGGCCACCCAGGAACAAAGAGATTTGAGATGTCAAATGTTGAGAAGCTTCAAGTGCAACCACTTGGCATTATGGGCTCTGCCTGGATCATATAGGTTGCAAGAACTTAGCCAAATGGACAGTTGGTGGTAGGGGATGATAGGTTGGAACGCGTCCATTCGGGTCTAAGGGAAGGCTTCTGAAAGATCTTGTCTTGGTGAAACCAAGTCTTGTGGGGAAAGTGCACCACCTCTGCAGAGTGTAAAATCTAAGTACTTAGCCATGTCCCTGGTAAAGGACAATTTGAGCATCAAGACATGGAAGCTATCAAGAATCTCCTCATCCCAATTTCTAAGTTAAAAACTTGTGGTTGAACAAGGGTTGAAGGATCACCAATTTCTATTGGGAGATGCCTTGGGAAAGATTTTGTCAAACAAAAACTAGTGTTTTCAAAAGATAAGGAAAATCTATTTTGAGCAAAGCAAGCCTAAGCTCCACTTAGCCAAATGCATATAGATGATAGACTCCCCTATACTACCATAGTATCACTTGCCAATACAATTCAAATGTATTGACCCTTGTGGCTGTAACTTGTTATGTTGCAGGTTTGTTTGATATTAGTGAAGTAGGATTACAAGTCTACAACCAACATGTCTGACTGTGGCACTTTGAAGATGAAGGACCCCATGCTATTGTTATTTTCTGCTGCATTGTAATGAGATAGCCAAATGAGCTATGTAAGATGTAATAAGTTATTTTATTCCTGGTTATAAAGTTGTATTATGACCTTTGTTTCTTGATATTACATCTTAACTGTGGATGCTATCTATTGATCCAGGGACTAGCATTGTAAACACAGGGATCTCTACCTTATTAAAGGTTGGGAACCTTACACAATCACAAGATCCATAAAATATTTCAAGGGGCCACCCCACTAAGCTACTGGCAACGAGGTTGGCCAGCTCCAAGATAGACCCAGGGTTTGTGCCAATGGTTGTAAACGACTAGGAACCCGAAAGTGTGACTGGGCTTGTCGATACCATGTAAATATTCCATATTCCTAAACATTATAGTAGTAAACGATTCTCGAGCAACAATAGTAAATAAAGTTGTAGCATGGCATCCGTATAGGATAGTAAATAAACCCCAAACTAGTTTGTGGCCCCAAGAAATAAGAAATGAATTAAGCTCTGGCTAAGGGGATTCATGGTCCCACATGCGGATAGTGCGATGTCAAGGAACAGGTATCAAGTACTCGGAGCCTACGAGACACAAGTGAGCGGTTACAAACCAAATAACATATATTGCCCACCGGTGCCTCTGCATTATTTATAACTATTCCTAGCATTTTAATATCAAGTTGTTATTAAAGGCATGATCATCTCCACCATTAAACATGAGGCATTCCTCCAACAACTATGGAACATCGACGGTGCGAAGCAACACTGACACAAGCAACTACGACTCGCAATGCCGACTATCTACCAAAAAAATGGTAATAGGAGGCATCCATGGCAATATAGACTGCAAGAGATATAAAGTGGTACGGAATTTAGAGCATCGCAACACAGATAGCAATAGATCAATAGGAGGAAGAAAAAACTATAAAGGTAAAATAGTTAGAAAGAGGGAGAATACTCGCCTAGAAACACCGCTGAAGGTTCATCCGAATATCGGGTCGACACTCGCATCAACTCATCGACCTAATCCGTGAAGAAGCAAATCGCTAGAAGAAGCACCGGGTGCACTATTTAATACTACAGTAGAGGATCGGCATGGTGCATGAATGATGTATGACATGGCAAAGGTGCGATGCAATTAGGTAATATTAAGCAGAACCGGGGTCCCGACAATTAGATAGAAGGTTCATGTTGTTTAGATACCCCACAATCTAAATATTGTCTTAACAAGGCAAAATATAGCATCGGTTCGCCACACAAATTTAAATGGAGCCAATATAAGACTAGAAAAGCCCGCATATGGTCTCCATATTTAATTATGAGGTCAATCGGCTAAAAGCCCCCAAACCACATGATATGTGTGCATACATGAACAATTATATGCAACAGGTAGATATCATGTATTGTAAAAATATGGGGCATGGAAAAGGGGTCCCACATCAAGGTCTGAAGAGCTTAGTTCCGAGGGTTTGGGTTTTGTGGGATCGGGCTTCGGATCCGGGATCGAGGTCTTCGGTTTCCATAGTAAAGGTCTTGGCATTCCGTGATGAATATTTTCTAGATCGGGGCATCGCCGTGTCCGGGTACCATATCGGAGATCATGTGACTCTTACTTTTTTTGTCAATGTTGATGTTGCCTTGAGGGTCGAAGGTTGTGGGCAACACCACATTGCTGATTGTAGCGAGTCAACGAATCTTCACCTCATGAAGATCTTGACGAACCCAAGTACACAGACGCATCGTCGATTGCAAAAATCTTGATAGTTTGAGCAGTACTCGGTACCAAGAGGTAGTACCCAATTCACCGAAAGGCCACAAGACACGAAAACGGGGACGTGCCCTTGGAGATAGACGGAGAAGATGCAACACAGCAAGGTCGACAAGGGCAGAGGGTCGAGCACGCATCAGTGCGGCGCTTGCTTGCAGTGCTAGAGGACGAGCGCCGATGGAGAGGTAGGCTCTGGCGATGGGCAAGCTTGGTGGAAGCGAGGAGCTCAGAAATGCAGCGTTGGCGGCCTGCGAGCCAGAGGACAGAAGGAAAGGAGAGGCCACACTGGGACGGTGCGCATGTCCCTAGCGGCAGTGGTGGCCTGCAGCTCCAGAACAGCAGCGTAGGGGAAGAAGTGGTGGGCTCTGTGGGCGAAGGAAAGGGGTGGCGCAGTGGCGGGAGGGCCTAAGGCCGGTGATGGGGCAAGGAGGTCGAGGGAGGGCGGTCGGTTGCGGGATCCGGGGCGGTGAGGTGCGGTCCCATGCGATAAGATGACGGGGAGGCAGACGAGGAAGGATGGCACATCAAGGGGGAAAGTCGAGGGTGGGACGCGACGATGGTAGGGTATTGGTATAGGAGCAAGGTGGGGCGATGGGGGTTGGGATCGAGGGAGCATCGGGAGGGAGCAAGGGAGGTGGGGACGAGTTCGGGCCAGCGGAGCGGCAACGAGAAGGTACGGGCGAGCATGTCAGGCAGGGGCTTGCAGGGTGGACGCGGGGAGTTGGATTGCATGGAGCGGTTGTCGGTAGGGCGTCGCTGGGCTCTCGTGCGTGTGTACGCATGAGAACGAGGCAAGATCGCGATTTGGGTTCAGGCACCTGAGTGTGAGCGTGGTTCATGTGGCGTGTGACATGGGGGTGGTGTGGCCGCGTGAGTGAGTGGCGGCGACATGGATTTGGGATGGGGAAACTAGGGTTTGGGTTTGGGGTTTGGTGGGGATTAGGGTTAGGGTTTAGGTGGGTTGGGTTGGGGTTATAGGTGGCCTACGGCTGGGCCTTACGGCCTGGCCGTTTGGTTGCCTCCCTCAGGTTAAAAAATGTTATTATTATTTATTTTTGAAACAAAAAAATTTACAAGTAGAATTTAGACAAACCAAATATCCGGAGAGATCGGGCTTTTATAATTTTAAATACAGACGGGGAATATTTTAGAAAACAAAAGTAGCCTTTTAGGGAAAATAGTGTTAGGTTAAAAGATGCATGATGTCATGATGATGTGTAAAGTAAAAACACATGGGGTTTTCTAGTACTGGTTTTACCCGGGGTGCTACAATTCGATACCACTAACAATGGTTATTGCCCTTGAGATCTTCCTCATGGTACGGGGAAAAAGGCGGACGACCTAAATCTTCTCACTTCGTGTATGTCACATCCCAAAATTTTCCAAATTTTGAAATGTCAAAAATAAATGAACAAAAGGAACAATTGTTGAAATTTAGGGTGAAAAGAAACTTTTTGGAAACATCAAAACCCTTCTTGAACAAATTTGAATGAAATGGGAATCCAACAAATTTCAATCAAGTGAAATGCATTCATCAATGAATGTATCTTGAAATTTAAACATTTGGAAAAGTTAAACCAAAACTCCAAATCTTAATAAAACACCTCCAAAGATCAAATGCAATTTAAGCATGGAAAGAATCTTCAATTTAAACACTTGGGAAAATAAACCAAAACCCTAATGGAAGAAAATCATTTCCAAGATCTCTCAAAGACTATGGATTTAATCCATATAAAAATCTATCAACAAACATTTGTAAATTATCAAGAGTGATAAATAAAAATATTATAAAACCATAGAAATTGGTTTCATTTATTTTGGAGCCATGGATAAAAACTTATGAATTTAATAAGATAAAAGGGATTAATTTCCAAAGCTAATAAAGCTCCTAACTAAAAATCCATACCAAATTGTGAGCAAAGTAATCCTAAAGGGATTTAAAAAGATAAAGAAATATTAAATAAAATTATACAAATTGGAATCACCAATTTTGGATCTATAAATAAAAAGATATGGATTTTATAAGGCCAAGAAAAATAAGTAAATAAGGAATGTTTAAAAGACGAATTAAATCTTGGCCAAATCCATAAATAAATGAAAGTTTATTGAATAATAAAAAGGAGTAAAAGATTATTTAAATAAAATCATATGAATTGAACCAAATTCAATTTTATTTAAATAAAGACAATTTGCCTAAACTAAATAATAAATCCCAAGAAAATTATTTAGAAGACAATTTAAAACTTGAATTAAACCCATAAGCAAATGGAACAAAGATAATCCAAATCCAAAGAAAAATAAAGGGATAAATAATATTCAAATAAAAGCATATGAGATTAAACCATATTCTAATTATATTTAAATGGAGACAAAATCCCTAATGTAAATGATTAATTAAATAATGAGAAAATAATAAATTGGAATTTGCCCAAGTGGAATAAAATTTATCTAATGGGAATAAAATAATTATTTGTATAAAATTTATATGGGTTTATATTTGATTTTATTTGAATAAAGACAAATGCCTAGTTTAAATAAATATTAAATCATAAGAAACTATTTGAAATAATCCAAGTGGACTATTTAATCACAATATTAATTAGTTAAAATCCTAGTGAGAAGATTTAGAAAAAGTTTGATAAATAAATCTGAATTCAAATGAGTGTTTGAATTTGAAAACAGAAAATAGAAACAGAAAAAGAAAAAGAAAACAGAAGAAAAAAATAGAAACAGGTCGACCCAACTAAACCCTACTCAGCTTTTAGACCAACTAGGCCCATTACTAGCCCACCCGGAGAAACCTCCCTCTCTCGGCCGTTCTTTTCTCACCCCCAGCTCTACCCTTAACCGTGCTGACACCTCGGCCCCACGCCAACCTGGCATCGTCGTCTCTACCCCGCGACCCATTCCCCTCACCCCGCTGCAGTTTCCAGCGCTGATTACTCGCGTTCAATTCACCTAAATGCCATGCATGAATTCCTCCAGAGACCACACATGTTAAATCGCCCCTCTCTCCCCTCTCTTTCCCCTCACTCTCCACCTCCTCTCCGCCCCAGGGCTGCTGTAATTTTGAACCGCACCACCACTACTCCAACGACACTCCGGCCATGATTCCGGCCAATCTAGACCCCTTGCTACCTCCTAGCTTCCACAGGCCTGTTCGCCAGCACCAGGCGCACCTTCCAGTAGCCGTATCTCGCTCGTGCACGGCCCAGAATGTCGCCTTCAACGACGCCAACCCGTCACCGTTCTCTGCCGCAACTCCGGTGAGTCCTAGCCCTCAACCCAGTGCGCGCCTCGACCTGTGACTCATGCCATCTGGTTCGCCTATGTCTGGTGAATATCCAGGTGCTCTCCAATCATCCGCGCGTGACCTACAAGCTCGACGCCGACAACAACAGAACGTGCCCGCCGCCAGGAACGAATCTGGCGAGCAATCATCGTCGAACCCGTACGCCCCCTGCCCTCCTACGGCCACGTTGAACATCAGGATGATTCTGCAAATCTGGTAACGCTCTCCGTTCTCTCCGTCACTTCATGTAGTCGTCGGAACACCACAGCCCGAGCGTCGCCGCCGCTCGCTGTTGCCCAGCGCCGCCCATCTCTGGTTGTTGCGCTGTAGTCCGTCAGATCTAGATCGTAGGGATACGATAGAACAACTTAATGAAGAGGTACGATTGCATCTGCACTGTGCGATCTAAATGAGATCCTGTGATCCACGTAGCGCGATCCGTGCGAACAGGTATGCGCCAGTAAGAACACGCCATGTGGCCTAGCTCAGGATTTAAAACATAAAATGAATCTATTAGTTGTTTGAATTTGTAAATTCCATAACTTTTGTTCTGCTTGGCCAAAATTTTCAAATTTTATATCAGTGGATTCACAAAAATGTAATCTTTGCAACCATGGCCTTATTTTAGTATTTTGCTTCTAGAAAATTAGGTGTTTTTGCAGAAACATTATTAGGGCTATTTTGGTTATAAAAATTATTTTAAAAATGATTTTAGGGTAAAATCTTTTGCAAATGCTTTGTTTTGAATCTACTGACCACAAAAACAAACTTTTGGATTTAAAAGTATATTTTGTGACACTAAGGAATTATTCCTTGAATAAAAGCACTTCTAGTGAAACAAAAATTATTGATTATGTTTTAAAAACATTTTTTGAGCAAAACCTTTTGCAAATGGTTTGATTTAAACTCTCTGACCTAAACACTAAATTTTGGATTTAGAAATATATTTGATTAACACTAGAAAATTATTACTTTGATTAAAGGCATTTCTAAGTAAAACAAAAATGTTACTATTATTTAAAAATGATTTTTGAGTGAAACCTTTTGTAAATGGATTCGTTTCAAACACTAACATTTTTGACCATAAACACTAACATTTTTGTTTAAAAATATATTTGTCAAACAATAGAAATTATTCTTTTGATTGAAATCATTTCTAGCAAAACAGAAATGATTTGAATGGCCCATTTTTCACTAACTTGATTTTGAATGTCTTTGCCACTTTTATAAATGACCAATAGGTGTTTTAAAATGTTTATAACCTTAGAAGAAACCACTTCTCCAAATAAAACAATCTTTTGCATGCATGCATGCATTGCTTTGTTTTTATTATTTTATGTGGTGAATTGTTTGAATGCTAGTTTGAATATGTGCTTGCTTGATTGAATTGTAGTGAACTTTGAAGAGTGTGACCATTACAAGATCAAGGAGTGTATCTATATTCTCTACTAAAAAGGAAAGTGGTGCTTCATACATTTTTTCCTACTATTTTGTCTATGCATTAGTGATATTTCTAAGTAGGACTTGCATGGAATTTTTACTAAGTATACTATTCCTTGGGAAATCCTAGTAGATGATGCCTTAGTAGAATTTTCCCTAAGTTAAGATCCTTACTACTATCATGCTTAGCCTAGCTAGTAGAAAACAAGGTGGATTATATTCATGCTATGAAATATTTCTAAGTCTATGACTTGTGTTTTGTTTAATAAAATAACTATGTGAATGAATCACCTGGGTGGAATGGTGTGAATGGTTTGTGTTGAGTGGTTACATGGGGCCCCATATTTATGGCCTACCCTAGTGTATCTCACTGGTGGAAAGCCATCCAGGAACAAAGAGATTTGAGATGTCAAATGTTGAGAAGCTTCAAGTGTAGCCACATGGCATTATGGGCTCTGCCTGGATCATATAGGTTGCAATAACTTAGCCAGATGGACAGAAGGTGGTAGGGGGTGATAGGTTTGGAACGTGTCCATTTGGTCTACGGGAAGGCTTCTGAAAGATCTTTTCTCGATGCATGTCGAGTCTTGTGTGGAAAGTGCACCACCTCTCGAGAGAGTAAAATCTAAGTACTTAGTCGTGTCCCCGACAATGGACAATTTGATCATCAAGACATGGAAGCTATCAAGGATCTCCTCATCCCAATTTTCGAGTTAAAAACTTGTAGTTGAACAAGGGTTAAAGGATCACCAATATTTATTGGTAGATGCCTTGGGTGATTTTGACAAACAAAAACTTAGTGTTTTGAAATGATAAGTAAAATCTATTTTGAGCAAAGCAAGCCTAAGCTCCACTTAGCCAAATGCATATAGATGATAGATACCACTATTCTACCATAGTATCACTTGCCAATACAATTCAAATGTATTGACCCTTATGGCTGTAACTTATTATGTTGCAGGTTTGTTTGATGTTAGTGAAGTGTGTTGAATAGGATTACAACTCTACGACCAACATGATTACCTGTGGAACTTTGAAGATGAAGGACTCCATGCTATATACTCATTTCTGGTGCATTGTAATGAGATAGCCAAATGATTTATGTAAGATGTAATGAATTATTTTTTTCCTGGTTATAAATTTGTATTATGAAGTTTGTTTCTTGATATTACATCTTAAACTGTGGATGCTAGCTATTGATCCAGGGACTAGCATTGTAAACACTGGGATCTCTACCTTATCAGGTTGGGACCTCTATAGTGTAGATCCTCGCGACACCACTAACAAGGATTCTTGCTCCATGTTGAAATCGGTGACACCACCAACAAGAGATTGTTGCTCACGTACATCGAGAGAACTCTCCAGAGAATAAAGGACAAAAGTAAAGGTATCAAAAGTTAAGCCCATCTTTAACTTCCGTAAGAGGAGAGAAAAAATGCAATCTAATCCACTTGAATGTACAAGACCGAATAGAGTAGTCAGCATGGGGTCCATCCATCACACCTAAACTATTACTCCTCACAAGCAGTAGAAAGATCGTGTAACCTATTCTTGGATTTTAGACTTAAGATCTTGACAAGCGATGTTCGAAAACAAAGGAGTGATGCAGACTCTTCATCATATCTGATGTAGATGATGTCAGTGTGTTGAAAAAAATTAGTGACTTCTGGGTCACTTGGAAGGTACCGGATGTGGAAGCACCGTTACAAGAGGAACAAAATGAAACCCTAAAGGTATGACAGAAACCCAACCACGAGAAATCCTAGACTCAAAGAAAAGATAAGATGATAGATTCAAAACGCGTGTAGGTAAGAAGAGAATAGCATAGGGTAAGGAGTAAAAGCAGACCTAATCAGATTTATCTGACCGGTTTTCAAAAATATTTTTGACACTCTACATCATATGTTAGCTAGGTTATCCTATAGGCTGGACCAGTGGGGTATCACAATTGCTGAGCACTTATACCACTTTGTAACACCCTCGGATTGGCACTATGCAAGTTTCATCGATTCCCGCCAAATCCGCATAGAAATGATTCAATGGTGCCCACCAGGAACTTCCGTGCGGGTGGAAAACGAAGTAATATCTTTACACAACAGTCCATGAGAGAACCCACATAACAGATATATATATATATATAACACGACTCCATGAGTCAAGAATACAGATATACAATACAAAGATCCAAATCACCTTGAAAACGATACCACATCTGAGTACGGATAAGATGCAAATTGAGCTAAGAGCCCGGAAGATTAATTAATGGAGTCCATAACCCTGCCCAGGACAAGCCAGAAGAGTAACCCTGCTAACAACGTCGAACTCGAACCTGGTAAAACAAAAGGGGTGTTGGCAAAGGGCGGAGGAAAAAGAGAGCGGTCAGTACTAAGGACAGTACACGGCGAGACCTAGAATTCGGCGGCTCTCGCCTACATATGTATGGTGGACTGAAGCGGTAACACAGCATGCACTAAACAACCTATATAGACTTGATACAACTAACGGCTATCAAGGAGAAATAATAAAGACCTAGGCGAAACCAACCTGATACTACCTCCATGTAACTACCTCGGTGAATTACGCTCCTAGTACAAGCCTGGATGTTCAGAAATGGTTGAAATAGTACGGTGGGGCCCAAATGCCACTCACAGGTAGACCTTTCGGCCGTCTCAACCATTTCCAAACATCGGGACAAGAACGGGCGGCGTAATCGGCAGGCGAAGGGATCAACTACATACACAAATGAGTATGTATGCAAGCCACCATACAACAGTACATCAGAGCCATTCCATCTAAAAGAAAGGAAATATAGCAACGCCATACGGCAAGATCCAAATATCCTAGATAGATATAATAGTTTAGGATATCTCCTCATACATCAATCAACAGAGTATCAAGCGGAAGCGGAAGACAAAATCCGAGTACGGATAAGAAGCAAATCGGCATAAGATGCCCCATAAATAAGCACATCCCGCCCACAGATCTCACGGATCCCCGTTCCCGGAATCTCTACACCGAATGATCGTTGCCCACATCGTCCGTCTCTTCCACCCAGTATCCATCTTGCGAGTGTACCTGTTCATCTGAACCAATAATTTATCGTGTGAGACCCTAGGGGTACTCAACAAGTCTTTATGCCTCTAAAGGGGACACAACCTAGGGTGATGCAATTGCAGCAAAAGATAAACCCTAACAGTTCTATAGATACTCGCTAACCATCCGCCTAACCAGAGATAGACGGATGTCCGTGAATTAGTAACAACAGTTATAACAGTTATAATGGTAATCTTAACATATCCATCCTCCTCCTCGCTTACCGACGAGGAAGCGGACGAACAACCCCCCATCCGTTGGCAGTTTTATTATCCATTCCGTGAGTGTTGCACTATTTACTAGTCAGGTACCTAGTCTAGTCAAATTAAAAGCGGTACTTTAGGTATGCTTGTCTATGATCGAGAAACTGTGCTCCAAGTCGTCCATAACCGCGGACACGGCTTTCAGAAAGTTTTACCCTGCAGGGGTGCACAAATAGCAACACACACTCGATATGCCTCGGAAAAACCAAATCAAAACCCAACGAGGCAGTCACGACAAAGCGATCACAGGATTCAGAAATATTTCAGGGGGCCACCCCATTGAGCTACTCGCAACGAAGTTAGCTGACTCCGAGACGGCCTCAAGGTTTGTGGAGCCGGCTGTAAACGACTGGGAACCCGAAAGTGTGATTGGGCTTGTCGATACAGCGAAAACGGGTCATGGACCTAAATAGTACAGTGTGCAGTACCTCGCACAATTTAAATAAAGCAGTAAAGCATGGCATAAGTACAGGATAGTAAATAAAACCTCAAACTAGTTTGTGGCCCTCAAGAAATAAGAATGAATCAAGCTCTGGCTCAGGGGGGTTCATAAGCCTCCCGGATGTGGATAGCGCGAATATTCTTGGAACAGGAATCAAGTACTCGAGGTCTGACGGGACACAAGTGAGCCTGAAAAACCAAATAGCGAATATGGCTCACCGATGCCACTTTCATTAGTTATCCCATTACTACTCAGGTTAAGTTGGTTAGGTACCTCGTTTTCCATCAGACACTCACATACCCTACACATGCTGTTCTACGACTCGCATGGCTCAAACAACTCCTGTAGTAATGGCTCATGGGATGGAGGAACAAGCTTCGGTGGGGTTTAAAGTAAAGGCTATGCAATACTTGGGATTCAATTTAATGCAATCACGACTCAATGATGCAAGAATAAGATAGAGGCAATAGGTACTATATGTATGCAAGCATGTGGTAGTGCTTGCCTGGCAGCTCAGTTGAAGCAAGGGATGGATCTGGGTAGTGCTCCTGGTTCTCTTGATATATCCCCTGCTCAGCATCTATTCGAAGAAGAACCAAACAAACAAGGGCCAACATAAATAAAGTGCACAAGCATATGTATAAACGCATCAAGCAAACAATCATGCCATGATGAATGATGCACAATTTGCATGGCATTAAAGTAGCATGGCAAGGGTGAGGTGTGGAACACAAGAATAAGCCATTTTATTTAGTTTTGGCCCCATTTTATTCACAATTAAGTTGTTGTCCACAATATATTTATATGATGCATGCTTCAAATCAACACATGGAATGCGTAAACAGAAAGGTCTCGTCGAGCTAATCATTTTAGACATATCATTTATCAAATTTGGAGTTATAAAACAAAAGTTATTAATTTATTAAGACAAAAGGGCAATTTATTGTAATTTAAATCAACTTGAATTTTTAAGTGTCCAAAATATATTTTGAAGGCCAAATTTGAATTCCTCACATTTTTCTGATTTGAAAACATATATTATTTGTATTATTTGGAATTATATTTTAGAAGTTATTTAAAAACAGAATTAAATTTGAATTTGAATTTATTTTGAAAAGATTTGAATAAAACAGAAAAGATCAGAGACTTTTTCTACTCAGGTTTATCTAGCCACAGACACTGATAGGTGGGGCCACTGGCTGACTGGACCAAACGCGCGCAGAAAATCTTTTTCCACCGCGGCCTGACCTAACCACCGTCGATGACAGGTGGGGACACGGCAGGTGCAGGGCCACACGCGGGCGCGTCCAGCAGGCGCACGCCACGTGGGCGATCCAGGGCGCGCGGGGGGATCAGTCTGTGGCGGTCTGGGTTTTCCGGGGGTTTCTTGCAAAGAGGCATCGAGGCTGGCAGGTGGGGCCGCGGGTGTAGGGGTTCGTAGCATGGAAAACAAAATTTTTCTATCGCATACAAACAAACAAGCCAAGATCTATCTACTAGATTGTAGCAACGAGTTGATAGAGGAACTCACCCTCGAAGATTCCAAAGCGGTTAACGAGAGCAGATTCTTGTGGGTGATGTAGTCGTACTCTTTCCGATCTCAAGATCGCGTAGACGATCCTTCCGGCGCCGCGTTCCCGCAGCGCTCCCGCAGTCGGTCACACGTTCGGTACTCGACGAAGACCTTCCTCTCCCTTGTTCCAGCAGGCAGCGGAGGTTGTAGCACTCTCCTCGCGATTCCGGCAGCACAACGGCGTGGTACCGGAAGTAGAGGGGAGATCCCGCAGGGCTTCGCCTTAAGCCGGTGCGAGTATGGTGGAGCTTATGAGAGAGGCTATTAGTGGTCTAGTAATTAGACACACCAATTAGAAGGCTCTAAACCAATTAGAAGGCTCTAAACCGAATAGCTCTAAACCGGGGTCTAGATCTAGGGTTTAGTTTAGAGGATAGGAAACTTGTGTGTGTCTAGGAGGAGCCCTGCCCCTCCTTTTATGGGAGGGGGGTCTTGGCGCGCCAGGGGAGGGAGGGAGTCCCTCCCCAACTCGGCCTAGGGCTGGCCGCCGGCCTGGAGGAGAGAAACTCCTCCTCCAAGTCGACTCCAACTCCTCTTGCTTGTTTCCCACAGTTTCTTGTTTTTGGCAGTTTGACTTTCAAACTGGACATTTGACTTTTCTGTTTTAGGATTCAATTTAATCCTATATTTGGGACAGCAAGAACACTTAGTACATGATGCAATCATTCCAATATGTAATGACACATTCATGTACCCCTTCCCCCCCGGAGTGCCGGACAATCCGGAACCTTCTAGAATATCCCCGATGAAAACACCGGAATCATTCCCGAACTCCGAAACGGGACTTTCCTTATATGAATCTTATTCTCCGGACCATTCCGAATCACCTCGTGATATCCCGGATCCCATCCGAGACTCCGAACAACATTCGGTCTCTTTCTCATAATACCATAACTACTCAAACAACGTCGAATCCTTAAGTGTGTCTCCCTACGGTTCGTGAATTATGCGGACATGATCGAGACACTTCTCCGAACAATAACCAATAGAGGAATCTGGAAATTCATATGGCTCCCACATATTTCTACGATTACTTTGCGATCGAATGAACCACTTACATACGATACCAATTTCCCTTTGTCTCACGATATGTTACTTATCCGAGGTTATGATCGTCGGTATCTTTGCATACCTAGTTCAACCTCGTTACTGATAAGTACTCTTTTCTCGTTCCCGTGATATGTGATCCCTTGTGACCAAGTCACATGCTTGCAAGCTAATTGGATGACATTTCACCGAGAGGGCCCAGAGAATATCTATCCGTCATGTGGATGGACAAATCCCACTCTTGATCCATGTGTTTCAACCAATACTTTCCGAACACTCAATGCCACTTTTATAGCCACCCTGTTACGGTGTGGTGTTTGATGACATCAAAGCATCCATCCAGTAAAGGTGATATGCATGATCTCATGGTCGAAGGAATTAGGTTACTATGTATCAGAAAGCATATAGCAATTGAACTATTGAAATGACTTGATCTTTATGCTACGCTTATCTATAGGAGTATGTCCATCACATCATTCTCCTAATGATATGATCCTGTTGTTAATAACATCTCTATGTTCATGATCAGGAAACCATGATCATATATTAACCAACAAGCTAGTTTAACAAGAGGCTTTACTAGGGACTCTTATTTTAGTTTACAAATCACACAAGTATTAATGTTTCCGGTTAATACAATTATAGCATGGTATGTAAACATTTATCATAAGTGTGAAGACATGATAATAACCACTTTATTATTGCCTCTTGGGCATATCTCCAACAGTCTCCCACTTGCACTAGAGTCAATAATCTAGTTTCGAACCTTTGTGTATATAACACCTATGGCTTTCCGGTGTTGTATGTACACGATTGCTAGTGGTCAACTGATCTCCGGATCTGACACTTCCAGGTCCGTGTGTAATTGCATGTCTTTGCGTCTCTACGCATCACTCATTCTCTAATGAGATGGCTTTGTATAAATTTGGTATTTCGGTGTGACCTTTAGCTCTTTGGGGTTAAAACATGTTGATAATATTGTCGCACAATATATCTTCATAGTATTATCCCACTGTGAACTACACCTAGTTTGATAACAAACTTCTTGACACAAATGCCCTCTTTTGCTGCTATAATAGCAGTCATATACTTAGCCTTTTGTTGTAGTATCTGTCACAATGTCTTAACTTTGGAACTTATCCAAATCCATTTATGGAACTCACTTTCCATTATATTGTGCCACCCTTAATTTAGATTGAGATAAACTTAATTTGTACTTTGTGACAAGACTAGTATCAATGTAGTACTTTTACAATGAACTAACCATCTATTTGTCACTTCTACAAATAATATACTCTTAGTTCTTTCAAAAATCATAAGAATATCCTTACTATTGTCCAATGATCATCTTACAAATCATTCTGGTATATGCTCACAACATTTAGAGCATAGGACATATCTGGATTTGTACATATCACAGTATGATTGATATAAATACTCTTTGTGATTTCATACATCAAGTATCAATCTATACTTGAATCTTTGTTTCACTTACCAAATGTCAATACACTTGAATATATCATCAACATTGAACTCATTCAATCCTTTCTGTGCGACAAGAACCTTCTCTTGTAGTTTCTATATTGAACTCATTCAATATCTTGTCTATGTACTTCTGGCACAACCATATTAGCGTCTATTGATGCCAAATATTTGGGTTTTGCCTAAGTCTTTCATCGGGATGAAATTCTTAATATGTGTTAATAAAAGATACATTATTTCCAATCAACAATATGTCTTCCACATAATGTATTAGAAACATGTCTTAGCGCTCCCACTTAATTTCTTGCAAATGCAAGCATCTTCATTGTCTCTGATGAAATTAAAATCTTTTAACAGTTTCATCATAGTGAAGATTCCAACTCCGCTATGCTTACTTCAACCATTGAAGTTTGCATATGCATTTAGCATCCTTTGAATTAACAAAACCCTTTGGACTGTGTCATGCACACGTCCTAGGTAACCATTCTATTAGAAGAACTTGTTTTGTTTATTCTACTACCACATAACAAATTATATGTAGTGGTTGCTGCATTAATCCGTCTAGACTAAAAATCGCTATGAAAGATCAAATCTTGTCATATACAACCTTTGAACATTGTTGTGAACTCTTTCCCAACATGTCGACTAGATGTGAAACATCCATGTCTATTTCTTTATAGATCCAGACACAACTATAAGGTCTTACACCTTTCTCGAGGGTCCTTCAAGTTCAAAACTTGATTTCTCGTGTATGGAACTATCACGGATTATATGGCTTCAAGCCATTTGACGGAGTCAGGGCCCATCATCGCTTCTCTGCATGTAGTCGGTTCATTATTCTCAAATAATGATTCAACCCTCAAATCTTGGTATTTGATTGTTCATCCGACCTACTTGTTTCAATAGGAACTTGGATCTCCGTGACCACAACCTTTGAGGTACGTGAACCATGAGCATTGTTGCTGCCTCCGAAACACTTTTCGGCGCTGCGCAACTCTGCACATATAGCTAAGGTTCTTTTAACCTTATCAAAGTTTCTATTGTCCTCCCACTTAACTTTTCACGAAAAATTTCTTCTCAAAGAAACTTGACGTTCTAAGCAACAAACACTTTTGTCTCCGGTGTTTTATGGAGGAACAGTTTATACAAAGACAGGTTCATCCGACTTTGGTTGCACACATCTTTCTTATGCATAGCATACCAATGTTTAAGAAAGGACAACTTGGGTTTTATCCCAAACCATAACTTTATATGGTGTCATTTCAACGGATTATGATGGAGCTCTTTTAGTGGAAAAACGGTAATCTCTAAAGCTTTTAATCTTTAAAATACAATGGCAGTTTTATGAATTACACCTTTCGATCTTACCATGTCAAACAAGGTTTAATTACATATCTCGAACGCTCCATACTCTTATGGTGTTTCGGGAAATGCAAATCCACGGAACGATTCCTTAAATCTTAGGTATTATGCTAAACTTGTAACTCAAATATCTTCCTTTATGATCTTTATCATAAACTGTTTATATTCTTGTTACAATGATTTTGCACTTCATCTTGAAAGTCTTTGAACTTTTCAAATGTTTCATACTTCATCCTTATTAAGTAAATATTCATATATTCACTCAAATTTTCGGAGAAAGCATATGAAGTTGAAATCCATCGCTCTTGACTACACATAACGGACTTCGTACAACAATATGTACAAGTTCCAATAAGCTAGTCATTCGTTCCCTTTTGGCCTATGAACGAAGTTTTAATTATCTCTAGGAAAGTTTCACAAGCGTCATATGATCAAAAATCAGAAGACTCCAAAATTCCATCAACATGGAGTTTCTTCATGTTTTCTTTCAAATATAATTTAAACGGCGATGTCACTTCCTAAGTGATCTTTCAATCAATTTGTCTTTCGACATTTTTAGCACTAGTTTTATGGATGTGATGTCTCCAACGAGATTTGCGAATCATCCATCTTTTATGGATTACGGCAATTATTTGAACAATCCTTTTGTTCTCATAATACCTGATAAAACAAATCTTTGAAGGCAAGCTTTGATGTTTAACAAGCAACACAATAACCCTTTATTTTGTTCTCGATGAACATCATCACATATTCTTTTGCTAGTTACTTAGGCCATTGTAGTTCATGAATTGTGTTGTTTCGTATGACGATTCACACCAACAAATTCAGTATCAAATACTTAAGAACCACATTGTTTAACAAGCAAAGAATATAGCCATAACATGTATATCATCTATATACTTAAACTGAACGATTCTAGTCTTTTCTTTTCTGCCATATATTTATGAGATTCTCTTTCAGTATTTCCTTTTCAGTTTGAAAGAATCTATCAACATCAATAGTGGAGTCATACATATGACATCTAGTCCAAAGCGTGTATAATTAAATACCAATGTCTTTGGACTTGCACTTTGAAGTAGATCACCATCATCAAATATTTGGTGTTCTTTCAAATTCCTTTCTTTAGTAATCTCTTGGTGTAGTAAACATTTTACCTACATCAAATATTCACCCTTATCATGGAATCGTCCATGATCAAGCTACTTTTATCTTATAACGGTGAATCATGAGTATAATGTTGCTCTCCAAATCTTTTTGGACGATTAGGACATCTAGTGTCTCCAACCTTTTGCAAATTCTCATCAAATATGAGAACATGACTTTTGCCATATTATACTCTATCATGTTGCAACCAAAACTTCGTTTCAGATATCACAATATCTTCCACACATCATGGTTTCTGAAACAACTCTTTCAGATCCTAGATAACCTTGATATTAAGAGAATCCTTTGAATATCAAGAATCATGGATACAAACATGATACTTATATACTAACACTTGGAATTGTTACTCTTGATTTAATACTAATTATTAAACTTCATGGAGTAACCGGAACTTACTGAAAGTTTGCAATAGGACTTTTAAACTTTAAATTAACACTTAAAACAATACGATACCAGTTCGTAAAGTATCTAACCAGAATTCTATAGTTCTATTATCTCAATTATAACTAAGCGCAAGGTGGTAAACGGATGCCAATGACTACAACAACTATGCAAATTCACTTTGATTTAGTTTATGATAAATTGAGTTCTAATTAATAATTAAATTAATCTAGGTGAACTCCCACTCAAAACAATATCCCTCACATTGTTTTAGTGATCACACGAACCAAATCAACCACATCAAAACCGATCATCACGAGAGTTGATATAGCTTCAATGGCGAACAATCAACATGTTCATCATATCTGCTATATGATTCACGCTTTACCTTTCGGCGATCCGTGTTCCTGAGGCCATGTCTGTACATGCTAGGCTCGTCAAGATCAAACCTTAGCTACCGCATAAGCAAATCTGGCTTGCTTACGTTGTATTCACCCGCGGAATCAAAGACACCCGATCATCACGTGGTGCTTCGAAGCAGCAAGCTTTGGCAACGGTGCATACTAAGGGTGAACACTTTAGAACTTGAAATTTATGTGCATGAGGGATCATCTTATAATGCTACCGTCGTCTACTAAGCAATACAAGATGCATAAAGGATTAACATCACATGCAATTCATAATATGTGATATGATATGGCCTTTCTTCTTTGTGCTTCCGATCTCCATCTTCAAGCACGAACATGATCTCCATCATCACCGGCATGGCATCAAGGTCAATGACGCTTCTGCATGGTTGTCGTCCACCAGCTTCAACTATTACAACTATTTTGAATAGACACGCAGGTCTTAACAGAAATTAAAGACAACCATATGGCTCCTGCCGGTTGCCAACTTACAATAAGGAACATTGCATACATCAAATATAATCACAATCATGGCCATATCACATCACTGCACACCCCTGCAAAACAAAGTTAGACGCTTCTACTTTCTTTGCATATTTTACGTGGTTTGGGGCTTTCCATAAGTGTCGTTCTAACCTACGAACATGAACCACAACATTGATACTAGTATTGTTAATCACCCGTTGTAAATTGGATCTTAACTATGCTAGGAGAAACAGGCACCCGCAAAGCCACTTATGCAATACAAGTTGCATGTCAAGCGTGGAGCAAGTCTCATGAACGATGTCATGTAAGGTTAGCCCGGGCCGCTTCATCCCAACATACCGCAAGATGCAAAGTACACAAAAAGCAATCTACAATAAAAGCATCAACGCCCACAATGACCATTGTGTTCTACTCGTGCAACAGATCTACATATAGACACGGCTCTGATACCACTGTAGGGGTTCGTAGCATGGAAAACAAAAATTTTCTATCGCATACAAACAAACAAGCCAAGATCTATCTACTAGATTGTAGCAACGAGTTGATAGAGGAACTCACCCTCGAAGATTCCAAAGCGGTTAACGAGAGCAGATTCTCGTGGGTGATGTAGTCGTACTCTTTCCGATCTCAAGATCGCGTAGACGATCCTTCCGGCGCCGCGTTCCCGCAGCGCTCCCGCAGTCGGTCACACGTTCGGTACTCGACGAAGACCTTCCTCTCCCTTGTTCCAGCAGGCAGCGGAGGTTGTAGCACTCTCCTCGCGATTCCGGCAGCACAACGGCGTGGTACCGGAAGTAGAGGGGAGATCCCGCAGGGCTTCGCCTTAAGCCGGTGCGAGTATGGTGGAGCTTATGAGAGAGGCTATTAGTGGTCTAGTAATTAGACACACCAATTAGAAGGCTCTAAACCAATTAGAAGGCTCTAAACCGAATAGCTCTAAACCGGGGTCTAGATCTAGGGTTTAGTTTAGAGGATAGGAAACTTGTGTGTGTCTAGGAGGAGCCCTGCCCCTCCTTTTATGGGAGGGGGGTCTTGGCGCGCCAGGGGAGGGAGGGAGTCCCTCCCCAACTCGGCCTAGGGCTGGCCGCCGGCCTGGAGGAGAGAAACTCCTCCTCCAAGTCGACTCCAACTCCTCTTGCTTGTTTCCCACAGTTTCTTGTTTTTGGCAGTTTGACTTTCAAACTGGACATTTGACTTTTCTGTTTTAGGATTCAATTTAATCCTATATTTGGGACAGCAAGAACACTTAGTACATGATGCAATCATTCCAATATGTAATGACACATTCATGTACCCCTTCCCCCCCGGAGTGCCGGACAATCCGGAACCTTCTAGAATATCCCCGATGAAAACACCGGAATCATTCCCGAACTCCGAAACGGGACTTTCCTTATATGAATCTTATTCTCCGGACCATTCCGAATCACCTCGTGATATCCCGGATCCCATCCGAGACTCCGAACAACATTCGGTCTCTTTCTCATAATACCATAACTACTCAAACAACGTCGAATCCTTAAGTGTGTCTCCCTACGGTTCGTGAATTATGCGGACATGATCGAGACACTTCTCCGAACAATAACCAATAGAGGAATCTGGAAATTCATATGGCTCCCACATATTTCTACGATTACTTTGCGATCGAATGAACCACTTACATACGATACCAATTTCCCTTTGTCTCACGATATGTTACTTATCCGAGGTTATGATCGTCGGTATCTTTGCATACCTAGTTCAACCTCGTTACTGATAAGTACTCTTTTCTCGTTCCCGTGATATGTGATCCCTTGTGACCAAGTCACATGCTTGCAAGCTAATTGGATGACATTTCACCGAGAGGGCCCAGAGAATATCTATCCGTCATGTGGATGGACAAATCCCACTCTTGATCCATGTGTTTCAACCAATACTTTCCGAACACTCAATGCCACTTTTATAGCCACCCTGTTACGGTGTGGTGTTTGATGACATCAAAGCATCCATCCAGTAAAGGTGATATGCATGATCTCATGGTCGAAGGAATTAGGTTACTATGTATCAGAAAGCATATAGCAATTGAACTATTGAAATGACTTGATCTTTATGCTACGCTTATCTATAGGAGTATGTCCATCACATCATTCTCCTAATGATATGATCCTGTTGTTAATAACATCTCTATGTTCATGATCAGGAAACCATGATCATATATTAACCAACAAGCTAGTTTAACAAGAGGCTTTACTAGGGACTCTTATTTTAGTTTACAAATCACACAAGTATTAATGTTTCCGGTTAATACAATTATAGCATGGTATGTAAACATTTATCATAAGTGTGAAGACATGATAATAACCACTTTATTATTGCCTCTTGGGCATATCTCCAACAGCGGGGACCGCGGGTTTAGGCGGGAAAAAGGGGAGGGTTGTTTCTGAAAAAGCGTCGCCGCCGCCGGGATGTCTGCTGCACGTCGACTGCAGAGAACAGGGGAACATGCCGGAGTTTGGGCGACGGTGGCGATCAAACGACGGCGTATCTCGCCACGCCGCAAAAACGAAAAACGTCGAGGGGACGTAGGGCTACATCTTTCGTTCAGGTGGCACCGCCGGAGGAGGGCTACAGCGCGCGGGGCTCAGCGACGAACAGAGGCGGACAAGCTGCTGCAGCGCTGCTGTCTGCCAGAGCACGACGCGCGGCGCGCGCGCAGCACGCTCGACGGAAGGCGGCGGCGCTTCGGCGAGCTAGACGGAGAGGGATCATGTCTAGGGGGAAGAGGTGCTCACCAGGAGCTCGCTGGCGCGGTCGTTTGCGTGGAGGTGGAGCGGATCGGCGTCGAGGCAGAGGTCCCGCGGGCGTCTGCTCCGGTGGCCGCGGCGGGTCCGGGGAACTGCGGAGGGCTCCGGCGAGGCGTGGTCGGGGCAGGGCGATGTGGAGGAGACAGAGGAGGGTCCTGGTGCTCCTGGATCGGCTAGACGTCCACCGGAACAGCGAGGACAGAGGGAGCCGAGGCTAGGGTTTAGGAGGGGGGAGGGCCATGGCCGCTTGCGAGGAAGAAGGAGAAGGGGAGGGGCTTGGGCGCCTTCTAGATGTGATCTGGGTGAGGTGAGGTGAGGGTAGCTGAGGAAGGAGGGGAGAGCACATGGGTTTGGTGAGGTAGCTTTTGGCAAGGTAGGGAGAGGTCTCGGTGTTCTCTTCTCCCTCCTCTTGTTGTTTTGGTAAAAGAGGAGGAGGGGGACCAGGGGAGGCATGTGATGGAGCTGGTGGTTCTGGTTTTCTGGCTGGACCATCTTGTGGTGCAAGAAAGAGAGGAAGAGGGGAGGGCTCGGGATAGGGGTGGCTCGGGTTAGGTTGGTTTAGGAGGGGTAGGGTAGATCATGGGTTAGGTTTAGGGTTTAGCTAGGTGAGAGGTGGTGGTAGAGAGGGTATGGTGATGATGGGGTAGGTGAAAGATAGAGGATAAGAGAGGGAGGGTGATGTGATTGGGCCCCACTTCACAAACAAGCAACAAAAGCAACTCAAATAAAAGATGGAAAGGATAGAGGTGTAATTCTTGCATGGCCCATGCATGGGAACTCAAGGCCACTTTATATTTGTAAAAACAAACATAATTCACAAGGGCACTATATTGTGATGCATGCATTCAAATTTGAACCAAAGCCAAACAAGAAGCTTCAAGTTGATTCCTCATATGGTATGGATGAAAATAAGCATAGATGGATATAAATGGCTATACTAGTATGGGGTTCCACTAGATGATTATTTAGCCACAAAATATATTCATGCATGAACATAGATTCAAACAATACCCAAGTGAAAGCTTGACAAAGAATTATACTCACATAGCTTGCAAAGGTGGCCATGTGGCTCCACATAATCCATATTGTGAGAACAATATATATTATATATGGAAGCATGTATACATAGAAGTGGATCCATCCCAACCCACATGAGCTAGAGGTAAAATCCCAATAAAGTGCAAAGCTCATATTTAGTGGAATGGTGGAAGGATGGGGTGATGACAAGAAAGGTGGTGGAGTTCAATAAAAGATATGCCCCCAACTCAACTTGGGCATTAAACAATATATCAAGAACCAAATACAATATCAAGAGGCAAATACAATTTACAATGCATATGAGAGAAGAACCAAATCAAAAGGGTTTTATATGATGCTCAAATGCAAGGAGGCATGATGACATGAGCATGATATAATGATGATGCAACAATTATATGTTTGAAGTAGCCATTATATTACTAGACCAAGTAGCATTACAATTGTTAGACAATTGGGATGCTACACTCCAAACATACCCATCCTAGTATTTCCCCGTCGAGACCAAACGAGGAAGTCATGCTGCACATAGTTGGTAGTTTTATTCATTCCATTATAGTTGCAACACTTAATAGTCAGGTATAGATAGCATGAGTCATCCGGATAACATAAGCTATGGATACTTTTATTAACCATTCCATTATAGTTGCAATACTTACTAATCATGTACATGTAGCATGAGACAGCCCAGATCCATCAGGTGTTGGCACTTTTATTTAATCATTCCATTATAGTGAAGCTGATTACTAGTCATGCCAAAGTCAAATTTACAGCACTACTTTTGTTATAATTGTCTATGATCAAGATACTGTGCTCCAAGTCGTCCATAACCGCTGACACGGCTTTTAGAAAGATTTACCCCGCAGGGGTGCACAGATAGCAACACACTCACGGTCCACCTCGAAAAAACCAAATGAAAACCCAACGAGGCATCACGACAAAGCAATCACAAGATTCATAAAATATTTCAGGGGGGCACCCTACTAAGCTACCCACAACGAAGTTGGCCGGCTCCAAGACGGACCCAGGGTTTGTGCCAATGTCTATAAACGACTAGGAACCCAAAAGTGATTGGGCTTGTCGATACCGCGTAAACATTCCACATTCCTAAATAGTACAGTAGTAAACGCTCCTCGAGCAATGTTAGTAAATGAAGTAGTAGCATGGAATCATTACATGATAGTAAATAAAACCCCAAACTAGTTTGTGACCCCAAGAAATAAGAAATGAATCAAGCTCTGGATAAGGGGATTCATGGCCCCACATGCGGATAGTGCGATAGTCAAGGGACAAGTATCAAGTACCCGGGTCCTACGGCACACCATTGAGCAGTTAAAAACGAAATAATATCTATTGCCCATCGGTGCCTCTACATTATTTATAACTATTCCTGACATTTTAATATCAATTTGTTATTAAAGTCATGATCATCTCCATAATTAAGCATGATGCATTCCTCCAACAACTATGGAACATCGACGACACAAAGCAACTACGACTTGCAAGGCCGACTATCTACCAAATAACATGTAATAGGAGGTGTCCATGGAAATATAGGTTACAAGGGATATAAATTGGTACAAAATTTAGAGCATCGCAACACAGATAGCAATAGATCAACAGGACGAAGTAAATATTATAAAGGTAAAATAGTTAGAAAGGGGAAGAATGCTCGCCTGGAAACAATGCCGAAGATTCATCCGAATATCTGGTAGACACTCGCATTAACTCATCAGCCTAATCCATGAAGAAGCAAATTGCTAGAAGAAGCATCTGATGCACTATTTAATACTATAGTAGAGTATCAACATGATGCATGAATGATGTATGACATGGAAAAGTTGCGATGCAATTAGGCAATATTAAACGAAACCAGGGTCCCGACAATTAGATAGAAGGTTCATTTTGTTTAGATACCCCGTAATTTAAATGTTGTCTTAAAAATACAAACCGGGATCTCGACAATTAGATAGAAGGTTCATTTTGTTTAGATACCCCGCAATTTAAATGTTGTCTTCAAAAGACAAAATATAGCATCAGTTCGCCACACACATTTAAATGGAGCCAATATAAGACTAGAAAAGCATGTATATGGTCTCCATATTTAATTATGAGGTGAATCGTCTAAAAGCCGCCAAACCACTTGATAAGTGTGAAAACATGAAAAAAATACATGCAATAGGTAGATATCATATATTATAAAAATATGGGTCTTGGAAAAGGGGTCACAGATCAAGGTCCAACGATCTTAGTTCCAAGGGTTCAGGTTCGGAAGGGTCGGACTTCGGATCTGGGATCGGGGTCTTCAGTTTCCATGATTGAGGTCTTGGCGTTCCGTGATGAATATTTTCTAGATCGGGACATCTCCGTGTCTAGGTACCATATCGGAGATCATGCGACTCCTACTTGTTTTTCGATGTTAATATTGCTTTGAGCGTCAGAGGTTGTGGGTAACACCACATCGCTGATAGCGGCGAGTCAATGAATCTTAACCTCACGAAGATCTTGACGGACCCAAGTACACAGACGCGTCACCGACTGCGAAAATCTTGATAGTTTGAGCAGTACTCGGTACCAAGAGGCAGTACCCAATTCACCCAAAGGCCACAAGACACCAACACGGGGACGTCCCCCAGGTGATAGATGAAAAAGAGGCAACACATCTAGGTTGACAAGAGGACAAGGGTCGAGCAAGCGTCGGGGCGGCGCTTGCTTGCAGGGCTGGAGGACGAGCGCCGATGGAGAGGTAGGCTCAGGCGACGGGCGAGCTTGGCAGCAGCAAGGATTTCGGAAACGCGGCGCTTGCAGCCTACGAGTCGGAGGACATAAGTCGAGGTGACGGCACGCTGGGATGATGCACACATCCCTAGAAGCGGCGGCGGCCTGCAGCTACAGAACAATAGCGCATGGGAAGAAGTGGTGGGCTCTGTGGGCGAGGGAAAGGGGTGGCACGGTGGCAGGGGGCGAGGAGGTCGAGCGAGGGCGGCTGGTTGCGGGATCTGGGTGGCAAGGTGCGGTCCCATGTGGGGAGGCGACAAGGAGGCAAACGGGAAAGGAGGGCGCGTACGGGAGGAAGGTGGGACAACAGGGGTTGGGATCGAGGGAGCGCCGGGAGGGAGTGGGGGATGTGGGGCTGGGTTCAGGGCAAGGAGCGGCAGCAAGAGGGTACAGGCGAGCATGTCGGGTAGAGGCTTGCGGGGTGGACGCGAAGAGTGGGGTTGCATGGAGCGGTTGTCGGTGGGGCGTCGCTAGGCTCGTGTGCGTGTGTACGCATGAGAATGAGGCAGGATCACAATGCGGGGTGTATTTTGTTTTTTGCCAAATCTGACCTTTTTGAGAAACTTCAACCGGACCTGAACCCTCCCCGAAACTAATTCGGAATCTGACCCCTGGGGTCGGCGCCATTTTAAACGGAGCCAAAGTTATACAGGTTGGCACCAACATGTGACAACAAGCAGGCAACCTAGGGAGGTCGGCGCCGTTTTAAACGGAGCCGGCCTCCTTTGGTTCGGTTTTATGATGTGTGTGCACTGACCTGTACAACTTCGGCCCCATTTAAAATGGCGCCGACCCCAGGGGTAAGGTTCCGAATTAGTTTCGAGCAGGGGTCAGATTCGGTTGAAGTTTTTAGATTTGGGAAGATTTGGCAAAAACTACACGCGGGGTCGAGTGCGTGAGTGCGGGCGTGGTGCGTGTGGCGTCTGATGCGCGCGGCAGGGGGTGGTATGGCCGTGTGAGTGAGTGGTGGTGGTAGGGATTTGGGATGTGGAAACTAGGGTTTGGGTTTGGGGTTTGGTGGGTATTAGGGTTTAGGTGGGTTGGTGCGGTGACCCAGCATACCACTGCATGATGTGGTATACTATAGTCGTTCATATAACACCAATAAAACACCGTTCACTAGTATTACATCCCTCAGAGTGGCACAACAGAAACACAACAGGTCCAATACATGGCTAAAGGTTACAACTCGACTATTTACATAAGATCTAGAAAACACTCTAGGTTAAAGAGAGAGGAAGAAACTTCTTACAAAGAAGAATCAGAAATAATCAACTCATAACTATTAAGCTAATTAGATTAGCATCTAACTATTTAGCGTGTATTGCTGCTATTGCAATACTCAATAGAAGTAGGTTCTATGGCTATGTAGAGGTCCCAACCTTTAATAAGGTAGAGATCCCTGTGTTTACAATGCTAGTCCCTGGATCAATAGCTAGCATCCACAGTTAAGATGTAATATCAAGAAACAAAGGTCATAATACAACTTTATAAACAGGAATAAAATAATTTATTACATTAGCTCATTTGGCTATCTCATTATAATGAAGCAGAAATAACTATAGCATGGGGTCCTTCATCTTCAAAGTGCCACAGACAATCATGTTGGTTGTAGACTTGTAATCCTAATCAACATATCTCACTAACATCAATCAAACCTGCAACATAATAAGTTACAGCCACAAGGGTCAATACATTTGAATTGTATTGGCAAGTGATACTATGGTAGTATAGTGGAGTCTATCATCTATATGCATTTGCCTAAGTGGAGCTTAGACATTCTTTGCTCAAAATAGATTTTCCTTATCATTTGAAAAACACTAAGTTTTTACTTGACAAAATCACCCAAGGCATCTCCTAATAGAAATTGGTGATCCTTCAACCCTTGTTCAACCACAAAATTTTAACTTAGAAATTGGGATGAGGAGATTCTTGATAGCTTCCATGTCTTGATGCTCAAATTGTCCTTTACCAGGGACATGGCTAAGTACTTAGATTTTACACTCTGCAGAGGTGGTGCACTTTCCCCACAAGACTTGGTTTCACCAAGACAAGATCTTTCAGAAGCCTTCCCGTAGACCAGAATGGACGCGTTCCAACCTATCATCCCCTACCACCAACTGTCCATTTGGCTAAGTTATTGCAACCTATATGATCCAGGCAGAGCCCATAATGCCAAGTGGCTGCACTTGAAGTTTCTCAACATTTGACATCTCAAATCTCTTTGTTCCTGGGTGGTCATCCACAAGTGAGATACACAAGGTAAACCATATAAATTGGCCTTGTGTAACCACTCAACACAAACCATTCCTTCCATTCCACCCAGGTGATTCATTTACTTAGTTGTTTTATTAAACAAAACACAAGTCCTTGACTTAGAAATATTCCATAGCATGAATATAATCCACCCTTGTTTTCTACTAGCTAAGCTAAGCATGATAGTTTTTGGAATCTTAACTTAGGAAATTTCTACTAAGGTTTCATCTACCAGGATTTCCCATGGCATAGTTTATACTTAGCAAAAATTCCATGCAAGTACTACTTAGAAATATCACTAATGCATAGTGAAAATAATGGGACAAAGTATGAAGCATCACTTTCCTTTTTTTTGGTAGAGAATATAAGTTCATTCCTTGATCTTGCAATAATCACACTCATCAAATTCCACTACAATTCAATCAAGCAAGCAAAGATTCAATCTACCATCCAAGCAATTCATCACATAAAATAATAGAAACAAAACAATGCATGCAAACAAGCTAAAGATTGTTTTATTTGGAAAAGTGGTTTCTATTAGGTTATAAACATTTGAAAACACCTATTGGTCATTTTATAAAAGTGGCAGAGCCATTTGCAAAATATTTTATCTATAAACCCTTTTTAAACCAAAGCATTATTTTATGTGGTTGAAAATGCCTTTAGCAAAGCAATAAATATTTATAGGGTTCGCCAAATACATTTTTTTAATTCTAAAACTTGGTGTTTGGGGTCAGAGAGTTTAAATCAAAACATTTTCCCAAAGGGTTTCCTCCAAAAGCATTTTTAATATATAAACATTATTTTTATTTGACTAGAAATGTTCTAAATCAAAGATTTATTCTTTTGCTTCAAAAAATATGTTTTTGAAACCACAAGTTGATTTAGATGGTTAGTAGGTTCAGACAATCCATTTGCCCAAAGGTTTTATCACAAAAATAATTTTAGGATGAATTTTATATTCAAATTATGCCTACACAAGTTTCTGAAAAAACTACCAATTTAAGAGAAGCAATTTACTAAACAAAGTGCATGGTTGGAAAGTACTTGTCTTTCTGATTCCATTGATATAAAATTTGCAAAACTTGGACGTGTGGATCAAAAGTTATGGATTTTACAAAATTGAACATCTAATAGATCAATTCTGTTTTTATAACAATAGACAGGGCCACGTGGAATGTTCTGATTGGTTGAAAACGTTTCGCGCGGATCAAGCGATGCAGGCCGTTGGATTAAATTAGATCGAGCGGCACAGAACCAAACTTACCTCTTCGTTTAATGAATCTTTCGTAGCCGCCAGATCTACATCCTACGGTTCCTAGCATCTTAACCAAAACTTGGCGGCGCTCGACGGTGGCTGGCGGCAGCGACACTCGGGCGGCAGCGCTCTGGCTATTCCAGGAAGCTAGGGAAAGTGAGGATGTGCTTACTGTGTTCGCCGTGGAACGCAGATGCTCAACATGGTCGTAGGAGAGCAGGGGGCGCACGGGGTCGTCTTCAATCTCTCGCCGGAGTTCGTTCTAGCGACGGGCATGCTCTGGTGCTGTCGAAGATGAAACTACAGGGTGCGCTAAGGCAAACGGAGAGATGCGCCAGATGTGCACGAGAGAGGAGTGTGCGAGAGCATCAATGAGAGGGTCCGGGGTGGTCTGGGCTCACTAGGAGATGTTGCCGAAGTTGGAGCAGACGATGGCGATGCTCGGTGGTCGTCGTTGCCGATGATGTGGAGCGCGCGTGGGCGAGTGGAGGCTACAGAGAGGTTCGCTGGGTGATAGGGAGTGCGCTCGTGTGGTCGAGGGGGCGAGGGGCGACAGCAGCTGGCCGGAATTCTCACCGGAAGTCGTCGGAGGCAGTGAGGGCATGAGCTCAAATTGTGGCAGCCTGGTGGCTCTCGGGGTGTGGTGTCTGGGGGAAAATGGAGAGGGGACAGAGGCGTTTATGTACGCGTGATTACTGGCGTGAATTGATCACTCATTCAATCGAATTTAAACCTCGAATCAAAGGCAGAAACAGTTGCGAGGTGAGGGGCGAGGTCGTCGTGGTGGGGAAGACGCTGAGGTGGCGATGGGGTCCATTTGTCAGCTAAAGAGAGATGTGGAAGGTGGGGTCCAGAAGTCAGCGGCTGAGTGGGTTTGGTCTGCGGTGAAAAAGAAACGCTTTGGGGAGAGGAGAGAGGTGGGCTGCTGGGCTTAGTGGGCTAGCTAGGTTGGGCTGGCTTCTGCTATTTTTTTTGTTCTGATCATTTTTCTTTTTCCATTTCTATTATTCTGTTTTGATTTTTGTTTAATCTTTTCAAACAACTATTTGAATTCAAACTTCAACAAAACTTTGTGTATATTCAAATACTGATAAATAACACATTCTCAAGTCAAATTTAGAATAATTCTTTTATTCTTTTTAGGGTCTTTTATTTATTTTATAAATGGACTTTTGTCTTTATTTCGAATAGGTTTTAATGTGTTTTAAAACTTTATTTGAAATCCATATTTTTATCAAACCTATTCAGTAGGTTTTATTTATTTAATAAGGTCAAATAATTCACTTTGAATTATTTGGAATATTTTTACTATGATTTATTAATCATTTAAATTGGATATTTGCCTTTATTCCAATGAAATTAAATATGGGCTTATTTCCATAAATTTTGTTTAGATGATTTCCTTGATTCCATTTAAGTTAATTAAATGACTTTTAATCCACTTGGGTAAATTCCAAATACTATTTTCCCATGATTTAATTTATCATTCTTATTTGGGAATTGTCTTAATCCAATGGAATAGATTTGGTTAAGGCCATATTATTTTATTTGGAAAATTTCTTTATCCTTTTATTTTATTTGTATTTGGATTATATTCATTCCATTTGCTTATGGATTAGGCCAAGATTTAATTTGGATTTTAAAATACTTCTTATTTAATATTTTCTTTCTTTATCTTATAAAATCCATATCATTTTATTTATAGATCCAAACTTGGTGATTCCAATTTGTTTATTTTTATTTAGTATTTGTTTATCATTTTAATTCTCTTTAGGATTATTTACTCACCATTTGGTATGGATTTTTAGATAGGTGCTTTATTAGCTTTGGAAATTCAATTTCCTTATCTTATTAAATTCATAAGATTTTATCTATGGATCCAATTTAAGTGAAACCAATTCATATGGTTTTATAATATTTATATTTGTTATTCTTGATCATTTTGAAATGTTTGTTTGACCAATTTTTATATGGATCCAATCCATAGGCTTAGATATAACTTGGAAATGTTTTCCTTCCATTAGGGTTTTAGGGTTTGGGTTTATTTTCCAAGTGTTTAAATTTCAAGGTGCATTTAAGAAGAATGCATTTCACTTGATTTGAATTTGGTTGGATTCAAACATTGATCAAAGTTTGTTCAAGATGGGATTTTAAGTTTCCATTTTGGAATCAAAAAGTTTCTTTTCACCCTAAATTTCAACAATTATTTATTTTTCACATTACCAAATTTGGAAAATTTTGGGATGTGACAGGCTACCACCCTTAAAATAAATCTCGTCCCGAGATTTGGGAAGGATAGGGGTTACAAGTTGGCTCAAAGCAACTAGGGTACTACCACCCTTAAACATTTTCCAACTAGTTTACTTCTTGGCTTGCTTGGGATCTTGTTGAAACCTCTTTGGGCAAACATATGCATAGTGTCCTTTGTTTCCACACTTGAAACATGTGACAAGGCTGAGATCCTTCATAGGCTTGTTTACTTTATGCTTCATCTTTTCTGGACAATTGCTTGCATAATGTCCTTGGTTACCACAATTGTAACATGTGACAAGATTGAGTTCTTCACGTATCTTATGTGGACAAGTTGACACATAATGGCCTAGCTCTTTGCAGTTGTTGCACCACACTTGGCTAATCTCCTTATATTTTTGTTTCTTCTCAGGACATTCATTGGCATAGTGTCCCATCTCTTTGCAATGGCAACATTGCACTTGGCTTTTGTCCTTCTTCTTCTTGGGTTTCTCCAAAGCTAGGAGTGCTTCTAGTTCATGTTCTTCATATCTCACCTCAAAGGTGGGAAAGTTTCCTGGTCTCCTTAATCTTTTCCTTGGGTAATACATATGTCTCCTCTTTGGTCCATCAAATTGAGTCATATTGCATGGAGGTGCAAGCTGAGATTTTCCTTTGTCTTCTTCCTTCTTGATGGAGATTTTGATGATGATTCCTGGAACATAGCTTGATGTAGGCGTCACCTTAATGGATTCAGAATCTAGGAAGGATTAAGAAGATACGTTGAGTACGAGCGTACTCAGCAAGTTCACTAAAAAAGGAGTGTTTGATGCACTATATCTATAGCCACGGACCATAGGTCATAGGCAATGCAGATTTTTGTAAACATTTCTTCAAAGGTTGCTTTTATTCTGAAAAGATATGTCCGTCAGCCTTCACGGGTTTACCAGAACATTCATGGAGTTCCTATCCCACCGCGTTCGCATCTCCTTCCCAGAATAGGGAGTAACAAGTTACAGTTCTTACACTCTACAGAGGTGCGTTACTTTATCCATGAGATATCAACTTCTTGTTGCACAACGGGGCAGCTTACCCATCCACAATTCCATGTTGTGGGGCCTAATGATCCAAGCCAATCACTGCCCTCTCCGTGACCCCATATGTCTGCACGATCCTTCGGGGCTGGCTCACCTCCGTTAAGCCCCCTTTCGGGCAGGCTAAAACCCTGATGAGTTCCCAAAGACTCTATGAGCTGGTGGTGCCCCTAGTAAGTACCTTATAGGTCCGGCTAAACCTCTGGCAGCCACGCATAGATAATCTAGACACCAAAAACGTGGATCCTATGGGTGCCCACCCATATGTTTGATCCGCACAAGGAATTACAACGTCACGTTATGGTAGTCTTGCCTCCATACGAAAGGAGACGGATACAGCTGACTTCTCCGTCCCATTCCAAATCTTATGGTTAACGCGTAATATACGGCACAAGAATCACTGGCGACATTGGTTGTTAAGTCCTAGGTAATATGTTCCCTTACCACCAGAACTTTTATAGTAGGTTATTACCTCATGGTAATTAGCCTATAATCATATTATTATGAAAATAGTGTTTTCTGACTTTTTCAAATGTAGGTGATGACAGCACTGGATTTGCAAAATACTTTACAGAAAATAATCAAAGGACATCAGCAAGTGTGAACTTGCCTTTTGTGATTGCAAGATTATGCACGCACGGTCTTCAAGACAATATAAGATCCAATATCTGAAATTAGCATCATTGGTCCGGTAAGGACTAATGTTTAAATAAGAAGGATGCTATTATGCATAAGTAATGTAATGCAATTTGATAAACTCGAATTCCCAGAATAAGCGTTGATCTATGTTTTGGAAAATGGAAAGGTTTCTTTAGAATGTGTTATACTTTTAGATGAGTTTCGCACGTGTGCTTCTTATTAAGGCTGGTGAGTGGGTGTGAAACAACATGTAATTTAATAATAAGATACAAGAATGTGGAATGCTACTCAAAGACTACTTATATAATAATTGCCTTATATTCAAATTTTACTTTACAAGTATTGGCATTTATAAGTAACTTAAGTGTTAACATTCCTAAGTATACAAGTAAAGCACAATGTAATGTTGATGTCTACGCACTTCTATTCTTGTAGACAGTTGTTAGGTCTCCAAGTGCAGAGGTTTGTAAAACAGCAGTAAGTTTCCCATAAGTGGATCACTCAAGGTTTATCGAACTCAGGGAGGAAGTGGTCAAAGGTATTCCCTCTCAAACAACCCTGCAATCAAGATATAAGAAGTCTCTTGTATCCCCAACACACCCAATATATGTGCACTAGTTTGGCGAAGAGATAGTGAAATACAAGTGGTAACGGTGCCAAAAAAGAGCTTCTGACTTGTTGTTGACGTGGGGTAACGGTGCCAGAAAATATCTGATGGCGTGGAGGAGCAGACTAAAGGCAAACTGATGGAAGAAAGCAAACATGCAACAGATCTAGTAGCAAACGGTGTTTTAATGCTTAGAAACAAGACCTAGAGATCATACTTTCACTAGTGAACACTCTCTCATATAAACATCATCTCTTCATGATACTACTCTTAACTACTCTCCGGTTGAACACTCTAAACCAAGGTAGAGCTATAACAGCACACCTCAAAGTCCACCTTCCCCAATCTAGATAACCCCACGCTGTCACGTTGAGCACTAAATGATTCCAACAAATACCACAATTTAATAAAAACATCCAACTCCAAATATCTATCTCTACTAGAAGTGGTTCCGTTTTCTGTCAGCGCCCACTACGTCGCACCGTTTCGCGCCCACGTCTCGTGCTCTTTTTTTCATTTTTACCTCCACGAAATGGCCTACCACGCAGCCAAACCCACCGAAACAAACGCACTGCTAGATCCTCGTGCGCCGTCGTCCAAGCAGCACCGAGCTCCACCACTTATGGCTCCCCGATGCCATCGCCGCTGGCTCCCTCCAACCCACAACACCATGTTCCAAGGAATTCGCCGGCTGCCCCATGGTGGCCATCACGGTAGCATCAAAGCCGATCAGATCTAGAGATCCGGATCTCTCTTGCACGACACGGCGTTCCCGCGCGCTGCCCCGACCTGCACGCCCGCGACATGAAGTACTTGTTGACCGATGGTAGGGTGGGCGGCTTCTGGAAAGGGGTGACGGCCAGCACATCAGCGTCGGGCTAAAGGCGTACCCCGTCTCCCTAACCCCTCCAGCAGCAAGAGAGGTTAGATAATGGCGGTGGATCAGTACCCCCCCCCCCCCCCCCCCCCCCCTCTCTCGCTTTTCTATGGATTATCTAACAAATCGTGTTCAATAAAAGGAATCGGATAAGCAAATTCTAGAGGAGATTCGGTCATCTGTCAGCTATCTCGAATCCGGCCACCACGGCAGCCGCTACCGCCGGGATACCTTCAAATGTAGATCCGTTACCGATGCCATCGGAAACGCTGCCGTGCCGTCCATCTTGCTCCTCCTTCATCGGCAAGACTGGAGGGTGTGCACAAGACGTCTTCCTCCTCCCCCGCATATGTGGTTGCAGAAGGTTAGTCTGCTCCACTCTTCAATATCTTCTCCCTGCTGCTGGCACTTACTCTCTGAGTTGGATTGATTGATTGGTCTGTGTTTAAATTCGAGCCTGGAGGTGGGAGGTATAGGCATTGGAACCTGGGCGTTTCACCAAGACATCATTGTGTAGTATACTGGTCTTGTTTCGACAGCTTGATGTGCTTATTTGTTGGAGAAGTCCAAGGCTCAATATTAGAAAGCCACCTTGACCTGAATTTGTACAAAAAATAGTTTCCTACCAAGACAAGCCTGCTTATATCTGATGTTGGGTGTAAACATTAGCTCGGCAGCATTCTGTTGGTAGTTCATATTCCCATCTACCATTGCGTAATGAGACAAAATAGTTGGTAGTTCATATTCCCATCTACCATTGTATTCTGTTGGCAGCCTGCTTAAAAGTTTGATTGTTGCCCCATAACCAAAAAATATTTGCATTTGATTCGTTTTGACCGGTCATTCCCTGAATTCTTCGAGGAGACAAAATAGTAATGTTGCATACATATGCAAGATTTCTTCTATAAGTTTAAGTGTATCTTCTCACAATAATGGTTCGTAAATTACCACTATTTTTCAATGCCATTGTTCGTTAATTAATCAACCTTTGGATTCAGAATAATTAGATGGTGAATTCTGCACAGTGTTGTTTGCTTTCATAGTAACATGTCTCTTAGTTAGATTTTACTTCCCAGGGAGATTTCAGGAATAGGTGAGCAACGTTGCAGGGGATCATGAGAAGTAAGATAAGGTTGTTGAATCTATTTTTGTGTAGTTTGTTTCAGAGAGCCCATGTTAATTTTACATGGGATTTTGGCAGCTGGTTCTCTTTGTGGTTGTATTAAGGTCTGCAACATTTACACTGGTGCTATTTCTCTACTATCTAAAAAGATTTAGATTCTGTTGGATCGGAATAATTAGATGCTCAATTATGCGGTTGATACACGTATCATTGATGCTCTGCACGCGCCCGGCACCGCCGTTACCGAGCGCTGCCAATGCTTGAGACATGCCCTACCATCACTGTTGATATTGCTTGTACCGTTGATGCAAGGGCCTCCTCTGTTGCCCCATGTGGTGGCACATAATCCGTGAAGGCCGTTGGTCCGCGCCAAGGATAGCTCCCGTTAGTGTGGAGATCACCGGTATGTTTTTTGTCAATGCAAATTGTGTTTAATTAGAGTACTTCAAATCCTTCCATAACTGAGACGCCACCGACTTTGATATTCTGAGGCATTTGCTTAGTGAACTACATGATTTTTCCGTGGTGAATACCAACAGGTCTCATATGTATTTATATACCAAAGGGAAATGGATAGATACAACTAGATATATACTAACCTGTTAGTTTACATGTTTACAGCTATATATATTTTGCAATCTATTTCATTGGAAGGCACATATGCTTACTGTAGGCTATCATAACTTCAGATGTCTTCTCACTCCCAATTGGCAAGTATGAGTACTGAAGGAGGCAGGAGAAGGAATCCATATATAATAGCCTAGGCATGCCGTAGGTTTCCATGTAAGCCAATTTTGTCCATTGGTTTATTTAGTTTTCTGGTTTGGAAATGCAATTCTGGATCTTGGAGTTATTTATGTGATTTGAATATCATTTCTAAGAAGATTTACTCGAGCCTAGAACATTGCACGCAGGATTTAGTTGCAAGTTTTTTTGTCCAAAAGTTTACATTGGAAAGCAACTTATTTTGGCGAGGTAGGGCGTCAGCTTGCAGGGAATGCGGCGGGCAAGGGCGTCAGGTACCTTGAGTCATGCAGGGTCAACGGTGAGTACACGCGTACAAAATAGCCTAGGTTTGATGTAAGTTGCTGTGTAGGCGAATTTTTTACGTTGGTTTATTTTGTTTTCTGGTTTGGAAATGCAAGTCCGAATCTTGGAGTTACTTATCTGATTTGGATTTCATTTCTAAGAAGGTTTGCTAAAGCCTAGCACCCTGTGTGCACAGTTAGTCCAAAATTTGTGTACATCTAAAAATGGAATCTATCCATATGAGCGCAACTAAGAAGTAAATATATTTTCAAATTTTTATGTTAGGTTTGTATTTTGAACATGTAAATCCAACTTCATTGGTTGTTTTTAGCCTTATTTGATTTCCTTCACAAATTGTGTCTTACCTTATATTTCCCCATTATATAGGTCACTCGTTTCACATTTACAAGCTAATTTCGGGATCCATACAGGCCACAATGAGGTACAATATGCGAGCAATTTGATCCTTGGTTTGTGTTGAAATGTACTACTGTAGTGGCAGTACCATGATCATTGATATCAGTGACGATTATGTGCAGCTTGATTCTCTCATGTATTGGTTGGCCAAATTTGGTTAGTGATGATTATCCTTAATAAATGGAAGTTTGTAAGGATCAACAATACAAGAATGTGGTGATTCTATCTTGAAAATACACACTGATGATTCCATGTCCCATCACTTGCATTTCTATCTTTAATATCTTTCTTCTATGAATGTGTTTAGAAAACTACTATCTCTAAAGATCTGCACAAGTTAATTATGATGGTTTAATGAGCGATGTACTGGTCGCATCATATGTTCATGCATTCTCTGGTGCAAATTCAATCTTGGCTGCAAACACTAAGATTAAACTATTTCCTGGCTACTTCGAAGCAATTAAAATGTAGATTTTCTTTGACTGATGTACTGTTATTTGCATTTTTGTTGTTGACACAGTAAAGCTATGGTAGATTCTGACGCATCATTTTCTTACACCTCTCCTGATTATGTTTTTAGGGAGGAACACTAACGAGTATGTCACGGGTCCATCCATCAATTCTTTTTGTTGAGAATCATGTGTGCCAACTAGGAGTGATATTCCTTATTTGACTCCTCCATGGCTAAGATCTTTGTATCTGCGGTATAGTGTCAATCTATCACCCAAAGAATTCTTATGATACTGAAAAATATAATTCCTACGATAAATTGTTGTTCTATGGTAGTGCATATAAGATCTGCAAGTAGGACTGAATCAGAAGTAATTAGTGCTATATGTTGTTCTTCACAAGACCTGTTTAGGGTTGCTGTTCGTTGTTCTTACCAATACCTGTGTAGAATTGCCTATTTGTTGTCCTGAATAAGACCCGCACACTAGCTCAGTTCCTTAATACCTAAAGAAAATATAATTTGCTGAGAGGAATCTGGCATGGAAGGCGCATGGGATGCACAATCCAACGCTTCTACACCTCCACCCGAAGGATGCAACCGTCGTTGCCCTGCCCTGGTTGTCCATGTCGGCGACGCGAAATTTGCCACATGGAATGTCTAAAAATCTTTAAAGGCAAGTACTCCCTCCGTTTCAAAATATAAGATGGGAGTAATTGGTAAATTCCATGGTCATAGTCTCTAAAATCATTCAATAAATTCCATGTGTACCATTTTTGACCATGTGTACAAGTAGAAGTCATGTGTTCTTATCTGTGAGAAGTTGTCTCAGTTATAGTTACATTGTCATCTTCACACCAACTTCTTTCACGGTAGGGGAGCGCTTCACCTTAGTGGGAAGCAACCACGAAAGTGGGGTCAACGAAGCGGAAGAGAGAATGTTGGCTTGAGTAATGAAAACATTGGTGAGAATTCAATGCCCCGAAAACCCAAGGTTTCCTCCATAAGGTTTGTCCATGGAGGGTGAGTCAGAGCCTGATATCAGGCCGAAAGGCATAGTCGATGGACAACATGTCAATATTCCTATACTACCCCTTGGTACGGAAGGGCGGAGGAGGCTAGGTTAAGAGTATGACCTGTCAGTTTTAGTAACACAATTTGCATGCTCTTCCCCTTGGAAAAAGTGATATTTATGTTGAAATGATGATCAATAATGTATATTCCTTCACATACCACCGGAAATTTTATGTGCATTATCTCTGCATGTGCGGTAAGAAAAAAATTTTGAGGATCCATGGCAACGCAATGTTATAGTCAATGGGAAATGACATAAAGTCATTTCCTAGCCCTGATATGGATGAGAAGTTAGTGGAGGTGCTTGTTTTCTTAAAGATTGTTCGGGTTGGCTCTCTCATGTAGCGATTGCAACTCAGGTGGAAGCAAATGTTGCTGTGAGGCTTTGCATGCTGCACCGAGTTGGAGAGTAGGCCGTCTGGAGCCGGAGCCGTGTGCGCAGAATCTGCTGCATGCCCGGCAAAAAAAAACAGATTTCGGCCTGATGCTAAGAAATTATTTACTGAGACATGCGAGCTTTTATTGGGCTTAATTTTTTGCCTGTTTAGTTCTTTTGTCCTAAAGATTGTTGCATGTTGAGGAAACTCCAGGCTCTCAAACTTTGTATATGTCTCGGTGTCTAGCATGTAATGGAATCGGGTGTTCCTATTTCAAAAATCAAAACACTACTACATTTACAGGTACTGCAATCTTCAAGTAACTATTTACCTCACCTAAAATATTATCTTTCTGATAGGACATGGTGCGATGCTATATGCAAAACTCTTTGTATGCTTTTCTATTGTTTTTTGGATTTATATTAACTGTTCAAATAAGTTCTTAAAATTTTATGTCTATGGTTAAAAATGTGCTTCAAATAATTAATTTGACTTCCAAAAAATATTTTTCAAAGTGATTTCAGATAATCCTTCATTACAAAAATGAATGTGTATCAATCAGTTCATATATTTTTCAAAAGTTGTCAGCTCACAATGAAATCACTCCATATTAGAGCTTCACTTTTTACTCACCATCTTGCTTGTCTACTAATATCGTCGCTCTGCTCCACAGCTCTGTATGATGGCATAAGTCGGTGCTTTTAGCAACAATGTCATAGATCAATAACCTGATGTTTGTATTTTAACCATCTAACCTGATGTTTGTATTTTAACCATCTTGCTTGTTTATTTGTATTATTATCCGTGGCAACGCACGGGCATTTTACTATACTATTAAAAAGATTGGGACCGTTTGCCACCCTCCCCGGAATTTCCGCCTGCCGTTAAAAGACAGTTTTGCCCCTGTTAGTTTGAAGAAATAACTGAACCTGCCACCGCCAAGTAAAACTGCCTCTACCTGAGCTCGTGCGGCGGGCCCAATGTCGCGGAGGATGCCGAACAGCGGCGGCTCACCAACCAGCGAAGGGAGGCGGTGCTTGGCTGAGGAAGTTGACCGGCGGTAGGAGCTGGCGGGGGCACCCGCCGACTAGAGGCACACCGGAGTACGGGCCGACGGAGCTTGGGGGCGAGCTCGAGCATGTTTGTGGCGGCGCAGCTCTCAGGGGAGGAAGGAGAGGAGAATTGACTAGATCGAGCGCTCAAGCTAAGTTCTGAATCCAATTTTCCCCTTCAATTTTTGAATGTCTCCCCTCGATTTTGGATCAGAAAATGGCCGCCGACGACCAGCCCCTAGCATGCCTCTCCTCGCCTGGCCTCCACACACCTTATCCCCTCCAAGAACAGAGGCGCCCATAGGAAAAACAGAGAAAGAGATGAGGGAAGTGACACCGACCGACAGAGCTGGCCCCTCCCTCCTCTCTTCTCTGAACTTCTTCCGCCCCGGCTCCAAACTACCATGCCCGCTGGATGCTTTCCCGTAAGATGCAGCACAACATGAAGGGAATCTCCTGGTCAAGCGCCATTACCATTTACCAGCGGTGGCACAGTGGATGTAGTCAGTTTGATTGGCTGATTATAGGTTTTTCTCAGTTGACACTACCCAATACGCAGATTTTTGGAATCCTATTGCCGAAAGGAATGTGTCGTGATGAAGATGTCAAGATGATAAGTTAAATAGTTGTCCTATAGAGCCTAATTTGGTACACACTTCTTCTCTTTCTGCTTGAATTTCGGGCTACCAAAAGAATCGTTGCCACACCACAGAGCAGCCGGTAGAGTTGGGCCAATGACGCTTCTACAGGTTGTACGTGGTGAGGCAGGGACCTTGGATGGCTAACCACGCCTGGTACTAACACTTGGAGGTGTGTGAGACTTCCAGATTTGGTGATAGTAGTTGGAGCAGATGGAGCCTTGAAACTGAATTATCTAGGATAATTTGGCACTGTACTTCCCATCGACTGTACATTATACTATCAGGTCATGATGAATCAAGGATGAAGCTCTATATCCCTGTCCACTACGAGATGCATTCTTTCAGGACCCGAAGTGGCGGCGATCGGACTAACGGTGGTATATAAAACATCATGGACTACATATTTTCTTTATGACTTTTGCATCAATTGATTTAAGTTATACATTATTAATTTAGAACAGAAATTTTATTAATTAATACATTTCTCTAAGTTGTACATTCTTCTAAATACCACTTTCAATCTTATTCATAATTTAGGCTAGAATCACAAACTGCTATGGATGACCCCTTTGTAATTGCATCTATTCTGCAAACATCTTCGGTATTGGAAGCACAAAAGCTCAGAATGACGCTATGTGCAATTGGTAGTTGCTATACAAATCTAATTGTTTCTAGGTTCTTTAGGTACATTAAGGTGCCGCCTGTTTCTCATAGCGAAGTCATGTATCAAAAGGAAAGTGGGTATACAACTGATCATCATGACGCATGTAGAAAGTTAATAACTCTCTTCGGTGCTCCAGACTATCCACTATTTCATTCTATACTTTGTTAGGTGATTTACTGTTGAACCTTAGTATTCCTGCTATTTGTAATTTGGTACAAGTTTTATAATTAACTGATCACATCTTGTATATTGTAAATTGTACTTAGCTTGTGATCAACTATCACAACGAACTAGGAACTAACCAATTTTTCTGTAATTGATGCTAATAATTCTTAACTTTTAGTAGGAGATTATGTTGGTCATTTTTTAAGGATGGGTGTTGAACCGATGCTCACTCTTTGGTGTATGCATTTTTTCTCTCGAGTTTTCTTATCGAAGTGATAATCGCTATACTTGGCAGAACTATGGTTGGTCGTGAGTTATGGAGGTGAGGATGTCATGCATTTCTCATCGAAGTTGAAAATCCTCTTGGTCATGCACTGCTTGTAGCCCATTGACCAAGGCAAAGTTTATCTTCTCTGCTGATGTGACAGTTTGGCAGTTGTCGTCATAGGGTGAGGGCAAGGCTCCATCCACATGTACTAGCGTCATGAGACTTTGAGTGTTGGCGGTAGAATAAAGGAGGAGGATTTACAACTGGATTACCCGAAAGGAGGCGGCCTCGGTGGTTTTAACCGAGCGACATGTGCGACGGGATTGAAGCATACATACTGAAAAAGAGGAGAACACCATATTCCTATTAGATATTATTGTTATGTCCCATTTCTTAACCCATAGCACGGGCTCTCTGCTAGTAACTCATCACAAATATTCAATCTAGCCAAAGTGCCACACACGGTATGCCCGCTGTCACCTTCACACATGTGGGAAAAAGCATAGATCTATTAAAGCACAAAGAGTATTTATGTAGACTCAAGCCTAAGTGCCACCATGGCATGCACGCTGTCATTTTCACACACATGGGGAGAGCAGAGATCTAATAAAGCACTTGAGTAGAAAGGTAGATCTACTTGATTACAAAGCTCATGACCACAAGATCATGCATAGAGAGAGAGATGAACACATAGCTACATGTAGAGCCCTTAGCCCTGAGGAAGAACTACTACCTCCTCAACATGGGAATCAACAACGGTGATGAAGATGGCGATAAAGATCAATGGAGATGGCTTCGGGGGCACTTCCCCGTCCCAGCAGGGTGCCGGAACAGAGACTTTCTGTCCCCCGAATCTCCCCTTCGGTGGCAGCAGCGCAGCAGAGGTTTTCGTGGATTTCTTCTGGATTCCCTAAGGTTTTTGGGTCGGAGGCTTCTTATAGGTGCAGGAATCAAGGACGGTGGGGGTCCAAGGGGCGCACACCCCCTCCAGGCGCCTCCAGGTCTTGCCCACGCCTAGGGGGTTGCGGCCACCCAATGGCCCCCCTTCGGCTCTGCTTCATGGTTCCGTGTTGCTCCGGGAAAATTAATAACTTTGGTTTTGTCCCGTCCAATTCCAAGAATATTGATTTTCTGCCTTTCTGGAACCAAAAAAAGAAGAAAACATGCAACTGGCACTATGGCAACTTGTTAATAGGTTAGTTCTAGAAAAGATATAAAAACACCTCAAAGTGTAGACAAAGCAAAACAAAGTAGATACTAAACAAGCATGGAGTATCAAAAATTATAGATATGTTTACGACATATCAAGCAACCCCAAGCTTAATTCTTGCTCGTCCTCGAGTAGGTAAGTGATAAAAAGAATAATTTTTGAGGTGACATGCACCATCAAAACCAAGATCAAACCATTTGCAAGCATTGAAAGCTGGGATCAAAGAATTCTAAACATGTGCATGAAAGATGGAGGTATAACAATAGGACATAGTAACTATGCATGCAACATGAAAGGCTACAAACAAATATCATGAATAACATGCATTGAAAAACGTTTGTTTGTTTCACATACAGAAAACATAACATAGTGGCAATCAGCTTGTCCCTCATAGAGTAGCAAATATATGCATAGGACACCTTCAAAGTTCACAAGGGTGACTAGAAACAAATAGCACAAGAACAAGTAATATCACAATATGCATCAATCAATAAGCTTTGGGACACTGCACATAGAATGCCAACTATGCTCTCTTAATGGTGCCTAAAGGTAGAAGGTGGAGACTCAATAATGGTGGAAGAAAGGCCTTTTTGTAAAGGAAGCAGGGATTACAAGTTTTAAAAAGAGCTTCCAAAAATTATGGTACTTGTTAGCTTTCAGCCCTCATTGCCCCTATCATAAGTATCTTGAAGTGGTTAAGGTTAAAGTGGCAAAGATGGAGTATATGCTTGACGAAGTATAAGTTGGCAATCTCAAGTCCCTTGAATACGAGGGCCACACCTCATGCATACTCAACTTTTGTCAACAGCCGGATTTTTAATCCCAGATGCTTGTTATGCCATACATCGCAATTCCAGGATTACCATTTTTGCGAGACATAACAGATTTGGATATCACAGTACATCATCCATTACAAACCATACATAAGGTCTTACACAAATAAGGATATCAGGATCCAGTTCTTAATACAATACAAGCAGCGGAATAACGTAATAGTAACGATAGCATAGGCGAAGCTCCATCTTCAGGGTCACAGGCAATGCTGACGATGGGAGATGATCCTAGTTGTCGTAACCTTCCCGCGGTCCGTCATCCTGATACTCCTCTTCATAGTCTGGCCACGGGAATAGTCAGGGACAAAGCCATGAGTACTCTTTAAGTACTCGCAACCTAATACTAACAAGTGAAGTGGTTTTGAGAAGGATATACTAAGCTCTAGGGTTGTTTTGCAAAAAGCCAGATTTACCCTCTACTAAGTTTAGAAGCAAGAAATTTAGTTAAAAGTTTTATAACACCTATGTGGGAACTTGAATTTCATATCACAACTCTGTTGTGGTCAAGTCAAAGTCATAATTCATTTCACAAGTCGTTTTGGAAACATCTGACGGGGGAATAGTATGGCCACTCCAACTGTCCATAACTGCGGACACGGCTATTCGAATAGTTTGACACTCTGCAGAGATTGTACACTTTCACCACAACATTCAATACATTCGTCAGGAACAAATCCTGAATTCACCATACTCAGTATGCGGATGATCAATCCTAACCTTTCAATTACACGCCCTAGTATAGGCACCTCTCATGTGAGTTTGGCCTACCAACCATGACCAACTGTCATCTTGGGTACTGCACAAGTGGAGAATCTTCACAAGGTAGCCTCGGCTCAGACATTGGCCGCGAGTGAACCCATACTAAGGTATATAAATTTCCAGTCAAGCCCTACCCAAATTTCGGGTATTGTGGTTATACGATACAATTGGAATGGTATCGCATCCAGACAACCATCTGTTTTATAAAGGGATAAGGCTCATGCCTCAACATTTTCATCATCAAAATCATCTGGTGTTCGGAAACACATGTCAAAACATTTTAGTAGAATGACTCATCATTCTAAGGTTTTCATAACCATTTTCACCAAGTATTCCCATCTAAAGTTGATCAAGTTTTATACTTAGCACTAGCATCTACAAGTGGTGGTAAATACTAATGAGGGGTGATAAACAAGTGGGGATTTGCTAAGTTCAATCTCATGCCTTAGGATGACATCAAGATTATCTAACTTAGGACAAATTTTATGCTCTTTATGCTACCTTCCAATATCCTTCTAGTATCTACAATTAACTATGTAAACTCTAAGAGAAAGCTTTGATAAAGAAATAAAGTATAAGGCTTGCAAGTAAAACTAGGATTGGGTTATCAAGTAGGTATGATCACATATGCTTAAGGCATATAGTGGTCATGGTAACAAGCAAGTATTAGCTTGCATAAGTCAACTTGTGTAGTAAGGCTTGCATAAGTAGGGTATCTTGCAAGTGTTAGCTTGTCTTGTGCAGAGCATGGTTGAAGTTCTCCTCGGCTTCTTCCTCGTAGTATCCTCCTTCCTCCTCGTATCCTTGGTTGGTACTAGCGTCTATACATAAATACGAGGAACACAATCACCAAACAATACTTAACTATTTCCAATCATCACACAATGGTTCACACTAGATGATCTAGCATCATCACTAATATTACAAGATTAAAGCACTTGCCTTATTTGTTTTATTTTTAGAAAAGTAATTTCTACTCATTGAAAAACTACTTAAGATTTAATATTCTCCAACTCAAACATGGGATCATGTTGACACATGTCATCACCACATATTTTAGTACATGGGAATGTGATTTAAAGTGGTGTCACAATTTAATAAGGTTTAACCTTTTTATTTTAATTAAATAAAGTGACTATAAATGCCTATGGGGCATTCTTTTATTAATTGAACATTATCTCTGTAAGTAAACCCATATGTTTTTACATATTCTGAAAGGTATGATCAAATGTGATTTTTGAGAGTTGGAATCAACTCAAAAGCTTTTATGGTTGAATTTTGAAAAATGTTTGAATGCATAAAAGCTTCTGCCTTGTGATTTTTACCATGGGTGATCTACAAATCTAAATGGTTGAATCCAACGGGCTTGGATTAAGAATTTCAGTACCTTTCTAGCAAAATTGGTTTCATGCATTTTGGTTCAGTGGATCGAGCTGGGTTGATTTTTGAATCTAGGTACAGAACTATGTTTGAAATTAAATGAATAAAGATTAATTTGAATTGTTGGGTCACGCGGGATGTTTTACTGGGCCGGCCCACTACACACAGCGCGTACTCGGGCTGGTTAAGTGGCTGTCCCCACACGTCAGTGAGATGGGGAGGGGCGAAGCGGTTCGGGGCAATGTGAATCGCACGATCTAACTCTAATCGAACGGCTACGGTTCATCGTCCACGTCGGGCAGCGCCGGCGAGACAGAACCCTAACGCGGCAGGTGGGGGTCGTGGGAGGCTCACCGGGGCTCAGACGAGGGTCGGCAACGGGGGCGAACGATGAAGTCGACAACGGCGGTTCTCCTTGTACCGGCATCTCCTCCTGGGGCGGCTCCAATCGACGGCTCCCTTCTTCTCCAGCAGAGGCGGGCTCCAGCCAAATTCCGGTGATGCGCTCCTCGCCTTGCTCCAGGAGTGAGGTGGGGTGATTCTGGGTGAGAGGGGAGTGAAATGGTGTGGCGAAAACGAGTGGTGGAGGCCTCTATTTATAGTGGCGGAAGGGGACCGACGGGCGCGGGCTAAGCTCGTCGTGGTCGACGGCACAGGCAGCTACTGGCATGGGCAACGGTAGGGGGCGGTGCTGTGCTCCCTGGCGAAGCTCAACGGCATGGTCTTGCGGCGTGGGGCGGTGCTGATCGGTCGGAACGTCGCGGTGCTTTGAGCGGGTCCGACGGCGGTTTTAATGTCGCACAACGCTTGCGGTCTGCGTGGCGGCGAACGGGCATGTCTGGCGGGGCGCTGGGGTGCTGGTGATCATCTCTGCAAGCGGCGACGGCGGCGCGCAGTCTGTGGGTGCTGGTCGAGCGTGGCACACTGGCGCTCTCTTGGCATGGTCGCAGAGAAGTTTGGCATGGGCGTGTCATGTGGTCCAGGGGCTGGCATTACTCGGGGCTGGGATAGTGGGTGGCGGTGGATGGTGTTGCATGTCCCAGACAAGGTTGGCGAGGCTAGTGCGGCCTCTAGCTCGCTGGCGACAATGGGGTGGCAATGGTGCTCTCAGCATGGTTGACATTAATGGCTAGGCTTGCTCACAGTGGTGCTAAATATTGTTAAAGAGGCTAGATGATCTACTAAGGGCTAGTTGCAACCAGAGAGGGAACATGTTTGTTTGAATTGAATCTGCAAGGTGTTTGATGAAATGGCTGCAACAAGTTTAAATTTGAATTTTGGATTCAAACTTTGTGGGTTTGCTAGGCACATACTAGGGAGTATCTGGTTAGTTGGATTAGTCAAGGGGCATTTTTTGGTTGGGTTTTGAAAATGGATGATCTTCACATATGAATAACAATCAATTTTGAATTGTGATTTGAATGGGGTTGCCAAATGTTTCTGCAATTTTGAAAGGTGGGCCTTGATTCACTTTTACTAGTTCTATCAAGGGGTGAAAAGAATTGGGAAAGTTTCTGTTTGAAATCTTGGACTAGAAACACTCAAAGTGACCTAGTGAGCAAGATTGGAAAAAATGACCATTTGCTTTATTTGCTTTGTTTTTGATTTTCTTTTGATTTGTTTCTGCATGGAAATGTTTTATATGATATTATTTTCATCTTTAAACCATTTCTTTCTATTAAGATTAATCACACAAGTCCATTCATGCATTTGTAAAATCATTTCATTCACACATGCATTCATATGATTTTAATTTATCAAAGTTTTTGTTAACCCTAATTTTAGTGATTAGAGTTTGATGATCCTTGTGTTATATTTTTGGGATGTTACAACTTTGGGTCCAGGTAAGTTCTTGTCATTATAAGTATTTGCATATCATTGAGAACTGCCAATGGGGTACCCCTTGCACATGGTACAGGAGCTTTCCCATAACCAAAATGACAAGGCAAGCAGACAATGAGCATCTCAGCAATCTTTTTATTTACCATATGCATAGCTTTTTATCAAGGATGCTTCATAGATAGCTCAATATGGTGATGCTGCAAGTTTCCACCATGATTAAGCATGGCTTAGGCTAGCGGCCCAGGCGTTTCTCTAACACATGATACAAACTCCATGGACTTACAAATTCCCTCTTTATTTCACACCGGTGACATCTTGTCACATCCCAAAATTTTCCAAATTTTGAAATATGAAAAATAAATAAACAAAATAAAATTTTGTTGAAATTTAGGGTGAGAAGAAACTTTTTGAATCCAATTGGAAACATCAAAACCTATTTTGGTCAAATAAAATACTAAAGAGATTTAAAAAAAGATAAACAATTAATAAAGAAAGTTTTAATAGTTGGAATCACTATTTTTGGATCTTTTAATAAAAAGATTTGGTTTTCAAAAGCAAGGTAGAATTATAAATAAGGATTATTTTAAAGAGCCAAATTAAATCTTAGCCAAGCAAATGAAATGAAATATTTTGTTTCATAAAAATAGTAAAGGTTTATTTAAATAAAATAATAAGGATTTATTATTATCGAATTTTATTTAAGTAAAGGCTTTTTACCTTTTAAAATAAACACTAAAACTTGTTAAAATATTTTAAATAAGATTTCCAAAGTGTTTTGTTTTTTTCAAAAGAGACCTACTGAAAGGTTTGGTATTATTTTAGATTTCAAATAGAGTTTTTTTAATAAATTAAATCCTATTTGAATTAAAGACTAAGGTCTATTTATTTAATTATTAATAGATCCTAAAAGAGTAAAAGAATTATTTTATTTTGGACTTTGGATTATGTTGTTAAACAGAACTAAAATCAATACAAAGTTTGGTGGTGGTTTGATTTGAATTGGAGTTTGAATTATTTGTTTGAAAATCAAAACAGAAATTCAAATTGGAAAAAGAAAAAGTTTTCAGTATAAAAAAATGAAACAAGTGGCAGCCCAGCAAACCCAGCCCAGCAGGACTAGCAACTGACCCAGCGAGCCCACCCCACACTCACCCCGCAGTGAAACGTTTTCTACTTAGAAAAGAACCCGCTGAGTCACAGACAAGTGGGCCCCACTCCCACTTCCTCCACCTCGCTGACAGACAGACCCCACACGACTGTGCTTCGTTTCCACCCATGGCCAACTCCTCGCTGCCGTTTCTAGGCGATTAACTCCGGTGTTGAATTCGCTTAATTGGCAGGCTTAATTCCTCCGGTGACCATGCACACATAAGCGCCACGCTCTCCTCTCTCTTTCCCCCCAAACATCGCCTCCCCACTGCCCCTAGGCCGCTCCAATTTGTCCCCACACCACCTCTGTCTCCGATGATGTCTCCGAGCAATTCCGGCGCCGACCAGCCGCCCCTCGCCTCCCACTGCATGCAGCCTTGCACGCCAGCACCTGGCGCACCTGCCAGTGCCTCGCACTCGCCCGCGCGTGCCCCGCAGCCTCGGCTTCGTCATCACCCGAGCGCCACCGCCGTCTGTCTCGTCTCCGTCGAGCTCCCCCGTTAAGCTCCGACCACCCCGAGCCCTCTCGATGATGCTCACGTGAATGCCACACTCGCCCGCATCTAACGAACCCTCTGCCTCACCTTTTTGTGCTCTGTAGTGTCGACAGCATCGACACCTGAGAGAGCCCGACGCCGACGCCGTCTCCGACGAGCAATCACCATCGTTCCTGTGCGCCCCTGGAACAGCTGCGACCACCTTGAGCTTCGCCACATCACTGTGAACACGATGAGCTACTTCCCTCCTTCCCTTTCTTCCTATAGTCGCCGCGACGCTGCCGCCACAGCGCACCGCCGCCTGTCGCCGCCGCCAGCGCCGCCAGTGGATGGTTAAACCCTGTGAGCCGTTAGATCGTTATCCAGTGGCTGTGATTAGATCTTAACCGAAGGGGTATGTGTGCATCTGAGCCGTGCGTTTTAAATAAGATCCAACGACTCGCAGAGGCTGATCCGCACGAAGCGGTATCGACCAGTAGGGAAGCGCCACGTGGACATGGTTTGGTTTAAAAACAGAAATTTGAATCTATTGGTTACGCAAACTTGTAAAATTCATAACTTTAATTCTACACGTCCAAATTTTGCAAATTTTATATCAATGGATTCAGAAGAACAAGTACTTTGCAACCATGCACTTTGTTTAATGTTTTGCTTCTGGAAAATTGGTTGAATTTGCAGAAACATGTGTAGGCTTATTTTGAACATAAAAATTGTTCTAGGTATAATTTTAAGATGAAATCTTTGCAAATTGAATTGTTATGAACCTAATGACCATAGGAACCAACTTATGGATTTAAAAATTGTATTTTGTGAAGTTAAGGAGTAAATATATGAATCAACACATTTCTAGTCAAATAAAAATATTGTTTTTCGTTTAGAAATGATTTTTGAGTAAAACCTTTGGGAAATGATTTGATTCAAACCTTCTGACCCTAAACACCAAGTTTTGTGAATTAACAACTTATTTGATGAACCATATAAATTTATTACTTTGCTAAAAGATAATTTCAAACTACATAAAATATCACCTTATCATGATATTGGTTTATGAGATGAAACCTTTTGCAAATGGTTTTACCACTTTAGTAAATGACCACTTTGAACTTTATAATGTTTAGAGCCTAGTAGAAACCACTTTTGCAAATAAAACTATCTTTTGCATGCTTGCATGCATGACCTTGTTTCTATTATTTTATGTGTGGTAAATTAGTTAGAATGCTAGTTGAATTTGTGTTTGGTTGATTGAATTGTAGTGGAATTATAAGAGTGTGATATTTGCAAGATAAAGAAGTGAACCAACATTCTCTACTAAACAGCAAGTGACACTATCATCCATGTCCTACTATTTTCATTACACTTAGTGGATTTTGTAACATGCATGGAAAGGACTACTATATTTTATGCTATGCTAAATCCTAATAGGATACCCTTATATCTTCATTAGTGAAAACATTGTAGTTGTAGTATGCTTAGCCCAGCTATATATTTGGGATGGGATACATGATATGATTATATGAAGTATTGAAAAGATATATGTTTTATATAATAAAACAAGTACTCAATGAACCACCTGGGTGGACAAGGATACTCAAGTTTTGGACAAGGTGGCAACAAAGGGAACCATGTTTATATGGCTATCTTTTTGTATGTGCACTAGAAGAAAACCACCCAGGGACTTAGAGATTGAACATGTTTCTCGTACAGTGGCTTCCGTGTACAGCCACATGCTAAATGGGCTCTGGCTTAGTCAACTACATAGTGGAAGACCCATGCATTGGTATCTTCAGGTTAACTAGAATTGTGTATGGGAAATTTATCCCTACATTGGTGCCTGGTTGACAAGCTAGCATTGTGTATTGGGAGGACTTCTATGGAAAGACTTTGTCACATTCTCGATCTTCCAGTACTCCATTTTGGTGAGTACTTATCCAGCGGCCACTGGTGGCGTCAAGACGAGATTGATTTATGTGGGTAAAGTGTACAACTTCTGCAGAAGATCAAATTCTAAGTACTTAGACGTGTCCCCGGTTATGGACAATTCTGAGAAACTAAGGCCTGAAGCTATGGAAGATCTCGACATTCCAATTTCTCAAAGTTAAAAACTTGATGGTGACAACAAGGGATTTGAAGCACTTGGAGTTTTCCAAGGAGTTCAGAAAGATTTGACAAAGGATCAAAACTATTTTGAAAATATAGGATAAAACTATATTGCTTTCTGCAAAGGAGCCTAAACCCTACTTAGCCAAATATTCATGTAATGATAGGATCCACTTATTCCTACATAGTAGTGAAACTTGCCAATACAATTCAAATGTATTGACCCTTGTGGTTGCAACTTATTATGTTGCAGGTTTGTATGATGTTAGTGAAGTGTGATGATTAGGATTACAAGCCTACAACCAACATGATTGCCTGTGGCACTTTGAAGATGAAGGACCCCATGCTTTATAGATATTCTGCTGCAATATAATGTGATAGCCAAATGAGCTATGTAAGATGTAATGAATTATTTTATTCCTGGTTATAAAGTTGTATTATGACCTTTGTTTCTTGATATTACATCTTAACTGTGGATGCTAGCTATTGATCCAGGGACTAGCATTGTAAACACAGGGATCTCTACCGTATTAAAGGTTGGGAACCTTACACATCTATAGACAAAAGAGCATGATATCAACTGAGTACAAAGTACAAGTGCAATGTTGAAAACGTTCCCCGTGACAACACGGTTAAGCTAATTCCAACTTATAAGTGCAAGCATATACAAAAAAGTTGTCACAATGGTTCAGGTTTATTAGGGGAAAAGAATATAAAGTGTGCCATCAAGTTCGTGAGGGCTTTAATCACTAAGTTTTCACATAACAAAATAGTTGTTTTAATTGGAAGATATTTGAAAACAAGAATATACTTGGAATGGTGTAACACACCATGCATAGGAATTTATAGTGGACACTTTGGAATAAATTGGTTTCTTGGGAATTGTAAGCACGAGTAGAGCTTACTCATACAAGTAGAGGCTAGCAAAAGACTGGGAGCAACCAACTAAGAGAACAATAATGGCCATAATCATGCAGAGCAACAAAACATTACTAATCAAAGCATAGAGTGGTACTACAAGTCAAGGACTAAATGATCATAGAGGCTATGGTGACTTGTATAGTCACAACATGGTGTGAGAATATGTGCCAAGTCAACCCAAACAAAGCATCAAAGGAGAATACCACAATACTATGCTTTTGCATGCTAAAACAACGCATGATTCCTTCAAGGCACATTAAGCAATCCTAATTGTTTGGAACAAGTCATGCTACAGAAATAATCACTAATCATAAGGTCAAAACAAGATCTAGCATGACATGATAAAGTCCATGCCACAGTTAAAACAAGCTCCCTTTTGTACCACTATAAGCATGAAACTTTCTACTCTTTTCCAACACCAAACAACTTATTTGAAACAACTCACAAAGATAATAATCAATAAAGATCAGTGAGCTTGTCTCACAAATCCACAAAGAAGAACTAAAAAGTTCTAAGCTGAAAGCACAAGAAAACTAAGGCTGAACGCAGTGCTAGCAAAAGTGAACACTCATAAAACAATAAGAGTGAAAACTAGAGTGTTCTAGGAAATGGAAACAGAGTGTGTCTCTCTCCAAAAGAAGTGTGGTGTAACCAACCAACTTACTCAAGCAAACTAAGAAAACTAAAACTAAAAACAAAAACTAAGGCGCTCCAAGAACTACAGAACAATGCATGAAACAATAAAAACGAAGTGTCTAGAAAGACCTGATATTTTTATTGATGAAGAAGGGGATGCCTTGGGCATCCCCAAGCTTTGACGCTTGTACCTCTTGAATATTTCTTCGGGTGACACAGGGTGGCATCCCCAAGCTTGAGATTTTGTACATTCTTCATCTCATTACATCATTCTTTCTCTACACCTGCAAATTTTCCTTCATACAAAACTTCACACAATCTTCATTAGCAACATTAGTGTATTCAAAAGATAATAGACCTTTGGGTTTAGTTTAAAAACAGAAAAACTTTCACTAAATACACAAGCTACTGTAGCAACTCCTTCAAAAATCTCAATTTCCCAAAAAGAACCCAAAAAGGAATCAATAAGAAGCAAATGCAAATAATGGAAGAAATCTGTCAAAATAGACCAGCAGGTAGAAACCGATTTTTTCGAAGACCTTATGTTGGTCAAATCAAAAAGTGTTGAACTCACGAAACTTAGCTAACATACTGGGGGATTTATTTGTACATTTTCAGCTCAATCCGACTTACAGAGACTCCTCACGAATTTGTATGGTGGAGGACAGAAATCTGTTTCAGGACAGCAACTCCCCAAATCTTACTTCCCTCTCATTAGAGGTCATTCTTGGCACAAAAAACAAACAAAAAGGATAAGGAGAAGTCATTACAGAAGTAATAACTTCCAAGACTCAAGAAAACTCTTGGGTTATCTCCCAACAAGTACTTTTCTTTAACGCCTTTAAGTTAGGCACAATAGTTTGAGAAGATGCTCACATTAGAAATATGAATTGAAGTAAAAGAGAGCATCAAGAACCAAATTCAAAACAAATTTAAGTCTAATCCACTTCCTATGCATAGGAATCTTGTAAAGAAACAAGTCTTGAAAGCACAAAGCAACAAGCATAGGAAAGCAAAACAAGTGCAACTTCAAGATTTTCAACATAAAGAGGGGAAACTTAATATTGTTGAGATACATAAAACCATGTTTCCCTCTCTCATAATAACTTTCAGTAGAAACATGAATAAAATTAACAATATAACTATCACATAAAAAATTCATATCATGAGCCACATGCATATAATAATTATTACTCTCCACATAAGCATAGTCATTCTTATTAATTATAGTGGGAGCAAATTCAACAAAATAGCTATCATTACTATTCTCATCACCATAATCATCAAATATAGGAGGCATATTGTAATCACAACTAATTTCCTCCTCAATAGTAGGTGGATTGAAAATATCATACTCATCATTGTAATCATCATATATGGGAGGTTTGGTATCATCATAAGCAATAGAATATCTATCTTCCAAAGCTGTGGGACTAAAAAGATCATTTTCATCAAAACTAGCTTCCCCAAGTTTAGACTTTTCCATAGCATTAGCAACAATGGTGTTAAAAAATTCATACTAATAACATTTCTATTAGCATGCAAATAAAGTTCCATAGGTTTTTAAATTTTATCTTCAAACACTTCATGTCCTAACTCAAGATAAACACTATAGAGCTCTCTAATTTTGTTGTTGTTTTCCATTAAGCCTAACTAGTGAAAACAAGAAACAAAAAGACACAATTGCGGAATCTAAAGGAAATAAGTTCGAGCACTCACACCGGAGGATGTGAGTACCTTTTACCTTACCTCCCCGGCAACGGCGCCAGAAAAGATCTTGATGTCTACGCACTTCTATTCTTGTAGACAGTTGTTGGGCCTCAAAGTGTAGAGGTTTGTAGAACAGCAGCAAGTTTCACTTAAGTGGATCACCCAAGGTTTATCAAACTCAGGGAGGAAGTGGTCAAAGGTATTCCCTCTTAAGCAACCCTGCAATCGAGATACAAGAAGTCTCTTGTGTCCCCAACACACCCAATATAGGTGCACTAGTTCGTCAAAGAGATAGTGAAATACAAGTGGTAACGGTGCCAGAAAAGAGCTTCTAACTTGTTGTTGACTTGGGGTAACGGTGCCAGAAAATAGCTGATGGCATGGAGGAACAGACTAAAGGCAAACTGATGGAAGCAAGCAAACATGCAACAGATCTAGTAGCAAACGGTGTTTCAATTCTTAGAAACAAGGCCTAGGGATCATACTTTCACTAGTGAACACTCTCTCATATAAATATACTCTCTTCATGATACTACTCTTAACTACTCTCTGATTGGACACTCTAATCCAAGGTAGGGCGATAACAGCACACCTCAAAGTCCGCCTTCCCCAATCTAGATAACCCCACATTGTCACCTTGAGCATTAGATGGTTCCAACAAACACCACAATTTCATAGAGACATCCAACTCCAAATATAACTCATAACAAATATTCAATCTAGCCAAAGTGACACACACGGTATGCCCGCTGTCACTTTCATGCATGTGGGGAAAAGCATAGATCTATTAAAGCACAAAGAGTATTTATGTAGACTCAAGCCTAATTGCCACCATGGCATGCACGCTGTCACTTTCAAACACATGGGGAGAGCAGAGATCTAATGAAGCACTTGTGTAGAAAGGTAGATCTACTTGATTACAAAGCTCATTACCACAAGATCATGCATAGAGAGAGAGATGAACACATAGCTACCGGTAGAGCCCTTAGCCCTGAGGAAGAACTACTTCCTCCTCATCATGGGAATCAGCAACAGTGATAAAGATGGCGATGGAGATCGATGTAGATGGCTCTGGGGGCACTTCCCCATCCTGGCAGAGTGCCGGAACAGAGACTTTCTGTCCCCCGAATCTCCCCTTCGGTGGCGGCAGCGCAGTAGAGGTTTTTGTGGATTTATTCTGGATGCCCTAGGATTTTTGGGTCGGAGGTTTATTATAGGCGCAGGAATCAAGGTCGGTGGGGGTACAGGGGGCCCACACCCCCTCCAGGCACCTCCAGGGCTTGCCCACGCCTAGGGGGTGCGGCCACCCTGTGGCCCCCCTCGGGCTCTGCTTCGTGGTTCCGTGTTGCTCCGGGAAAAATAATAACTTTGGCTTTTGTCTCGTCCAATTCAATGAATATTGATTTTCTGCCTTTCTGGAACCAAAGATAGAAGAAAACATGCAAGTGGCACTGTGGCAACTTGTTAATAGCTTAGTTCCAGAAAAGATATAAAAACACCTCAAAATGTAGAAAAATCAAAGCAAAGTAGATATTAAACAAGCATGAAGCATCAAAAAGTATAGATACGTTTCCGACGTATCAAGCATCCCCAAGCTTAACTCCTGATCGTCCTCGAGTAGGTAAGTGATAAAAAGAATAATTTTTGAGGTGACATGCACCATAAAAACCAAGATCAAACCATTTGCAAGCATTGAAAGCTGGGATCAAAGAACTCTAAACATGTGCATGAAAGATGGAGTTATAACAATAGGACATAGTAACTATGCATGCAACATGAAAGGCTACAAACAAAGATCATGAATAACATGCATTGAAAAATGTTTATTTGTTTCACATACAGAAAACATAGCATAGTGGCAATCAGCTCGTCCCTCATAGAGTAGCAAATAGATGCATAGGACACCTTCAAAGTTCACAAGGGTGACTAGAAACATATAGCATAAGAACAAGTAATATGACAATATGCATCAATCAATAAGCTTTGGGACACTACACATAGAATGACAACTATGTTCTCTTAATGGTGCCTAAAGGTAGAAGGTGGAGACTCAATAATGTTGGTTTCTAACCGTGAAGCTGAAAGAGCCGAACATCAAGCCAACTTAGCCACCCTTCAGCAGATAGCTCAGCTGGCCCACAACAATGAAGGCCAAGGAAATCAGGACAACCATGGATCTAAGCTCAAGAATTTCTAGAACACCAACCCACCTGTTTTCACTAAGTCGAAAGAACCCCTAGATGCATATGATTGGCTGCAAACCATGGAGAATAACCTGGAAGTCGCCAGAGTGGAAGCTAATGAGAAAGTTCTGTTCGCCACCCACTATCTAGCTGGAGATGCAAGAGCATGGTGGAACAGCGTTCGTGCAATGATCGGATGACAGATGATGACCTGGGAGGAATTCAAGGTCAAGTTCAGTAGAACCCATGTGCCACCGGGTTTCATCAAGAGGATGAGAGATGATTTAGAGAACTGAAGCAAGGAAGGATGACCGTAGTGGAATACCGTGACAAATTCTTGTCATTGGCTAGGTATGCCCCGGATGAGATCGACACGGAAGCCAAGAAGAAAGAAAGATTCCTGAATGGTCTGCACGATGAGATGCAGACAGTGTTGGTCAATATCCCCTTTGCTGATATTGAAGCCCTTGTCGACTCTGCCATTCAGATGGAAGGAAAGATCAACCAAGCCAATGAGAACCGCAAGCGCCGCATGATGCATCAGCCAGGAACCCATCATACCCCAAAGTATCTCCCAACCCATCTCCAAGATTTGCCCCGAAAACCAACAGACCCCCGATGAACCGTCCGACCTATCCCAACCGTGGAAACCCAAGGCCCGGAGGAAATCACAACAACCCTAACAACTCTAACAATTTCAACCGTGCACCACCCAAGTTCAACAACAACAATGCTACCGCCAACACGAACACTGCCCCTAGGACTGGAAGCAATGTTGTACCTATTGCAGCAAAGGACAAGTCGCAAGTGACTTGTTATGACTGTGGAAATAAGGGTCACTACTCCAATGAGTGCCCCAAGAAGAATGCCGCATCCCCCAATGCAAATGCCCCAGCTCAGCAACAGCGTTGTGTTCAGCCCGGAAGAAGGTTTGCCCCAGGGAATTCGCTCAACCGCAACGGCCGTCTTTTTCTCATGCATGCTGAAGAAGCCCAGGAAGCACCAGACGTCGTGCTGGGTATGTTTTTTGTTAATTCAGTACTTGCTAGATTGTTGTTTGATTCTGGTACATCGCACTCATTTGTCACCGAAGAATTTGCATGCACTAGTAAGATTCAACCAACCAAACTGAAGCATGTTATGATTGTTCAAATCCCCGGTTCAACCACCAAATCTAGGCAAATTTGCAAAGCCGTCCCTATCTGAATCCATGGCATAGATTTTTATGCTAATCTGATAGTACTCGGAACTAAAGGTTTGGAAGTAGTACTAGGAATGGGTTGGATGTCCAATTAATCTATGGAGTCCATGTGTCAAACCATGGTCATAAATCCCCAAAAGCCACTCGAATGCAGCTGTCACATGGAATGATGCACCAGTGTGACAAAAGTTGCATCACCGCATCCATTGTAGTGCGTGTGGTCGTGTGGATCATTGTGGTTTGAAAAGAACATATGCAAATGACTCTGGGGACTCCATGTGTCAAACCATGGTCATAAATCCATAGAAATCCACTAGGATGCAGCTACCACATGGAATGATGCACTAATGGTACATAAGTTGCATCACCACATCCACTTGATCTTCTGTGATTCCAATGTGATGTAAAACCACACAATCATGCAACTAGAAGGTTTCAAATTGTAGTTTTGGTACTTGCTTCACAAATGAAAGCCCTTTTTGAGTTTGAGGGTGAAATTTTTGAAACTTTCAAACCAAAATGGCTAGATACAATGCTACCATCATTAGGAATGTGGTGATACCCCCTTGTGCCAAATTTGAGCCCATTTGAAGAAAGGTAGATGAAAACATGGTACACAAGTTGCTCTTTCGAGTAGTCGGACATGATCGTTGACCTAACTACCCCCACATTTTAGAGTGGAATGCTAGGGGATATTTTTTCCAAAGTTTGTCATTTTTATTCATTGTATTTGCCACACAATGAACAAATTTGAAGTTTTCCAAGAGAATTTCTCAATTTATTATGAAATTTACAAGTCTTGGTCAACCCTGGGTTGACCAGAGTCTTTCGAGAGATTGTGAAAGCATCTGGAAAGTATAACTGGTGTTCTATGGTCCCAATGTGATGTATAACCACACAAGCAACTAGAAGTTTACAAATTTTAGTATTGGTACTTGCTTGACAAATGAAAGAATGTTTTTGAGTTTTAGGGTGAAGTTTTTCAAATTTTGAAACCTTAATTGCTAGATAGAATGCTAGCATCATTAGGGACATGGTGATACACCCTTGTGCCAAATTTGAGTCCATTTTAAGAAAGGTAGATGAAAAAATGGTACACAAGTGGGTCTATCGAGTAGTCGGACATGCTCGTTGACCTAACTACCCCACATTTAATAGTGGACTGCTAGGGGACATTTTTCCATGTTTGTCATTTTTCTTACAAAGTATTTTCCACACAATGACCAAATTTCAAGGTTTCAGAAGAATTTGAGAATTTCTAATTTTATTATGAAATTTACAAGGTTTGGTCAAACTAGGGTCCAAATGTGATGTACGACCACACAAGCATGCATCTAGAAGGATTCAAATTGTAGTGTTTATACTTGCTTCACAAATTAAATCCTATTTTTAAGTTTGAGGGTGAAATTTTTAAAATTTTCAAAACAACATGGCAAGATAGAATTCATGCTATCATCATTATGTACTATGGCGCAAACACAGGTATATAATTACACAATAAGTCACGATGATTCCCATACATATTAAACATGGTTCGTACACTAATAATTCCACAGGACCAACAGAAGTTCTTGATAAGTTACCAGACATATACAGAAACATAACTGAAAGAAGTAAAATTTAATTCACTCCTCATCAGACAACTTGATGCGCTTGCCATCTTTCCTAGGAGACCAATGGCCATCATTCCATCTGCCGCTTGTGTTATTGGCCGCCCACCTGTCACATCCCAAAATTTTGCAAATTTTGAAATGTGAAAAATAAACAAACAAAATAAACAAATGTTGAAATTTATGGGAGAAAGAAACTTTTTGTTTCTAAATGGAAACATCAAAACCTTACTTTAACAAATTTTGAATAAAAAGCAACAAACAAAATTTTCAAACATATCAAATGCATTCATGCATGGTTGTATCTTGATATTGATCACTTGGAAAAGTTAAACCAAAAACCTAAACCCTAATAAAAGAAATCATCACCAAGATCACTCCAAGACTATAGCTTTGTTCCATATAAAAATTTAGCAACAACATTCCCAAATAATCAATAATGGTAAACAAAAATATTACAAAACCATGGGAATTGATTTCACTCCATTTGGAGCCATGGATAAAAACTTATGAATTTTACAAGATAAAATAAAATATTCCAACGCTAATAAAGCTCATAGCTAAAATAAATACTTAATTGTGAACAAAATAATTCTAAAGGATATAAAAAGAAAAATAATTATTAAGTAGAATTATACAAATTGGAATCACTAATTTTGGAGCTATAGATAAAAAGATATGAATTATATAAGACAAAGAAATAAATAAATAAGAATTGTTGCAAAGACAATTTAAAACATGGCTAAATCCATAAGTAAATGGAATAAAAGGAACTTAAATAATATAAAGGGATAAAAGTTTATTTAAATAAAATTATATGGGATTATGAACCATATTCAAATTTTATTTAAATAAATGCCTTGGTGCCCCATTCAATTTAAATGATTAATAAAAAAATATTTTTGGAATCATCAAATTGGACTAAATAAGCAACCTGGTATTTGTATAAAACCTACTAAAAAGACTAGAGAAGATTTGAATTCAAATTAGTGTTTAAATCATTTGATTTGTTTAAAAACAGAAAATGGGAAAAAGAAAGGGAAAAGATTAGAAGGAAAAACAATAAAGAAAACATACCTGCCAAAACCCCAGGCCCAGTAACCGGCCCAGCAGCTCACCCGGGCCACTCCCTCTCTTCTCCCCCCTTGCTGGACCTTTTCTCATCCGCGCACACAACTGCACCACTCACTGACCGCCTGGCCCCACCCTGCTCTGTCAGCTACGTCTTCACCCGCACATGTAACACTACAGTTTTGAAAAGACCGTAGCTTCTATGTGACATGCCAATCCTTGGATCGGTTCATTGTCCCACAATAGAATAAGATGAATAGCATAGCAAAATATCCGTGTATCATAAATAACGAAGATACAGAGTATCATTATTACAAATAAAGCTTAGCTCAAGGCCAGCTCAAATAACTCAAGTAGCAACATATAAATATAGTAAATCCTCCATTCTTCAAATTGCCCACAAGTGAACAAGTGCCGAGTGGAGTACCGTGGCCTAAATCGATTACGCAGAATCAGAATATCCTGCAACATGAAACGTAGCAGCCCGGAAGGGTCAATACATGGAATGTATGGAAAGTAGAGCTATTAAAGTAGACAATAGTGCTAACATCTACATGCATATTTGGCAAGTGGAGCTGTGGCTAGCTTGCATTTGCAAATACCTTTGTCCTACTTTCATAAACAATTTTTGATTTTCTTTGAAAAGATCCCAATTAAGTTAACCCAACAGCATTAAAACAATTATTAAATTAGAATGAGCGAGAAACATGTCATGGAATAAATATCAAGCAACTCAGATGTCCATAACCAGGGACACGGCTAATCGATTAGATTATACACCCTGCAGGGGTTAGTACACTTTACCCATGTGACTTGGCCAGCCCAGCTCGTACCATCACTCTCATTTTGGGTGATGATAGGGATAAGTCCAAGAAGAGACCGTTCGGGAAGTAGCTCCCCAAACCCGACACGCACCGGTCCAACCTACCAAAATTCTACATCTCTGGATACGTGGGTTCGAGTTACCACAACCTATTGAGTCCAACCAACCGCCCATTTAATTATTGGCACATGGTTGTACACGTAAGCTACAAAATAAAGAAGCCAATCATTCTCTCTTGATACCTGGGTGCCTTTCGGCAATTATACCACCAAAAATTATCAATCCCATCACACCCAGGAGATTCATTGATTAAGTTGTTTTAGTTTTCCCAAACCAACACATTAAGTTGTTTTGGTTTTCGCAAACCAATACATTTAGAAACCAACACATTTCGTAACCCAGTCCTCGTTCATCATAGCATGACTAAGCACATCTACCAACGGTGGTTCATCTACAGGAAAGCCCTACCACATAATAGGACATAGCATAGCGATAGTAATATCCTACACATGCATCTACAAAATACACGACAATGCATTAAAAATAGTAGGACAACATCATGAACAAAGTAGCATCTACTTGCCTTGGCTTTAGCGGTCGGAAGAACAATCCACACACGAGCAAACGTTGCACTCGTCACAATCTACACGATACAATTGCAATCATAAACAAACCATCCACAATCATACGCAAACAAAGACGATGCAAGATACATGCATGACAAGTTTAATAACGCTACAGTAGCATCACATAATCTTATTCAATATAACTACTGTATGCATGCATGGAAATCACTTTGTGTGCAAAGAAAACAAAGCATGCAATTTATAATGCTCAAATAATAGAGCTAGAAACTAAATAATTATCCACTACTAACATACTATTTGTAAAATCTTGGAAAATTTCCACTACATAGGCAACTCATAATAGAATCAATATCAGTTGGAATTTCTCAAAAAGGATTTATATAAAGCCCTGGGTAATTAAAATACTACAGTAAGCCTTTAAATAGATTCTGCAAATTCCAATACTGTAAGCCTAACTTTTTAATTCTCTATAAGATTCCCCTTGTTCTACTGATTCCAGGGACATCTTATTTGCAATTTTTGGAGTTACAGAACTTATTCTATGAATTTAATACTCCAAAAAGGGAATTAACTCATTTAATTAACCAGGACAAAACCTGGCTGTAAAAGTGTAAAACAACTATACAACAACATTCTACATGAGACACTGATTCTACACATATTTTATTTGCAATTTTTGGCCCAGTAGATCTAAGGATATGAATTTTACAAGTTTTAGCTATTATCTGCCAATTTAAATCAAATTAGAAATACACAGTCAAAGTTGACTGTTGACCGTGCCTATGTGGCAGTTGACGTGGCGGTTGATAGTCAGCTGCCAGTGCTGACCTTTCCACGGTCCATCTGGACCGTTGGATCGGGATCGTGTGGCAGGGGGTGTGTGAGGAGGAGGGCTCACCGGAGCTGGCGGCGGGCGGCGGCGGCAAGGTCGTGGCGGCGGCGGTGGCTGTCCTCGGCGGCGGTCAAGGGCGGAACAACATTGGTGGAGTGGCGGTGAAGCTCCTCGTGGCGACAGCGGCGGTCGGCGAGCGCGAACCAGACGGCGGCGAGCGGCTGGAGCGCGGGCGGCGTCGTCGGCGGCTTCGGCGGCGGCGGCGTCGGTCCTGCGGGGGGGGGGGGGGGGGGAGAGGGGAGAGGCGGGTCAGCGGGCGGTGGTGGCGAGGTCGCGGGCTCGCGAGGTGATGGAGGGGCGAGGCGCGGCGGCGGTGGTGAACTTACCGAGCTCGGTGGCGGCGGCGGCGGTGAACTCCGGCGAGGAATTCCTCGTTGGTGGGGGCGCGAGAGAGGGCGAGGTTTGGGGGGTTTTGTAGAGGAGGGCTAGGGCTTTAAGATGGTAGGCAAAAATCGCGCGGGGACGTTAGGATTTGACACGAATTCCCACAAGAATCGGAGAGCAGTTCGTGTTGGGGAAGAACACGCTGACAGGCGGGTCCCATGCGTCAGCGAAGCGTGTGGCTGACGGGGCGGACCCGCTCGTCAGCGGGGCTGGCAGGCGGCGGCGGCGCGTACTATCCGCCGCGCGCGCGCTGCTGCTGCGGTTGCTGCGCGGGCTGCTGGTGGCTGGGCCGCTGGCTGTCGCGCTGCCCCCTTTTTTTATTCTTTTTCCTTTTTTTCTTTTTTTTCTCAGACGAATTGCTTATCTGAATTTTGACAGAAACTGTCTGAACTGTCCAGGAAATAAGCAAAAATTCAGTTTGCCATATATTTTGTTACGAAGCTTCGATTGAGGCGATTCAAAGTGCTACGGGTTCATGGAGGAACCCTCTATGCACCTGTGCCTTACATACACCCATAATATAATGTTTTTCATAGTAGCATGGTAAAACCAAGTGTTCATGTGTAGGTGTCAAAACGCAAATGCAAGTGGTTTGTTTTGTCAAAACCTTTTCAAACCGAAATTTTGCATGGATGATCATGATGCAATGCCATGAATGTTATGCAGTACCAAATCTAAAATTTGGGATGTGACAAGTCTAACCCCCTTAAGATGAATCTCGTCCACGAGATTCGGCATGGCTGGCAAATAGGTGTGGGTGGTCCTCTCGGATGTCATCCTCACGCTCCCAAGTGGCTTCCTCTTCGGTGTGGTGGCTCCATTGCACCTTGCAAAACCTGATTGTCTTGGTACGGGTAATCCTCTCCGCTGTTTCCAGTATCTTGACCGGCTTCTCCTCATAGGTCAATTCATTCTCAAGCTGAACCTCCTCTAGTGGCACAGTGTCTCTCAATGGTGTATCCACCATCTCCGGATGGCACTTCTTCAGCTGGGACACGTGGAACATATTGTGGACAGCGGACAGAGCCTCTGGCAACTCCAACTGGTAAGCAACCCCTCCTTTGCGTGCTAAGACCCGATATGGTCCAATAAACCGAGGTGCCAATTTACCCTTGATTCCAAATCTCTTAATTCCACGCAGTGGCGACACTCTGAGGTATGCTCTATCGCCTATCTCATACACCACTTCCTTGCGCTTGGCGTCAGCGTAGTTCTTCTGCCTTGATTGTGCTACCTTCACTATGTCCCTGATCAAGGTGACCTTCTCCTCAGCGTCCTTGATCAAATCAGGTCCAAACAACTGACGTTCTCCTACTCCATCCCATAGCAATGGTGTCTGGCACCGTTTCCCATATAGCACTTCGAACGGCGATGTCTTGATGCTGGTTTGATAGCTGTTGTTGTAGGAAAACTCAGCATACGGCAAATTCTCATCCCAACTAGAACCATGAGCCAAAGCGCAAGCTTTCAGCATATCCTCCAAAATCTGATTTACCCTCTCGGTCTGTCCATCAGTCTGGGGGTGGAATGCTGTGCTAAACTCCAATCTAGTTCCCAATGACTCGTGCAGATGGCGCCAAAAGTGTGACGTATTGGGTGCCTCTATCAGATACAATGCTCTTAGGAACTCCATGTAGGCACACAATTCTGTCCATATAAATCTTGGCAAACTTTGCACTCGTGTAGGTCGTCTTCACCGGTATAAAGAGGGCTACCTTGGTCAAATGGTCGACCACTACCCAAATGGAGTCATATCCCGACCTGGTCCTGGGCAATCCTAAATCCATTCCCAATCTATCCCACTTCCAATTCGGCACGGGCAATGGCTGTAGCAGTCCTGCTGGCTTCTGGTGTTCCGCCTTCACTCGGCTGCATACATGACGTAAGGCAATGTTCTCGGCGATGTCTCCCTTCATGTTGTTCCACCAGAATCTTTCCTTTAGGTCCATACACATCTTCGTATTGCCCGGATGTATGGAATACAACGAGTCAGGAGCTTCCTACAGAATCAACTTCCTTATCTCCGGATCGTTGGGAATGCACAAACGATCCCCATACCACAAGGTTCCTTGCTCATCCTCGCGTAATTCTTTTGCTCGATCCTCCTTCATCTTTTCCTTTATTTCTTCCATCTCCTTGTCTCCTACTTGAGCCTTCCTGATCCTGTCCTGTAGTGTTGGTTGGACTTCCATTGCTGCCAAATATCCTTCTGACACTACATCCAGTCTAAGGTCCTTGAATTGCTTGCACAAATCCTCGGGCAATTCCCCAACAGTCAATCCATTGGCATAGACCTTCCGTCTCAGAGCATCTGCCACTACATTGGCTTTTCCTGGGTGGTATGGCAGATTCATATCATAATCCTTGATAAGTTCCAACCATCTCCTTTGCCTCATGTTCAGTTCCTTCTGTGTAAATATGTATTTCAGGCTCTCGTGGTCGGTGTACACATCATAGTGTTTTCCCATTAGGTAGTGCCTCCATACTTTGAGCGCATGAACAACTGATGCTAATTCCAAGTCATGTGTGGGATAATACCTTTCATGGTGTTTAAGTTGCCGCGAGGCATATGACACCACTCTCCCATCTTGCATCAGCACACTTCCAAGTCCCTGCCGAGAAGCATCATAGTACACTTGGAAATTGTAGCATCCCAATTGTCTAACAATTGCAATGCTACTAGCCTAGTCTATATAAATGTTACTTCCTATATATAATTGTTGCATCATAATTATATCATGCTCATGTCATCATGCCACCTTGCATTTGAGCATCATATAAAACCCTTTTTGTGTTGGTTCTCCTCTCATATGCATTGTAAATTGTATTTGCCTCTTGATATTGTATTTGGTTATTGATATATTGTTTAAATGCCCAAGTTGAGTTGGGGGCATATCTTTTATTCTACTCCACCACCCTTTCTCTTCACCACCTTATAATTCCACCATCCCATTATCCATGAGCTTGTATTTTATTTTCTTTTGGTATTTAATCTAGCTCATGGGAGATAGGATGGATCTACTTCTATAAATTCTTTTGCTTGGCTTTATTCCACTTTTGGGAATGCATAAGAATAATTCCATGTTAATATTATTGTTTTCACAAGAATAAACATGGCATTAATTATTTTGCATGGGCCATGCAACCATCTCCATCTTTTGTCCTCTTTTGTTTTCATTTGATTTTTGGGTGAATCACCTCTATCCCTCTCTACCACTCCTTTTTGTTTGTTTTTGTTTGAGCTTGCTAAAACCCTAAACCATCACCCTCTGCTCTCTCTAACCTAGCTAACCCAAACCCTAAACCTAGTTTCTTCTCTAATCTAACCCTAGTTACACCCATCTCTCCCTCTCACCTCACCCTCTCCTCTCACCATGCCGAGGTGCCCTCTCTCCCTGCCCCCACCTGGTCACCCTCTCTTCCTGGCCCACACCCGAGCTACCCTCCTACCCCAACCCTAGATCCAGCTCTAACCCGAGCCACTACTTCCTCCTACCCGAGCTCCCTACCCCCTCTCTTTTCTCTCCCTGCCATGAGGGCCCCTCCAGCCCGAGCCTCCCCACCGCCATGCCGTCCCCACCTGGCAGCCCTACCTGCCCTGCCCTGGCTGCCCAGGTCGACCCCAGCTCGACCACGTGAGAGGAGGAGAGGAAAAAGGTGGCATCCGAGCCACCTTTATCTACCCCCTGCCACGGCTGCCTCGCCTCTCTCCCTCCTTTTTCCCCCTCCCACACGGCTCCTCTGCCTCTCCAGATCCACCCCAGAGCCCTTGCCTCTCCTCTCCTTCCTCTCCCTGACGCCTACCCCTCTCTCACCGGCCACCGTCTGCACTGTCGCCTACTCCTAGCTCCTGCTGTCGTGGTTGACGTGGGAGTGGTCGAGGCGCTCGAGGACGCTCCCCTGCTTCACCTCGTACGCGCCAGCGAGGAGGAGGACCCCAGCCGCTGCACGCCGAGACGCCCGCCGAAACCCTAGCTCCGCCCCGGCCTCTGCTTCCTCGCCGATCCGTCGACTCCCAGCCCGATCCACCTCCGTCGTCCACCCCGCGGTGAGCTCCTCTACCTCCTGGACACGCTCCGCCTCGCCGTACCGCCCTAGCCCCGCCGATCTTTTCATCGAACGCCCACCGTGCGTGTCGTTGCCGTTGTCTGCAAGTTTTCCGTCCTGCGCAGAACCACATCTAGCCCGCGCCCTCCTCCCAATCAACTCCCCTAGCCTACCGCACTGGATCCGCCGCTCTGCGCGCGCTCCGCGTCGCGGGATCGAGTCCCTGTCTCGCCTCTCTGCGCGGCGTGCTGTTTTTTTCGTCAGATCGAGGAGAACGAAGTACAGTACCAGCCGCCGTCATTTTGCAGATAGCCCCCTCCGTTTTTCTCGCGCTCAACCCGCGGTACGCAGAGCCCCACCAGTCAGCCGCCCTGTCCTTTTTACAAAGAGCACCCCGTAGAACCTTAGCCTTAACCCGTGGTCCGGAACCCCCCTCCTGTCAGCCACGTCTTGATCACCCACTGTCACGTGGGCCCGTGGCTACCGGTCCCATCTGTCACCCTCTGTGGCTAGAAAGCGCCGCGGTGAGAAAAACATTTCCTGGACGCTGTGTCGCCCAGTCAGCCTGGCCCCACTTGTCTGTGGCTGTGGCTAGATCTGGGTGAGTAGCAAATGTTTTTCGGTTTTCTGTTTTAATTTAAACTTTTCAAATTTGTTTTAAATTCAAATTTAAATCTGTTTACAAATATCTTTTGAATTATAATTCCAAATTAAACATGTAATATGTGTTTTGAAATCAGAAAAATGTGAGGAATTCAATTATGCCCTTCAAAATAATGTTTGAACACTTTAAATTTCGAGTTGATTAAAATTACAATAAAATGCCATTTTTCTTAATTAATTAATAACTTTTGTTTTATAATTCCGAATTTGACAAATGATATGTCTAAAATGATTAGCTCGACGAGACCTTTCTGTTTATGCATTCCTTGTGCTGAATTGCAGCATGCATCATATAAATATAAAGTTTACAGCAACTTATTTGAGGATAAAAGTTGACTAAAACTCCATAAAATGCCTTATTCTTGTATTCCACACCTCACCCATGCCATGCTACTTTATTGCCATGCAAATTGTGCATCATTCATCATGGCATGATTGTTTGCTTGTCGCATTTTATTCATATGCTTGTGCACTTTATTTATGTTGGCCCTTGTTTGTTTGGTTCTTCTTCGAATAGACGCTGAGCAGGGGATATATCAAGAAACCCAGGAGCACTACCCAGATCCGTCCCTCGCTTCAACTGAGCTGCCAGGCAAGCACTACCACATGCTTGCATACATACAGTACCTATTGCCTCTATCTTATTCTTGCATCATTGAGTCGCGATTGCATTAAATTGAATCCCAAGTACTGCATAGCCTTTACTTTTAAACCCCACCGAAGCTTGTTCCTCCATCCCATGAGCCCTTACTACAGGAGTTGTTTGAGCCATGCGGGTCGTAGAACAGCATGTGTAGGGTATGTGAGTGTCTGATGGATAACGAGGTACCTAAACAACTTAACCTGAGTAGTAATGGGATAACTAATGAAAGTGGCACCGGTGAGCAATATCTGCTATTTGGTTTTTCATGCTCACTTGTGTCCCGTAGGACCCCGAGTACTTGATTCCTGTTCCTTGAATATTCGCGCTATCCACATCCGGGAGGCTTATGAACCCCCCTGAGCCAGAGCTCGATTCATTCTTATTTCTTGGGGCCACAAAGTAGTTTGGGGCTTTATTACTATCCTGTACTTATGCCATGCTTTACTGCTTTATTTAAGTTTGTGCGAGGAGCACCTGTACTGTTTAGGTAAGCAGAGTGTTTTCGCGGTATCGACAAGTCCAGTCACATTTTCGGGTTCCCAGTCGTTTACAGCCATTGACGCAAACCTTGAGTCCGTCTCGGAGCCGGCCAACTTCGTTGCGGGTAGCTTAATGGGGTGGCCCCCTGAAATATTTCTGAATCCTGTGATCTCTTTGTCGTGAATGCCTCGTTGGGTTTTGATTTGGTTTTTCCGAGGTTGATCGAGTGTGTGTTGTTTTTTTCTGCACCCCTGCAGGGTAAAACTTTCTGAAAGCCGTGTCCGCGGTTATGGACGACTTGGAGCACAGTTTCTCGATCATAGACAAGTATAACTAAAGTACCGCTTTTAATTTGACTAAGTACCTGACTAGTAAATAGTGCAACACTCAAGGAATGGATAATAAAACTGCCAACGGATGGGGGGCTGTTCGTCCGCTTCCTCGTTGGTAAGCGAGGAGGAGGATGGATCTGTTAATATTACTGTTATAACTGTTGTTATTAATTCACGGACATCCGTCTATCTTTGGTTAGGCGGATGGTTAGCGAGTATCCCCAGAATTGTTAGGTATTATCTTTTGCTGCAATTGCGTCACCCCAGGTTGTGTCCCCTTTAGAGGCATAAAGACTTGCTGAGTACCCCTAGGGTCTCACACGATAAATTGTTTGATTCAGATGAATAGGTATACTCGCAAGATGGATACTGGCTGGAGGAGACGGACGATGTTGGCGACGATCATTCGGTGTAGAGATTCCGGGAACGGGGATCCGTGAGATCTGTGGGCGGGATGTGTTTATTATGGGGCATCTTATGCCGATTTGCTTCTTATCCGTACTCGGATCTTGATTGCCGCTTCCACCTGATACTCTGATGTTTGATGTATGAGGAGATATCCTAAACTATTATATCTATCTAGGATATTTGGATCTTGCCGTATGGCGTTGCAATATTTCTATTTCTTTTAGATGGAATGGCTCTGAGGACTGTTGTATGGTGGCTTGCATACATACTCATTTGTGTATGTAGTTGATCCCTTCGCCTGCCGATTACGCCACTCGTTCTTGTCCCGATGTTTGGAAATGGTTAGGACGGCCGAAAGGTCTACCTGTGAGTGGCATTTGGCCCCACCGTACTATTTTAACCATTTCCGCTCATCCAGGCTTGTAACTAAGAGCGTAATTCACCGAGGTAGTTACAATTGGTATCAGAGCCATCCCGCCCTTCAGGGTCTCAGCCAAATGGTCGTTGTCAGTCTAGCAAATATTTTTGGTAGCTATGTATACTAGGGAAAAACAAAATGCGAGAGTAGGACTGCTTCCATTTTTCTTCTTACCCACCCACCACCCTTTTCTGGTAAGGAAGTGTAACGTTTTCAATCCTCTTCTTAAAAATTCAAACTAGGATTCACGTGTTCTGGGTTTTCCGTAGTACCATAGAAAGTGTGTGTGTGTGTGTGTAATTCCTTGTCTATCTGTTGCATCCAATTTGTTATCACAATCTGCCTTTGGTTATCAACTGTTGGTACATTCCATACTGACAGGCTTTTGAAAACCGGCGCGATCTATCTGACTCCTTGTTAACCGGTGCCATCTTCTTAAGGGTGTTCTTCCTTCCAGCATGCTTTCACAGAATGTGGAGTTGCTAATCTCTACCTGATAAGTGATTTTGCGCATCTATTGGTATTTTAATGCCGAAAAATGCGGAATTTTTTTCTTTGATACATCTGTGTTTCCACACTCCTTTTCAGTCGTGTGTGAAACATTATCTATCTCCCTTTTATCAGCATGTCCATGCTAACTCATTCTTTTGTCACCGACGCTTAATCCTAGAGTTTCTTTTCATCTCCAATTCTCTTGGGCTAATTACATAACATGTGTCGATCCGATGCTGGTGATTGTAATTTGGTTCTCAACATAGCTATAGGACACTTATCATGAGTGGAATATGGAAAATGCTATCAACACTATCCTCCAAATGGTGACGGTTATCTCTGTGATTTTGAGTACACCGTGATCATATCTATGCATATTCAAGCATCTTTGGCAATCCGGAGTTTCTCAAGGCACTACGGCGGTCTATCATCTGTTCATCATGCTGCACATCTTTTTGAACCCCATATCTGCACAATTCTCCTGGATACGAGGGAATTGCATCTTTTCGTCTCCGATAGATTTGCTTAAGGTTTGAGCTATCATCGGTTCTTATCCAAGATCTCTTTATCTTTGTAACCGGTGATCCGATCGACAATGTGAACCAGGTGACATCTCTTTTTCTTCCGGAGGACCAGATAATCTATTCTGTAGTGCATCTTTCCAACATGAATCCTTACTCGTAACGTGATCTTTCAAAGGGCGTTGATCTCAGAAAGTGTTTTGAGCATTTGTTTGTTTCTTCCGCCTCTTGAACTTGATATTCTGGGAATATCCTGTTAACCCATGGTGGTATATGTTGATAATATGCTTGCCTATTCGATATCAATGGAAGGACATGGAAGATCATCTGTGTCTCTTTCTCTCAAGCTTCATGAGCACTGCCTGTGTGCAAAGTCTCAAAGTGAGAATTCTGGCTTCTTGAAGTCACCTATCTCGACCACGTCCTTCTGCTAAATACATTACTTCAACTCTGGAATCAGCAAGTCCATTGTTAATTCCATCCTCCACCTTCAATCAAATCTGGAGTTGTTCCTTGTTGGCAAGTTGTCATCGTCTTTCCGCCGAAGTTTCCCCAAGACAGCTAAATCTCTCTTGGTTATTCTTCAGAAGAATCAGTAATTCTTTTGATCTTCTGCCCAGTAAGCAACCTTTAAAACCCTCTCGTTCTATCGTCTACGCTCAATCCACCGGAGGCCATGAAGACTTTTCAGATCTTTTGTAATCCTTCTGTTCAAGTTGGTGCTATCTTTTTTTTCGGTATCTGTGGAATCTTGCAGTTGTCTCCGTGATCTTCCTTCATATCTTTCCGGTGGCTTGTTACTTCTGATATGATGACAACATCATCATCCTTATCTATCTTGGATCCGGCGAATCGTTTGCATCAATCTTTGTTTCTAACGAAGTTCCATGAGTTATTGTCAATACCTTCAGTCTGTTTTGGTAGTTGGGTTGCATGGTTTTCTTATTCATGTGCGGAGTAATGCTTTGAGTGCGGGATGGAGTAGCTACCATACCACTACTCTTATCATTCGCTCTTGTACATTGAATTGGTGAATTAATGTGATTTCACTCATTCCACGGAAGTTAGAAGTGGCCTTTATCCCTTGATACTTTTACTTCCGTCCTTGTTTTTCCGGAGTGCTCTCTCGAAGACAGTAATCAATAATCTCTTGTTGGTGGTCTGTCTATTCTAGAGGGAGCAAATCTTCAATTATCTGGTGGAAACAAACGCAAACTCTTTCTGTCCTCGTCATTCTACCGATGCTCGGCATCCCCAAACAAGATGAAAGGAAACTATCTCTCTCTTTGTTTCATCAATTCTTTTCTGTGGTAAAGCCAATTATGGTTGAGGCCATCAGCCGCAAATCTATTGCGTTAGCCTCAAGGCTAAAGAAAGCAATAAGTATCTCTACAATAAACTCCAGATCCTCCATATTCTTTGCTTCTCGGGATTCCACCATGATCTGGCTTCACATCCATCTCTGGAAGTTATATCCGCGCACCTCAATTGCGTGATCCTTTGGTTCTTACCGGCGCAAGAAGAATCTAATCCGACGATGTCTAACTAAATCTTTCTGTTGACATCGAGGGACTCTATTGTTTGAAGGCAATATTGTTTCCGTAATTCATTTCTCAAATCCGAGAGAAGATACGATGCTATTGTCATAGTGGTTCAAACCTCTCCAACCTAGCTCTTTCTTCCGGCGAGACAAAGGTTCATCCTCTCTAGTATTGGTAAATATTTAATCTTAATGGTGTGTCTTTCTTTATCCATGATACATCATCTTGTCCTTTCTTTCACAAGTGGTTCAATTTCTTTTATCATGTTTCTTGAAAAAACCGGAGCTATGTCCATCCTATCCTTCTTGTCTCACGACAATCCTACAATTCTTCTAATCCGTTGTTCTTGAAGAAAAACGCAAGACTCACAACAAGTCTAGCAAGTTTTGCAAGGTGTAGTGGTCGCACCATTCCGTTGTTCATCAACTTGGGAACGTGAGGGTCACCTTCGTTCGAACAACCGCCTCTCCTTGTGTTGTTTTCCTTTTCCTAGGAATCTCGGGGCGAGATTCTTGTTTAGTGGGGGAGAGTTGTAGCATCCCAATTGTCTAACAATTGCAATGCTACTAGCCTAGTCTATATAAATGTTACTTCCTATATATAATTGTTGCATCATAATTATATCATGCTCATGTCATCATGCCACCTTGCATTTGAGCATCATATAAAACCCTTTTTGTGTTGGTTCTCCTCTCATATGCATTGTAAATTGTATTTGCCTCTTGATATTGTATTTGGTTATTGATATATTGTTTAAATGCCCAAGTTGAGTTGGGGGCATATCTTTTATTCTACTCCACCACCCTTTCTCTTCACCACCTTATAATTCCACCATCCCATTATCCATGAGCTTGTATTTTATTTTCTTTTGGTATTTAATCTAGCTCATGGGAGATAGGATGGATCTACTTCTATAAATTCTTTTGCTTGGCTTTATTCCACTTTTGGGAATGCATAAGAATAATGCCATGTTAATATTATTGTTTTCACAAGAATAAACATGGCATTAATTATTTTGCATGGGCCATGCAACCATCTCCATCTTTTGTCCTCTTTTGTTTTCATTTGATTTTTGGGTGAATCACCTCTATCCCTCTCTACCACTCCTTTTTGTTTGTTTTTGTTTGAGCTTGCTAAAACCCTAAACCATCACCCTCTCCTCTCTCTAACCTAGCTAACCCAAACCCTAAACCTAGTTTCTTCTCTAATCTAACCCTAGTTACACCCATCTCTCCCTCTCACCTCACCCTCTCCTCTCACCATGCCGAGGTGCCCTCTCTCCCTGCCCCCACCTGGTCACCCTCTCTTCCTGGCCCACACCCGAGCTACCCTCCTACCCCAACCCTAGATCCAGCTCTAACCCGAGCCACTACTTCCTCCTACCCGAGCTCCCTACCCCCTCTCTTTTCTCTCCCTGCCATGAGGGCCCCTCCAGCCCGAGCCTCCCCACCGCCATGCCGTCCCCACCTGGCAGCCCTACCTGCCCTGCCCTGGCTGCCCAGGTTGACCCCAGCTCGACCACGTGAGAGGAGGAGAGGAAAAAGGTGGCACCCGAGCCACCTTTATCTACCCCCCTGCCACGGCTGCCTCGCCTCTCTCCCTCCTTCCCCCCCTCCCACACGGCTCCTCTGCCTCTCCAGATCCACCCCAGAGCCCCTGCCTCTCCTCTCCTTCCTCTCCCTGACGCCTACCCCTCTCTTGCCGGCCACCGTCTGCACCGTCGCCTACTCCTAGCTCCTGCTGTCGTGGTTGACGTGGGAGTGGTCGAGGCGCTCGAGGACGCTCCCCTGCTTCACCTCGTATGCGCCAGCGAGGAGGAGGAGGACCCCAGCCGCTGCACGCCGAGACGCCCGCCGAAACCCTAGCTCCGCCCCGGCCTCTGCTTCCTCGCCGATCCGTCGACTCCCAGCCCGATCCACCTCCGTCGTCCACCCCGCGGTGAGCTCCTCTACCTCCTGGACACGCTCCGCCTCGCCGTACCGCCCTAGTCCCGCCGATCTTTTCATCGAACGCACACCGTGCGTGTCATTGCCGTTGTCTGCAAGTTTTTCGCCCCGCGCAGAACCACATCTAGCCCGCGCCCTCCTCCCAATCAACTCCCCTAGCCTACCGCACTGGATCCGCCGCTCTGCGCGCGCGCTCCGCGTCGCGGGATCGAGTCCCTGTCTCGCCGCTCTGCGCGGCGTGCTGTTTTTTTTGTCAGATCGAGGAGAACGAAGTACAGTACCAGCCGCCGTCGTTTTGCAGATAGCCCCCTCCGTTTTTCTCGCGCTTAACCCGCGGTACGCAGAGCCCCACCAGTCAGCCGCCCTGTCCTTTTTACAAAGAGCACCCCGTAGAACCTTAGCCTTAACCCGTGGTCCGGAACCCTCCTCCTGTCAGCCACGTCTTGATCACCCACTGTCACGTGGGCCCGTGGCTACCGGTCCCATCTGTCACCCTCTGTGGCTAGAAAGCGCCGTGGTGAGAAAAACATTTCCTGGACGCTGTGTCGCCCAATCAGCCTGGCCCCACTTGTCTGTGGCTGTGGCTAGATCTGGGTGAGTAGCAAACGTTTTTCGGTTTTCTGTTTTAATTTAAACTTTTTAAATTTGTTTTAAATTCAAATTTAAATCTGTTTACAAATATCTTTTGAATTATAATTCCAAATTAAACATGTAATATGTGTTTTGAAATCAGAAAAATGTGAGGAATTCAATTATGCCCTTCAAAATAATGTTTGAACACTTTAAATTTCGAGTTGATTAAAATTACAATAAAATGCCCTTTTTCTTAATTAATTAATAACTTTTGTTTTATAATTCCGAATTTGACAAATTATATGTCTAAAATGATCAGCTCGACGAGACCTTTCTGTTTATGCATTCCTTGTGCTGAATTGCAGCATGCATCATATAAATATAAAGTTTACAGCAACTTATTTGAGGATAAAAGTTGACTAAAACTCCATAAAATGCCTTATTCTTGTATTCCACACCTCACCCATGCCATGCTACTTTATTCCCATGCAAATTGTGCATCATTCATCATGGCATGATTGTTTGCTTGTCGCATTTTATTCATATGCTTGTGCACTTTATTTATGTTGGCCCTTGTTTGTTTGGTTCTTCTTCGAATAGACGCTGAGCAGGGGATATATCAAGAAACCCAGGAGCACTACCCAGATCCGTCCCTCGCTTCAACTGAGCTGCCAGGCAAGCACTACCACATGCTTGCATACATACAGTACCTATTGCCTCTATCTTATTCTTGCATCATTGAGTCGCGATTGCATTAAATTGAATCCCAAGTACTGCATAGCCTTTACTTTTAAACCCCACCGAAGCTTGTTCCTCCATCCCATGAGCCATTACTACAGGAGTTGTTTGAGCCATGCGGGTCGTAGAACAGCATGTGTAGGGTATGTGAGTGTCTGATGGATAACGAGGTACCTAAACAACTTAACCTGAGTAGTAATGGGATAACTAATGAAAGTGGCACCGGTGAGCAATATCTGCTATTTGGTTTTTCATGCTCACTTGTGTCCCGTAGGACCCCGAGTACTTGATTCCTGTTCCTTGAATATTCGCGCTATCCACATCCGGGAGGCTTATGAACCCCCCTGAGCCAGAGCTCGATTCATTCTTATTTCTTGGGGCCACAAAGTAGTTTGGGGCTTTATTACTATCCTGTACTTATGCCATGCTTTACTGCTTTATTTAAGTTTGTGCGAGGAGCACCTGTACTGTTTAGGTAAGCGGAGTGTTTTCGCGGTATCGACAAGCCCAGTCACATTTTCGGGTTCCCAGTCGTTTACAGCCATTGACGCAAACCTTGAGTCCGTCTCGGAGCCGGCCAACTTCGTTGCAGGTAGCTTAATGGGGTGGCCCCCTGAAATATTTCTGAATCCTGTGATCGCTTTGTCGTGAATGCCTCATTGGGTTTTGATTTGGTTTTTCCGAGGTTGATCGAGTGTGTGTTGCTATTTGTGCACCCCTGCAGGGTAAAACTTTCTGAAAGCCGTGTCCGCGGTTATGGACGACTTGGAGCACAGTTTCTCGATCATAGACAAGTATAACTAAAGTACCGCTTTTAATTTGACTAAGTACCTGACTAGTAAATAGTGCAACACTCATGGAATGGATAATAAAACTGCCAACGGATGGGGGGCTGTTCGTCCGCTTCCTCGTTGGTAAGCGAGGAGGAGGATGGATCTGTTAATATTACTGTTATAACTGTTGTTATTAATTCACGGACATCCGTCTATCTTTGGTTAGGCGGATGGTTAGCGAGTATCCCCAGAATTGTTAGGTATTATCTTTTGCCGCAATTGCGTCACCCCAGGTTGTGTCCCCTTTAGAGGCATAAAGACTTGCTGAGTACCCCTAGGGTCTCACACGATAAATTGTTTGATTCAGATGAACAGGTATACTCGCAAGATGGATACTGGGTGGAGGAGACGGACGATGTTGGCGACGATCATTCGGTGTAGAGATTCCGGGAACGGGGATCCGTGAGATCTGTGGGCGGGATGTGTTTATTATGGGGCATCTTATGCCGATTTGCTTCTTATCCATACTCGGATCTTGATTGCCGCTTCCACCTGATACTTTGATGTTTGATGTATGAGGAGATATCCTAAACTATTATATCTATCTAGGATATTTGGATCTTGCCGTATGGCATTGCAATATTTCTATTTCTTTTAGATGGAATGGCTCTGAGGACTGTTGTATGGTGGCTTGCATACATACTCATTTGTGTATGTAGTTGATCCCTTCGCCTGCCGATTACGCCGCTCGTTCTTGTCCCGATGTTTGGAAATGGTTAGGACGGCCGAAAGGTCTACCTGTGAGTGGCATTTGGCCCCACCGTACTATTTTAACCATTTCCGCTCATCCAGGGTTGTAACTAAGAGCGTAATTCACCGAGGTAGTTACAGAAATCCTTCTGAAGATCAGGTAAACACAGAACAGGTGCGGTCACTAGTCGACGCTTCAGTTCCTGAAAGCTGGCTTCACACGCATCTGTCCACTCAAACTTCCTCTCCTTCTTCAGAAGTTCTGTCATTGGTTTAGCAATCTTGGAGAAATTTTCAATGAACCTCCTGTAATATCCAGCAAGTCCCAAAAAGCTACGAATATCACCCACATTCTTGGGTGCTTCCCACTCAGTTACTGTAGTCACCTTGCTTGGATCAACAGCGACTCCTTCTCCTGACACCACGTGTCCAAGAAATCCAATAGTGTTAAGCAAGAACTCACACTTACTGAATTTGGCATACAGTTTGTGCTCCCTCAGCTTCTCCATAATTAGTCGCAGATGTTTCTCATGTTCAGCATCATCCTTGGAATATATCAGTATGTCATCAATAAACACCACCAAGAACTTGTCCAAGTACTCCATGAATACCTTGTTCATCATGGTCATGAAATATGCCGGAGCATTCGTTAGTCCAAAAGACATAACTGTATACTCATATAAACCATACCTAGTAGTGAAAGCAGTTTTTGGTATGTCCTCCTCCCAGATCTTCAATTGGAAATAACCCGCTCGCAGATCAATTTTGCTAAACACCTTTGCTCCTTCCAGTTGATCAAACAAATCATTTATGTTCGGCAGGGGGTATTTGTTCTTGATGGTCACTTCATTCAGCGAGCGATAATCCACCACTAATCTCTTGCTGCTGTCTTTCTTCTCCACAAATAGAACAGGTGCACCCCATGACGACGAACTAGGCTAAATGAATCCCTTGTCCAACTGCTCCTTTAGCTGTTTCTTTAATTCCTTCAACTCATCCACATCCATCTTATATGGTCTCTTTGCTATAGGTCCTGTTCCCGGCATCAGATCGATGAGAAACTCCACATCCCTGTTAGGTGGCATCCCTGACAGATCTTCCAGAAACACGTCGGGGTAATCCTTAATCACAGGGACAATATCCATGCGAACCCCCTTAAGAGAATTCAGCTTACACCTTCCTGGTCGCACGACCGACTTGAACCTAATCCTCTTACCATCTGGGGTCTTCAGCGACACTGCTCGCTGTGCACAATCTATGCGTCCCCCATGCATAGACATCCAATCCATGCCCAGAATTACATCTAAACCTTGTGATTCCAAAACTACCAGATGTGCAATGAAATTGTGAGCTCCAATCCTCACAGTTAAGTCACGGCATCCCGCGCTAGCTATCATATCCCCTCCAGGTGAACTCACTCTAGTAGACCCTGTCAGAGACTCCGTAGGTAACTTATACTTATCGACAAATGCCCTTGATATGAATGAATGCGATGCACCAGTATCGAAAAGTATAAGTGCAGGGTGAGTGTTGATTGGAAACTTACCAATCACAAGATCAGGCTCATCTGGGATCTCCTCCACATTCATGTGGTTCACTGTGGCCTTCTGGTTGTTGCCTGGCTTCAGTCCCTTCTTCTCCGGATAGTTGTCTGCATAATGTCCCTTCTGGCCACACTTGAACCATGTCACCTCACTCAGGTCCTTCTTCACAAAGCCGCGGTCACGGTTGTGGTCATGTCCACTGTGTCCTCCAGAATGGTGAGTGTGCCCTCCCTTGTGGCTGTGGCGGTTGCTCTTGTGGCTATCTTGGCGATGTCCATCGCCTCCATGGTTGTGGCGGTCATGGCTTCCATGGTGCCCATGGTCACTCCCTCCATGCTTGGAGTATCCATCATAAGAAGTGCGAGACTTGTGGTGAGAACCAGAGTGGTGATTTTTGCTCTTCCTCTTGCGGCTTTCCACCTGCTTGTGCTTCCCTTCTAAGATTCTGGCCTTGTCCATAAGCTCCTGGAAAGTGGGACAATAAACCACCAACAAATGCACTGAAAGCTCATCACTGAGGCCATCCAGGAATCTCTCCCTCCTTTTGGCATCAGTGTTAACATCCTTAGGTGCATAACGAGACAGGTTGTTGAACTCTTCAATATACTCAGCCACGGTGCGGTTGGTTTGGCGCAAGTTGCGAAATTCCTTCCTCTTCGGGCTCAGAACTCCTAAAGATACGTGGTTGGTCCTAAAACCTTCCTCAAACATTGCCCAAGTCACGGTGTCCAGAGGGTGGGTGATATGAAAAGTGTCCCACCACGAAGCGGCTGGTCCCTCCAGTAGGTGAGCAGCAAATCTCACCTTCTCAGCTTCCGTGCACCCAACAGTTACCAAATCCTTATTGACTGAAAGCAACCAGTCAAGAGCAACCATTGGTTCCGCTGCAGTTGAGAACTTCGCTGGCCTTAGCCTCAGAAACCTAGTGAGAGCATCTCCCTGAGGCTGGTTGTTTCCATTGTTGTTGTTGTTGTTTTGAGCTTCCATGAACTCGGTCATAACTTGGGTCAGCTGTGCCTGAGCTGTCATGAGCTGCTCCAACTCAGTGGGTTGACGGTGGGGAGGCATCTGCGGTTCAGCACAGGTAAGTTTAGAAAGAATCGATTACGAAAACAGGATTCTACCCATGCATTATGACCAAACAACAACAAAACAATCACAGACAATCTCAAGAAAGCAACACATCAGCAAACAAATGATCTAGCAACATCCCAGGAGTTATCCTAGAAGTATATCTACTGAAATAGTTTTTAGAAGAGTTGGCAATAGTTATCTACACAAAAGGTCAACAAAGCATTAAAAACAGGAATCTGCCAGAACAGTCCAGCAGTGTTCACGAATTTTTCTACCTGACTTAAACTCGGCAGGAATTTTTGATGACTTTTGTGTATACAGTACAAAGAGTTTCGTACCAACCCTATTTTTTCCAGATTTTCCCCAGTTACCAAAAAATATGAAAAATCGTGCAGTGCAGCTATGTCAGCAGAAAACTGCAACAGGAATAACTCAGATATTAACCAAACTCGACATAACTCTTCTATAAAATTCGCACAAATAATCCTGGGATATTGGAGTACAAATAGGAGCAACTAAACACTCTTAAACTAACAGTAATTAAGATTTACATCGATCGAGACTAATCCTAACGATTTTACCTAACGAAGACTAATTGGTGGACTTCTATCTACTTCTTGAAGAGGTTGCGGTAGGTCCTTGCACTCATGCGTTGGCGCTTCTGTCCACGAACCAACCATGGCGACGGAGTATATACCTCTCCTGAGTCATCACTTGTAATCTCGAACTCCACCTCTTCTGGATCCTCCTCTTCTTCTTCATTCTCTGTTGCGGCTGCAACAGCTTCATCTCCTCCACCATCATCGTCTCCATCATCATCATCCTCGTCCTCATCTTCATCATCGTTCCCACTGTCATCATCATAATCATCGTTGCCATGATCTCCATTGTCATCATCAGAGGGTGGATTCATCTGTGCTTGGAGAGCGGCAATCTGGGCTGTCATATCTTCAATAATTATCCTGGACGGTCCCTTGCAGCTGTTGTATGGTCTGGTTGTTTTCCTGCACAGTTCCATTAAGCTGAGCTATGGTTGCATCCCTGCCTATCAGGGCATTCTTCAGAACATCCACAGCTTCATGCAAGGTCTCTATCTCCAGTACTTGGACCACCATACCATTGCTGGCAAAATCTGCTATCTCTTTTACCACCATCACTTTCTCAGCTAGAGCTCCATTCTCCCTTTCCATATCCTCTGTGTACCTCTGACGGGACGGCATGTTGTTCCTGTCGCCCGGGGTAACCACAACGTTCCCATCCTCATCACGCCTCCCGTAGTCACGGTAGGGCGAGTCTGCTGGCAGCAGGTGTCGGACAAGATGGCACTGGCGTGACAGGGCTTCATGCAGGGCCAAGTTTATTCCAAGTCCCCAGTTGCAGTATGTCTTGGTGTAGATCAAATGCACAGGGTTTGGCAAGGCGGCATCCCTGAAGATGAAGGTGGTGATCTCCCATGCATCCTCGCCATATCCATCGGTGTACAACCTTCTTCCCTTGAACATGGGCAGTGGCAATCCCAATGACTGCGAGAGCTGTGCCAACTGCCTTGCAAAGGGCCTTGGTGACTCCATAGTTGCATACTCAGTCCTAACTTCTCCCGTCTAACAATTAAAAGAGGAACGTGTGAGAATAGCATATGGTAAGAATTTACGAGAGTGAAAGGCATAAGATGAAAGACAGAGTTAATGTAAGCTTTAATAAATCTATGGCTTCCTAATCCAAACCTAGGTCACGATCCTACAGTCGACACACGGGCTCTGATACCATCTTGTAACACTATGGTGCTGAAAAGATCGTAGCTTCTATGTGACATGCCAATCCCTGGATCGGTTCATTGGCCCACAATAAAATAAGATGAATAACATAGCAAAATATCCGTGTATCATAAATAACGAAGATCCAGAGTATCATTATTACAAGTAAATCTTAGCTCAAGGCTATCTCAAATAACTCAAGTAGCAAAATAAATATAGTAAATCCTCCATTCTTCAAATTGCCCACAAGTGAACAAGTGTCGAGTGGAGTACCGTGGCCTAAATCGATTACTCAGAATCGGAATATCCTGCAACATGAAGCGTAGCAGCCTCGAAGGGTCAATACATGGAATGTATGGCAAGTAGAGATATTAAAGGAGACAATAGTGCTAACATGTACATGCATATTTGGCAAGTGGAGCTGTGGCTAGCTTGCATTTGCAAATACCTTTGTCCTACTTTCATAAACAGTTTTTGATTTTCTTTAAAAAGATCCCAATTAAGTTAACCCAACAACATTAAAACAATTATGAAATTAGAATGAGCGAGAAACATGTCATGGAATCAATATCAAGCAACTCAGATGTCCATAACCGGGGACACGGCTAATCGATTAGATTATACACCCTACAGGGGTTAGTACACTTTACCCATGTGACTTGCCAGCCCAGCTCGTACCATCACTCTCATTTTAGGTGATGATAGGGAAAAGTCCAAGAAGAGACCGTTCGGGAAGTAGCTCCCCAAAACCGACACGCACCAGTCCAACCTACCAAAAATCTACATCTCTGGATACGTGGGTTCGAGTTACCACAACCTACTGAGTCCAACCAACCGCTCATTTCATTATTGGCACATGGTTGTACACGTAAGCTATAAAATAAAGAAGCCAATCATTCTCTCTTGATACCTGGGTGCCTTTCCGCAATGATACCACCAAAAATTATCAATCCCATCACACCCAGGAGATTCATTGATTAAGTTGTTTTAGTTTTCGCAAACCAACACATTTAGAAACAACTTTCAGTGATGTAACCCAGCCCTCGTTCATCATAGCATGACTAAGCACATCTACCAACGGTGGTTCATCTACAGGAAAGCCCTACCACATAATAGGACATAGCATAGCGATAGTAATATCCTACACATGCATCTACAAAATACACGACAATGCATTGAAAATAGTAGGACAACATCATGAACAAAGTAGCATCTACTTGCCTTGGCTATAGCGGTCGGAAGAACAATCCACACACGAGCAAACGTTGCACTTGTCACAATCTACACGATACAATTGCAATTATAAACAAAGCATCCACAATCATATGCAAACAAAGACGATGCAAGATGCATGCATGACAAGTTGAATAACACTAAAGTAGCATCACATAATCTTATTCAGTATAACTACTGTATGCATGCATGGAAATCACTTTGTGTGCAAAGAAAACAAAGCATGCAATTTATAATGCTCAAATAATAGAGCTAGAAACTAAATAATTAGCCACTTCTAACATACTGTTTTTAAAATCTTGGAAAATTTCCACTGCATAGGCAACTCATAATAGAACCAGTACCAGTTGGAATTTCTCAAAAAGTATTTATATAAAGCCCTGGGTAATTAAAATACTACAGTAAGCCTTCAAATATATTCTGCAAATTCTAAAACTGTAAGCCTAACTTTTTTATTCACTATAAGATTCCCCTTGATCTACTGATTCCAAGGACCTCTTATTTGCAATTTTGGAGTTACAGAACTTATTCTATGAATTTAATACTCCAAAAAGGGAATTAACTCATTTAATTAACCAGAACAAAACCTTGCTGTAAAAGTGTAAAACAACTGTACAGCAATATTCTACACGAGACACTGATTCTACACATATTTTATTTGCAATTTTTGGCCCAGTAGATCTAAAGATATGAATTTTACAAGTTTTAGCTATTTTCTGCCAATTTAAATCAAATTAGAAATACACAGTCAAAGTTGACTGTTGACCACGCCTATGTGGCAGCTGACGTGACGGTTGATAGTAAGCTGCCAGTGCTGACCTTTCCACGGTCCATCTGAACCGTTGGATCGGGATCGTGCGGTAGGGGGTGTGTGAGGAGGAGATCTCACCGGAGCTGGCGGCGGCGGCGGTGGCTGTCCTCGGTGGCGGTCAAGGGCGGAACGGCGTCGGGGGAGTGGCGGCGAAGCTCCTCGTGGCGACGGCAACGGCGGCGGTCGGCGAGCGCGAGGCAGACGGTGGCGAGCGGCTGGAGCGCGGGCGTCGTTGTCGTCGACTTCGGCGGCGGCGGTGTCGATCCTGCGGGGGGGGGGGGGGGGGGAGAAGGTAGAGGTGGGTCAGCAGGCGGCGGTGGCGAGGTCGCGGGCTCGCGAGGCGAGGGAGGGGCGAGGCGCAGCGGCGGTGATGAACTGACTGAGCTCGGTGGCAGCGGCGGCGACGGTGAACTCCGGCGAGGAATTCCTCGTCGGTGGCGGCGCGAGAGAGGGCGAGGTTTGGGGGGTTTCGTAGAGGAGGGCTAGGGCTTTAAGATGGTAGGCAAAAATCGCGCGGGGACGTTCGGATTCGACACGAATTCCTGCAAGAATCGGAGAGCAGTTCGTGTTGGGGAAGAACATGCTGACAGGCGGGTCCCACGCGTCAGCGACGCGTGTGGCTGACAGGGCGGACCCGCTCGTCAGCGGGCCTGGCAGGCGGCGGCGGCACATACTATCTGTCGCGCGCGCGTTGCTGCTGCGGCTGCTGCGCGGGCTGCTGGTGGCTGGGCCGCTGGGCCGCGGCTAGGCCGCTGGCTGCCGCGCTGCCCCTTTTTTATTCTTTTTTCGTTTTTTCTTTTTTTTCTCGGACGAATTGCTTATCTGAATTTTGACAGAAACTGTTTGAACTGTCCAGGAAATAAGCAGAAATTCAGTTTGCCATATCTTTTGTTACGAAGCTCCGATTGAGACGATTCAAAGTGCTACGGGTTCGTGGCGGAACCCTCTATGCACCTGTGCCTTCCATACACCCAAAATATAATGTTTTTCGTAGTAGCATGGTAAAACCAAGTGTTTATGTGTAGGTGTCAAAACGCAAATGCAAGTGGTTTGTTTTTTCAAAACCTTTTTAAACCGAAATTTTGCATGGATGATCATGATGCAATGCCATGAATGTTATGCAGTACCAAATATAAAATTTGGGATGTGACAGCACAAGACCCATTCTTCCCTCCCCCTCTGTCATTTCTGCACGGATTCAATCCGCGTGAATTCGCGTAATTGCGCGAGTAAATCTCTCCCCTGACCCCAACTTCTTATTCCCCTCTCCCTCCTCCCCATTTCCCCTCAATCGCCACACCCCAAGAGACCCTAGGCTGCTTGCAAATTGACTCGCACCACCACGTCCACCGACACACTCCGACGTTGATTCCGGTCAGCACAGTGTGCGCCTTGCTCTCTCGTTCAAACGATATTTCTCACCATCCTCGTGCGCACCTCCCTGATGTCTTGCCTTTCTTGCTTGTGCACCAGGAACTCGCCTCCGTCATCACTTGCAAGCAACCAACAGTGCGCGCAACTTCAGTGAAGGATTCCCTACGACCCTGTGCGCCCCTGCTTCTCCTACGACCTCCCCCGAGCTCGCCTCGTCCCCGCGACCACGGTAACCCCCTCGCACCCTCCCCTTACCCCCTAGCCCCGCCGGTGCACTGCCACCAGAGGCATCGCCGCCGCGCGTCGTCAGCAGCGTCACCAGATCTAGGCCAAAATGATGTAGTCCATCGGATGCAAATCCTAGGGCCTAGGAAAGATCACTTAACGAAGGGGTACAGTTTGATCTGGTCCGTGCAATACCACTTAGATCTAACGGCTCGCATCGCTTGATCCAGCCGAAACGGTATCAGCCAATAGAAACACACCACGTGGCCAGCCCTTTCAAATAAAAATCCAGAAAATGTTTTTAGATGTTTAAACTTACAAAATTCATAACTTTTGATCTACAAATCAGAAAAATACAAATTTCGTGTCTATGGATTCAGAAAAATGTGAATTTTATTACTATGTCCTTATTTTCCTCACTTGTTTCTGTAAAAATTGAGTTTTAGGCAGATATTTGTTTAGGGATATTTTGATTATAAAAATTGTTCTAAAAATTATTTTTGAGTAAATCCTTTTGCAAATGTTTTTGTTTTGAACCCTCTGACCATAAACACTAACATTTCAAATTAAAAATATTTTTTGAATAAAATCATTTCTAGTAAAACAAAAATGACTTAAATAACCAAATTACACTAACTTGGTTCCAATTGAAATTCCACTTTTATAAAAAGACTAGTAGGTGTTTGTAATGTTTAGAACCTTGTTAGGAACAACTTTTTCAATGAAATAACCTTTTGCATGCTTGTATGCATTTCTTTGTTTTCTTGTTTTGTTTTGTTTCGTTATTTTTTATTGTAGTTTTGAGTGTGTTCTTTTGCTTGATTGTTGTAGTGTAATTTGAAGAGTGTGACTTTTGAAAGATCAAGAAGAGTACCTAAATATTCTAATACAAAGGCAACTGATACTTTGGTCATCAAAAGTCCCATGTTTTCAATATTGCATTAGTGATATTTTTGTAGTATGCATGATAGGACTATTTTAAATATTTCAATGCTATGCAAATTCCATAGTATCTACCTTGGTAGTATTTCCTAAAGATAGGAGACATGGTAAGTTTAGAATGCTTAGTCTAGCTATATAGAATTGTGGGTGGAAATCATGATATGATGTCTTATGAAAATACAAGTATTGTTTTTGGACAAATGAAAACAACTGATGTTAATGAAACACCTGGGTGGAAATGGGAGTTGTATGGATTTATGTTGAGTGGTTACCCAGGGCCCATTTCTATGGTTTACCATGTGTATCTCACTTGTGGATGGCCACCCAGGAACAAAGATATTGGAGACATTCTTGTCGCGAAAGCGTCCAGTGAATCCACATGGCATATGGGCTCTGCATTGACCAACTAAGTTGCAAGAACTCAACCAGATGGACAGAAGGTGGTAGTGATGATAGGATGGAATGTGTCCATGGTGGTCTGAGGGATTGCTTCTGAAAAGTCTCGTCTCGATCCATGGGGAAAGTGCACCACCTCTTGAGAGGGTAAAACTAAGTACTTAGCCGAGTCTCCGGTTATGGACAATTTTGAGCAACAAGACAATGAAGCAAGATCAAGAATCTCATCATTCTAATTTCTCTAAGTTAAAACTTGTTGGGTGAACAAGGGAAGAACCTGGTGTGTATCCAGTGTGCCATGTTTGATGAAGTGTTTTGAAAAAGACAAAAAACTATTTTCAAAGGATAGGGAAAACTTATTTTATGCAAAGGCCAGCCAAAACTCCACTTAGCCATATATTCATGTAGATGTTAGATTCTCCATATCAATATGATATCACTTACCAATACAATTCAAATGTATTGACCCTTGTGGCTGTAACTTATCATGTTGCAGGTTTTCTTGTTGATAGTGAAGTTTGTTGAGTAGGACTACAAGTATACAACCAACATGTTTGCCTGTGGCACATGCAGATGAAGGACTCCATGCTATTTAGATATATCTGCTACTCTGTAATAAGATAGCCATATCATCTTTGTAAGTTGTAATGAACTATTTTATTCCTAGTTATGAGTTGTAATATGACCTTTGTTTCTTGATATTACATCTTAAACTGTGGGTGCTAGCTATTCGATCCAGGGACTAGCACTGTAAACACGGGGACTTGTACCTTATTGGGTTCAGGCCTCTACACCACCGCTGACGATATCCAAGTTCATCCCACCTGGAAGGGGCCTTGGCTTCCCTTTCTTCAGCTCTAGCCTCTCTGTTTGCGGCATCAGCTGCAGCCTCTCTGTTTGTGGCTTCATCTGCAGCCTCTCTCTTTGTAGTTTCAGCGTCACGCTCAACTATGCTACATTTCCGACAAACGGCACCCCTTTGCTTGTCTTCCCTCTTGCAACTAGGGCAAAACACGAGGAAAGTTTGAAAGAAATGGATCTGAGCATATAGCTGGTAGGTCACGTAAGCATCTATGGCTGCATACTTGAGGTTTATCTTAGACAATAGCCTCTCCTCCCAAAAATCGTGCCTATCTCTAGGGAAATCTTCCTTCATTTTGGTGTACGACGGATCGGTGATTCTAGACGCGAGACTAGCCATTCCATCCCTCCTCCAGCCCCCTTTGCTATTGACAAGATCTTGAATATCGATCCACGTGTGCTTAGGAATTTTGATTCCCGCATGAAAAAACTTGACAAAATTAGATGTTTTGTCGATAGTACAGAAAACAATTCCTTTATGCACAAGGAATTGGCGCAGCGCCGAACACTTCTTGTCAGTCCTGGAAGTATGTAGTTTGTCATCATAAAATTCATGACCAAAACAATGAAAAAATGAGTAACTACAAATGTTTTCCATGAAAGATCATCATCTCTGAATATATTTTTAAGGTACAAAAGTTTAGTTAATGCAAAATTAAGACTCTCAAGTGTGGCTTGTCTAACACTCCAGTTTTAGCTAATCTATAATTAGGGTTTGTTTGTGCATTCATGAGCATTATCTTCGTTAACTTCATCCAAATAAAAATAAAACAAAACTCTAACCCTAGTTTTCCCTATCTCCCAAAAAGAATTCAAAAGTGTTTTGAATTTCGGAAAGTATAAAATGTGTGGAGCCCAAGTTGATTAATAGGGCCCCTGCAATATTTTAAACAGTTTTATAAACACTCTGGTATTTTTGGAATTATAACAAACATTTTCCAAATGGATTTACAAAGACATAACTAAAAACATAAATAGAAAAGAATCTCAGAAACAAAAAATAGCAGTAGAGCCTAAGCAGGCCGGCCCAAACCTTCTGCCCGGCCCTGCCAGCCGTGTGAGCAGCAGCTAACAAGCTTCACTGCAGCCCAATAGGCCCAATACTGCTTCGATCCCTCTTCGTCGTCTTCCTCAAACACCTGCGTGTTGTCCTCCTGTTCGCCGATCGACACGTCGATGCCGCCGCCTCTGTGGACTTGGTGACCAGCCAACGAGCTCCCTATCCTCGCTTGCCTCTCTTATATCTACCTATCCATTTTCTCTCTACCTCCCTTGCTCTATTCCTTTCTCTTGCAGGAGCTCACCAAAACCCTAGCCCCTACAGCAGTTGCTCTGCACCGCCAATTAATGTCGCCCCGAGCTCCGTCGACGACCCTATCGTCACAGCCCAACGTTGTCCTTCCCATGCGAGGAATTGAGCCGCCGCATACCGGTTTGCCCCCAACGAGCCTTTCTTCCCCAATGTCAGCGGCCATCGATTTGGCGCCGTCAGACCATGCCTAGCTTCCCGAGCCCCTCTTGTCCATCAGAATGAGCCATCGGTGCTCAAGAGCTCCTCCACTCTCTTCCTCTCTCCCTGTAGCATGAAGGCACCAACGACCTATGTCCACCACCATGTAAGCTCGCCGTCAGTAGTCTTCGATGATGAAAAAATAGTGGTGCCACCGTAGTTCGACTCACCATGGTCGTGTGCATCCAATGCGCAAACCCGCTGAGCCCCGCGCGCGCTCCTCCGTTGTCCCCGACAATCACCTAGGAGGTCTTGGTCGTGGTGACGTCATGCTGAGGTGGCCAAAGGCCCATCTGTCAGCCTCTGGGGCTAGCAGAAGCCCCGGTGTATAAAGTTCTTAGGTTGTTTTAATATTTTTAAGAAATTGTTTTAAATCTTGTAAATTCAATAACTAAATATCTGTTTATCAGAAAAATATGTATAATATATCAAAATGTTCATAAAAATGAGATTTATCTATATAAGCTATAATCATGCATTGATAAGAAACTTAAATGACTAGTAAAGTTATAAGAACATAGTAACCCCTCACAGGTGTTTCCGGAGTTTCCCCGAGTTATGGTTTGCACCCCTCAGAACCCCGATTGAATGGTCGAGTATGCCTTAGGGGTTTATTTCAATGCAATTTAACTTCTCATATCATCATCCTTGTTTGAGAATTGCATTGATGCCATGTGTTGATTGTTTCCCTTTCTTTCTGGTGATTTGGTTCTTCTTCGGTAGAATACGATATCGAGATCGAGATCGAGATCGAGGTTGAAGATTGAGATCAATACCATCGAAGATCACCGAACAATACTTGACCAACTGTAATCAAGTCAAGTACGAGATGTCCGAAGCTCTACTTTCTGGTTATCAACAGGGAAAGGCAAGCATAGCCCCACCATGATATAATCCCATGTTTTCAAAGTATTTTTATTCTTGCCATGTTGCATACGATTTTACTATGGTCTTTTATCGATAAATAGAGTATCCTATCTGTTGCATTACTCCCTATGATCTTATATTACTTGATCCACTGCTCCTAGCATAACTAGGTTTGGCTTGTGTGCACTGCTAGAGCTTATATCTGTGTCCTACTTATCCATGCTTAGTTGTTGAGCCTGGTTCATCCAGACGATATATCAGATGCAGAGAATCTAGTATGACAGGAGATCGAAGGTGATGTGAGATTAAACTTTCTAAGGCTTGTATGGGAGGCCACAGTGGGATGTGGTTTTTGTAGTCCCATGCTCGCCACCACTAGGACCCAATTTCTTTCCTTTGGACCAAGACGAGCGTACAGCCACACGGGGTTTATGGGGACCCCTCGATTAACTAACTTGCCTAGTATGGTCCATGAGTCCATAGTTAGAGATTTGGCATATGCATATTTGGATGGGTTGAAGATGGTGCATAATACATGGGGTGACCAAGGAGGAAGGAGGCTCTAGGAGTACTCCCGATCCTTGGACATAGAGATTGGGCTAATGGAATCCTTTCTTGGAGACTCATGGATTAGGTGAAAGCAAGGTAAAATGGTCGGTGTGGATAAAGTTGAACACCCCTAAAGGGTTAAATATTTTCGAAAAGCCGTGTTCACAGTTATGAACGCTTGGTGACAGTATTCTAAGATCATAGATAACTATAACCTAACCGTAAAACTTGGCAGAACAACATGTGCTTAAGGATGCTTCCTCATGGGTACGAGGGGTAATCCTAGTTCAGGTGATGAAGATGACTTGGTGGATATAAAGATGATGATAAATATTTTGGAGATGTCGCTCTCTTATCCCCTTTTAAAATACTCTTACTAGACGAGTTTCTTCTCCCGTCTCTTTTATAAACAAAGATAGCTTTATGCAAAACAACTCCACCAGACATTAGTCTTGTGAAGTACACCCCGTAATCACCCTTGCTTTGTAGATACTTTTGTAGCAGAGTAAGTGTTCCCCTGAAGACGAGTTTCGTATGACATCAACACCGACGAGTAGCTTGGGGTTCACGGCCGGCAGCCTGGAATCTTTGGGCTAGGACGTCATCGTTATGCTTCAGGCCTCTTAGGCCATTTGTTAAGTTTGATATATTTAATAGCATAATTTTCCTTCTGTTGTTTGATGTTTGTGGTCAATGACCTCTCCGTGTAATAGTTGGTTCTTTGCTCAGATATGAGCTTGCTGTAATAAATATTTTGTTGTAGGGTCACTATTGTGTTACCGATTCTTCACTGGATATCCTTGAGCTCATGGTTAAACTTATTTCAAACGGAGGTATGGATTTGTTTAGCCCTGATCCCGAAGGTGTCATAGGTTTTGGTATTAGAGCAGTACCGACCGTAGGAAAACCATGCTATTGGTCGATGTTGAGTTTAGTGTTTGTGAAAATTATCTTAAAAGTTGAAAAGTATTTGCGAAAACTATAGTATGCTTCTTTTTATTTTTATCTGGTATCGCTCTAACTCAGGTTCATCTTATCTGGTGTTGATTTTGGAAAAACTTTGATATCTCTTCTAGTCCTTCAAAACTTAGGTGCCTTCTTGGCATGTCGAATTTTATCCAGTTAACCTAGTGTTGAGTTCTCTAGAGTTGTATTTGTTGTGCATTCCTTTTCCCCTTGCTCTGTTTCTTCTGAGAGATTCCTTCACATTATGATCTCTCTATCTTTTGGAACCACAATATTATATTGTAGGATCCACAATGTTCTGTTTTAGGCTTCGAGGTTTCCTTTCGCCTCGTGTGCCTACTTTTTGTTTGTTGGGTACTTCAGAAGTCATTTATTATCTTGGAAGCTACCTTCTGATTATTACCTTGTAGTGTACGCTATGTCACCAAGTAGTACTTACTCCTTTCTTTGGGTTCTAACCCTTGGACTTGAACATAAGATCCCCGATTGTGTTGGATTCTGGTGTTGCGAATCTTGTACATGAAGCTGACCTTTAACCCAAGATCCATTCCTTTGATCCCTGTTGTTAATGTTCATACATTACCTCAGGACGACTGGTAATAAAATTCTAGCCTTCAAGCTTGTGGTCTTTGTCGCGATCGAATTGTGACAACTAAGGACTTCCCTATCACTAGCTATGGCAGATGTTCTTTAATGGAACCAAATAGATCACCACAAGAGTACTCCTCGAGAGTCTCACACCTATATTCGTGACTCTGCCACACCTTCCCATTTTCTGCATTGGTCTTCGGAAGGTTGTTTACTTATGCATCCACATCTCGGGATTCTAACCCGAGTATGTTCCTTTCCCCTTGTTGCGTTTCGAGCTTTGTTTAACACTTGGTAGAAAAGTAGTAAATATGCATTGGTGTCTTCCGATGCAAGATACTCTTGTGGTCCGTCATGACAAACCATTTCGTGATGTCAGGAGAACAAACTCTAGTACCTCTTTGTATCTAGGTGTCACATCCCAAGATTTTCCAAATCTTGTTATGTGAAAAATAAATAGACAAAATAAATTATTGTTGAATTTTAGGGTGAAAAGAAACTTTTGTTTCTAAATGGAAACTTAAAATCCCATATTGAACAAAATTTAATTAAAGTTTGAATCCAACTAAATCCAAATCAAGTGGAATGCATTCTCCATAAATGCATCTGGAAATTTAAACACTTGAGAAATAAACCAAAACCCAAAAACCCAAATGGAAAAAAATCATTTCCAAGTTATCTCCAAGCCTATGGACTTTATACATATAAAAGTTTGTCAACAAACATATACAAATGATCAAGAAATCCAAAGAGAAATGTTATAAGACCATATAAATTGGTTTCACTTAATTTGGAGCCATAGATAAAATCTTATGAATATAATAAGATAAGAAATTAAATTTCCAAAGCTAATAAAGCACTTATCTAAAATCCAAACCAAATGTTGAGCAATTAATCCTAAAAAAGATTTAAAGTGATAATTAAATATCAAATAAGATTTCACAAATTGGAATCACCAAGTTTGGATCTCTAAATAAAAAGATTTGGATTTTATAAGATAAGGAAAGAATTATTAAATAGAGAATATTTAAAGACCAAATTAAATCTTGGCAAAGACCATAAGCAAATGGAATAAGATATAATCCAAATCCAAATAAAACATAAGGATAAAGAATTTTCCAAAATGAAATAAAATGACATGAACCAAATTGAATAAAGACAAAATCCCTATTAAGAAATGGTTAATTAAATCAAGGGAAAAGATATTTGGAATTTACCCAAGTGGAATAAAAGTGAATCAATTGACCTAAATAAGATCAAAGAAAACTTCCAACTAAAATTTATGGAATTAGAACTATATCTAATATCATTGGAATTAAAAAAAATATCCAATTCAAATGATTTATGAATCATATTAAATACCTTTCAAATAATTCAAGATGAATTATTTGACACCCTATTAAACAAATAAAAACCTATGGAAAAGATTTGGAAAGTTTAAAGAATTTAAATGGTGTTTGAAATATTATTAAATCTTATTTGATTTAAAACAAGGGCCTTTTTGAATAATTAAAAAGACCCCAAAAAGAATAAAGTTTTATTCAAAAATTGACTTGAGATTATATTACTAATCAGTATTTAAACCTACACAAATTTTGGTTGAGGTTTGAATTCAAATGGATGATTGAATTGATTAAATAAAATCAAAACAGAAAAATCAAATGGGAAAAAGAAAAAGAAACAGGAACAAAAAAAATATAAAACAGACCCAACCCATCTGGCAGCCCACTAAGGCCCAGTTAGCCCATCTACCCACCCCGCAAGAAAAACGATTCGTACCATCGCCTGCACCCGCTCAGCAACTGACCGATGGACCCCACCCCCACACTCTCTCTCTCGCTGCCAGACGACCCCACCGCCACCTCACCATCGTCTTCACCCGCCGCTGACCGTGCCCCTCTTTCCTCCTCACCGTTTCTGGCCGTTGAAGCCGGTGTCAATACACTTTACTTCCTGCGTTACTCCACCCTGCGACCATGCTCTAAAGCCCTCCTCTTTCCCCTCCGTCACCTCACCCTAGCGCGCCCCCAGGCTGCTCAATTTCTCTCTACACCGCCACTATCCCCGACAAGCTCCGGCGACAATTCCGGCCAAACCCTGCCGCCCCTCGCCTCCTCGAGCACCCAAGCGTGACCACCAGACCCTGGCGATTCTCTCTACATCCTCAACTTGCCCGCGCTTGACCCAGGACGTGGGCAACCTCCTCGACTGAACATCACTACCGTCTGCTCCAACTCCGACGAGCTTCACAGGTAGTCTCTGACCGCGCCGCCCCTTCTCTGTGATGCTCCCACACTCCCTAATCTTCTACGCATCTAACGCTACTGTTATTTTGCCTTCTCGTGCGCTGTAGCCTTGCCCCGTCGACGTCTGACCGCACCCGACGCCAGGAGCATCTCCGGCGAGGAATGCCGACGACACTCGTGCGCCCCTTGACTGACGAAGGCCACGTTGAGCATCAGTGCGTCAAGGCGATTCTGGTGAGCCATTCCCCTTGTCCCCTTGCTTCCTATTTCGCCGGCTCCGCCGCTAGCCGAGCACCGCCGCCGCTCACTGTCGCTCACCACCGCTAGTTCCTGGTCGTTGTGTTGATAGCCGTTAGATGAAGATCGTAGGGATACGATAGATCACTTAAACTGAACCGTTACGCTTGATCTGCACCGCACAATCCCACTTAAATCCTTCGGTCCATGTTTCTGATCTGCGTGAATCGGTATGCACCAGTAGGAAAGCGCCACGTGGCCCAGAGTCTGATTTAAAAACAAGATTTGATCTATTTGTGATTCAATTTTGTAAAATCCATAACTTTCAAACCACACGTCCAAATTTTGCAAATTTTATGTCAATGGAATCAGAAATACAAGTACTTTCTGACCATGCACTTTGTTTAGTAAGTTGCTTCTGTTAAATTGACTGTTTTTGCAGAAACTTGTGTATGCATGTTTAGAATATAAAATTTGTTCTAAAATGATTTTGGCGATAAAATCTTTGGCAAATGGTTTGTTTTGAACCTACTTACCATAGGAATCAATTTGTGGTTTCAAAAATATATTTGGTGAAGCAAAAGAATAAACTCTTGATTTAAACCATTTCTAGTCAAATAAAAATAATGTTTATTTATTAAAAATGCTTTTGGGGGGAAATCTTTGGGAAATGTTTTGTTTTAAACTCTCTGACCCTAAACACCAAGTTTTATGACTTAAAAATATATTTGGTAAACCCTATAAAGATTGCTACTTTGATAAAGGCATTTTCAACCACATAAAATAATGATTTGGTTTGAAAATGGTTTATAGGTAAAATCTTTTGCAAATAGTTTTGCCACTTTATAAAATGAACAATAAGTGTTTTAGAATGTTTATAACCTGTTATAAACCACTTTTGTAAATAAAACAAAGTTTTCCATGCTTGCATGCATTGTTTTGTTTCTATCATTTTATGTGATGAAATTGCTTGAATGGTAGATTAAAATATTGTTTATTTGATTGAATTATAGTGATTTGAAGTGTGTGAACATTGCAAAGATCAAGGAGTGAACTTACACTCTCTACCAAAAAGGCAAGTGATGCTACATACTTTTGTCCCATTATTTTCACTATGCATTAGTGATATTTCTAAGTAGGACTTGCATGGAATTTTTGCTAAGTATAAACCATGCTATGGGAAATCCTAGAAGATGAAACCTTAGTAAAATTTCCTAAGTTAAGATTCCTACTACTATCATTGCTTAGCTTAGCTAGTACAAAACAAGGGTGGAATATATATTCATACTATGGAATATTTCTAAGTCTATGGACTTGTGTTTTGTTAATAAAACAACCAAGTGAATGAATCACCTGGGTGGAATGGAAGGAATGGTTTGTGTTGAGTGGTTCACAAGGCCCATTTCTATGGTTTACCTTGTGTATCTCACTTGTGGATGGCCACCCAGGAACAAAGAGATTTGAGATGTCAAATGTTGAGAAGCTTCAAGTGCAGCCACTCGGCATTATGGGCTCTGCCTGGATCATATAGGTTGCAATAACTTAGCCAAATGGACAGTTGGTGGTAGGGGATGATAGGTTGGAATGCGTCCATTCTGGTCTAAGGGAAGGCTTCTGAAAGATCTTGTCTTGGTGAAACCAAGTTTTGTGGGGAAAGTGCACCACCTCTGCAGAGTGTAAAAATCTAAGTACTTAGCCATGTCCTGGCAAAGGACAATTTGAGCATCAAGACATGGAAGCTATCAAGAATCTCCTCATCCCAATTTCTAAGTTAAAATCTTGTGGTTGAACAAGGGTTGAAGGATCACCAATTTCTATTGGGAGATGCCTTGGGAATGATTTTGACAAACAAAAACTTAGTGTTTTCAAATGATAAGGAAAATCTATTTTGAGCAATGCAAGCCTAAAGCTCCACTTAGGCAAAAGCATATAGATGATAGACTCCACTATACTACCATAGTATCACTTGCCAATACAATTCAAATGTATTGACCCTTGTGGCTGTAACTTATTATGTTGCAGGCTTGTTTGATGTTAGTGAAGTTTATTGATTAGGATTACAAGTATACAACCAACATGTCTGCCTGTGGCACTTTGAAGATGAAGGACCCCATGCTATTGTTATATTCTGTTGCATTGTGATGAGATAGCCAAATGAGCTATGTAAGATGTAATAAATTATTTTATTCCTGGTTATAAAGTTGTATTATGAACTTTGTTTCTTGATATTACATCTTAACTGTGGATGCTAGATTTTGATCCAGGGACTAGCATTGTAAACACAGGGATCTCTACCTTATTAAAGGTTGGGAACCTTACACTAGGACCAGGTTAAAGTGTTGTAATCCACAGATCAAGAGGCATTGATTAGCTTCTATTTGTTCTACCTTAAAGTACCACACTCTTTTAAAATAAGTGGTCGTGATGAGTTTCATAACCTCCTTAGTGATGTGATGCTCTTACACATTTTTACCCACCTTTCCTCAAGATTTCTTGCTCGTAAGTGCGCATGCGTAATAATGTGGTTATCTGAGATTCTTAGCAATTCTTTTTTTCTTTGAACTCTAAGGACATTTGTGTCATTCTTAGCATGATTGGTTAACCCTATCACTAAGAGAAGTTTGATCGTGCTACCAAGTCTAATATTCTAGTGCACTCTCCTCGGTCAAAGAGTTAGCATCATTCCGAAACTCTGAGACTAGAAGTATCGCCATGGTCAGTGATATTCTAGATGTCTTCTAGAAGTATCGCCATATTGCCACATGATTGTGCTGTCAAGTTCTTGAGCAAGTCAGTTCTCTGAACTGCTCCTTTCTCCAAGGATCCATACTCGATACCCCTGAACTACTTAGTTGATCTTAAACAAGAACTTGGAGAGTTATAACACAAAAATTCTAGTTGACTCTATTCCTTCATAAAGGGATGTCTAGTTTTGTTTATGTTCAAGAAAGATAGTATTTCCTTTGTGGATATATTATTTTCCCCACCTTTTATTTGATTTGGGTTATCATCAAATCAAACTCAGTTCCAATGAATATCTTGATGATGTTGTTTTCTTGTGATGTTTCACTAGAGTGTATCTTCATGCCCTTTGGTCTGACCAATATTGTTTCCTCATTTAAGCAACATGTGAGTCCATCTTCTTGGAGTGTCTCGATAAGTTCGTTGTTGAGCCCATCAACAACATCCTTATCTTCTCCATGCTAGACAAGATTCATATGGAATAGTTGGCATTAATGTTGGAAACCTTTGAGATCCATCTTCGATTCATCTTGAAGTATGTGTTCTAGATGTTAGAAGTAACCTTCTCTGGTTCACGTGCAATTGTTGAAAGATGTTTCCATGGATTTGAGAAGATTTATCTCCCTTTCCTCAAGGACACATGTGTGTTTTGTTGTCAGTACTTTATGTGTATGCAGTTATATTTTGACAAGTTGCCAATACATGGGTATAGCAATCTAGCTCATCTTTTGTAGCTTTAGACTATAGTCCATATCTTGAGAATCTAGTAACTTTACCTTTGCGGTAAAGGTTGCAAACTTTCTAATTTGGACATGCTGAGTCTGAAGTATCATCCCACCTAACCAAATCTAAATCTCAAGAAGATATGATGGTTGGTGTTCTTCAAGGTTTTGACATAGGTCTCTTTGTAAATCCATTAAGATTAATGTAATGGTTGACACGCTTAGACAAAAAGACCTATTGTCATATTCTCTTGAATCAGCATTAAAAACCACTCTTCATGAGACTTCTTCTATAAATTGTTATAGGAGTTGTGCTTATGGTTTCCTTTGTATCTGAAGTACAGCCTTTTACTTGATGTCTCATGTCTCGAACATCAAGGAGAAAATTTAAAGTAGAGCTGCTAAATGTCTCCCAGTCGATCCTCCAGACCCTTTATGTTGGCAAGCGTATGGTTGTGCCAAATATTTGAAGTCTGAGAATGAAGTTTTTTTTCTTGTGTCATTAGGAATCTTCTTATCTATTAATCTGGTGGTGTAAAGTGACATCATGATCTTTGGCAAAGATTTTGATAAACCTGGATGAATAAAGAGTTTCCTTCGTTTTCTCAGCCATGTATTAAGAGGACTATAATTTTGGTAATCAGAAGATTCTCTTGCTACATGTACCTTATGACTCTTACGATTCCTCGCCACAAAACACCTTTCTGTCTGAGCCTTCTATTGAACGAAAGAGTGACCCTTCTATTTCAAAAGTAGTTCAACAGCTTGGTTTTGTTAATCCATATCTCCGCAGCCTGAAGTCTCTACTTAAGCCGTTTAGTATAGGTTCCCTATCGAAGTCTGTAGTTATGTTATTTCTGTTGGAAGCCTTCCTCCCGAGAAGCTTCAAAACTATTCATAAACTCCCCTACCCACATGGCTTCTAAGGTGGCCAAAGGCCCATCTGTCAGCCTCTGGTGCTAGCAGAAGCCCAGGTGTAAAAAGTTCTTGGGTTGTTTTAATATTTTTAAGAAACTATTTTAAATCTTGTAAATTCAATAACTAAATATCTGTTTATCAGAAAAATATGTATAATATATCAAAATGTTCAGAAAAATGAGATTTGTCTAGCTAAGCTATAATCATGCATTGATAAGAAACTTAAAGACGAGTTCTGTATGACATCGACACCGATGAGTAGCTTGGGGTTCCCGGCCGGCAGTTTGGAATCTTTGGGTTGGGACATCATCGTTATGCTTCAGGCCTCTTAGGCCATTTGTTAAGTTTGCTATATTTAATAGAATAATTTGCCTTCCATTGATTGATGTTTGTGGTCAGTGACCTCTTTGTGTAACAATTTAGTTCTTTGCTCAAGTATGAGCTTGCTGTAATAATTTTTTTGTCGTAGGGTCACTGTTGTGTTACCGATTCTTCACTGGATATCCTGGAGCTCATGGTTAAGCTTATGTCAGAAGAAGGTCTGGGATTTGTTTAGCCCTGATCCCGGGGCTGTCACAGCTTGTAATAATTTTTTTGGTCCTAATAAAATTTAGTAGTTTCAACATGACCAAATGGATAGATTCCATACGCATAAAATTCACTAGTTGCAAAAATGCAGTAATTGCAAGATCCCCACTATAATAAAATTTGGGACTACGACTATTAGGCAATGCAATACCATATCCTGAATAAAAATTGAAACTACAAAATTTTGGTAAATCCAAGATGAACACTCTGAAAGATATATAGTCATAATTCATTGTGTACTAAGATAATTCAGTGAATGCAATATGAGCATATGGAAAGATTGCAGTACTTGCGAGAACAACATTTGAGCAAAATTTAGGACTAAGACTGTTTAGTAAAGGCAAGATCAACTGATTAAAATCATACAAGTGACCATTAAATGTAAGAAAACCCTAAAAGTGGTAAACTAAAGAGATCAGATCTACAAACCAGGAATAGTGGTAGACGAGGACGTGTTGCCTCATTGCCAGTTGAATGACGACAACATCGTTTTCGTACAATTCCTCCTCGATGTACTCGAGGGCCAATCCAAAAAAACGTGTCCTCGTCTATCTCAAGCCATTCCTCATACATCCTCACGACTCGCACAACTTTATCCTCCTCATTGGTGTAGACGACATGTATCTTTGTATTTCCATATGCAGTGAAGCTTGTCTCTCGAGTGTAACCTTCCATGGCGGCAAGGAGTAGACAGAAAGAACAACATATGGGATGCAGAAGATAGAGGACATGAGTAAGAAGAAGGCTTTCACTGAAACAAGGGAAGGCTGGAACCGTCGCTGCGATTCAGACGTCCTTGTGGAGAATCATGGCGGCGGCAAGGAGAATACAAAAAGAGCATCACTAGCAATGCAACTGCCACATGGAAATATGGAATGATGCACCAGTGTGACAGGAGCTACATCACCACATCTAATGGAGCGTATGTGTGGTCGTGTGGATCATTGTGGTTGGGTAAATAACACATTAAATGACTCTGGGGACTCCATGTGTCAAACCATGTCCAGAAATCCCCAAAAATCCCTTGGAAAGGAACCGCCACATGGAATGATGCACCGGTATGACAAAAGTTGCATCCCCACATCAACTTGAGTGTGTGTGCTCATGTGGATAATTGTGGTTTGGTAAAGGACACATGATATGACTCTAGGGACACCATGTATCAAACCATGGCCAGAAATCCCCAGAAAGCCACTAAAATGCAGCTGACGCATGGAATGATATACTAGTTTGACAGAAGTTTCATCACCACATCCATTGTAGTGTGTGTGGTCACGTAGATCATTGTGGTTTTTAAAATAACATATGCAAATGACTCTAGGGACTCCATGTGTTAAACCATGGTCATAAATCCCCAGAAAGCCCCTAAATGCAACTACCACATCGAGTGATGCACCAGTGTGAACAAGTTGCATCACAATTGCAGGGTGTCTGGTCATGTGCATCAAGGTGGTTTGGAAAAGAACACATACAATGACTATATGTACTCCCATGTGTCAAACCATGGCCAGGAATTCCCAGAAAGCCCCTGCATTGCCACTGCCACAAGGAGTGATGCACCGGCGTGATAGAAGTTGCATCCCCACATCCATTTGAGTGTGTGTGGTCACGTGGATGAAGGTGGTTTGGAAAAGAACAGATGCAATGACTCTATGGACACCATGTGTCAAACCATGGACAGAAATCCCTAGAAAGACACTACAATGCAGCTGCCGCATGGAATGATGCACCGATGTAACAGAAGTTGCATCACCACATCCATTGTAGTGTGTCTGGTTGCGTGGATCATTGTGTTTTTGAAAAGAACATATGCAAATGACTCTAGGGAATCCATGTGTCAAACCATGGTCAGAAATCCCCAAAAATCCCCTAGAATGCAACTGCCACATCAAGTGATGCACCAGTGTGAATAAGTTGCATCACCATTGGAGGGTGTGTGGTCGTGTGCATCAAGCTGGTTTGGAAAAGAACACATACAATGACTATATGAACTCCCATGTGTCTAACCATGGTCAGGAATTCCTAGAAATCCCCTCCATTGCCACTACCACATGGAGTGATGCACCGGTGTGACAGAAGTTGCATCCCCACATAAAATTGAGTGTGTGTGCTCATGTGGATCATTGTGGTTTGGTAAAGAACACATGATGCGACTCTAGGGACACCATGTGTCAAACCATGGAGAGAAATCCCAGAAAGCCACTGCAATGCAGCTTCCGCATGGAATGATGCACTAGTGTGACATAAGTTGCATCACCACATCCATTGTAGTTTGTGTGTTCGCGTGGATCATTGTGGTTTTGAAAAGAACATATGCAAATGACTCTGGGGACTCCATTTGTCAAACCATGGTCACAAATCCCTAGAAAGCCCCTAGAATGCAACTGCCTCATCGAGTGATGCACTAGTATAAAGAAGTTGCATCACCATTGGAGGGTGTGTGGTCGTGTGCATCAAGGTTGTTTGGAAAATAACACATACAATGACTATATGTAATCCCATGTGTCAAACCATGATCAGGAATTCCCAGAAAGCCCCTGCATTGCCGCTGCCACATGGAGTGATGCACCGGTTTGACAGAAGTTGCATCCCCATATCCATTTGAGTGTGTGTGGTCATGTGGATGAAGGTGGTTTGGAAAATAACACATGCAATGACTCTATGGACACCATGTGTCAAACCATGGCCATAAATCCCCAAAAAGCCACTACAATGCAGCTACCACATGGAATATGCACTGGTGTGACATAAGTTGCATCACCACATCCATTGTAGTCTGTGTGGTCATGTGGATCATTGTGGTTTTGAAAAGAACATATGAAAAATGACTCTATGTACTCCATGTGTCAAACTATGGTCAGGAATTCCTAGAAAGCCCCTGCATTGCCACTGCCACATGGAGTGACGCACCAGTATGAAAGAAGTTGCATCACCATATCCACTTGAGTGTTTGTGGTCATGTGGATCAATGGGGTTTAAAAAGAACACATGCAATGACTCTATGGACTCCATGTGTCAAACCATGGCCAGAAAGCCTCCGAAAGCCACTACAATGTAGCTGCCGCATGGAATGATCCACCGGTGTGACATAAGTTGCATCACCACATCCATTGTAGTGTGTGTGGTCGCGTGGATTTGCAAATGACTCTAGGGACTCCATGTGTGAAACCATGGTCAGGAATCTCCAGCAAGCCACTGGAATGCATAGTTGAACTTGTGAACCTTATGCTTGGCATAAATAGCAACACGTAAAGCCCAATACCACTTGGACACTCCATGTTTTTTTGATTACATATTGAAATACATTATATATAAGTTTTATGGCCATTTTGTTCTAAAATTTTCTTAAATTTTACGAAAAAACTGCTTTTGTCACCATCGAACCAAATGAACCAGTGGTCCGACCAGCAAACCAGTTAACTAGTCGCGTCACCGGTTCACGAACTTGTTCAGTTTTTAAAACTATGTTGGAATGCGACTGCCAAATGTAGTCCCACATGTTAGAGAGTGAAGTTCAGAACACGACTACGTTTGACTTAGATCGTGAATGGAATACCTTGAATCCACTACATGCAAGTGGCGCGAAACCAATTTCAGATAGCGCTAGCGTCGCCATGTAGAACCGCCGTTTTCCTCCACTTCCACCCCACTACAAACGGTTGTGCACCGTTCCATATACTAGGAAGGGCGGTTGAAATCTTGCAATAAGTAGTTTCTCTCTTCTCCGTCTCATTTCCTCCTCCACGGCCTCATCGTCTTCCTCCTCCATGGCCCCATCCATTTACACCTCCACGGCATCACCCTCTTCCTCCATGTCCTTTTCCTCTTGCATGTAGTCATCGACCGGCGGGATGTCCGAAATGATGGCATGATACTGACTGCGTACTTCGACATAGAAGTCCACGACAGGAAGAAGCTCAGTTTCGTCCACACCACCGACCCTAAGACGGTGAAGCGCACTATTGCCTAGTACAAGAATTGGCTGTCATCAGAAGAAAGTGGGGTTCAAGTTTGTGGGACTCAACCTCGAGTATAGCCGAGATCACCGCAGTATCGCCATGCTGCAACTCTCCATGAAGGAGCACGTCCTCATTTACCAGCCTTTTTGCGAGAAGGGGGTGATGGGAAGAGGTACATGTGGCTGTCATTTTGTTCTGGAGCCATTTGTTTGCAAAAGTTCTTGCTACTTTATTTGTCTGAATTCATTTTCATGCAGGTGGGGCAAAAGAATTAGGTCGCTCTTTCGTGACTTTCTCGTGAACCACCAGATAACATTTACTAGTGTTGACACTAGGTCTAACACTGGCTTGCTTACCCAGCACGACTATCGGAATTTTCATCCCAAAGGAGTACATAGTGGACATCCAGTATATTTACTGGATCCCAGAGACGAGTGGCAGCAGGACTAGGATGGTCGATCTTGCCTCCAATCTCATCGACCCGTGGTATGCTGACATGAAGAACAAATTCCCGAGATGTTGGTGGAGGCGTATAGGACACGATTACTAGGAGGATAAGCCGCTTTCTGAACCTAACCTGAAATACACTGCTATTGACATGTACGTCAGCCACGAGTTGTACCGCCAGATCACAGTGTTTCTTTCCAGGCAACGCACCCTTGAACCACCACCAAGGCAAGTGGTTTACCGCAGATACCAGGATGGAGAGGAATCTAACAGCTGGGGCAAGCGCCCGAAGACATCCTGGGATCGGTCGCCTTCTCCGCCAATCATTCCAACAGGCTGGGATGTCCAGTTTTAGTGCATGATTGTTGTGTTTGTATGGGAATATTATATTTACAAAAACATGTTTTTTCACATGTACAATGTGTGAGCACTTCCGAACTGTTGTGTATTACCTTTTTGAACTATAATCTGGGTGTGTTTATGACTCTAACCTTCGTTATAACAGCAATTATGTCTTTGACACTACAGCCAAGCACGATGTGCGGAGTTTGCTAGCATCTTATATTATTAATGTGGCCTTAGATTGTGCCCGTTTGTGGACAACGACATCTGGTCTTTTGGATCCCACCACAATCTCAGGTTGCTATGTTTAGTAATACTCCCTCCATCCCAAGGCTTAAGGCCTATTTTTTTAAAATAAGGTCAAGACATGGAAAGTTTAGCCAAACTTTTAGAAAATTCAAGCCACGGAAATTTAATCCAGGCGCTACATGGCAGTTATGGATGCTACCGCATGCAAAGGACAAAATTTGCACAGCGTAGGGCTGCGGGGTCGGGAGGCCCTTCGTTAAAAGGGGAGGAGGAGGAGGGTTGGGGGGGGGGGGGGGGTAAATCGTATTTACCATTACTACGGTCTTTACTTACCCCGAAGCAAGTTTGACCGGTCAAGCACCATCGGTTTCAACATTGCAGGGATACAATTGCGTGGTCATGCCAGGAAGGAAGGGTGTGTGTGCGACTTGGTGATGGCGTGGGGATCGAGATGGCGGAGAAACCGATACTATGAGAACCCACGGAGTCCACCCGTCCCGTTGCCGCTTTGTAGCGGGTGCACAGTGCTGATGCGATGTAACTGTGACTTGACAGAACGTAGAGGTAAATTAATTTTTCATCATCAATATGCTCCGTGGAATTTATTCATGATCGTTTTGCCAACATGATCAAACAAGTATGAAACACAGACACACGCATGCACACAAAGACATTTTTTCCGGTCCAACACACCACATATAGTCTCATGTTCTAGAAACGATAGAAACAACTTAAAATTATTAGCTGTCGTAGGAGGCAGCAAGGTCACTTCTTGGCCGTCTTGGAGCGATGGATCCCGATCCCGAAGGATGGGGATACAAGGCCAGTCCTGACATACTCCCTCAGGAATTTTCCATACGCATTGTGCTTAGCCTTGGTCGCTGGCTTGTGTGAAGATTTGGGGATTTTACCGATGCCAACCGTACGCAGAATCATGCTGGCAATCTTTGGGTTGACTCTTTTTCTACAGAAGGGGCACCTGAGCTCCCCACTTAGAGTGCAGAATGGGACCTTACCTCTCTTGATACTCTTCAAGACATGGCGGATCTTGTCGTCCCTGTACTCCTTGTCAGAGTCCACCTCACTTGAATCAACCTGTAATGTGCAAAAAATGCAAAAGAAATGAGAAAAATAAATTTACTTAGTCTACTTGTTCTCAAAAATCGCATAAACTAGTAGTGCATTTATCGGTCATGCATAGATATTCGAACAACCATTTCAAGTTACTTTGAAAACCGAAGCATAATTTTATAGGTTTATTACAGCTGTATCCACAACTCAATCTTAAATCTAGAATGTGGAGTAATTCAGAACAGACTAAATCTCTGCATGCAGCAGGTTGATGGTGCATCTGATCATGATCGGTAGAATAAGGAGTACTTGAACAGATTTAGTACTAGTACATCTACAGCCCGACTAGAAAATATGAACAGTAAACTAGAAAGATGGAGAAATAAAAGTACCTCCGGGTATACGAGTGGTACGTGCTCGTCGAACTCCTCGCCCTCATAGGGGGCTCCGAAGCCTTCTGCACCCGCGAACACATAGTCCTCACAAGGGTCAAAATGGACATCCTCCTCGCCCTGGGCTGCATGCATCTCCTCTATATCTGCGGCGGGAGGCGCCGCATCGCCCGTGGCAGGCACAGGCAGCCCGACATCAACACCCGAAGACTCACCTACAAGCACTCGCTTCATGGCGTCGGAAGGGAGAAGGTGGTTGTTCGGCCTCGAGTTGTACGGTGAGGTTTGTGGGTTATGCTAGATCAGGGAGATTGGGTCAATGCGTGGGAGGGAGACTATGCAAAGGAGTAGGTTTTAAAGACGGGGCATTGTTAAGTCTCCTCCTGGGGCCCTCCGCCTTGATGCTCAATTGGTGCCCCGATAGCTAGCTATTCGGCTTCTGGCTGACGCGTGGACGTTTCGTGTCGTGGGCCCTAGCTAGAAGTGAGATTCCAGGCGCGGTACTGTGAGGCCCGTTCCCGTTTGCAACTGGAGAAGTAGTAGGCTTATCATAGGCATAACATGACCACTCGACGGATTCTTTAACCTATGGCTCGATCAATTGCTTCTCGTAGAAGGTTCAAAAGAAGGGACGCCTAAAAACACTATGGTTATAGCATGGCTAGCCAGACCCGTGTGTTGTCACGCTCTAATGCGAAGGGTACGACCCGTGCAGAGGATGCATCATTCGAACCCCGCTGACACTAAATTATAGTGCACCGTACTTGTGCCATGGTGGACGCGTTGCAACCGGTTAGACGAGCGTGCCTAAACATTTCCCCCTTGCTGGACTAGAAAACACACACATTTTTTATATTTTTATCTACCCTCGTGTATATAAATACAAATAGTTTATAATTTTTAGAGAATAAAATGAAATACATAGATACGCATATACGAAAATTATACGCCTTTGTAACCTTTCCTTCTATTTGATTATGGAAGTAAAGTATCAGTGGCAAACTCGTTATTTCACGTGGATAGAGAGGTCTGTCTCTCTCCACACACACACAAGGGGAGGGGGATATCTTGCCCGTTAGATCATAGAGGATCAACGTTGGGTGGGCACGATCCGCGTACCAACCAATGTGAGGATGAGTTATCATGAGACGGGGAAAACCGAGTACTACCATTTTCATATCAACCATAGACGCAACACACACACTAGACCTCCCGCTCACTGTCCAGAACGTGGATCCACTATGCGGATTGAGACCAAACCTGGCACCTAGCTCCCTCTCGGAATTCTAAGCAACTTCTCCAACTATAGATTCTATGGTTCCAAGAAGAAATCTAGTGTTTCCATTTACCGACTCCGAAAAACCGCCGATTCTGCAAAGGAGGTGCGAGAATTGAGAACGCCCTAGGACCCGAGGCAATTTACACGCATGCTACATTGTGGCGGACTGCCATCCCCGGGAGGTTGGTACTCATCCCGTGGTGCAAGCATATACTGTATTTTTCCCGAGTTACGCCCCGGTAATTGCGGTTTCTAACTATAGGTACCCTAGAAATGGCCCTCAATTTTCGAGAAAAAATGTTTTGGCGTGCCCCATGGGGTACCTAGGCTGGGCACGTGCCTAGGTTCAAGGTTGCAATGGACCTCGTGTGCCTCCGCGCGCCGGCGGGTTTGCCAATTTTGCCCACCCTCGAACCCCAGCAATGGGAAATTCATCAAAACTCAAAAAAAATATGAAACCAGCTCGAGTAGCCCTTGTGTTTCACCCACTACCAACATAAAATCATAAACAAGACAAACGAGGAATTTTGGCACACGACGCACCCCCTGGATGGCTATCGAGTAGGAGTTAACATGGGTTTCAACCCTAGACCTCCCCCTCACTGCCCAGAACGTGGATCCACTACGCGGATTGATCCCAAACCCGACACCTAGCTCCCTCTCGGCATTATAAGCAACTTATCCAACTAGAGATTCTAGGTTTCCATGAAGAAATCCAGAGTTTCCATTTATCGACTTCGAAAAACCGGCGATTCTACAAAGGAGGTGCGAGAATTGAGCAAGCCCTAGGCCCCGAGGAAATTTACATGCATGCTACATCGTGGCGGACCGCCATCCCCAGAAGGTTGTTACTCATATCATGGTGCAAGCATATACTCTATTTTTTCTGGGGTACGCCCCGGTAATTGCGGTTTCTAGCTGTAGGTACCCTAGAAATGACCCTTAATTTTCGGGAAAATGTTTTGGGGTGCTCCATGGGGTACCTAGGCTAGGCACGTGCCTAGGTTTAAGGATGCAATGGACCTTGTGTGCCTGCGCGCACCAGCGGGTTTATCGATTTGGCCCAACCCCCGAACCCCGACAATGAATTCATCAAAAATCAAAAAAAATATGAAACCAGCTCGAGTAGACCTTATGTCTCACCCACTACCAACATAAAATCATAAACAAGACAAACCTGGACTTTTGGCACATGGCGCACCTCCCGGATGGCTATCGAGTAGGAGTTAACATGGCTTTCAACCCTAGACCTCCCCCTCACTGCCCAGAACATCGATCCACTACGCGGATTGAGCCCAAACCTAGCACCTAGCTCCCTCCGGCATTCTAAGAAACTTCTCAAACTATAGATTCCAGGGTTCAATGAAGAAATCCAGAGTTTCCATTTACTGACTCCGAAAAACCGGCGATTCTCCAAAGGAGGTGCGAGAATTGAGCACTCCCTAGGCCTCGAGGTAATTTACACGCATGCTACGTCGTGGCGGACCACCATCCCCGAGAGTTTGGTACTCATCTCATGGTGCAAGCATATACTATATTTTTCCCGAGTTACGCCCCGGTAATTGCGGTTTCTAACTTTATGTACCATAGAAATGGCCCTCAATTTTCGAGAAAAATGTTTTCGGGTGCCCCATGGGGTACCTAGGCTGGGCACGCTAGGTTCAAGGTTGCAATGGACCTCGCGTTCCTGCGCGCGCCGGCGGGTTTGCCGATTTTGCCAACCCCCCGAACCCCGAAAATGATAAATTCATCAAAAATCAAAAAAATATTAAATCAGCTCGCGTAGCCCTTGTGTGTCACCCACTACCAACATAAAATCATAAACAAGAAAAACCAGGACTTTTGGCACACGGCTCACCCCACGGACGGATGGCTATCGAGTAGGAGTTAACATGGCTTTCAATCCTAGACCTCCCCCTCACTGCCCAGAACGTGGATCCAGTGCGCGGATTGATCCCAAACCGGCGCCTAGCTCCCTCTCGGCATTCTAAGCAACTTCTCCAAATAGAGATTCCAGGGTTCCATAAACAAATCTAGAGTTTCCATTTACCAACAATGAAAAAACGACGATTCTGCAAAGGAGGTGAGAGAATTGAGCGCTTCCTAGGCCCCGAGGCAATATACACGCATGATGCGTCGTGGCGGACTGCCATCCCCAGGAGGTTGGTGATACTTCATAAATGTATCTATAATTTTTTCTAGGACTAACCTATTAACAAGATGCCTTAGTGCCAGTTGCCTATTTTTGGTTTGAGAAAGCTAGTAAGGAAATATTCTCGGAATTGGACGGGACAAAAACCAAAGTCAATATTTTACCGGAGAGAACATAGAGACCGAAGGGCAGCGGAAGGAGGGCCATGAGGTGGCCACACCCTCGGGCCTCGCGGGCACCCCGCTAGGGCGCGCGGCCACCTGGTGTGGGCCCCTCGGGCGGCCCCTGCCTTTTCACCTATAAAGTCATCCCGATGCAGAAAACCTAAGCACCCGATCAGATCTCCACGAAACAGTCTGTAGTCGCTGCCATCATTGAACCTAGACTGGGGGATCTAAAGTTCTTATCCGCACCCTGCTAGAGGGGAGAGATCAACCCGGAGGCCTTCTTCATCACCATGCCAGCCTCCGGTATGATGCGTGAGTAGTTCACCCTTCGACTATGGGTCCATATAGTATCTAGATGGTTGTTTCTCCTCATTTGTGCTATCATGTTTAGATCTTGTGAGCTCCATTCATGATCAAGATCATCTATTTCTAATCATACATGTTGTGTTTGTAGGGATTCGATGGATATTGAGATACTATGTCAGATTGATTATTCATTCTATCATGTCTGTGTTATTGTGATCTTGCATGATCTTCATTGCTAGTAGCTAGCTTGGCCAAGTAGATGCTTGTGACTCCAAGAGGGAGTATTTATGCTCGAAAGTAGGTTCATGCCTCTAGTAATCTGGGGAAGTGACATAAATCTCTAAGACTGTAGATGTGTTGTTTCTACTATGGAGAAAACAACAATCTTTTGTTCATGGAATAATTGTATTGTTTACTTTACACACATTACTTAATATCGGAAGGGGTTCGTACGATAACCTGAAGGTGGATTATTAGTTATAGATGCAGTTGGATTACGGTCTATGTATATTGTTGTACTGCCCAAGCAAATATCGTAGGAGTCATGATGTCTAGTATTTGCATTGTTATGCTTGCTTAGTCTGTCAATTGCCCCGCTGTAATTTGTTCACCCAACATATTATCTATCTTAAGGATAACACCTCTAGTGAACTGTGGACCCCGGTCCATTCGTTTACCATTGATACATCATCTACTATTACCGTTTACTTTCTACAACCAACTATTGCCTTCCACACTATATGTTTAATCCTTTGTTTTAGCAAACCAGTGAGATTGACAACCTCACTATAAGTTGGGGCAAAGTCTTGAGTTCGTGCTGTGCAAGATTCCAAGTTGTTAGCAACACCTTGGAGTTTTTTCCTTGCTCCTACTGGTTCGATAACCTTGGTTTCATAATTGCAGGAAAACTTGCTGATGTGCTCATCACACCTTTCTCTTGGGGTCTCCAAACGAGGCTCTACAGTCAACTGAGCCACCATCAATATTTTCTAGCGTTGTTGCCGAGGAGTTAAGGACAACTTTGCAATGGGAGTCTCTCACAACCATTCTCTTTATTCTTTTTTTGTTTTGCTTAGTTTCTTTTTCTTTGTTTTGCTTGTTTCTTTCTTTCTTTCAAAATACAAAAAAATTTAGTTTTGTTTGGTTTGTTTTTTCTTATCATAAACACAAAAATTAGTTCCTACTCTAGTTTCTACTGTTGTTGACTTGCTCCAGTTTTGCAAAAATGAACACTGCTGAGAACACCAAGTTGTGTGACTTCACTAGCACAATCAAAAATGATTTCCTTTGCACACCCATTGCTCCACCTGCTCCCAATGCCACCTTTTATGAAATTAAACATGTTTTGTTGAATCTTGTTATGAAAGAGCACTTTTCTGGTGCTAGTTCTGATGTGCTGATGCTCACCTTAATAACTTTGTTGAACTTTGTGAGATGCAAAAATATAAGGATGTAGATGGAGATATTACTAAGCTCAAATTTTTTCCTTTCTTTTTGAGAGGAAAATCTAAAGACTGGTTGCTAACCTTGCCTAGAAATAGTATTGATTCTTGGATTAAATGCAAAGATGCTTTTATTGGAAAATTCTATCCTCCTGCTAAGATTATATCTATGAGAAGTGAAATAATGAAATTTAAAAAACTTGATAATGAACATGTTTCTCAAGCTTGGGAAAGAATGAAATCTTGGGTAAAGAATTGTCCCACTCATGGACTGGCTACTTGGATGATTATCCAAACTGTTTATGCAGGACGAAATTTTTCTTCAGGAAATCTATTGGATTCTGCCGTTGGAGGCACCTTTATGACCATTACATTGGGTGTTGCAACGAAGCTCCTTGATAATATGATGGTTAATTATTCTGAATGGCACATTGAGAGAGCTCCACATGGTAAGAAGGTAAATTCGCTTGAAGAAACCTCCTCCTTGAGTGATAAAATTGATGTTATCATGTCTATGCTTGTTAATGGAAAAGCTCATATTGATCCAAATAATGTTCCTTTAGCCTCTTTGGTTGCTCAAGAAGATCAAGTTGATGTGAACTTCATTAGAAATAATAATTTTGGCAACAATGCTTATGGTAATAAGAATTAGGTTGCTCTTTGGTGACTTTCTCGTGAACCACCAGATAGCATTTACTAGTGTTGACACCAGGTCTGACACTGGCCTGCTTACCCATCCCGACTATCGGAATTTTCATCCCAAAGGAGTACAGAGTGGACATCCAGGATATTTACTAGATCCTAGGGACGAGTGGCAGCAGGACTGGGATGGCCGATCTTGCCGTTGATCTCATCGACCCGTGGTACGCTGACATGAAGAACAAATTCCCGAAATGTTGGTGGAGGCATTTAGGGCACGATTACTGGGTGGATAAGCCGCTGTCTGCACCTAACCTGAAGTACGCTGCTATTGACGGGTATGTCAGCCACGAGTTGTACTGCCAGATCAAAGTGTTTCTTTCGAGGCAACGCACCCTTTAACCACCACCAAGGCAAGTGGTTTACCATAGATACCAGGGTGGAGAGGAATCTAACAGCTGGGGCAAGCGCCCAAAGACAAACTGGGATTGGTCGCTTTCTCTGCCAATCATTCCAACAGGATGGGATGTCTAGTTTTAGTGCACGATTGTTGTGCTTGTATGGGGATTGTTATGTTTACAAAAACATGTTCTTTCACAAGTATAATGTATGATAGCTATGTGTGAGCACTTCCAAACTGTTCTGTATTACCTTTTCAAACTATAATCTGGGTGTGTTTATGACTCTAACCTTCGTTATAACAGCAATTCTGTCTGTGACACTACAGCCAAGCATGATGTGCCTAGTTTTCTACCATCTTATATTATGAATGTGTCCTTAGATTGTGCCCGTTTGTGGACAATGGCATCTGGTCTTGTGGATCCCACCACAATCTTAGGTCGCTATATTTAGTAATGCTCCCTCCATCCCAAGGTTTAAGGCCTATTTTTTGAAAGGTCAAGACACGGAAAGTTTAGCCAAACTTTTAGAAAATTCAAGCCATGGAAAGTTAACCCAGGCGCTGCATGGCAGTTCTGGATGCTGCTGCATGCAAAGGGCACACACAGAATTTGCACAGCGTAGGGCTGCAGGGTCGGGAGGCCCTTCGTTAAAAGGGGAGGGGGAGGGCTGGGGAGGGTAAATCGCATTTACCATCACTACGGTCTTTACTTACCCCATCGGAAGTTTGACCGGTCAAGCACCATCGGTTTCGATATCGCATGGCTACGATTGCATGGTCTTGCCGGGCAGGAAGGGTGTGCGTGCGACTTGGCGATGGCGTGGGGATCGAGATGGTGGCGACACGAATACCGTGAGAACGCGCCACGGAGTCCACCCGTCCAGTTGCCACTGTGTAGCGGGTGCGCAGTGCTGACGCGATGTAACTGTGACTTGACAGAATGTAGAGGTAAATTAATATTTCATCATCAATATGCTCCGCGGAATTTATTCATGATCGTTATGCCAGCATGATCAAACAAGGATGCAACACAGACACACGCACATACACAAAGACATTGCGTCTAGTCCAACACACCACATATAGTATGATGTTCTAGAAACGACAGAAACAACTTAAAATTATTAGGTGTCATAGGAGGCAGCAAGGTCACTTCTTGGCTGGCTTGGAGCGACGGATCCCGATCCCGAAGGATGTGAATACAAGGCCGGTCCTGACGTACTCCCTCAGGAATTTTCCATATGCAGTTTTCTTAGCCTTGGTCGCTGTCTTGTGTGAAACTTTGGGGCTTTTACCGATGCCAACCACATGCGGAATCATGCTACCAATCTTCGGGTTGACTCTTTTGCTACAGAAGGGGCACCGAGCTCCCTACTTAGAGTGCGGAAAGGGACCTTACCGCTCTTAATACTCTTCAAGACATGGTGGATCTTGTCGTCCCTGTACTCCTTGTCAGAGTCCACCTCACTTGAATCAACCTGTAATCTACAAAAAATGCAAAAGAAATGAGAAAAATAAATTTACTTAGTCTACTTGTTCTCAAAAACGCACAAACTAGTAGTGCATTTACCGGTCATGCATAGATATTCGAACAACCATTTCAAGTTACTTTGAAAACCACAACATAATTTTATAGGTTTATTACGGCTATCTCCACAACTCACTCCTAAATCTAGAATGTGGAGTAATTCAGAATAGACTAAATCTCTGCATGCAGTGGGTTGTATGGTGAATCTGATCATGATCGGTAGAATAAGGAGTACTTGAACATATTCAGTACTTGTACATCTACAACCCAAGCATAAAATATGAACAGTGAACTAGAAAGATGGATAAATAAAAGTACATCCTGGTACACGAGCGGAACGTGCTCGTCGAACTCCTCGCCCTCATCAGGGGCTCCGAAGCCTTCTACACCCACGAGCACATAGTCCTCATAAGGGTCGAACTGGATGTCCTCCTCGCCCTGGGCTGCATGCATCTCCTCTATATCTACGGCGGGAGGGACCGCATAGCCCATGGAAGGCGCAGGCAGCCCAGCGGCAACACCCGAAGACTCACCTACAAGCACTCGCTTCATGGCCTAGGAAGGGAGAACGTGGTTGTTCGGCCTCGAGCTGTATGGTGAGGTTTGTGGGTTTTGCTAGATCAGGGAGAATGGGTCAATGCGTTGGAGGGAGACGATGCATAGGAGTACGTTTTAAAGAGGGGGCATTGTTAAGTCTCCTCCTGGGGCCCTCCGCCTCGAGGCTTAATTAGTGGCCCGGTAGCTAGATATTCGGCTTCTGGCTGATGCGTGGATGGTTCGTTTCATGGTCCCTAGCTAGAAGTGAGATTGCAGGCGTGGTACGATGAGGCCCGTTCCCGTTTGCAGCTGGAGAAGTAGTAGGCTTTTCATAGGCGCAACATGACCACTCAACGAATTCTTTAACCTATGGCTCGATCGATTGCTTCTCGTAGAAGGGTCGAAAGGAGGGACGCCTAAAACACTATGGTTAAGGAATGGCTAGCCAGACCCGTGTGTTGTCACGCTCTAATGTGAAGGGTACGACCCATGTAGAGGATGCATCGTTCGAACCCTGCTGACACGAAATTACAGTGCACCGTACATGTGCCATGGTGGACGCGTTACAACCGGTTCGACGAGCATGCCGCCGCGTTTCCCCCTCGCTGCACTAGAAAATACACACATTTTTTTATATTTTTATCTACCCTCGTGTATATAAATCCAAACAGTTTATAATTTTCAGAGAATAAAAGGAAATACATAGAAACGCATATACGAAAATTATACGCCTTTGTAACCTTTCCATATATTTGATTATGGAAGTAAAGTATCGGTAGGAAACTTGTTATTTCACGTGGATAGAGAGGTCCGTATCCACACACACACACACACACACACACAGAGAGAGAGAGAGGGGAGGGGGCTATCTTGCCTGTTATATCATAGAGGATCAACATTGGGTGGGCACGATCCACGTAGCAACTAAAGTGAGGACGAGTTGTCATGAGAGGGGGAAAACCGAGTACTACCATTTTCATATAAACCCTAGACGCAACACACACACACACATGACCTCCCCCTCACTGCCCAGAACGTGGATCCACTGCGCGGATTGAGCCCAAACCTGGCACCTAGCACCCTATCGGAATTCTAAGCAACTTCTCCAACTATATATTCCAGGGTTCCATGAAGAAATCCAGATTTTCCATTTACCAACTCCGAAAAACTGGCGATTCTGCAAAGGAGGTGCGAGAATTGAGCGCGCCCTAGGCCCCGAGGCAATTTACACGCATGCTACATCGTGGCGGACCGCCATCCCCGGGAGGTTGGTACTCATCATGTGGTGCAAGCATATACTATATTTTCCTGAGTTATGCCTCGGTAATTGCGGTTTCTAACTATAGGTACCCTAGAAATGGCCCTCAATTTTCGAGAAGAAATGTTTTGGGGTGCCCCATGGGGTACCTAGGATGGGCACGTGCCTAGGTTCAAGGTTGCAATGGACCTCGTGTGACTGCGCGCGTCGGCGGGTTTGCCGATTTTGCCGACCCCCGAACCCCGGCAATGGGAAATTCATCAAAAATCAAAAAAAATATGAAACCAGCTCGAGTAGCCCTTGTGTGTCACCCAATCCCAACATAAAATCATAAAAAAGACAAACCAGAAATTTGGCATGCAACGTACCCCCTGGATGGCTATCGAGTAGGAGTTAACATGGCTTTCCACCCTAGACCTCCCCCTCACTGCCAAAACGTGAATCCACTGCGCGGATTGAGCCCAAACCCGATACCTAATTCCCTCTCGGCATTCTAAGCAACTTATCCAATTAGAGATTCCCGGGTTCCATGAAGAAATCCAGAGTTTCCATTTACCTACTCCGAAAAAACGGCGATACTGCAAAGGAGGTGCCAGAATTGAGCACGCCCTAGGCCCCGAGGAAATTTACACGCATTCTATGTCGTGGCGGACCGCCATCCCTAGGAGGTTGGTACTCATCTCATGATGCAAGCATATACTGTATTTTTTCCGAGGTACGCACCGGTAATTGCGGTTTCTAGCTATAGGTACCCTAGAAATGGCCCTCAATTTTTGGGAAAAAATATTTTGGGGTGCCCCATGGGGTACCTAGGCTAGGCACGTGCCTAGGTTCAAGGTTGCAATGGACCTCACGTGCTTGCACTTGCCGGCGGGTTTGCCAATTTTGCCCATCCCCCAAACCCCGACAATTTGAAATTCATCAAAAATCAAAAATATATGAAACCAGATTGAGTAGCCCTTGTGTGTCACCCACTACCAACATAAAATCATAATGAAGACAAACCTGGACTTTTGGCACATGGCGCACCCCCAGATGGCTATCGAGTAGGAGTTAACATGGCTTTCAACCCTAGACCTCCCCCTCACCGCCTAGAACGTGGATCCACTGCGCGGATTGAGCCCAAACCCGGCACCTAGCTCCCTCTCGGCATTCTAAGCAACTTCTCCAACTATAGATTCCAGGGTTCAATGAAGAATTCCAGACTTTCCATTTACTAACTCTGAAAAACCGGCAATTCTGCAAAGGAGGTACGAGAATTGAGTGCCGTAGTCCGCGAGGAAATTTACACGCATGCTACGTCGTGGCGGACCGCCATCTCCGGGAGTTTGGTACTCATCTCGCGGTGCAAGAATATACTGTATTTTCTCGAGTTACACCCCGGTAATTGCGGTTTATAACTATAGGTACCCTAGAAATGGCCCTCAATTTTCGAGAAGAAATGTTTTGGGGTGCCCCATGGGGTACCTAAGATGGGAACGTGCCTAGGTTCAAGGTTGCAATGGACTTCGTGTGCATGCGTGCGCCGATGGGTTTGCCGATTTTGCCCACCCTCGAACCCCGGCAATGGGAAATTCATCAAAAATCAAAAAAATATTAAACCATCTTGAGTAGCCCTTGTGTGTCACCAGCTACCAACATAAAATCATAAACAAGACAAACTAGAACTTTTGGCACGGGACATACCCCTGGATGGCTATCGAGTAGGAGTTAGCATGGCTTTCAACCCTAGACCTCCCCCTCACTGCCCAAAATGTGGATCCACTGTGAGGATTGAGCCCAAACCCGGCACCTAGTTCCATCTCGGCATTCTAAGCAACTTCTCCAATTAGAGATTCTAGGGTTCCATGAAGAAATCCAGAGTTTCCATTTACCTACTACAAAAAATCGGCGATTCTGCAAAGGAGGTGCGAGAATTGGAGCACGCCCTAGGCCCTGAGGAAATTTACACGCATTCTACGTCGTGGCGGACCGCCATCCCCAGGAGGTTGGTACTCATCTCATGGTGCAAACATGTACTGTATTTTTTCCGAGGTACGCCCCGGTAATTGCGGTTTCTAGCTATAGGTACCCTAGAAATGGCCCTCAATTTTCGGTAAAAAATGTTTTGAGGTTCCCCATGGGGTACCTAGGCTAGGCACATGCCTAGGTTCAAGGTTGCAATGGACCTCGCGTGCCTGCGCTTGCTGGCGGGTTTGCCAATTTGGCCCACCCCCCGAACCCCGGCAATAGGAAATTCATCAAAAATCAAAAAATATGAAACCAGCTCGAGTACCCCTTGTGTGTCACTCACTACCAACATAAAATCATAATCAAGACAAACCTGGACTTTTGGCACATGGCGCACCCCCGGATGGCTATCGAGTAGGAGTTAACATGACTTTCAACCCTAGACCTCCCCCTCACCGCCCAGAACGTGGATCCACTATGCGGATTGATCCCAAACCCAACACCTAGCTCCCTCTCGGCATTCTAAGAAACTTCTCCAACTATAGATTCTAGGGTTCAGCAAAGAAATCTAGAGTTTCCATTTACTGACTCTGAAAAACCGGCGATTCTCCAAAGGAGGTGCGAGAATTGAGCGCGCCGTAGGCCCCGAGGCAATTTACACGCATGCTACGTCGTGGAGTCCCAGCATCCCCGGGAGTTTGGTACTCATCTCGTCGTGCAAGCATATACTATATTTTTCCCGAGTTACGCCCCAGTAATTCCGGTTTCTAACTGTAGGTACTGTAGAAATGGCCCTCAATTTTCAGGAAATATATTTTGCGGTGCCCCATGGGGTACCTAGGCTGGGCACGTGCTAGGTTCAAGGTTGCAATGGACCTCGCGTTCCTGCGCACGCCAGCAGGTTTGCCGATTTTTTCTGCCTCCCGAACCCCGAAAATGAGAAATTCATCAAAAATCAAAAAAAATATTAAACTAGCTCGCGTAGCCCTTGTGTGTCACCCACTACTAACATAAAATCATAAACAAGACAAACCGGGACTTTTGGCACACGGCCTACCCGCCGGATGGCTATTGAGTAGGAGTTAACATGGCTTTCAACCCTAGACCTCCCCCTCACTGCCCAGAACATGGATCTACTATGCGGATTGAGCCCAAACCTGGCGCCTAGCTCCCTCTCGGCATTCTAAGCAACTTCTCCAACTAGAGATTCCAGGGTTCCATGAACAAATCCAGAGTTTCCATTTACCGACTCCAAAAACCGGTGATTCTGCAAAGGAGGTGAGAGAATTGAGCGCGCTCTAGGCCCCGATGAAATTTACACACATGCTACGTCATGGTGGACCGCCATCCCCGGGAGGTTGGTGATACGTCATAAACGTATCTATATTTTTTGATGTTCCATGCTTGCTTAGTATCAACTTTGCTATGTTTTGTCTACACTTTGAGGTATTCTTATACATTTTCTTGGACTAACCTATTAACAAGATGTCATACTGCCAGTTGCCTATTTTTTGCTGTTTTTTTTCAGAAATGCTAGTAAGGAAATATTCTCGGAATTGGACGAGACAAAAGCCAAAGTCAATATTTTACCGTAGAGAACACAAAGACCGAAGGGCAGCCGAAGGGGGCCACGAGGTGGTCACACCCTAGGGTCACACGGTCACGCCTAGGGCGTGCTTCCACCTGGTGTGGGCCCCTCGGGTGGCCCCTGCCTCGCCTCTTTGCCTATAAAGTCACCCTGATGTAGAAAACCTAAGAACCCGATCAGATCTCCATGAAACAGTCTATAGCCGCCGCCACCATCGTCCCTAGATCGGGGGGGGGGGGGGGATCTAAAGTTCTTCTCCGCACCGTGCCAGAGGGGAGAGATCATCCCGGAGGCCTTCTTCATCACCATGCCAGCCTCCGGTATGATGCGTGAATAGTTCACCCTTCGACTATGGGTCCATATAGTAGCTATATGATTGTTTCTCCTCCTTTGTGCTATCATGTTTAGATCTTGTGAGCTCTGTTCATGATCAAGATCATCTATTTGTAATCATACATGTTGTGTTTGCAGGGATCCGATGGATATTCAGATACTATGTCATATTGATTGTTGATTCTATCATGTCTGTGTTATTTGTGATCTTGCATGCTCTCTATTGCTAGTATCTATCTTGGCCAAGTAGATGCTTGTGACTCCAAGAGGGAGTATTTATGCTCGATAGTAGGTTCATGCCTCTAGTAATCTGGGGAAGTGACAGAAATCTCTAAGGTTGTAGATGTGTTGTTGCTACTATGGAGAAAACAACAATATTTTGTTCATGGAACAATTGTATTGTTTACTTTACACACATTGCTTAATGCAATTATCCGTTGCTTGCAACTTAATACTGGAAGGGGTTCGGACGATAACCTGAAGGTGGATTATTAGTCATAGATGAAGTTGGATTACGGTCTATGTATAATGCCCAATCAAATCTCGTAGGAGTCATGATGTCTAGTATGTGCATTGTTATGCTTGCTTAGTCTGTCAATTTCCCCGCTGTAATTTGTTCACCAAGCGTGTTATCTATCTTAAGGAGAACACCTCTAGTGAACTAAGGACCCCGGTCCATTCCTTTACCATTGATACATCATCTACTATTACCGTTATCTTTCTACTAGCAACTATTACCTTCCACACTATACGTTTAATCCTTTGTTTTTAGTAAACCAGTGAGATTGACAACCTCACTGTAAGTTGGAGCAAAGTCTTGAGTTCGTGTTGTGTAGGATTCCAAGTTGTTAACAACACATTGGAGTTGTTTCCTTGCTCCTACTATTTTGATAACCTTGGTTTCATAACTGAAGGAATAAAATTTGTTGTGCTCATCACACCATGCTCTTGGGGTCTCCAAATGAGGCTCTACAGTCAACTGATCCACCATCAAGATTTTCTTGCGCTGTTGCCGGGGAGTTAATGATAGCTTTGCAAGGGGAGTCTCTCACAACCATTATCTTTACTTTGTTTCTGTTTTGCGTAGTTTCTTTTGTTTGTTTCTTTCTTTCAAAAATACAAAAAAAATTAGTTTCATTTGGTTTGGTTTTTCTTATCATAAACACACAAAAAATAGTTTGTACTCTAGTTGCTACTGTTGTTGACTTGCTCCAGTTTTGCAAAAATGAACACTGCTGAGAACACCAAGTTGTGTGACTTCACTATCACAAACAAAAATGATTTACTTTGCACACCCATTGCTCCACCAGCTCCTGATGCTACCTTTTATTAAATTAAACCTGCTTTGTTGAATCTTGTTATGAAAGAGCAATTTTCTGGTGCTAGTTTTGATGATGCTGATGCTCACCTTAATAACTTTGTTGAACTTTGTGAGATGCAAAAATAAAAGGATGTAGATGGAGATATTATTAAGCTCAAAGTGTTTCCTTCTCTTTGAGAGGAAAAGCTAAAGACTGTTTGCTATCCTTGCCTAGAAATAGTATTGATTCTTGGATTAAATGCAAAGATGCTTTTATTGGAAATTCTATCCTCCTGCTAAGATTATATCTATGAGAAGTGAAATAATGTAATTTAAACAACTTGATAATGAACATGTTGCTCAATCTTGGAAAGAATGAAATCTTGGGTAAAGAATTATCCCACTCATGGACTGATTGCTTGGATCACTACTAGGAAAAGGGACATTAGTGGTGCACCTCAAAAGGGCATCCGTGGCGCACTAGTGGTGCGCCACTAGCCTCACGCTGCGGCTATCTCTTACCCATAGCGCACTGCCCGGTGCGCTATGGTTATATGGGGATAGGCATAGCGCACTACCAGGTGCGCCACGGGTAGGTGTACAGGGTGCGCCATGGATGTGTTTTTCAAAAAACAAAAAAAATGCAAAAATACCCTTGTTTTGAATTGCAAAAGCAATCGGGTTCATGTATAGCCGCCGCTGTCGTGTTGCCTCGCCGGAGCATGGTCGTGGCCAGAACCTACCATCGCAGGGAGGTGCGGGAGGCCGTGACTGCTCTAGTCCTGGCCGCCGGCGGTTGGAGATGGAGGAAGAGAGGAAGAGAGGGAGGAAGGGATGGATGAAGAGAGGAAGAGAGGAAGAGAGGGAGGTAGAAACAGAGGGAGGTAGAGAGGAAGAGAGGGAGGAATAGAGGTCAGTGAGGAGAAGGATGCCACCGTCGGCCGTCGTCACTGCGAGGAGGGGGTGAAGGCCTCCGTCGCGCTACCATCGCTGCAAGGAGAAAGGATGCCGGAGCAAGGTGGCCAGTGAGAGGAGAAGGGGAAGGAGGAGAAGGAAAATGAGAAGGAAGAAGGAGAAGGAAAAGGGAGAAGGAGAAGGGAGAAGGAAAAGGAGAAGGAAAAGGGAGAAGGAGAAGGAAAAGGAGAGGGGTAGGTGGGCGGGGTGGTGATTCAAATTTGAATCCCGCCCAAGCTTATCCATGGCGCACTAAGTGGTGATGCGCTACGGTTAAGTTTCGTCTATTTTTTCTGCAGGAAAAAATGGTCTTTTGACCGTAACATTTTACTCTTTTCGAATTTTGAAAATGTAAATAATCGCTAAACGACCAAAGGTGGTTGCGAGCGGATGCCAAATCTCATTCTCGTCATTTTGGTATATTATACGATTTTTTTCGACATCGTATGCAAAAGTTGCGGCCATTTTACCGTGGCATGACTTTTTTGTGCAGAAAAAGTCGAAATTATTTTTTGTTAATTTTCCTACAAACTATAGCACATTACCTATCTACATATGAAAGGTTTTTATTTTTTGAAGTGTTTATCATTTTCTTTTATTTTTTGCAAAGCCTAAAAAGGCGATCCACGGGGGAGGGGGGGAGGGGGTGGAGTTTGTGCAGGGTACTTAGCCGTAGGGCACTAGGGCAAGGTGCCCTATGGCTAAGTGTACACATCCGTGGCGCACATGGCATAGTGTGCCACAGGACTTGCCACAACCGTAGCGCACATACCCCATGTGCGCTAAGGTTATGTGGCATACGGCTGGCAGGCCCCCTGGCCCACACATATCTATGGCGCACATACCCCATGTGCGCCACGGTTGTTCTAGTTACTAGTAGGGCCCTGCCCACAGGTAAGCCATTCCTATTTTACCCGTGGGGCACTTCAACCATGTGATCCATGGATGTGCGGATTACCTATAGCCCATTTCCTAGTAGTGGATGATTATCCAAACTGTTTATGCAGGAATAAATTTTTCTTCAGAAAATCTGTTGGATTCTGCTGTTGGAGGTACCTTTATGACCATTACTTTGGGTGCTGCAACGAAGCTTCTTGATAATATGATGGTTAATTATTCTGAATGGCACAATGAGAGAGCTCCACATGGTAAGAAGGTAAATTCGATTGAAGAAACATCCTCCTTGAGTGATAAAATTGATGTTATCATGTGTATGCTTGTTAATGGAAAAGCTCATATTGATCCAAATAACATTCCTTTAGCCTCTTTGGTTGCTCAAGAAGAGCAAGTTGATGTTAACTTCATTAGAAATAATAATTTTGGCAACAATACTTATGGTAATAATAATTATAGGCCTTATCCTCCTAATAATGTGTCAAGACCCGGATTTTTAATCCCAGATGCCTGTTATGCCATACATCGCAATCCCAGGATTACCATTTTTGGGAGACATAACAGATTTGGATATCACAGTACATCATCCATTACAAACCATACATAAGGTCTTACACAAATAAGGATCTCATGATCCAGTTCTTAATAAAATACAAGCAGAGGAATAATGCAATAGTAACGATAGCATAGGCGAAGCTCCATCTTCTAGGTGACAGGCAATGCTGATGATGGGAGATGATCCTTGTTATCGTAACCTTCCTGCGGTCCGTCATCCTGATAATCCTCTTCATAGTCTGGCCACGGGAATAGCCAGGTACAAAGCCATGAGTACTCTTTAAGTACTCGCAAACTAATACTAACAAGTTAAGGGGGTCTGTGTAGTAGGATACTAAGCTCTAAGGTTGTTTTGCAAAAAGCCAGATTTACCTCTACTAAGTTCAGAAGCAAGAAATTTAATTGAAAGTTTTCTAACACGTAAGTGGGAATTTTAATTTCATATCACAACTTTGTTGTGGTCAAGTCAAAATCATAATTCATTTCACAAGTCATTTTGGAAACATCTCACGGGGAAACAGTATGGCCACTCCAACTGTCCATAACCGTGGACACGGTTATTCAAATAGTTTGACACTCTGCAGAGATTTTACACTTTCACCACAACATTCGATACATCCGTCAGGAACAAATCCTGAATTCACCATACTCAGTATGCGGATAATCAATCCTAACCTTTCAATTACACGCCCTAGTATAGGCACCTCTCCTGTGAGTTTGGCCTCCCAACCATGACCAACTGTCATCTTGGGTACTACACAAGTGGAAAATCTTCACAAGGTAGCCTCAACTCAGACCTTGGCCGCGAGGGAACCCATACTAAGGTATATAAATTTCCAGTCAAGCCCTACCCATATTTTGGGTATTGTGGTTGTACGATAAAATTGGAATGGTATCGCATCCAGACAACCATCAGTTTTATAAAGGGCTAAGGCTCTTGCCTCAACATTTTCATTATCAAAATCATCTGGTGTTCGGAAACACATGTCAAAACATTTCAGTAGAATGACTCATCATTCTAAGGTTTTCATAAACATTTTCACCAAGTATTCCCATCTAAAGTTGATCAAGTTTTATACTTAGCACTAGTATCTACAAGTGGTGGTAAATACTAATGAGGGGTGATAAACAAGTGGGGATTTGCTAAGTTCAATCTCATGCCTTAGGATGACATCAAGATTATCTAACTTAGGCCAAATTTTATGCTCTTTATGCTACCTTCCAATATCCTTCTAGTATCTACAATTCACTATGTAAACTCTAAGAGAAAACTCTGATAAAGAAATAAAGTATAAGGCTTGCAAGTAAAACTAGGATTGGGTTATCAAGTAGGTATGATCACATATGCTTAAGGCATATAGTGGTCATGGTAACAAGCAAGTATTAGCTTGCATAAGTCAACTTGTGTAGTAAGGCTTGCATAAGTAGGGTATCTTGCAAGTGTTAGCTTGCCTTGTGCAGAGCAGTGGTTGAAGTTCTCCCCGGCTTCTTCCTCGTAGTATCCTCCTCGTATCCTTGGTTGATACTAGCGTCTATACATAAATACGAGGTACACAATCACCAAACAATACTTAACTATTCCCAATCATCACACAATGGTTCACACTAGATGATCTATCATCATCACTAATATTACAAGATTAAAGCACTTGTCTTATTTGTTTTATTTTTAGAAAAGTAATTTCTACTCATTGAAAAACTACTTAAGATTTAATATTCTCCAACTCAAACATGGGATCATGTTGACACATGTCATCACCATGTATTTCAGTACATGGGAATGTGATTTATAGTGCTGTCACAATTTAATAAGGTTTAACCTTTTGATTTTAATTAAATTAAGTGACTAGAAATGCCTACAGGGCATTCTTTTATTAATTGAACATTATCTATGTAAGTAAAGCCATATGTTTTTACATATTCTGAAAGGTATGATCAAATGTGATTTTTGAGAGTTGGAATCAACTCAAAAGCTTTTATGGTTGTATTTCGAAAAATATTTGAATGCAGAAAAGCTTCTACCTTGTTATTTTTACCATGGTAGATCCACAAATCTAAATGGTTTGAATCCAACGGGCTTGGATTAAGCATTTCAGTACCTTTCTAGCAAAATTGGTTTCATGCATTTTGGTTCAGTGAATCGAGCTGGGTTGATTTTTGAATCTAGGTATAGAACTATGTTTGAAATTAAATGAATAAAGCTTAATTTGAATTGTTGGGTCGCGCGGGATATTTTACTGGGCCGGACCACTACACACAGCGCGTACGCGGGCTGGTTAAGTGGGTGTCTCCACGCGTCAGTGAGACGGGGAGGGGCGAAGAGGTACGGGGCAATGTGAACCGCACGATCTAACTCTAGTCGAACAGCTACGGTTCATAGTCCACGTCGGGCAGCGCCGGCGAGACAGAACCCTAACGCGGCAGGTGGGGGTCGTGGGAGGCCCACCGGGGATCAGGCGATGGTCGGAGATGGGGGCGAATGACGAAGTCGACGACGGCGGTTCTCCTTTTACCGGCAGCTCCTCCTAGGGCGGCTCCAATCGACGGCTCCCTTCTTCTCCAGCAGCGGCAGGCTCCGGCCAAATTCCGGCGATGCGCTACTCTCCTTGCTCCGGGAGTGAGGTGGGGTGATTCTGGGTGAGAGGGGAGTGAACTGGTGTGGCGAAAACGAGCGGTGGAGGCCTCTATTTATATTGGCGGAAGGGGACCGACGGGCACGGGCTGAACTCGTCATGGTCGACGGCACAGGCAGCTACTGGCATGGGCAACGATAGGGGCAGTGCTGTGCTCCATGGCGAAGCTCAACGACACAATGGCGAGGCGTGGGGCGGTGCTAATCGGTCGGAACGTCACGGTGCTCTGAGCGGGTCCGACAGCGGTTTTAATGTCGCACAGCGCGCGTGGTCTGCGTGGTGGCGAACGGGCATGTCTGGCGGGGTGCTAGGGTGGTGGTGATCATCCCTGCAAGCGGCAAGGGCGGCGAGCGGTCTGTGGGTGCTGGTCGAGCGTGGAGCACTGGCGCGCTCTCGGCATGGTCGCAGAGAAGTTTGGCATGGGCGTATCGTGTGGTCCAGGGGCTGGCATTGCTCGGGGCTGGGACAGTGGGTGGCGGTGAACGGTGCTACATGTCCCAGAGAAGGTTGGCGAGGCTACTGCGGCCTCTAGCTCGGTGATGGGGTGGCAATTGTGCTCTCGGCATGGTTGACATTAATGGCTAGGCTTGCTCACAGTGGTGCTAAAGATTGTTAAAGAGGCTAGATGACTACTAAGGGCTAGTTGCAACCAGAGAGGGAACAAGTTAGGCCAATTTTACTGCTGCAAATAGTGTAAGATGTTTGTTTGATTTGAATCTGCAAGATGTTTGATGAAATGGCCACAAGAAGTTTAAATTTGAATTTTGGATTCAAACTTTATGGGTTTGCTAGGCACATACTAGGGAGTATCTGGTTAGTTGGATTAGTCAAGGGGCATTGGTTTGGTTGGGTTTTGAAAATGGATGATCTTCACATATGAATAACATTCAATTTTGAATTGTGATTTGAATTGGGTTGCCAAATGTTTCTGCAAGTTTGAAAGGTGGGCCTTGATTCACTTTTACTGGTTCTATCAAGGGGTGAAAAGAATTGGGAAAGTTTATGTTTGAAATCTTGGACTAGAAACACTCAAAGTGACCTAGTGAGCAAGATTGGCAAAAATGACCATTTGCTTTATTTGCTTTGTTTTTTATTTCCTTTTGATTTGTTTCGGCATGGAAATGTTTTATATGATGTTATTTTCATCTTTAAACCATTTCTTGCTATTTAGATTAATCACACAAGTCCATTCATGCATTTGTCAAATAATATCATTCACACATGCATTCATATGATTTTAATTTATCAAAGTTTTTGTTAACTCTAATTTTAGTGATTAGAGTTTGATGATCCTTGTGTTATATTTTTGGGATGTTACAAACCTTCCCCCTTAAACAAAATCTCGTCCCGAGATTTAAAAAAGGACGAAAAAGATTACCTAGGATTTAAAGAGATCGGGAAACTCCGTCCTGATGTGATCTTCGCGCTCCCAGGTAGCTTCTTCTTCAGTGTGGTTGCTCCACTGAATCTTGAGAAACTTGATGCTTGGGGTCCTGGTGGTCCTAAAAGCTTCTTCCAAAATACGGATGGGTACTTCGGGATAGGTCAGGTCATCACTGATCTCTATGGTCTGGTGATCAAGTTCTTGAAAACTTCAGTCTTCTCCGGAACTTCAAGGCACTTGCGAAGTAACGATATATGGAACACATTGTGCACTGCTAACATCTCCTCTGGAAGTTCCAATTGATATGATACTTCTCCTTGATGATTCAGAATCTTGAAGGATCCGATATATCTGGGGGCTAACTTTCCTTTCAGCTGGAAACGCTGCATTCCTTTTAAAGGCGACACTTTAAGATACACGAAATCTCCGATATTGAAAGAGAGGTCTCGACGTCTCTTGCCGGCGTAACTCTTCTGTCTTAACTGAGTGGTCTTGAGGTTCTCACGAATCTTGTGAACTTTCTATAAAGCTTCTCGTAAGATGTCCGGTCTGAAACTCTGACTATCTCCTACTTCCGACCAGTTCAAAGGGGTGCGACACTTCCTTCCATACATAAACTCAAATGGGGCCATTTGCAAACTAGCTTGGTAATTGTTGTTGTAAGAAAATTCTGCGAAAGGAAGATAGTCTTCCCATTTAGATCCATACTCTAGTACACATGCTCTCAACATATCTTCGAGTATTTGATTTACTCACTCCGTTTGTCCATCAGTCCGAGGGTGATAAGCTGTGCTGAAATCTAGTCGGGTTCCTAAACCTTCTTCGACTTTCTTCCAGAATCTCGAGGTAAACTGAGTTCCTCGATCCGATACGATGTTCTTGGGGACTCCGTGCAAACTGACGATTCTAGCGATGTATAACTCCGCTAGCTTCGAACTCTGGTATGTGGTCTTGACTGGTAGGAAGTGGGATACTTTGGACAATATGTCAACTATGACCTAGATAGAGTCATTTCCCCTACTAGAAGTAGGCAATCCAGTGATAAAGTCCATTCCAACTGAATCCCATTTCCATTTCGGAATCTGTAGAGGTTGCAACTGTCTAGCGGGTCTTTGATGTCCCGCGTTGACTCTCTGACATATATCACACTTGGCGATATAGCTTCCGATTTCTCTCTTCATCTTATGCCACCAAAATTGTTCCTTCAAATCCTGATACATCTTTGTTCCTCCGGGTGGATAGAATAAAGAGTATCATGGGCCTCTTTCAAAATCACTTCTTTCAATTCTGAATCTGCTAGTACACAAAGGCGTCCTTTGTACCACAAAACTCCTTCTTCATCTTACGTGAATCCGGGTACTTTGTCTGTACCGATACGACGCTTGATTCCGTCGATACTAGCATTTCCTTTCTGCGCCTCTTTGATCTGACAGATCAAAGTGGGTTGAATTTCTATGCTAGCCAAAAATCCTTCACTCACTAATTCCATTCGGAAATCTTCCATCTCTTTGTGCAAACTTGGTTGCTCCTTTAGAATCATGGAGTTCAAGCGACACGGTAATCTGCTAAGGGAATTTGCTACCACATTGGCTTTATCGGGGTGATATTGAATGTCTAGATCATAGTCCTTGATTAGCTCAATCCATCTTCTTTGCCTCATATTCAGCTCCTTCTGAGTGAATATATACTTTATGCTATTGTGATCCGAATAAATCTCACAACGGTTTCCCATTAGGTAATGCCTCCATGTCTTCAAGGCTAGAACTACGACTCCGACTTCGAGGTCATGGATTGGGTAGTTCTGTTCATGCTGCTTCCGTTGTCGGGATAGATAAGATATAACTTTGCCTTCTTGCATTAGCACATATCCGAGGCCGATCATGGATGCGTCACAATGCACATCAAAGGGCTTTGTGATATCCGGCATGATCAAGATTGGGGCTGAAATCAATCTACTCTTGAGTTCTTGAAAACTCGCTTCACATTTGTCTGTCCATTCAAACTTCTTGTCCTTATTCAGCAATTGGGTCATGGGTCTGGCGATACTCGAGAATCTTTCGACGAACTTGCGGTAGTATCCCGCTAATCCGAGAAATGCACGAATTTAGGTTTGAGTGGTTGGGGCTTGCCAATCTTCGACATCTTTCACATTTGCAGGGTCAACGGCAATTCCTCCGGCTGATACGATATGTCCGAGAAATCCTACCTCCTGTAACCAGAATTCACATTTGCTAAACTTGGCATACAACTGATGCTCTCTAAGGGTTCTAAGAATGGTCCATAGGTGTAGCTCATGTTCTTCTTCTGATTTGAAATAAATCAGAATGTCATCGATAAAAACAACGACAAACTTATCCAGGAAGTCCGTAAAAATCTTATTCATGAGATTCATGAAATAAGCGGGGGCATTGGTTAATCCAAAAGACATGACAGTATACTCGTATAATCCATATCTGGTGGTAAAGGCAATCTTTGGAATATCCTCTGCGCGAATGTTGAGTTGATGATAGCCAGTTCTAAGATCAATCTTAGAAAACACTTTGGCACCAGTCAACTGGTCAAACAAATCTTCGATCTTTGGCAACGGGTACTTGTTTTTGATAGTGACATCATTCAACTTCCAATAATACGTACACAGACAGTTACCTCCATCCTTCTTGTCCACGAACAAAACAGGTGATCTCCATGGTGACTCACTTGGTTGAATCAATCCAATTTCCAGCATGGCATCCAGTTGCTTCTTCAGTTCTGCTAGTTTAGTCGGGTTCATACTATATGGTCTCTGGGCTATGGGTCCGGTTCCATAGATTAGTTCAATGATAAACTCGATATCCTGATCTGGGGGCATACCGGGCAAAACATCTGGAAATACATTGGGGTATTGACAGACTATCCGGACTTAGTCAATTGTAGGCTGGGGTATACTCTTGTTGCACTTGAACTGACGAGGCAAGGTTTCACATACATGCTCGACTGATATTCTGGCTGTACAGGTCATGGTTATGGCTTTCTTGGCACATTCAATTAATCCTTTATGTTTAGACATCCAATCCATTCTTATTACTACTTCCAAACCTTTAGTTCTGAGTACTATTAGATTAGCATAAAAAGCTATAGCATGGATTCGGATAGGGATGTCTTTGCAAATTTGCCTAGCTTTGGTGGTTGAACCGGGGATTTGAACAATCATAACATGCTTCAATTTGGTTGGTTGAATATTACTAGTTCATGCAAATTCTTCAGTGACAAATGAGTGCGATGCTCAATAATCAAACAACACTCTTGCAAGTACTCAGTTAAAAGAAAACATACCCAGCACGACATCTGGCGCTTCTTGGGCTTCTTCAGCATGCATGAGAAAGAGACACTCTTGCAAGTACTGAGTTAAAAGAAAACATACCCAGCACGACATCTAGCGCTTCTTGGGCTTCTTCAGCATGCATGAGAAAGAGAAGGCCGTTGCGGTTGAGCGAATTCCCTGGGGCAAACCTCCTTCCGGGCTAAACACGACGATGTTGCTGAGCTGGGGCATTTTCATTGGGGGCTGCGGCAATCTTCTTGGGGAACTCATTGGAATAGTGACCCTTGGTTCCACATTCATAACAAATCACTTGCGACTTGTCCTTTGCTGCAACAGGCACCGCATTGCTTCTAGTCCTTGGGGCAGTGTTGGTGTTGGTGGCGGTATTGTTGTTGTTTAACTTGGGTGGGGCATGGTTTAAATTGCTAGAGTTGACGGGGTTGTTGTGGTTTACTTCGGGCCTTGGGTTTCCACGGTTGGGATAGGTCGGATGGTTCATCGGGGGTCTGTTGGTTCTCGGGGCAAATCCTGGAGATGGGTTGGGGCGATACTTTGGTGTCTAGTGGGTTCCTGGTTGATCCATCATGCGGCGCTTACAGTTCTCATTGGCTTGGTTGATCTTTCCTTCCATCTGAATGGCAGAGTCGACTTGTCAACACCCGGGTTTTTAATCCCAGATGCCTGTTATGCCATACATCGCAATCCCAGGATTACCATTTTTGCGAGACATAACAGAATTGGATACGATAGTACATCATCCATTACAAACCGTACATAAGTTCTTACACAAATAGGGATCTCATGATCCAGTTCTTAATACAACTTCAAGCAGCGGAATACGTAATAATAACGGTAGCGTAGGCGAAGCTCCATCTTCGGGGTCACAGGCAATGCTGACGATGGGAGATGATCCTAGTTGTCGTAACCTTCCTGGGGTCCATCCTCCAGGTACTCCTCTTCATAGTCTGGCCACGGGAATAGCCAGGGACAAAGCCCTGAGTACTCTTTAAGTACTCGCAAACTAATACTAACAAGTGAATGGGGTTTTTGATAATAGGACACTAGGCTCTAGGGTTATTTTGCAAAAGCCAGATTTATCTCTACTAGTTCAGAAGCAAGAGAAGCTAGTCAAAATTTTACTCCTAAGTGGGATTCTTGTATCTCATATCACAACTCTGTTGTGGTCAAGTCAAAGTCTCAATTCATTTCACAAGTCATTTTGAAAACATATGACAGGGGAAATAGTATGGCCACTCCAACTGTCCATATCCGCGGACGCGGCTATTCGAATAGTTTGACACTCTGCAGAGATTGTACACTTTCACCACAACATTCGATACATCCGTCAGGAAAAAATCCTGAATTCACCATACTCAGTATGCGGATAATCAATCCTAACCTTTCAATTACACGCCCTAGTATAAGCACCTCTCCTGTGAGTTTGGCCTCCCCACCATGACCAACTGTCATCTTGGGTACTGTACAGGTGGACAATCTTCACAAGGTAGCCTCAGCTCAGACCTTGGCCGTGAGGGAACTAATACTAAGGTATATAAGTTTCCAGTCAAGCCCTACCCAATCTTCGGGTATTGTGGTTGTACGATAAAATTGGAATGGTATCGCATCCAGACAACCATCAGTTTTATAAAGGGCTAAGGCTCATGCCTCAACATTTTCATCATCAAAATCATCTGGTGTTCGGAAACACATGTCAAAACATCTCAGTAGAATGAGCCATCATTCTAAGGTTTTCATAACCATTTTCACCAAGTATTCCCATCTAATGTTGATCAAGTTTTATGCTTAGCTCTAGCATCTACAAGTGGGGGTAAGTACTAGTGAGGGGTGGTAAACAAGGGGTGTTCTAACTAAGTTCAATCTCATGCCTTAGGATGACATCAAGATTATCTAGCTTAGGCCAAATTTTATGCTCTTTATGCAACCTTCAAATATCTTTCTAGTATCTACAATTCACTGAAGTAAACTCTAAGTAATAGCTTTGATAAAGAAATAAAGAAATAAAGTAATAATCTTGTAAGTAAAAACTAGGATTGGTTTATCAAGTGGGTAGGATCATCTATGCTTAAGGCATATAGTTGGCATGGTGACAATCAAGTATTGGCTTGCACAGTATCAGTATAAGCTTGCTACATTGCAAGTGTTAGCTTGCACATTCAACTAGTAGCACTAGGCTTGCATCAGTGTCAATATAAGCTTGCTACATTGCAAGTGTTAGCTTGCACATTCAACTAGTAGCATTAGGCTTGCATAGGTAACGTGTCTTGCAAGTGTTAGCTTGCCTTGTGCAGAGCAGTGGTTGAAGTTCTCCTCGGCTTCTTCTTCGTAGAATCCTCCTTCCTCCTCGTATCCTTGGTCGGTACTAGCGTCTATAAATAAATACGATGTACACAATCACCAAACAATACTTAACTACTTGAAATCATCACACAAAAGGGTCCTATAGATGATCTAGCATCATCACTAACATTACAAGATTAAAGCTTGGTTTAATTCCTTTTATTTTTAGAAAAGTAATTTCTACTCATTGAAAAACTACTTAAGATTTAATATTCTCCAAAACAAAACATGGGATCATGTTGACACATGTCATCACCACATATTTTAGTCCATGGGAATGTGATTTAAAGTGGTATCACAATTTAATAAGGTTTTACCTTTTTATTTTAATTAACTAAGTGGCTAGAAATGCCTATGTAGCATTCTTTTATTACTTGAACATTATTTCTGTAAGTAAACCTATATATTTTTATATATTCTGAAAGGTATGGTTGAATGAGATTTTTGAGAGTTGGAATCAACTCAAAATCTATTATGGTTTTAATTTGAAAAATGTTTGAATGCAGAAAAGCTTCTGCCTTGTTATTTTTACCAAGGATGATCTACAGATCCAAATGACTTGAATCCAACGGGCATGAATTCAGCATTCCCAAACCTTTCTAACAAAATTGGTTTCATTCAATTTGGTTCACTAAATCTACCTGGGTTGATTTTTGAAACTAGGTACATAAGTGTGTTTGAAATAAAATGGAAAAGGTTAAATTCAAATAACTGGGCTGTGCGGGAAGTGATACTGGGCCGGCCTGCTAAGCATAGCGCTTACGCGGGCTGGTTAAGTTGCTGTCCCCACGCGTCAGTGACACAGGGGGGTGCGAAGCGGTATAGGGCGATGTGGTGCATTCGATCTGGTTCTAATCCAACGGTTGAGGGTCATCGTCGACGTTGGGCAACGCCGGCGAGACAGAAACCTAGCGCGGCCAGTGGGGGTCGTCGGGGGCTCACCGGGGTTTAGGCGAGGGTCGGCGAGGCGGGCGAACGACAAAGTCGACGACGGCGAACCTCCTGGTACCGGCAGCTTCTCCTGGGGCGGCTCCAATCGCTGGCCCCCTTCTTCTCCAGCAGCGGCAGGCTCCGGTGAAATTCAGGCGAAGTGCTGCTCGCCTTGCTCCGGGAACGGGTTGGAACGATCAGTGAGAAGAGAGGAGTGAGATGGTGTTCTCAATTCTGCTAGGGGTGGCCTCTATTTATAGTCGCGACGACGAGACCGAACGGGATGGGCAGGCGATGGTAGCTTGGTGGTCTCCTGGCGATGCTCTACGGCTTTAATGCGCGTGTAGGGGCGGTGCGGTTTGGTCTGGAACGTGCGATGCTCTGCGCGGCAGAGGCGGCATCCTCGACGGCGAGCGGTGCCTACGGGGCACGGGCGGTGAAATGGGCATGTCTAGCGTGTTCCTGGGACGGTGGGGAGCATGTATGCACGCGGCGAGGGCGGCGCGCAGTCTGTGGGCTTCGGTCGAGGGTGGCGCTCTGGCGCATGCTCGGCATGGTTGATAGAGGCACGGGCGCGGCGTTCCTGGGTGCTCTGGTCAGTGTCTTCGAGGCAAGGCTGGTCGAGAGGGGGCGGTGAGGCATGGGTGATCTCCCAGACAAGGTTGGCACGTCTAGTTTCTCTCCTAGCTTGCTGTCTACATGTGGGTGGCAAGGGTGTACTCGGCTGTTCACCAATGATGGCATTGGAGAGCTCACAGTGGTGCTAGTGATTAGTTAAGTTCGTTAGATGATCTACTAAGGCTAGTGGTGTCCAGAGAGGGAATAAGTTAGGCTCAAAACACTGCACACTATAGTGTTTTGATTTGGTTTGATTTGAATCTGCAAGGTGTTTGATGAAATGGCCGCATGAGTTCAAGTTTTGAATTTTGAAAAGATTTTTGGTGGGTGTGCTAGGTTGGTGCTGGTGAGTCTGCAGATGCTTGGGTTTTGAAAGTTGAGCTTGTTTGAGTGGTTTTGGAAAAAGTGGGATCTTCCCATATGATCAAGATTCAATTTTGAATTGTCATTTAAGCTATGCATTTGAATGTTTCTGGATGATCACAAAGTGGTCCTTGATACTTTGTTATGATTATAATCAAGGGGTGCAAAGATCCAGAAAAGTTTCTGTTAGGTTCTGAAAGTTTGGGACAGCCAAAGTAGGCATGGGAGTTAAATTGGTCAAAATGACCATTCCCTTATTTTTTTTGATTTACTTGTCTTTGAGAAAAGTTTGGGAATTGTTTAGATGATGTTTATTTCACCTAAGCATCCATTTACAAGTAAAGGAACACACAAACAAGGTGGTTCAAAAGAATTCAAATTGAAATGCATACACATATGCATGCTTTCATAATTTTATTTAGCAAAGTTTTTGTTAACCCTAAATTTTGATGATTAGAGTTTGATGATCCAAGTTTAGTATTTTTGGGATGTTACACGACTAGGGCTTCAATATCAGCAAAGGGGATATTGACCAACACCGTCTGCATCTCATCGTGCAGACCATTCAGGAATCTCTCTTTCTTCTTGGCTTCAGTGTCGATCTCATCCGGTGCATATCTAGATAGTGATAAGAATTTGTCACGGTATTCCACTACGGTCATCCTTCCTTGCTTCAGTTCTCTGAATTCATCCCTCATCCTCTTGATTAAACCCGATGGCACATGGGTTATGCTGAACTTGACCTTGAATTCCTCCCAAGTCATCATCTGACCTCTAGTCATTGCACGAACGCTGTTCCACCATGCTCTTGCATATCCGGACAGATAGTGGGTGGCAAACAGAACTTTCTCGTTAGCTTCCACTCCTGCGACTTCTAGATTGTTCTCCATGGTTTGCATCCAATCATCTGCATCTAGGGGTTCTTCTGGCTTAGTGAAAACATGTGGATTGGTGTTCTGGAAATTTTTGAGCTTAGATCCATGGTTGTCCTAATTTCCATGGCCTTGATTGTTGTTGGACATCTGAGCTATCTGTTGAAGGGTGGCCAGGTTGGCTTGACGTTCGACTCGTCCGGTTTCGGGGTCCGAAACCATCATTTGCAAGAGTTGCAGCATCTGGTCCGGGACTAAACCGCTTCTTCCTCGAGGAATCTGAAGATTGAGATAGATCATGAGAAAAGAGGGAAATTTCTAAGGTTCAGGGTTGTTTTGTAAAGTTGTTAAAGTGTTCCTCAGATTTTGCTAGCAACTTTCTTTTCATTCATTCATAGCACACCATACAACACAGACCACAACAAAGAAAAACAGATGGTTTTAAGAACCATTCTGTGAACCTACGATACAGTGGGACCGAATACAATTCACTAACGCTAGTTATCAAGTGCTACTACTCTTTGGAGTCAGTGTACTCATCATCCTCCTCCTCATCATCATCATCATCGATGAAGGCGAAATCATCCTCATCGGTGAAGAAGTCCATGGCCTGATTCTCTAGAAAGTCATCATCATCGCTGAGATAGGAGTAGGGGTCTCCACGAAGGTATTCTCCGGCATTCTCCCTTTCCTCCAACTGCATGTTTCTATCGTGGATGGTCTCCTCCAAATCCATGATCCAGTGGCAAAGACGGGCAATGATGCGCTCCTTCTTGTCGAGCTGATGGCGAAGAGACTTGCGATCCTTCACTAACATGGCGAGGGTTTGATCCTTCTTCTTGGCGATGGCGTACTTGTGGTTGGCGTAGGCACGGGCATGATCCAACTCCTTTTGACGGTCACACATCATGAAGCTGAGGTGGTCCAACTGAGTCTTCAACTCGGGATGATGTGGGGCCTCTAGTGGTTGTACGATAAAATTGCAATGGTATCGCATCCAGACAACCATCAGTTTTATAAAGGGATAAGGCTCATGCCTCAACATTTTCATCATCATTTCAGTAGAATGACTCATAATTCTAAGGTTTTCATAACCATTTTCACCAAGTATTCCCATCTAAAGTTGATCAAATTTTATACTTAGCACTAGCATCTACAAGTGTTGGTAAATACTAATGAGGGGTGATAAATAAGTGGGGATTTTCTAAGTTCAATCTCATGCCTTATGATGACATCAAGATTATCTAACTTAGGCCAAATTTTAAGCTCTTTATGCTACCTTCCAATATCCTTCTAGTATCTACAATTCACTATGTAAACTCTAAGAGAAAACTTTGATAAAGAAATAAAGTATAAGGCTTGCAAGTAAAACTAGGATTGGGTTATCAAGTAGGTATGATCACATATGCTTAAGGCATATAGTGGTCATGGTAACAAGAAAGTATTAGCTTGCATAAGTCAACTTGTGTAGTAAGGCTTGCATAAGTAGGGTATCTTGCATGTGTTAGCTTGCCTTATGCAGAGCAGTGGTTGAAGTTCTCCTCGGCTTCTTCCTCGTAGTATCCTCCTTCCTCCTCGTATCCTTGGTTGGTACTAGCATCTATACATAAATACGAGGTACACAATCACCAAACAATAATTAACTATTCCCAATCATCACACAATGGTTCACACTAGATGATCTAGCATCATCACTAATATTACAAGATTAAAGCACTTGTCTTATTTGTTTTATTTTTAGAAAAGTAATTTCTACTCATTGAAAAACTACTTAAGATTTAATATTCTCCAACTCAAACATGGGATCATGTTGACACATGTCATCACCACATATTTCAGTACATGGGAATGTGATTTAAAGTGGTGTCACAATTTAATAAGGTTTAACCTTTTTAATTAAATTAAGTGACTAGAAATGCCTATGGGGCATTCTTTTATTAATTGAACATTATCTCTGTATGTAAACCCATATGTTTTTACATATTCTGAAAGGTATGATCAAATGTGATTTTTGAGAGTTGGAATCAACTCAAAAGCTTTTATGGTTATATTTTGAAAAATATTTGAATGCAGAAAACTTCTGCCTTGTTATTTTTACCATGGTTGATCCAAAAATCTAAATGGTTTAATCCAACGGGCTTGGATTAATCATTTTAGTACCTTTCTAGCAAAATTGGTTTCATGCATTTTTGTTCAGTGAATCGAGGTGGGTTGATTTTTGAATCTAGGTACAGAACTATGTTTGAAATTAAATGAATAAAGCTTAATTTGAATCGTTGGGTCGCGCGGGATGTTTTACTGGGCCGGCCCAATACACACAGCGCGTACGCGGGCTGGTTAAGTGGTTGTCCCCACGCGTCAGTGAGACGGAGAGGGGCGAAGCGGTACGGGGCAATGTGAACCGCACGATCTAACTCTAATCGAACGACTACGGTTCATCATCCACGTCGGGCAGCACCGGCGAGAAAGAACCCTAACGCGGCAGGTGGGGGTCGTGGGAGGATCACCGGGGCTCAAGCGAGGGTCGGCGACGGGGGCGAATGACAAAGTCGACGATGGCGGTTCTCCTGGTACCGGCAGCTCCTCCTGGGGCGGCTCCAATCGACGACTCCCTTCTTCTCCAGCAGCGGCGGGCTCCGACCAAATTCCGGCGATGCGCTGCTCTCCTTGCTCCGGGAGTGAGGTGGGGTGATTATGGGTGAGAGGGGAGTGAACTGGTGTGGCGAAAACGAGCGGTGGAGGCCTCTATTTATAGTGGCGGAAGGGGACCGACAGGCGCGGGCTGAGCTCGTCGTGGTCGATGCAAAACACAGCTACTGGCATGGGAGACGGTAGGGAGCGGTGCTATGCTCCCTGGCGAATCTCAACGACACGATGGCGAGGCGTGCGGCGGTGCTGATCGGTCGGAACGTCACGATGCTCTGAGCGGGTCCGACAACGGTTTTAATGTTGCACAGCGCGCGTGGTCTGTGCGGCGGCGAACGGCCATGTCTGGCGGGGTGCTGGTGATCATCCCTGCAAGCGGCGAGGGCGGCGCGCGGTCTGTGGGTGTTGGTCGAGCGAGGCGCACTGGCGCACTCTCGTCATGGTCGCAGAGAAGTTTGGCATTGGCGTGTCATGTCGTCTAGGGGCTGGCCTTGCTCGGGGCTAGGACAGTGGGTGGCGGTGGACGGTGCTACATGTCCCAGACAAGGTTGGCGAGGCTAGTGCGACCTCTATATCGCTGACGACAATGGGGTGGCAATGGTGCTCTCGGCATGGTTGACATTAATGGCTAGGCTTGCTCACAGTGGTGCTAAAGATTGTTAAAGAGGCTAGATGATCTACTAAGGGCTAGTTGCAACCAGAGAGGGAACAAGTTAGGCCAATTTTACTGCTGCAAATAGTGTTAGATGTCTGATTTGAATCTGCAAGGTGTTTGATGAAATGCCCGCAAGAAGTTAAAATTTGAATTTTGGATTCAAACTTTGTGGGTTTGCTAGGCACATACTAGGGAGTATCTGGTTAGTTGGATTAGTCAAGGGGCATTGGTTTGGTTGGGTTTTTAAAATGGATGATCTTCACATATGAATAACATTCAATTTTGAATTGTGATTTGAATGGGGTTGCCAAATGTTTCTGCAAGTTTGAAAGGTGGGCCTTGATTCACTTTTACTAGTTCTATCAAGGGGTGAAAATAATTGGTAAAGTTTCTGTTTGAAATCTTGGACTAGAAACACTCAAAGTGACCTAGTGAGCAAGATTGGCAAAAATGACCATTTGCTTTATTTGCTTTGTTTTTGATTGTCTTTTGATTTGTTTCTGCATGGAAATGTTTTATATTATGTTATTTTCATCTTTAAACCATTTCTTGCTATTTAGATTAATCACACAAGTCCATTCATGCATTTGTCAAATCATTTCATTCACACATGCATTCATATGATTTTAATTTATCAAAGTTTTTGTTAACCCTAATTTTAGTGAATAGAGTTTGATGATCCTTGTGTTATATTTTTGGGATGTTACATAATGGCAATACTTATCATGGTAGATTTGGAATGCCTAGTAAAGATATGAGTCTAGAAGTTGAAAGATCCACTAAAAACTGCATGCAAATGCAATATGAGCAGAACAAAATATTCACTAAAACTATGGAAGAACAATCTGCTATTTTGGAAAATATTAGTCATCAACTTGAGAATTTGAATAGGGAAATTCCTAGTTTGCAGTCCAAAATTTTGGATGTTGAGAAAAATATTTCATATTTATCTGAAGCACAATCCTCTTTGATTAATAGAATGGCTGCTAAACCTGACACCATGGAAAATACCTTTATTGCTACTCATGCTATACAAGTTACAATTGATGAAAATGTTAGACTTTTAGCTAAATTGCATGCTAAGTGGGAAAGAGAAGATGAAATTACTAGAAACAATAGTATTTGTACTATTACCACCACCAATGTTGATGCTAGCAAACCACAAGAAGTCCCCATTTCTTCTACAACAATGCCTAAACCCAATAATAATGCTAAAAAAATTCAAAATATGGGAAAAAATACGTCTACTATCTGTGATGCTAAGCTTGATTTTGATCTTGATGGTTGCAATATTTCTAAATTCATTATGTTCCTACAAAAGCTTGCTAGAAGTCCTAATGCTGGTGCTATGAATATGGCTTTCACAAAACACATTACAGATGCTCTCATTAAAATTAAAGAAAAATTGAAACATAAAGCTTCTATTCCTAGGAAATTATAAGATGGATGGGAACCCATCATTAATATGCAAGTGAATGATTTTGATCTCAATGCTTTATGTGACCTTGGTTCTAGTGTCTCTTTTATGCCTAGAAATATTTATGAAATGCTTGATTTGCCACCTTTGGAAGATTGCTATTTAGATGTTCCACTTAATTATAATGCTAAAAATAAACTTATGGGGAGTATTAATGATGTTCTTGTTATGGTTAACAATGCATATGTACCTGTTGATTTCTGTGTTTTGGATGTTGAGTGCAATGATTCCTATCCTATTACTTTGGGAAGACCTTTTCTTAGAACTATTGGTGCCATTATTGATATGAAAGAAGGCACCATTAAATATCAATTCCCATTCAATAAAGGTATAGAACACTTCCCTATAAGGAGAGAGAAGTTGTCTTTTGCTCCTCCTATTAAAACAAAATTGCATGTTAATGCTTCTTCATTTGAAAATACTTGATTCTTGCTTCTTATGCCTAACATAAAGGCGTTAAAGAAAAGTACTTCTTGGGAGATAACCCAAAAGTTTTATTGAGTCTTGGAAGTTATTACTTCTGTAATAACCTCTCCTTATCCTTTGTGTTTGATTTTTGTGCCAAGAATAACCTCTAACGAGAGAGAAGTGAGATTTGGGGAAGTTGCTGTCCCGAAACAGATTTTTGTGCTTCAATGTAAAAATTCATGAAAAATCTCTGTATGTCGGATTGATATGTAATTTTCGCAGTAAATGACCCAGGTTGTTTTCTAACTTTTGTTAGTTCAACACTTTTCGATTTGAGAAACAGAAGGCCTTCGAAAAAATCGGTTTTTACCTGCTTGTCTGTTTTGACAGATTTCTGCCATTATTTGCATTTGCCTCTTTATCGGTTTATTTTTTAGTTCTCCTTGATTACTTGAGCTTTTTAAAGGAATTGCTACAGTAGCTTGTGTTTTAATGAAAGTTTTACTTGTTTTGAAACTACACCCAAAGGCCTATTCTTTTAAATGCACTAATGTTGCTAATGAAGATTGTATGAAGGAAATTTTCAAGTGTAGGGGAAGAATGATATAATGAGATGAAGAATGGAAAAAATCTCAAGCTTGGGGATTCCACCCCGTGTCACCCCAAGAAATATTCAAGAGGTACAAGCGTCAAAGCGTGGGGAAGCCCAAGGCATCCCTTTCTTCATCAATAAAAATCTCAGGTCTCTTTCTAGACACTTCGTTTTTATTGTTTCATGCACTGTTGTGTTGTTCTTGGAGAATCTTAGTTTTCGTTTTGGTTTTCGTTTGTCTAGTTTGATTGAAGAAATTAGTTGGACCCCCACATTCTCTATGTTTTATCAAATAAGTTGATTGGTGTTGGAAAAGAGTAGAAAGTTTCATGCTTAAGTGGTACAAAAGGGAGCTTGTTTTGACCGTGACTTAGAATTTATCATGTCATGCTAGATGTTGCTTTGACCTTATGCTTAGTGTTTATTGTTGTAGCATGACTTGTTCCAAACAATTGATATTTCTTAATGTGCCTTGAAAGAATCATGCGTTGTTTTAGCATAAAAAATCATAATATTGTGGTATTCTCCTTTGATGCTTTGTTTAGGTTGCCTTGGCACATGCGCACACCATGTTATGACTATGAACCAGTCACCTTAGCCTCTATGATCATTTAGTTTTTGACTTGCGATACCACTTTATGCTTTGATTGATAATGTTTTGTCACTCTGCATGATTATGGCCATTATTTCTCTCTTAGTTGGTCGCTCCCAGGCTTTTGCTAGCCTCCACTTGTATTGAGTAAGGTCTACTCTTGCATCCAACTCCTAAGAAACCAACTTATTCCAAAGAGTCCACTATAAATTCCTATGCATGGTGTGTTACACCATTCCAAATATATTCTTGTTTTATCTATCTTCCAAATTAAACTTGTTTTGAGAAAATTAGTGATTAAAGCTCTCACAAACTTGATGGCACACTTTATTTTTCTTGCCCCTAATAAACTTGAACCATTGTGTCATCTATGTTGTATATGCTTGCACTTATAAGTTTGGAATTAGCAGAACCATGTTGTCATGGGAACGCTTTCAACACTTCTACATATTACCCAGTTGATATCATGATCTTTTGTTTATGGATGTCGGCGATGTGAAATAAAAGGGGAGCTTGTAAGTCCATGGAGTATTATATATGTGTTAGAGAAAAGACTGGGTGGCTTGCCTAAGCCATGCCTAATCATGGTGGAAACTTGCAGCATCACCATAGTGAGCAATCCATGAAGCATCTTCAAAAAAAATATAGAAAAAAGCACCATTCTCATGGTAAATAAGATGATCGCTGAGATGCTCATTATATGTTTCCTTGTCATTTTGATATGGGATAGATCCTGTGGCATGGGGCAAGGGGTACCCTGTTGGCAGTTCTCTATAATACACATATACTTACAATGACAAGAACTTGCTTGTGACTAAAGTTGAGTAGCATGAGGAACGACCCTCGTACTTATGGGACATGAGATTGCCAACTTATGATTTGTCAAGCACATATTCCATATTTGTTTCACTTTAACCTTAATCACTTCAATATTCTTATGGTAGGGGCAATGAGAGGTGAAAGCTAATAAGTACCATAATTTTTGGAAGCTCTTTATGAAACTTGAAATCCCTGCTTCCCTTTAGGAAGGGCCTTTCTTCCTACTTTTATATTGAGTCTCCACATTCTATCTTTAGGTACCAATTAAGAGAGCATAGTTGTCATTCTTAGTTTTATGTGCATTGTCCCAAAACATATTGATTGATTTATAATGTTGATATTGCTTGTTCTTGAACTATTTGTATCTAGTCACCCTTATGAACTTTGAAGGTGTCCTATGCATTTATGTTTTGCTACTCCATGAGGGACAAGCTAAATACCACTATGCTATGTTTTCTATATATGAAACAAACAAAAATCTTTCAATATTGTTATTCATGATCTTTGTTTGTATCTTTTCATGTTGCAACATTGTTTCTTTGTCTTATTGTTAGAACTACATCTTTCATGCTCATGTTTAGAGTACTTTGATCCCAGCTTGCAATGCTTTGCAAATGGTTTGATCAAGATTGTGATGGTGGATGTCACCTCAAAAATTATTCTTTTTATCACTCATCTACTCGAGGACGAGCAGGAGTTAAGCTTGGGGATGCTTGATACGTCGTAAACGTATCTATAATTTTTTATGTTCCATGTTTGTTTAGTATCAACTTTGCTATGTTTTGTCTACACTTTGAGGTATTCTTATACATTTTCTAGGACTAACCTATTAACAAGATGCCTCAGTGCCAGTTGCATGTTTTCTGATGTTTTTGGTTTCAGAAAAGCTAGTAAGGAAATATTCTCGGAATTGGACAGGACAAAAGCCAAAGTCAATATTTTACCGGAGAGAACACAGAGACCGAAGGGCAGCCGAAGGGGGGCCACGAGGTGGCCACATCCTAGGCCCACGTGGGCACCCCCTAGGGCGGGCTGCCACCTAGTGTGGGCCCCTCAGGCGGTCCCCTGCCTCACCTCTTCGCCTATAAAGTCACCCTGATGCAGAAACCCTAAGCACCCGATCAGATCTCCACGAAATAGTCAATAGCCGTCGCCACCATCGTCCCTAGATCGGAGGGATCTGAAGTTCTTCCCGGCACCCTGACGGAGGGGAGAGATCATCCTGGTGGCCTTCTTTCACCATGCCAGCCTCCAGTATGATGCGTGAGTAGTTCACCCTTGGACTATGGGTCCGTACATTATCTAGATGGTTGTTTCTTCTCCTTTGTGCTATCATGTTTAGATCTTGTGAGCTCCATTTATGATTAAGATCATCTATTTGTAATCATACATGTTGTGTTTGCGGGGATCCGATGGATACTGAGATACTATGTGAGATTGATTATTGATTCTATCATGTATGTGTTTTGTGATCTTGCATGCTCTCCGTTTCTAGTAGCTATCTTGGCCAAGTAGATGCTTGTGACTCCAAGAAGGAGTATTTATGCTCGATAGTAGGTGCATGCCTCTAGTAATCTGGGGAAGGGACAGAAATCTCTAAGGTTGTAGATGTGATGTTGCTACTACGGATAAAACAACAATCTTTTGTTCATGGAACAATTGTATTCTTTACTTTACACACATTGCTTAATGCGATTATCCGTTGCTTGCAACTTAATACTAGAAGGGGTTCGGACGATAACCTGAAGGTGGATTATTAGTCGTAGATGCAGTTGGATTACGGTCTATGTATATTGTTGTAATGCCCAATCAAATCTCATAGGAGTCATGATGTCTGGTATTTGCATTGTTATGCTTGCTTAGTCTATCAATTGCCCCGCTGTAATTTGTTCACCCGGCATGTTATATATCTTAAGGAGAACACCTCTAGTGAACTGTGGACCTCGGTCCATTCCTTTACTATTGATACATCATCTATTGTTACCTTTTACTTTCTACAAGCAACTATTTACTTCCACACTATATGTTTAATCCTTTGTTTTCAGCAAACTAGTGAGATTGAAAACCTCACTGTAAGTTGGGGCAAAGTCTTGACTTTGTGTTGTGCAGGATTCCAAGTTGTTAGAAACACCTTGGAGTTGTTTCCTTGCTCCTACTAGTTAGATAACCTTGGTTTCATAACTGAGGGAAAACTTGTTGCTGGTGCTCATCACACCTTGCTCTTTTGGTTTCCAACAAGGTTTTATAGTCAACTGAGCCACCATCAGTTGGTACTCATCTCGTGGTGCAAGCATATACTGTATTTTTCCGAGTAACGCCCCGGTAATTGCGGTTTCTAGATGTAGGTACCCTAGAAATGGCCCTCAATTTTCAGGAAAAAATGTTTTGGGGTGCCCCATGGGGTACCTAGGCTAGGCACGTGCCTAGGTTCAAGGTTGCAATGTACCTCGCGTGTCTGCGCGCGCCGACAGGTTTGCCGATTTTGCCCACCCCCCGAATCCCGGCAATAGGAAATTCATCAAATATCAAAAAAATATGAAACCAGCTCGAGTAGGCCTTGTGTGTCACCCACTACCAAAATAAACTCATAAACAAGACAAACCGGGAATTTTGCCACACGGCGCACCCCCCAGATGGCTATCGAGTAGGAGTTAACATGGCTTTCAACCGTAGACCTCCCCCTCAATGCCCAGAACATGGATCCAGTGAGTGGATTGAGCCCAAACCCGACACCTAGCTCCCTCTCGGCATTCTAAGAAACTTCTCCAACTAGAGATTCCAGGGTTCCATGAAGAAATCTAGAGTTTCCATTTACCGACTCCGAAAAACCAGTGATTCTGCAAAGAAGGTGCGAGAATTGAGTGTGCCCTAGGCCCCGAGGCAATTTACACGCATGCTATGTCGTGGAGGACCGCCATCCCCGGGAGGTTGGTACTCATCTCGTGGTGCAAGCATATACTGTACTTTTCCCGAGTTACGCCCTGGTAATTGCGGTTTCTAACTGTTGGTTCCATAGAAATGGCCCTCAATTTTCGGGAAAATGTTTTGGGGTTCCCCATGGGGTACCTAGGCTGGGCACGTGCCAAGGTTCAAGGTTGAAATGGACCTCGCGTGCCTGCACGCGCCGGCGGGTTTCCCGATTTTGCCCACCCCCCGAACCCCGGCAATGTGAAATTCATCAAAAATCTAAGAAATATGAAACCAGCTCGAGTAGCCCTTGTGTATGACCCACTACCAACAAAAAATCATAAACAAGACAAACCGGGACTTTTGGCACACGACGCACCCCCTGGATGGCTATCGAGTAGGAGTTAACATGGCTTTCAACCCTAGACCTGCCCCTCAATGCCTAGAACATGGATCCACTGCGCGGATTGACCCCAAACCCGGCACCTAGTTCCCTCACGGCATTCTAAGCAACTTCTTCAACTAGAGATTCCAGGGTTCCATGAAGAAATCTAGAGTTTCCCGTATCGTAACCCTAACGACCAATAGCAGCCGTCGGATCGTAACCCTAGTGGCAAAGGCAACCGTTAGATCGTCTCTTCTAGAAGACCCAGCCCCCTTCCCCCTTCTCGGGGCGTTGGTTTTGTGTGTCGATGGTGACAGACCGTTCGATCGGGCCACATGGATGCTAGGATGTTTCTTTGTAAGGCCGATCCGCGAGTAGGCTGTTATGCGACATGATTCGCCGCGCTTATAATATTCATATATATTATTATATGCACGTCCCTCTGCCCTATATCAATAGGAGCTCATCACTGAGCACGTCTCTTTCATAGCCATAACCTCTTCTCCACCGCAACTCGTCGTGCCGGACGACATCACCGGCTTTCGCGCGTCATTCCCGGACGACAGCAACTGACTTGAACCTTAAGGTAGGAAATCATTTGACTAGTGTTTGAATTTATCTTACAAATTCCTACTATCGGCTTAACTAACTACACATCTATTCTCTGATTTCTTGACGAACTTCAGATGTGGGAGCCACACAGCAAGGAGTACCCAGATCGCCAGCCCTTGAATCTGGAGGATATCCTCACGCGCAACATCCTGGCGACGTATGGGATCATGTCCTCCCACCATGGATGCTCTCACCGTTACCCCTACTACGTCCTTCCAGGGCATGAGCTCGCATGCCGGCATGGCGCATGCGGCTGCATGGAGCCCGGCTGCAACTACACCGGCTCACCGGGAAAGCTCGTGGTCCACCTTGCAACAGATCACCCGATCGAAGTTATTAGGCTCTCCTATGGATACTCCATTCTTCTCCAAGAGCAGGTGTCGTTCCCTAAGTCGGCACGCCGCCGGCTCATTTTGCAGGAGGGATGGCTCTGTTGCGGAAGCAAGCTGGTTAGATAGACGAGCTAAAGATTAGGCCGAAAAGTGGGCATTATATGTTCCCTTTGCTATTATGTTGCCATGACGTTTTCTAGCAGCTGAAATAAATTGCTGCTTCGTGGGATTGTAGCATCTTAGAACTCATTTTTCAGCTCAGAACCTTTTAATAAGTGTAATGCTAAAACAGGGATTTAATCTGACTGGCACAACTAGTAAGCGCTTATGTAAATTATGTCTGTGCCATTTCCATCCATCGAACTGGAGAAGCAATCCCCCTCGGCTCCGGTGCTACGATTGTATAGATAGTAGCGGCACATTGACAATTTCGGCTTCAACAAGTGTCTTCAGCCATTACCAAATGTAAAGCCGCTACGAGAGAAGGATGCCGTAGTCAATGAACGGAGAAGTACGAGAACGTGAAATAACTCATATTTTCTTAGACACCACTACACGCTTGTTTCGCCTAACAATTACCACGAACACAACTCTAGAATTTTACAGAATACATAGACAGGTTCCAGATCAACACATTACTATGCTTCTTCTTAGCCAGCCTTCTTACCCTTCCTAGGTGCCACTTCTTTTCCTCGGTGTCCTCTATCTTCTTCATTGTCCGCCTTCCTCCTCTTCCTGGGTGTCAGCTTTCTTACCTTCACATACTCTACATCTCCGGGTCGAGGGAAGTTAGGCCAATCAGAATCAGAATCGTGTTCAGCATCATCACTCCACTCGTTTTGATTTTCTTCCCATAGCAAAATCACTAAGTCCGCAGTCATGTTTTTTACCTTGCGCTTCCTGTCAAAAAATAGGACACAATTAAGAACCTAATATCTATAGAGTACGACCGATTTTTTTTATAGGTACCATATCATACCTAGGTTTGGGTGCATTAAGAGGACACCCGAATGTTCTATGGCCTATAAGACGGCAGGCCTTGCATCAGTTTTTGCCCTTCTTGCTACCACTAAAAGCTGAACCCGCCCTCTCTAGAAAATTCTTAAACATCTTCACATGTGGTCTACCTCTGCCCCTTTTTGTTACTGTCTAGCACAACTCAAAACTCAGTTGGACTTGAGGCCACTGGGATAGGTCTGTACAGGGCTTGACGGAACTAGTGTACATAGCTCTGAACTTTTCCAGAGAGAATTAGTCAGACAAATATTGATCCAAATGTGGTAGAGTTCTTTTCTTCACCAAGAAGACCAATACGTGGTCGCATGGTTTCCTGGTATGCTGCCACTCTCAGCAGGTGCATTCCCTCCGCTCGATGTTCACAACATCCTTGTGGATGTTTTTGGACATATCAACCACCTCACAATTGTTGCTGTTTGACGGGAGAACCCTAAGATGACCAAGCCCTTGGCTTCTCTTATGAAGGTGATGTACAAAAGGTGGTAGCATATGGCATCTAAGTCTCCAACCAATCTCTATCCTTATATTTAACATCTTCATGATCATACCCCATATGCCGTCCATCAGCATATGAACAGGACAGACTTTTATGTCCTTCACCCAGTTATTCAGTCATTTAGCTAGGTTGTTCTTTATGTAATCAACTTTGATGTCAGGGTTAAACTGACTCCTCTTCCATAGCTGTGAATGATGTGCGGCCAAGTACTTGGGAAGATCTGGGGATTCCACAAAATCTTGCTCATGAAATATTCATAGCGCCCAGCTCCGCAAGATTTAGCAGCAGCAAACATGTAACCAAATACGTTGCCTGCATAGTGCCTATACAGGTTTAGCATCAGGTGGGCATGGAATTATCTACCCTCGGATCGCGGGAACTCCTACTTCACTACATTCGCCGGCCCTTTGCTTGCATCTATGGATATAGCCAATGGATCCATTTGTCCTATTGATATCCTGAGCTGCCTCATAAACCAGACCCGGTTTTCCTCTGTCTCTGTATCGAACAGCCCGAATGCCACTAGGAACATCCAGTTGTGACCATCCAATGTTGCAGCAGATGCTAGGTAGCCTTTCCATTTGCCAGTTAAGACAGTACTGTCTATGCTCAGATATGTCCTACATCCGACCTTGAATCCCTGGAGGCAAGGTTTAAGCGCCATGAAAAATCTGTTGAAATAAATTTTACCACCTTCCGATTTATTGTCAATCTCCACAACACTCCTTGGACACCTAGCCTGTACCTCAGCCTTGAAGTTGTACAGCATCCTGAAGCTACTAGTATAATCGCCATGCAAGATTTTTAGAGCTTTCTCTTTACATTTCCAAACCGTGTAATACGGTAGGACAATGTTGTACTAAGCAACGAGTTTATTGTGAATATTCTTCGCGGTCTCCCTAGGGTTATGCTTTAGTATGGACATAGCTTGTAAAGCCACCCACTCCGTATTAGCCATCAAGGATTTCAGCATGCTCCTTATCACACACATGTGGGGAGGGCCCAATTGGTTCACCTGCAACACAGATTAATTTACAGCATAAGCGGAGTTGCTAGATAGATCTTGCACATCAACTTTACTTATATTATAGAGTAAAAAATGATAAAGTTGAAATGGTTTTATCCATTCATTACCAGGATACCCTAATTGCCTTTGACGCATGTAGGCCTCTAGCTGCGATCCTCCACGTACAAGGTATCACCAGATGTCCATTCTTCGACTTTAACCTGCAAACGGCCTCATACCTCTAGGCAGTGTTCTTCCGTATATGAACATCGAACTTCCCTTGATACAAAAAGGTCAGAACGACATCCTGAACTCATGCATGCTGCTGAACTTGGTGCTAACCGAAATTATAGGATCCTCGTGGTCATGTACCAACTCATCTATGTCGGGAACCAAGTCGTCAACTATAATGCCATCCCCATCCATAAGTGTCTTGTCGATCTCATCATCACCGGATTCTTGATGCTCCACAGTGCCATCTTCTATATCGGATTCAGAATCTTCACCATCCTCACCAATGCCTAGCACTACAAACGTCGTATTGACTCCCAGGGGTGGGGCTGCACCATCATTTGCACCTACATGGACCGGAACATTGGCCCAATCTACCTCCCCGACAACTCTGTTTTCTCCCAGACTCTCTATTGGTGCTGCTACAACCACAGGGAGTGGTCTTACACTGTCATGCATCACATTTTCGTCAGCAGACAAACAATAAGCAGATTCTATTTCATCTCGACTGTACAGAACCCTCTTGCTCTTCTTGTGTAAATACTCCTTCATGATGGTATCATTCGTGATTGTAGCCCCATTAGGGCTTGACCTCTATGTTGTGTTCCACACCAAACTAACCTTTTTGTTGCTACTCCTCGGTGTGATATCCTTCCTATTTCCCCTCAGGGGTGTTGGCTCCTGCGTTCTGGCATCATTGCCTGACCTCTGCGGCGTGTTTCCCTTAGAATTAGCCCTTTTGCTGCCACTATTGGGTGTGTTATCCTTCCCGCCGGCATTATTGCCGGACCTCTCTGGCGTGTTCCCCATCAAGCCATTTTTGCCACCACTATTGGGTGTGTTCTCATTCGCATCGGCATTATTGACGGACCTCTACGGCGTGTTCCTCTTCAACCTAGCATTTTTGCCGCTACTATTGGGTGTGGTATCCTCCGTGCGATCCACCTTAGCCTTTTTGTTGCTGCTCCTGGGTGTGTTCACCACCTCGTTCTCCACTGGTCTGGCCCTCTTATCTTTTTTGCTTCTACTGTTCGTTTTTGCATTATGACCGGATCAGGGGACTACACTGCGACATGGTGCATTTTTTCATGCAACTCTTGGGTGTCCTCTTCTCTGGCGTGGTCTGGTTGGTGATGACCTTCTTCAGGTTGCTCTTTCTAGGGATGCTCTTCCTACTCCTCTTTATGTTGCTCCCCTATAAGTCTCTCCTCTGTTCGAAGCTACTGTCACTCAAATCATGTTTTCTACAAGTTTGTCTTTATCATTGATGACCTCAAATTCATGTACAACCATTAGCAGGCACGTGAACATGTACACTTCCCATCTAGTTCGACTCATCCACTTTTCGATAGGGCTAAATCATTGTCAACTTTCACTTCTATAGCCTTTTTGCTACTGTAAGCAAAAAATGCCAAATGTGCTTCCTGGGAGGACCCCCACACCACCTTCTCATGTAACGCTGCTATCAGTTCAGGTATATGTACCACTTTAGGATCGTATGTGCCAACGAATACATCAATGTCGTCGACAATTTTTTCTGTGCCATCATCTAATTTTGCAGTGAACTTCTCGACACCGATTCGAAGTGTACCTTGCCATCATCAGTTTCCACAGGACCGAGACCATCGAGAGGTTCGATGATAGTATCAGATTCTAGACCATGGGCTTGCTCCTCAACAACTGGTCTTCGATTAGCCTCGACAGTAGCAGCAGCACGCTGAACTTCACCACGGGTTCGAGGAGGACCAGCGCCCAAGACAGCAGTTCTGGCAACAGTAGCAGGGATTGGGTCAGTAGCAGGCTGAGAAACAACACCAACAGTTCTGCCAACAACGGGGCAGCCTCCTGAAGCCATAGTTTGCGCAACAGCATAAGGGATTGGTTCAGTAGAAGGCTGAGCAACAACACCAGTAGATTCCACAACAGCGGTACGGCCTCCCGAAGCCTTAGTTTGTGCAACAGCAGCAGGGATTGGGTTAGTAGCAGGCTGAGAACAACAACAGCAGTTTTGGCAACAGCGGGGCAGCCTCCCGAAGCCTTAGTTTGCGCAATAGCAGCAAGGATTGAGTCAGTAGCAGGCTAAGCAACAACACCAGAAGATTCCACAACAGCGAGCCAGCCTCCCTGTCGTGGTATTGCCGACGAGTACGCCATGGAGGGGTCCTCACAATGCGTGTTTAGAGACGTGGGGGAAGGCGGACGGTTGACGGGTACGAAGTAACACAACTTACCTAGGTTCAGATCCCACGACGGTGGCAGAATCCTACTCCTGCTATAAATCACTATAAGGGCAATACGCCGAGTTACAGGGATTGGTTTGTTGTACGAGGTTGTCTGAAGTTGTGCCCTAAAGGCTCCCATAGGCCCGACTTATATAGTCACCAGGTCCTAGGTTTATAGGGAAAAGTCCTAGCCGGATAGGTTACAGAGTCCTACACCGTCTATTACTAGTCTTGTGTGTCTTGTACTACAAGGCTCCGGGTACGTCGGTGACTCCAACCGTAGCCTTCCTTTATCTGGCATGGGCCTCCCTTCTGGATTCATCTAACTGGGCCGCCCAGCAGGCCATGGGCCATGCTACCAACTGTGGGCCACCCGGGTTATCCTTATAGGATACATGCTATGAGGATACCCATATAGCATATCCCCAACAGTAGCCCCCGGAGAACTCCGAGATCTTGCGCCGTCTTGCCTCTTCACGTTGAATGCTCCGTCTAGATGGATGTCGGGAAATCGTCAAGAAATATCTTGTAGTCCTCCCAAAGAACCCTGCAAGGTTTTGTCCGTCTTCAACTTGTAAGTCGGAGAAATGTTGAATCTTCCATCGTACTCTTCCGTAGCCGGACTGGATCCGTCCATGCCAGAATCTTCTGATGTGACGGCTCATCTGCCTATGTCAGCTAGGGCGACGTCGACGTAGGTTAGCGATGCCTCGTAAGTCACACATGCAGAGAACACAATCATGTCCACTTTTCCCGCGTGAGCGATACAAACCGTTGGCGGTGACGGTTGGGACGTGGCGAAATTTCCGCGCACGTCCGCACACACGTCCTCTACGCGGCAACCGTCCGATCAAGCTACACGAATCTTGATGCTAGAGATCATAAATAGTAACTGCGGTGGAAATTTTACTTTTCACCTCATTCTCTCCTCTCATCGTCTTCTTCCTCCAACGAGCGCCTCCTCGAGCTCTCCGTGCAACTTTGCAGAAAACCCTAACTCCCAAACTTCGACAGTCACCTTCAAACTCATGCAATGGCCAGGAGCAGCTCTAATCCCTCGATGGCGGCGTCGGGCGAAGCCGCGGCGAAGCCGGCGAGCTCTATCGACGTGCCCCCAGAGGGCCTGGTCATCCCCTTCTCTGCGGTGGTCGAGACCACCGGCGGCGACACAATCCAGCGGTGCTGGAGCCGCTGGAAGATGAGCTTGACTCCCACAAAGGTGATTGGCGCGGTTTGTACATCACAGACCGCGACATCAAGGAGCTGATCGCCGAGGGCTACCTCCCTGCAACTGAGGGGCTCGCCGGTGAGGTCACACCTTCTCCCCAAGCCGGAGAAAAGGTGTACCTCAAAGCAAATTGGTATGCGGCGTCTCCCTGCCCATCTGTAACTTCTTCCTTTCCGTCTTGAACCACTACCGATTCTAGCCCCCAAACCTCTCTCCCAATAGCATCCTAGCGCTCAGCAATTACGCGGCGCTCTGCGAGGGTTACTTAGGGATTAAGCCTAGGCTAGATCTCTTCGTGTGTTTCTTCACCGTCAAGCGCGAAGCCGGAGCCAGTAAGGACAAACTTAGAAATTGCAGCACCATAAGCTTCAAGATCCGTCCTGGACGGCGGTTCCCCGACATCGTCGGCCATGAGTCCTGCAAGAACTGGCAGCGTACATACTTCTATGGCCCAGATATCCCTCTGGCTGGCCGAGAAGTAACGTACCCGGACTTCGTCGATGGATCCGCCGCCGAAACTTTGACATGGAGATCCCAGGCCTCCCTTCCCTCCAACATCGACGCTTCCCGCGCCATAAGGCGGATAGAGTGGTTCGTAGAGACAGGTTTGACAGGCTTGGACCCAGCCATGTGTTGGTTCATCAGGCGAATCCAACCTCTGCAGCACCGCGCGAAGTTGATGCACGAGTATACCAGCGATAGAAGGGATAGCCTCCGCATCTTCGTGGACAATTTCTCGAGCGACTCCGTCAAGCTCCGTCTTAAGGACATCGTCAAGGTGAAGGACAAGAAGTGTGGCTTCACCATCACCTACGACATGTTCGTAGACAGCAAGTGCCCAAGGTAACTGTTTATCTTCTGTGTATGACATATACTCCAGTTCTTCCGTCTAGCCATTTCCATCCCATATAACACGGTGACTTCTCACTTAACAGCTTAGCGATCTAGAGGAGGATAGCATGGCTATCTTAATCTATGATCCAAAGATGAAGGAAATCATAGTCATGTCCAACGACGATGCTCCATTGGCGCGAAAGCGGAAGAGCTCCACCTCTGACGCTTCCGACGGAGGCAAGAAGAAGAAGAAGACAAAGGGTGGAGCCTCCAAAAAGACTATCACCGCCCTAGAGTCGGAGAAAAGAAAGACTTCCGGGATCCCTTTTGCCAAAGCACCCTCACTTGTGTAAGCTTCTTTCTCTCCGACATTGTCTATTTATCTGTCTAGCTCCTGTACTTATGCATTTTGCACCTTTCAGGAAGAAAGCCACGACCAGCCTCAAGAAGACCTCCAAAACATTGGGTTCTTCTAGAACCATTAAGGACATGCTGCATTGCGACGCATCTCCCGACATCGCCCCTTCTACTCCAGCGTCAAGCCCTCCTCTGCTCCGACAAGATCACAAGCCAAGGAAGCATCTGGCCCTTCCGCCATGGAAGTGGACTCAGGTGCACTACTAGAGAAAAGCTTATGCGAGGCGCACCTAAAAGCTTATGCGAGGCACATATCATATGCGCCTCTAGCTTTGAGCCTCGGCTATTTTTTATGCGAGGCGCATATGATATGCGCCTCCTATACTTCACATATGCGAGGCGCATATCGATATGCGCCTCCTATATATTATAGGAGGCGCGCCTCACATATGTGAATTATAGGAGGCGCATATCGATATGCGCCTCGCTTATGTGAAGTATAGGAGGCTCATATCATATGTGCCTCGCGTATGTTTCACAATGCGCCTCGTATATTATAGTATAGGCGCCTCCTATAGTGTCCTATATGCACCTCCGGTAATATTTTCGAAATTCAAGTTTTACAGACCACTATAAATAATAATATACAAATATTCAAATATACAATATAGTCCAGAATACAGTATAAAGAGCACAGAATTTTTCAGAAACTTGCAATTTGCCAAAGCATAATAGAACCAACATGAATACAATACATTACACATCAATCATGACATACAAGTTCATACATCAAGTGTTTGTGCCACAAGTTCACACCTCCGAGTACAAGTTCACAATCACATTACAACTCCAACGACATAGCTCTACCTAGATGAAGTAGAACACATAACCTACCATGAAGAGCAACAAGGTGGTGATCACGAGGAAGTTCCTCCACTTCTTCTTTCCATGCCCCCTCCACTTCTCTTCCGCCACCTCTCTACTCTCATAACCTTAGTAGTTGTTGCCCGAGAAGTTGTTCACTTGCTTCTGGCAGTCTTTCCACTCCTCGTACACACCTGGAACCCGACCGATGTACACGACATAACACTTCTTCGCCATCTCCTACACATAATAAAGATGATATTACTTATGTCAGTGGAAAGCAATAGCTAGCAGTTCACAAGATAGAATCATGCATATATATGGGTGCAACAAAATGTAAGAAATCACGTTCTAATCATCAGCATTTCAAAGAAAGACCAAAAAAAAGCAAACCAAGAATGACTTGGATTACTACCTCATACTTAGGTTGGGAACGGAAATAATAATGCTCGTTGTTCGATCTTGTGCGTCAAGTAGAATATATATGCCCAAATTAATGGTTTTACCGAGCGTGCATGGCAAGGCAGGGATCAGTACATATCAGCAGAGGTTCCATTCATCTATCCGCAAATAAACAGGCAAAGGATGCAGCACAAAATATACAGAACTTAACAAATGTGTAGGAAAAAGAATCAGAAACCCCTTCACAATATTGTGTGCATCCAGGCAAGAGTTGGCAGAAAATATCTATCTACGCAGAGCATTATTAGCAAACAGGGAAGAATCGATCACATGAGATAGTTCTAAAGAAAGAGCTCTTGATTACATAAACAAACAACACTTAGGTGGTCTTGGTGTACTAGCACTACTCCATGCTTGTAGGACGTTCCAAGGCTCAGCAGCGAAAAGGAACAAATCTGAAATTCCCTCTACAATTCTGTGTGCAGTTCCAGGCAAGAGTAGACAAGACACAACAGAAAATATCTACTACTCATCAATGTATTACTATTAATTAACAAACCACGAAATAATCGCTTCAAATAGATATTTCTGAACAGAAAGCTCTGAACCATGTAAACAAACAAACAGCACCCTGTTCTCAGTATTCCGCACTAGCTCATCATGCCTGTAGCACCACATTGGAAGGCCCAGCAGCAAAGACGGGCGAAAGAAATGGTATACATATCCAGGCATCGCATCTCTTTCAGCAGCAACAGATCAAGAGTATGCATCGTCCATCCAGCAATAGAAAAAGCACGCGCGAATAAACGCATATAGGGAAAGGAAGGGGATGCGAAGCGAGACTAGACCAGACCAAGGAAGATATCGGAATCGGTGGGCGGTGGTGCTAGCTGCAAATAATCGCCCGAGACGTCCGATCATCGGAGGAGGAGAATAGACCAAGCGAGCTTTGTAAGGGTTGGCGAGAAGGTATGAGCTTGTTCACTTCTTTATCAGAGGCCTGATTAACAAAGTATATGTTCAAATATAGTTGTTTATATTCTGAAATCAATGTTATAGGAAAAAGCGTTGGAACAGCTTAAAGTTACTGAAGAAAAAACTGTACCCATTGGCCAGAAGATGGATCTTGTGTTCTACACTTTGCAAATTGGCCTTTTCTACATGGACTTTGATCTTATCTCAAAATCCATTGACAAGGCAAAGAAGTAAGCCCCATTTTGTTTATAGATTTCCATTCTTCCATTTGGAATACCAGGGTACTGGTATTTGACCACTTAATTACTGATTATAGGTTGTTTGAGGAGGGAGGTGACTGGGAGAGAAAGAACCGGCTGAAAGTGTATGAAGGCTTATACTGCATGGCAACCAGAAACTTCAAGAAAGCCACCAGCCTGTTTTTGGACTCAATCTCAACTTTCACAACTGATGCCAGGATTACGAGGGGTAAGGGAGAAGGGGGATTGGCGCTCACCTTGGGGTGTTGAGGACGGAGGTGAGGTTGCAGGTCCTCCACGAGCGCAACAACAATCGGTCCTTCACGAGCGCAGCAGCAACAGCAGGTCCTCCACGAGGCGGGGCGACGGCGAGCTCCTCCTTCACGGGGACGGCGGCGTCGGGCTCCTCCTCCATGGGGCGTGCGGGTCGCCGGCGAGGTGTGCTCCTCCTGTAGGTGGTCGCCGAAGTATCAGGGAGAGGGAAGAGGCGTAGGGGAAGGGGAGGGAGACGGGAATGGGGTCGGGGCTCACCTCTCAATGATGGTGGACGGCGGGCTGCTGCCGGCGCGGACGGCCGACGGCTGGAGGACGACTTCGATCTAGAGGACGACTTCGATCTCGCGGCTGGAGGACGACTTCGATCTGGAGGACGACGACGGTTCGATCCAGAGAAAAGGGAAACGGTCCGTGTGGGGTACCAGATATGCGAGGCGTATATTGTAGAGTGCACCTCCTATAATATTACGCGAGGCGCATTTGGGCCGAATGTGCCTCGTATATTATGCAGTCATAGACAAATAGCGCACTGCGCTGGTTTCTGTCAATAAATGTGTAGAAGCCTAGTGGTAACATGCCTTGTCCGATTCCAAACACTAGCCATCCAGGTTCGAATCCTGGGGTCACAAACTATTTCGAATTTTTTTAAAGGCCATTTTTCATGTAGAAGCATTGTCCAAACACAATATAAACTATAAAATATACTGCAAATATTTTAAATATTCAAATATTGCTAAAACAACAAAAGTGAGTATTCTCAATGATACATAATATTCTCAATGCAATATTATTATAACACACACATAATGAAAATTAAGAATGTTTCGATACATAATAGTAGGCCACACACATACGACGGTTCTTGACAATGGTCGGAGCGCGCTAGCGTTTCTTGACAATGGTCGTCTTCTTGCCCTTCTTTGTCGCGGTTGCATAGGTTAGGTCCGGAACGTCTTCACTACTTCTCTTGAACGGAAATCCTTTCTTAGGTAGGGTTGTGGTGTACGGTGTTTGGTTCCATGTGCAAAAAGCTGGAAAAAAGTGGTGCCAGGTTATAGGAGGCGCATATTGCATAATATGTGCCTCCTATAATTCAAACTATAGGAGGCGCATATAGCAATATGCGCCTCGCCTATACGGCCACCTACCTCCACCCGAGCCCGCAGGGGTTACTTGAGGCACATATGACTATATGCGCCTCGCATATTATCAAATATAGGAGGAGCATATAACCATATGTGCCTCGCATATTCGTGCACCTACCAACACGCGGGCCCACACAGATTATGCGAGGCGCATTCTGCCCATATGCGCCTCGCCTATCTAATATTTAGGAGGCGCATATGACTAGAATGCGCCTCGCATAATATGGGGCTACTAGATTTCGTCCGTACAGGGATTATAGGAGGCGCATTCTTATCCTATGCGCCTCGCCTATTTTTATACAAGAGGCGCATGGAGAAGGAGTGTGCCTCGCCTATTTTATAGGAGGCGCATATGGTCTAAATGTGCCTCGCATAAGCATGTCTCCTATAGCCTTTTCTCTAGTAGTGGTGCCTCTACAAAGATTGTTGTCGTCGGCGAGCAGGCAACGCAGGCGAGTGCCGCACACCCAATGGCTGAAGCTCCGGCTAAGGATGCCATCGGTTGTGGTAAGGCGGTGGTGGAAGCTGGTAGTTCTGCCGTAGGTGGCGCCCCCGCACCCAAGAAAGCCATAGAGTATCCAAAGATAGTCTATCCGGTACTTACGCCGGATAGAACTGCTCTGGTTCCTGGTGCGGCGCCGACATCTCCGACGTGCGGTCTAGAGGAGCTCCTCCGACAAGCAGAGATCTTGCAAGGAAACAGCGTATCCTTTGGCAAGATGCTGGCCGAGAGTGATACCAACCTCAAGATCATTGCATTTGTAAGTTTTATTGCCTTTTGCATTTCATATGAGTCCCCCACTGTAGCCCCCAAGGATATAGATGGAAAACCATAGGTCTTTGCGTCTAGATGCTCTGAGAGTGACTAAGCTAGAAAACCTCTCACTGTATCCCCAAGCATATAGGTGGAATGAATTATTCCGACTAGATGCTTTAAGAGTAGCATACGCAGTGTTTTTCAATTTCAATACTATAGCCCCCAAGCCTCTAGTTGTAACTGAATTAGTTCCGACTAGATTCTTAAAGAAAAGCCAAGCATATATCCGAGTTAAAAACTTTATACTGTAGCCCCCAAGATTCTAATCGAGAACTGAATTAGTTCCGACTAGATGCTTAAAGAAAGACTAAGCATATTGCTAAGTTAAAAACTCTCGCTGTAGCCCCCGAGCGTCTAGGTGGAAAATTTCCAGCTAGATGCTCCAAGCAAACCAAACAACGTTTTGATTTCTTCTTTGTTCCATAGAACGAGAATGCTCGGAGAGGCATGGCCAACGACAAGTACCATAAGATGCGCGCGGACTTGGAAGCCGAAAAGGGTAAAACTGCCTTCTTGAAGGAACAGATCATCAAGATCAAGCGTCTGTTTTTCCTTTCTTTTTTGTATTATGACTTGAACTTGTGTATTCTTCGAGTAATCACTATGTACTTTGCGTTCTCTGACTTGCAGAAACCATTGCCAAGTCTAAGGACATTGTCAAGCAATCCAAGCACATTCAGGAGCTGGATAGCGAGAAAAAGATCCTTAAGCAGGAGAGGAAAGACATGCTGAAGATGCATGAAGAATCCATGAAAGCCCTACAGGACTCCGGCACCAAGGAGATGAACCGCTTGAAGGAGGAGATCTCGATCTTAAGAGATCAGAAGAAAGCTGCCGATGCATAGAATCAATGCCCTCATGAGGCGTACAACCTCCTCCAACAAGAACAGGACTCCTTGGCGGATACCCTCTGGCAAGTTGAGGCTAGCATCTTCAGTAAGTGATTCTCCGTCTTGGATTTCTGTATTCTAGATAATCTGAATTTTTGAACTCATGTGCTTCTTGTCGGAATTTGCAGCTCCTATGGGTTTAACCTGTTCGCCTCCTCCAGCAAAGGAATGCATGGTTCTTGCCGGCAACTTCATCAACACCGCCATCGCGCAAGCATAAGATATTACCAAGCCCCTCCAGATCAACATCAAGGCATCGGACTCTGTGGCAAAGTATTCGGAGATCCTGCGCCGAGCCCCCGAGCGGATCACAAGCTAGAAAACTTCATGTGCACGGGATGGTGCAAGGATGGCATTGTCAATGGTGAAGGCACATTACGAAGATGTCGACATCGACATGGTGACCTCTGGCATTCCCGACGTAGATGACGATGGAAAAGAGATTAATCATGAATCCATCTTTTCGTCACTCGCGGGCTATGACACCAGAGTTGCCGAGTTAGTCGACGTCAACGTCTTCGTGCCGATGAATACCATCGATAGCGGCAACCAAAGCTCCTCTGAGTCCCTTCACACCGTCGATTTTGAGGGTGGTTCTCCTACTACCGATGACGCTGCTTCCAAGTTGCCTGCGCCAAAGGAATGAAAACAACTTGTAATATTTGTTTCACCTTTGATGCGTATGCAGAAAAAACTATGTATTTAACTTAACATGGAAAACAATGTTGTATGTCCTGCTACTTAAGAACCAGTTTCCAACATGTATATATTTTTTATGCAAGTGCTGGTTTATCCATTACGTTGGTTCTTATGCTTGACTTTTCGTGAGTCGAAAGACTCGTTGTCGGAACCATGCGCTCAGGTGATGATGCCCAATGGCACCATCAATAACCTAAACACAAAATCGCCCACACTAAGTGCCAAAAGTCAATACTCCAGAATCCACATAAAAACGACAAAGAACATGTAGACCAGAAAACTTAAGCTAACGCCCGTAGGCGGAATTTTTCACAAGTGCAATCGCAAAACTTGTGCATAAAGGTTTTGTATGATCCAAAAATGAACACTAAAGGAGGTAAAAGACTCAGAAATATGAGTAAACCAGAGAGCTTTATTTCTTTGATCATATAAGAGGTACACAATTAGATAAAAAATGCTAAGTGTAAAAAGGACGTAGCTGTGCTATGTTCCATGGCCGATCAAGTTCCGGGTAGTTAGCATCCGGGTCACGTCGCTTACGCTTATGATCCTCTTTGGGTCTATCCTTCAGTTCACGATTGTCAACGAGGTAGTAAGACCCATTGAGTAGCTCCTTGCTTATGATGAACGGTCCTTCAAATGGCGGGGATAATTTGTGTGACTTCTTCTGCTTAAGTCGAAGCACCAAATCCCCCTCTTTAAATGAGCGATGCCAAACGCGGCGACTATGGTAGCTGTGTAGCTTCTGCTGGTAGATGGCGGATCTTTGGCATGCCAAAACATGCTCCTCATCGAGAAGGTCCACATCTAAGCGTCTGGATTCTTCAGCATCATCTTTGTCGTAGGCGGCGACTCTTGGTGCATCATGAAGGATGTCGGAAGGTAGGATGTCTTTTGCTCCATATACCATGAAGTAAGGGGTGTAGCCGGTGGATCTGTTGGGTGTAGTTCGTAAACTCCACAGCACAGATGGCAATTCTTCCGCCCAGGCTCCATCTGCTCTATGTAGCAGTGCCTCAAGACGTGGCTTGATTCCCTGTAGAATTAATCCATTAGCTCGCTCGACCTGACCATTGGATTGTGGATGTGCCACGGATGCAAGGTCAATTCGGATGCCCTTCACCCAACAATAAGCCTCCACTTCTCCGAGTGACCAGTTGCTGCCGTTGTCGGTGATAATGCTATGTGGGAGACCAAATCTCACCACTAGATCCTGGACAAACCTGAGGGCAGTTGCCCCATCAAGCTTTCTAATGGGTTTAGCTTCTATCCATTTAGTGAATTTATCAACTGCTACAAGCAGATGCGTAAACCCACATGGTGCCGTCTGTAACGGTCCCACCATGTATAACCCCCAGACTTTAAACGGCCAAGTTATTGGTATTGTTTGCAATTCTGCAGCAGGAACATGTGGTTGTCGGGCATAATAGTGGCATTCCATGCATGTCTCAACCAGCTAGTCGGCGTCCGCCTTCGCGGTCAGCCAATAGAATCCTTGCTGGAAGGTTTTCGCGACCAACGATCGAGGAGCGGCGTGATGCCCGCAATCTCCGAGATGGATTTCGCGTAGGATTTCCATACCTTCTAGCTGAGAAACACACTTAAGGTATACACCAGTAGTGCTCCTTTTGTAGAGTTGTCCATTGATTAAGCTATAACCCATTGCTCGGCGTACTATTTGCCGTCTTTCGACCTCGTCGTCGGGCAAAGTTCCGTATTCGAGATATTCCATGAACGGTTTTGTCCAAGCCGGAGGGACCTTTGCCACCATGTGGACGAAAGATTCAGCTCTATCCGGGTTGTCGATGTCGGCTCCCTTCACAGATGGTGTGCGCAGATGCTCTAGGAAAAATCCTGGCAGAATTTGCTTGCGCCCTGATCCAAGCTTAGATAGTAGATCAGCCGCCTCGTTTTGCTCCCTAGGTACATACTTGACTTCGTAGACCAAGAAGATCTTGGCTATCTCGTCCACTTCGTCTCGATATGTCGCCATCATAGGGTTCCACGCGTTCCAGGTGCCAGCCACCTGCTGGGCAACCAAGTCGGAATCTCCACAGCAAACTATGCGCTTGATGCCAATATCCTTGGCTACACGTAGTCCGTGAATGAGTGCTTCATACTCCGCCATGTTGTTTGTAGCCTCGAAGTGGATCTGCAGAACGTAGTGTAGCTTGTCTCCTGTTGGTGACTGTAGCAATACACCAGCCCTCGAGCCGTTGAGCAACTTTGATCCGTCAAAGTGCATCACCTAGTACTCTGGTTCCAGCAAAGGAGTAGCATCTGGCAGCTCCATCCAATCTGCTACAAAATCCGCCAAGGCTTGTGACTTGATAGCGTCGCGTCTCTTCTAGGTGATCTCGAAGGCGGCAAGTTCAATTCCCCACTTCGCGACCCTTCCCATAGCGTCACTGTTGTTGATAATGTCGGACAGCGGAGTCTTGCTCACCACTGTGATTGGGTGCTCCTGAAAGTAATGCCTCAGCTTCTGAGAAGCAAGGAATACTCCATAAGCTATCTTCTGGTAGTGCGGGTAATGTTGCTTGGACTCCGTCAAGACCTCGCTCACATAGTAAACTAGTCGTTGAACTTCGTGCTCATAGCCTAGTTCCTTCCGCTCTACCACGACGACGATGCTGATTACCCGGTTGGTTGCCGCCATGTAGATTAATAGGGGCTCGCCAGGCTCGGGTGCTGCAAGGATGGGCGCTGAGGAAAGAATCTCCTTGAGCTGCTTCAATGCTGCATCTGCTTCGTCCGTCCACGTGAATTTGTCTGCCTTCTTCAACAACTTGTACAGCGGCAGAGCCTTCTCTCCAAGTCGGCTGATAAACCGACTAACTACTGCAACACAACCTGTTAATCATTGAATGTCCTTTAGGCATGTCGGACGGTTTATGTTTAAGATGGCCTTGATTTTCTCCGAGTTGACCTCGATTCCGCGCTGGGAAACGATGAAACCCAACAATTTGCCGGTTGGAACCCCGAAGACGCACTTCTTAGGGTTAAGCATCATGTTGTATTTCCGGAGATTATCAAAGGTTTCTTTTAAGTCGGAGATTAAGTCATTTGACTTTTTAGACATCACCACGATATCGTCCACATATGCGTGAATGTTCCGACCAATTTGGTCGTGAAGGCAATGTTGCATTGTCCACTGGTACGTAGCACCTGTGTTTTTTAGCCCAAAGGGCATCGTAACATAGCAAAACGTGTCTTATGGGGTAGTGAACGAATTGGCCAATTGGTCCGACTTTCTCTCTTGATCTGGTGGTATCCTGAGTATGCATCGACAAAACACAAAAGTTCCGACCCAGCCGTCAAGTCACTGACTTGATCAGTGCGAGGCAAAGCAAACGGATCTTTGGGACATGCTTTGTTCAAGCCGGTGTAATTAGCGCACATTCTTAATTCTTTGGTTCCCTTTTTGGGGACAAGTACAGGATTGGCCACCCATCGGGTGTGAAGGACTTCTCGGATAAATCTATCCTTAAGTAACCTAGCTATCTCTTTGCCAATGGCGCATCTCTTCTCTTCTCCGAAGTATCATAGAGGTTGTTTCACTGGTTTGCATTTTGGATCAATGTTTAAGATGTGCTCGGCGAGTTCCCTAGGTACACCTTTCATGTAGGCAGGTTGCTAGGCAAAGATGTCCCTATTCTCACGGAGGAACTCGACGAGCGCACTTTCCTATTTGGTATCTAGGTTCGTCCCAACGGCGGTGACCTTGGAGGCATCGCCTACCACAAGTTCCGCCGGCTTGGTATCGATGGCGGCCTTGAATGCAGGAGCGGAGTCAGAGATCTACTTCTTCGACACGGTCATCTCTGAGTCATCGACCTTGCTTTGGATCTCTTTGAATTCTTCGCTATAGAGGACAGCTTCCGCGAAGGTTGCTTCATTAATCTCGCAGTCTCTTGCCTTGGTAAAGCTTCCGGATACGGTGATGACACCGTTTGGTCCGGGTATCTTGAATTTGTTGTAGACGAAGCATGGCTTGGCCATGAACGTGTGGAATATGTCGCGGCCGAATATGACGTGGTACACGCTCTTGAAGGGGACCACCTCAGAGGTCATGCGCTCTTGGCGGTAATTGTTAACATCGCGAAAGGCAACCTGAAGTGTAATGCACCCAAGGGACCGAGCCTCCTGACCAGGAACTACGCCGTGGAAGATGGTGTTGGTCCGCCTTAGGTTTGCCTCCATCAAGTTCATCTTCTGTAGTGTATCCAGGTACATGATGTTGATGCTGCTTCCACTATCCACCATACACTTGGTGAACTCCACGCCGCCAATCAAAGGGTTGATGACCATGGTGTATTGGTTCTCCGTAGGAATAAGGTCTGGGTGGTCCGTCCTGTCCCAAGTAATTGGAACCTCCGACGAGCGCAGGTACTGGGGAACTGGGGGTAGAGTAGCCATCAGGATCCTCATAGAGGTCTTCTGTTTTTGGATGGTGGGGGTGCCAAGGAAAGTGTGGTAGACTGGCGCCTTCTTCGCGAAGGGGTTCTTGCCCTTGTCTTCACTCTTAGCGGCGTGCTTGGGGTCAACATCCTTGTCCATGACACTTGAATCCTTGGACTCCTCCTCCTTCTTCTTCCCCTTGCCCTTGCCTCGCGGTCTGTTCTTCTGACTTTTTTTGTAGCCGGACTCCGGGTCTTCCTTGAGGTCGTTGACGAACTTGCAGTGTCGATTTGTATGGGTGGATTTACCGTTGACATCGAGGTGTACGAGGCACGACATATCGCGGTACTCTTCGTAGGTTTGGGGAACGAGGAGCGGCTCTGAGGTAGTTTCACTTCCTCGTTGCTTCCCACGGCCGGCTCCCCGTCCTCGGCCACATTTTCCGCCATCACCTCGTCCTGCAAAGGTCATGGCAACCATGTCAGTAGATTGCTTTTCTTCTGAAGCGGTTTTCCACTTTGTACTGCTGTTCCTCTGAGCTTGACTTGGAACGGCCGTCGCCGGCAGCTGCGAACTCACTAGCCAACTTAATCATCTGGTTCAAGTCAAGCTGGTGATTGTCCTGCAAGCGCTTCATCTTATGTCGGAGCAACGTGCCTCTTTCCAACCCATCGATGAAGGCAGCCATGGCGGTTTGAGCATGCACTCCTGCGCAGGAGTTCTTCATATCCAGCCAGCGGGAGAGGTAGGCGTGAGATGTCTCATCTTTCTCTTGCACACACCGCTATAGATCACCGACAGTGGAGGGACGCTTATACGTACCCTCGAAGTTTTTGGTGAACGCTTCTTGCATGTCCAACCAATTGCAGATGGATTTCTCAGGCAAGTCATCGATCCATTGACGGGTCGTGCCCGCCAACATTAAAGGGAGGTACTTGACGGCGACGTTGGGGGTTGCCTCCGGCAATCTCCACCGTGTTGCCGTAGTCCTACAACCATGTGGCTGGCTTGGCGGTGCCGTCATAGGGCTTGATGGTCTTGTCAATCCAGAAACCTTTGGGGTATGTTGCGGACCGTATTTCAGGTCCAAAGCAACGTGGTCCTAGGTATGGTCCTTCCCGGGCCTCGTGGATCTTATCGATCCGCGAACGTGCATCGTACGGCTCCAAGTTCTTCTTCTTCTTGTCAACAGGGGATGGGTTGCGTGAACAACGCGGGCCTCCTCCGCCATGGTGACTGCTAGGTGGCGATGGAGGCGGAGGTGGCGGTGGGTTAGCCTTTTTGCTGTTACCCTCTTGCGACGCCTCACGCCTGTCGCGGTTGCTTGTCGGACGCGGAGGGTCATGGCGTGACCTGTTCTTGTGTCCTTGGTTGCGCTCTCCGTCATGACGGGTCTGCTCCACGTTGTCGCGGATGACGATGCCGCACTGCCTTGGCGGGGGCATATCTGTACGATGGTGAGCCTTGGGATCTTCACGATGTCGGGGGGATCGGGGCGATGGCGATGGGCGACGAGGTCGGGCCTTTTCTCTATGGTTGGAGGATATGGGGATAGCATCCTTCCTGTTGCGTGCATCCCTCTGTCTTCGTTCTAATGAACCCGTCTAGGACCCGACATCAAGAGGAGATATGTCCCTTGGCGGCTTGTACTGGCTAGACTGGCAAAGCGCTGGGTCAGACTCAAGCCTCTGAGAGGTGGCCTTTTCCTGCTGCTTCACCGCCTTGGCCACTAGGTCATAGACCTGTTCCACTGCCTCGAGCGATCTATCCTGCTCCAGAAGGGTCTTGGCGACGGCGAGGTTAAGGAGTGGGGTGGGCATCACCTGTTTGCCTTCACTGTCAATGTATGGCTTGGCCTGTGTCGGCTTCGAGGGAGCCCATCCTAGGTTTCTCCGTACACCAGGATCGTTGATGACACGAGTCGGAGCTTTCTTGGCCTTCTACTGCTGCAGCAGAGTCTTGTACTCGGCCTCCATTGCTCTAGCTTTCTCTATGGACTTCTACGCATTGACTAGATCTCTATCCAGCTTAGCGCCTTGTTCCGCGATGCCCTGCGCTTCCTCCAGCAGCTGCTGGCGCTTCTCGTCGAGCTGAGTCACGTTCCGGATATGAGCGACGGTGAGTGGCTCAACGAGGAGATTGTCGTACATCACTCTATCAGCTGGAGTAACTTGGGCGCCAGCAGACGTAGATGCTGGAGGCGGCAAGTTTGCGGTGTTGTTGGTGCTCGGGCTGGTGCCGAGTTCCTGCGGCTGCTGCACTGGGTTAGGCGGAGGAGGCATGACCTTTGCGCGATCATTGTCAGTAGCAATAAGTGGCCCCTTCCCCTTTTCCAGCGCTATAGGCGGATCTCGTCTGGGTTGATCTTCATCCATCGCCGTCCCAATGGTGACGAACACCTCTCAAGACGTGACGGCGTTGTTGGCTTGCTCGTCGCGAGTGTACTCCTCCTCCATCTCCTGTATGGCGGAGTCTAGTTCCTCTGGACTGAAATCTATCTCCTCCGAATCTGCACTGAAGTCGGCATAGAGTGTGTCAATCATAGAGTCGGAGGGTGCCAGGACTTCCTCGATGACGGGCGATGGAGGTGCAACAGCAGCGACGATGACTGGAGGTGGCGGTGCGGCTGCGACAATGGCGGCCAGAGGCGGTGGTGGCGGTGGCTGAATTAGAGGGGCTCCGTCAATGAGCCCAAGCGCTGTCTGAGCTGCCGCTTCAGCCTCCACGTAGTTGTTGATGGTGTTCACCATGCCTTCGAAGGTAAGGCGTCGCAACGCATGTTTCCGTCTTAAAGAATGTCGGAGAAGCGTGCCATGGTCCAGTCCTTCCACAAAGTGATACATAGCATCATCATTGGGGTAGTGGGCCAGATCGGCTCGTATACGGAGCCACCTGGCCAAGTAATCATGGGGTTTTTCGCCCTCTCTCTGAACGCAACACGCCAGATCGAAGATGGTAACCACGCCGACGAACTTGGATCTCTGCTGTCCAGACGCACGGACGAAGCCGACGGACTTGCAGTGATCTTTCACCGTTATATCCTGTACAGGGGAGGTTTGGGTGGGCCTTGAATTTTTCCGATCTTTGCCAGCAAACTCCGAAGAGAGATCCGACATCAATCCTTTCGTGAATGTATCTTGCCCGTAGGAGGTTCGTGCGGGCCTTGATGCTCCTCCTACTCCCAGGGAACTAGTTAACACCGCGTAGGCTTCGTTTTCGCCGGGATCCAGAACTTGTCGGGAGGGACGATCGGAACGTTGCCGGAGAAGAGAACGCGACTGGTGGCTACGGTTTCGCTGATTCCTGCGAAGATCTTGGTCCTCGCCCGCTGAAGAGCCTGAAGCGCCTCTTGCCCACGGTGGGCGCCAACTGTCGTGGTATTGCCGACGAGTACGCCATGGAGGGGTCCTCACAATGCGTGTTTAGAGACGTGGGGGAAGGCGGACGGTTGACATGTACGAGGTAACACAGCTTACCCAGGTTTAGATCCCACGACGGTGGCGGAATCCTACTCCTGCTATAAATCACTATAAAGGCAATACGCCAAGTTACAAGGATTGGTTCACTATGCGAGGTTGTCTGAAGTTGTGCCCTAAAGGCTCTCATAGGCCCGACTTATATAGTCGCCAGGTCCTAGGGTTACAGGGAAAAGTCCTAGCCGGACAGGTTACAGAGTCCTACACCGTCTATTACTAGTCTTGTGTGTCTTGTACTCCAAGGCTCCGGGTACGTCGGTGACTCCAACCGTAGCCTTCCTTTATCTGGCATGGGCCTCCCTTCTGGATCCATCTAACTAGGCCGCCCAGGAGGCCATGGGCCAAGCTACCAACTATGGGCCACCCGGGTTATCCGGATAGGATACATGCTATGAGGATACCAATATAGCATATCCCCAACACTCCTGAAGCCTTAGTTTCTACAATAGCAGCAGAGATTGGGTCAGTAGCAAGCTAAGCAAAAACACCAGAAGTTCTGACAACAGCGGGGCAGCCTTCTAAAGCTTTAGTTTGCACAACAACAGCAGGGATGAGGTCACTAACAGGCTGAGCAACAACACTAGTAGATTTCACAATAACTTGGCGGCCTCCCGAAGCCTTAGTTTGCTCAACAGCAGCAGGGATCGACTCAGTGGCAGGCTGAGCAAAAACACCAGCAGTTCTGGCAACGGAAGCACGACCAACATCCACAACAGGGTCTTGCACCACGTCAAAACCGGCACTCCTTCAAGGAGGTTGCGCTGCAGAAGCATGGCACAGATGAGGAACCACATTTTTCTTAACATCAGCGTGGCTTCGAGTCATACCACCCTGAGCTTGAATACCAGGGCCACTAGGAGTGGAAGCAGCTTCCACATCTACTATTCTACATTCCACGAGAAACATTCAAGCCAGCGGACACCGTTTCAGCTACCCGGACAACTGAATGTCATGCTTTATAGTAATGTTTCTACGTTGTTCATCCATCAAGATGAACCGTGCAGTCTGCGTTAGCCCCATTTCAATATGTTTACACAGAGCAGCAACCATACCAGGTATAGTACAAATTTGCGCCGGTGCTTCTTTAATCGCGACATAAGTACCATAATTCCACAAGGCCTTCACATTTGGTATTTTCGGTTGGTATTTATTGACGCATAATGTAACCACGTAAGGGGCCTCTGGGAGGCCTAGTTGAGAGAAATTTGGGGATAAAAAAATAAGAACTTGTCTGTCAACGTTCGGCCAACAAACAATTCTAGGTTCGATCTATCTCTTTCAGGTCAATATACAAATTGCAGTTATAGTTAGTGCAAAAATCAAAGAGAAGAGTAGCTCACCTGCATGTATCCAACACTTTTTTAGGGTATGATGATCTGCCATCCTCAAATAGAAGAGGTGTTTTTATGCAATTTCGCAAAGATCATAAAAATACCAGAAAAATATTGGAATATTTTCCCAGAAGACAGAGGAAGCAATAAGGGGAGGCGTAGCCGGGCCACAGGGGGGCCACACCCCCCAGGCACGGGCCCACCTTGCCTCCCTCCTAGGGCAGGTGTGGCCCACCTGGACGGCTCCCGACTCCGCCCTCTCGCTTATATCTTTCCCATGGAACCGTAATACCAAGGGGGCGACCACAGATAGATTTTTGCCGCCTCTACGAGGTGGAAAACACCGAGAGAGAAAGATATCTCTGGCATACAGATTTCTATCGGGGAATTCCTTTCCGGAGAGGGGAGATCGTCGCCATCAACACCGTCATCAAGCTAGGCTTCAACAGGATCATCAACATCGTCATCCACACCATCATCTCCACCAGCACCATCATCACCACTCCGTCCTGCTGTAACAATAGTGTTGGATACTTGCTTAGTTCATAGGGGAAACTTTCCCGTTGTTAATTACTGTTGTAGTTGATGCTTGTGAGTGGAACCATTGGATTATTGTTTATGTTCAGATTGTTATTCATCACCATATCATCTTTGATCTTGATCCATATGATGTCTTGTGAGTAGTTCGTCTAGTTCTTGAGGACATGGGAGAAGTCATGTTGTTAGTAGTGGATTTGTGTTCAGTTATTATTCAATGGTTTAGTATGTAAGTTGTGGTGATATTCTTATAGTGGTGTCATGTGAACATCGACTACATGATACTTTACCATTTATGGGACTAGGGGAATGCATTGTGTATTTGGCTACTAAATGTGAGGTTGCCGGAGTGACAGAAACCTGAACCCCCGTTATGACACCTTTGCACAAGGGAGTGTAGGATCTCAGAGTTTAAGGTTGTGGTTAGGTTTATATCTTAATTAATTTCCTGTAGTTGCGGATGCTTGCAGGGGGTATAATCACAAGTATGTATTAGTCAAAGTAAGGTCGGTACATTAGCACAGTTTCACCCGCACAACACTTACAACACCAAAGAAGAGTACTTAGCTATTTGAAGCGAAAGCACTTGACAGAATTCCCATGTGTCCTCGAGAATGTTTGGTCCTTATAAGTATTTCCACCGGCTTGTCCTTTGCTAAGAAAGGATTGCGCCACTTGCTGTGTTTGTTCTTTGTCTTTATTACTTGCACTTTGTTTTGTTGCTTTATTAGAAAACCCCTAAAAATCCATTTGCTAAGTATTTACAGAGATTTCCAGCTCCATACCACTAGTCAACACCTTATGCTCCTCGTTGGGATCGACACTCCTATTTATCAAAAGTACTACGATACACCCCCCTATACTTGTGGGTCATCAAGACTATTTTTTAGCGCCGTTGCTGGGGAGTGAAGTGCTATTGAAGAGTGGAACTGGTAAAGGAAACTTCTACTGTGAGTCTTGCTTTTTGTTACTGCTTGTTACTCTGTTTCCATTATGGATAACCCACTTTTCTTTCTATTTGGGAAAACTACTACCACTGCTAGGGTAGTAGACGAACCACCACCTATTGAGATAGATCCTTTTAAGATACCTACAAGTATTGTTGGCTGTGTTATGGATAATTATTATTTTGGGGATGAAACTATCCATCCTGGTGACCACTTGCTTTATATCCATGAATTATGCGGGTTGTTTAAGTGTGAAGGTATCACAACTGAACAGGTGAAGAAGAAGTTACTCTCCATATCCTTGAAAGGGAGAGCTGAAGAATGGTATAAGCTGCTGAAGAATGGACAATCCATGGAATGGGAGGAAATGGCATCTCTCTTTTATTCTAAATTCTATCCTCCCAGTGAGATTCATAAGGATAGAAATCTGATATATAACTTTTGTCCTCGTGATGGAGAGAGTACAGCTCAAGCTTGGGGGAGATTGAAGTTACTAATGCTTAAATTTCCTATTCATGAACTCCCTAATAATATTATTATCAATAATTTTTATGCTAGACTTTCTCTTCATGATAAAGATTTACTAGATGCTTCTTGTGCTGGATCATTCACACGTATGAAGGAAGAAGCTAAATGGGATATACTAGACCGTATTCAAGAGAACACTGAACCTTGGGAGAATGAAAAAGGAAGAAAGTTAGGTATAAACTATGATTATGAATGCATTAAATCTTTTATGGGAACTGATGACTTTCGTGATATTAGTAATGAGTATGGTCTTGATCCTCAAGTTCTTGCGAGATGCTTTAAGGCTTTTGCCTCTTACATTGAAATTCCCAAAAAAGAGTGGGACAAGTATCATACTCCTTATAAATAAATTGTTACTCATGTTCTTGCTAGAATAGAGGTTTGTACCGTTGATCCTATTTTTCCTCAACCTTATGTTGAGAAAATCCCTTTTCCTGATAAGGTAAGGCAACATTCTATTATAGCTAATGTGGTTATCAAAAGTGCAAAGAAAACTATGGAACCTGATGAGCAAATAAATATTTAGCCTATGGTAGCTATTGTGAAAGATCTTGTCACTAGAAATATAGAGGATGAGCACATTGTCTTCTATGAAGACGCTTCTAATATTATCTCTCATCCTAGTAAGGGTAGAAAATCTAGTGTTCCTGTGCTTTCTGTTAAAATTGGTGATCATTGCTACTATGGTCTATGTGATATTGGTGCTAGTTCTAGTGCTATTCCTTATGAGATTTACAGGGAAATTATGCATGAAATTGGTCCTTGTGAGCTTAAGGACATCGATGTGGTTATTCACCTTGCTAGTAGAGAGACAGTCTGTTCCATTGGCATTGTAAGATATGTGGAGGTTCTTTGTGGTAAGATTAAATATCCTGCTGATTTTCTAGTACTTGGTAAAGAAGCTAGTAAAACCTATCCTATTATCTTCGATAGACCCTTCTTGAATACTTGTGGGGCTATTATAGATTGTAGGAAGGAATTTTTTTTGACTAGGTTTGATGGAGAGTCTTATGAGTTTAATTTTTCCAAATTTGCTAAAACTCCTTATGAAAATGAACTACCTAATGAGGATTTCAGGGTTGAACAACTTTCTACTATTTCTCTTGCTCCTAACAATGCCTTGCAGCAATTTATGGAAGATCATGAGAGTGAAGTCTTCATGAAAAAAAGAAATGAGATTGACGAGGTTTCTCTTCGTCAGCCTGAGCAACTTAAGCATAACCTACCTGTGGAAGATTTGGGTACCACACTACCACCTAAAGGGGACCCTGTTTTCGAATTAAAATATTTACCTGATGATCTTAAATATGCTTATCTTGGTGATAAGAAGGTACATCCTGTTATTATTAGTTCTAAACTTTCAGGAAAGGAAGAAGAAAGGTTACTGGAAATACTGAAGAAACACCGAGGAGCTATGGGCTATACTCTTGATGATCTAAAAGGGATTTCTCCTACTATATGTCAGCATGCTATTAATATAGAACCTGATGCAAAAATAGTTGTTGAGCACCAACGCCGTCTAAATCATAGGATGAAGGATGTGGTAAGAAATGAGGTATTAAAACTCCTTGATGCTGGTATTATTTACCCTATTGCTGATAGTCAATGGGTTAGCCATGCTCATTGTGTTCCTAGGAAAGGGGGAATAACTGTTGTGCCTAATGAAAATAATGAGCTTATACCCCAAAGAGTAGTGGTTGGGTATAGGATGTGCATTGATTTTAGAAAGGTCAATAAAGTTACTAAGAAAGATCATTATCCTTTGCCCTTTATTGATCAAATGCTTGAGAGGTTATGTATGAAGACTCACTTTTGTTTTCTTGATGGTTATTCTGGTTTCTCTCAAATTGTTGTGAAAGCACAAGATTAAGAGAACACCACTTTCACTTGTCCTTATGGTACTTATTCTTATAGGCGTATGCCTTTTGGTTTGTGTAATGCTCCTGCTACCTTTCAGATATGCATGTCTGCTATCTTTCATGGTTTTTGTGAAGAAATTGTGGAGGTTTTCATGGACGATTTCTCCGTCTATGGAACTTCTTTTTATAATTGTTTGCACAACCTTGATAATGTTTTACAGAGATGTGAAGAAACCAACCTTTTCTTAATTGGGATAAATGTCATTTCATGGTTAATGAAGGGATTAATCTTGGACACAAAATTTCTGAAAGAGGTATTGAAGTTGATAGAGCCAAAATTGAAGCAATTGAGAAGATGCCCTGCCCTAGAGACATAAAAGGTATTCGTAGTATACTTGGTCATGCTGGTTTCTATAGGAGGTTTATTAAAGATTTCTCCAAAATTTCAAAGCCCCTTACTAATATTCTTCAAAAAGATGTACCTTTTGTTTTTGATGATGATTGTAAGGAAACTTTTGAAACTTTGAAGAAAGATTTGACTACTTCTCCTATTGTTTAGCCACCTGATTGGAGTTTACCTTTCAAAATTATGTGTGATGCTAGTGATTTTGTTGTTGGTGATGTCCTTGGGAAACATGTTGATAAGAAGTTGAACGTTATTCATTATGCTAGTAAGACTCTAGATGCCGCTCAAAAGAATTATGCTACGACTAAAAAAGAGTTCTTAGCTGTAATCTTTGCTTGTGATAAGTTTAGACCCTAAATTGTTGATTCAAATGTCACTATTCATATTGATCATGCTGCTATTAAATACCTTATGACAAAGAAGGACGCTAAGACTACGCTTATTAGATGGGTGTTGCTTTTGCAAGAGTTTGATCTGCATATTGTAGACTGGAAAGGTTCTGCAAATCCTGTTGTTGACAATTTATCTCATTTGGAAAAAAAATCTTTTGACCCTTTGCCTGTTAATGATAGTTTTCCAAATGAGCAGTTGGCTGCAATAAGGATAAGTCCGCATGAAAGTCCTTGGTATGCTGATTATGCTAACTTTATTGTTTCCAAGTATTTGCCTCCCACTTTTACAGCCTAGCAAAGAGGAAAATTCTTTTATGATCTAAGGCATTAATTTTCGGATGACTCGCGTATATATAAAGAAGGAGTAGATGGTATTATGCGAAGATGTGTTCCAGAATTTGAACAACAAGAGATATTGAGAAAATTTCACGGCAGTGCTAATGGAGGACATCATGCTGGGGATAGGACTGAACAGAAGGTTCTACAATCTCGATTTTATTGGCCTACCCTTTTCAAGGATGCAAGGAAGTTTGTCTTATCATGTGATGAATGTCAACAAGTTGGTAACATTTCTAGACGCAATGAAATGCCTATCAATTATTCTCTTATTATCGAACCTTTTTATTGTTGGGGATTTGACTTTATGGGTCCTTTTCCTCCCTCAAAAGGGTATACTCATATTTGATGTTGACTATGTTACAAAGTGGGTAGAAGCCATACCTACAAACAACGCTGATGGTAAGACCTCTTTAAAAATGCTTAAGGATGTTATTTTTCCTGTGTTTGGTGTACCTAGATATCTCATGAATGATGGAGGCTCTCATTTTATTCATGGGGGTTTTAGAAAAACTCTCGCTGAGTATGATGTAAACCATAGAATTGCTTCAGTTTATCACCCCCAAACCAGTGGGTAGGTAGAACTCTCCAATAGGGAGATTAAATCTATTTTGCAAAAGACTGTCAATAGATCTAGGAAAAATTGGGCTAAAAAGTTGAATGACGCTTTATAGGCTTATAGAACTGCTTATAAAAATCCTATGGGGATGTCTCCTTATAAAATGGTCTATGGGAAAGCTTGTCACTTACCTTTAGAATTAGAACACAAAGCTTATTGGGCAGTGAAAGAGTTGAATAGAGATTTTAAACGTGTTGGTGAGAAAAGGCTGCTTGACATGAGTACCTTAGATGAGTGGAGAAGTGAAGCTTATGAAAATGGTAGACTATTTAAGGAAAAAGTAAAAAGATGGCATGATAGGAGAATTCTCAAAAGGGAGTTCCATGTTGGCGAGAAAGTTCTTTTGTATAGGTCTCGTCTCATATTTTTTGCAGGGAAACTACTCTCAAAATGGGAAGGACCTTTTGTTATTGAGGAAGTATATCGTTCAGGTGCTATCAAAATATCTTCTTTCAAGGATGACACAACACAGGTGATGAATGGTCAAAGACTAAAACATTATATTTCTAGAGATTCTTATAATGAAGATGTTGATGTTATTCAAATGGTGACTATAGAAGAATTTATTAGAAACCAAATGCCAGAAACTGCAGAGGTCGTCTTTGATTAGGTAAAGAGGTGAAAATAGAAGGTTCATGAAATCTTAATCTTTTTATATTTTTTATGTTTTTATTACATAAGCGAAGTTATGAGACGGGATAGAGGAGGAAACAGAGGCCGGGGTGTCCAAACTGTAGGGTCCGCAGCATAGAAAACAAAAAATTTCCTACGATGGGAACAACTATGTACCAAGATCTATCTACTAGATACAAGCAACGGGTGGATATACATCCATAGAATACATACCCTCGAAGACCGAATAGCGTTAACGAGGTTGTACTCGTGGATGATGTAGACGAAAGCTTGCCGATCTCAAGATCGTGATGAAGTCCATCTGGTCCAGCTGGTCCAGCACGATCAAGTCTAGCACCTCAAAGAAGTGGTGCATCCGTGATCGTACACACGTACGGGTACCCTGACAACCTCCACGCCCTCGCTCTAGCGAAGCAGCGGAAGCAACAAATCCTTCCAGAAAAAGCCACCGGGAACATGTATCTCGCTGATCCGAGACCATGGGAAAATTCTAAAGGGGGGAGAGAGATCCTTCGCGAGGAGGTGTACTTTGAGAGGATGAGAGGGGGGCCTTTTATAGGAGAGAGGGGGGCACCCAAGGGGCATGGCGCCCAGCCATGGGGGCTGCCCCCACCTCTCCCACATTCATGTGGGTGGAGCTCCCACTCAAAATGAAAAGCCTCCACTCCCATAAAAGAGCCTCCACTCAAAAATCCACTCACATGCATTAAATTTCCACCAAATTTAATGCAAGCTCTCATTTAAATAAAAATCTTTTATTTATTTATTTAGAATTTTGTAAATTACTTTAATTAACAAACATTCACATAAAACCCCTTGCTAGTATTCCATTTCACATGCAGAACCAGTTTCAGCAATTTCAACCGAAACAGTTTCGGTGTCTAGTGAAATAAATTCCTGCGCTTTCCTTTTCTTTTTCTGGCATATCATTTGCTCCGAATGGTGTCGGTATCCCTTAAGTGTGTCACCCTACGGTTCGCGAATAATGCGGACATGATCGAGACCCTTCTCCGATCAATAATCAGTAGCGGGACCTGGAGATCCATACTGACTCCCACACATTCAACGATGATTTCTATGATCGTGTGAAGCTTTTATGCTAGTATCTTAATCCCTTTGTTTCACGATATATTACATGTCCGAGATTCGATCATCGGTATCTCCATACCTAGTTTGATCTCATTACCGACATGCACTCTTTTCTCGTTCCCGTGATATAACATTCTAGTGATCAAATCACTTGCTTGCAAGCTAATCAATGTGATATCACCGAGAGGGCCCAGAGTATATCTATCCGTCTTCGGGATGAACAAATTCCACTCTTGATCCATGAGTCTCAACATAACACTTTAGTAGTTTTGAAGCCATCTTTATAATCACCCAATTACGATGTGACGTTTGATATCAACAAGAAACTCTTCCGGTGTTAGTGATTGACATGATCTCATGGTCTAAGGATTAGGATCACTTCGTAAGTTGTTATAGCAATATAAACTCAATGACTTTGATCGTAATGCTATACTTCGGATGAATGTTCATCACATCATTACACTAATGTTGTGACCTCTTTATTAACAACATCCAATGTCCATGATCAGGAAACTTTGATCATCTTGTTAATCAACGAGCTAGTTTATAAGAGAGGCATATAACTAGGAACTTCCTTTTTGTTTATTAAACACACATGTATTAACGTTTCCGTATTAATACAATTATAGCATGTAAAATAAACATTTATCATAAACAAGGAATACAATAATAACCACTTTATTATTGCCTCTCGGGCATATTCCCTTCAGTCTCCCACTTGCACTAGAGACAATAATCTAGTTTGAAAACTTTGCAAATTGAACACATATGGCTTTCTAGTGTTCCATATACGCAACTGCAAGTGGTTAACATAATCTACGGATCTGACGCTTTCAGGTCCGTGTGTATTTGCATGTCTTTGCGTCTTCACGCATCACTCATTCTCCAATGAGATGGAATTGTATAAATTTGGTCTTTCGGTGAGACCTTTAGTTCCTTGGGGTTAAAACATGTCGATACTATTGTCATTCAATATATCTTTAGTGTTAGCCCGTTGCGAACCACACCTTAGTTTGATAACAAACTACTTGACACAAATTCCCTCCTTTCCTGCTACTATAGCAGTCATATACTTATCCTTTTTGTTGTAGTATTCGTCACAATGTCTTAACTATGGAATACATCCAAATCCATCATGAAAACTCCTTTCCATTTCATTGTGCCAGTCATAGTTTAAATTTAGATAAACTTAATTTGTATCCTGTGACAAAACTAGTATCAATGTAACGCTTTACAATGAACTATTTGTAATTTTTTATCACCTCTACAGAAATATATTCTTAGTGCTTCCAAAAGATCATAATCCTTACTATCGTCCAATGATCATTTTATGATTCATTCTGGTATATGCTCATAACACTTAGAGAATAGGACATATCTGAATGTGTACATATCATGGTATGATTGATCAAAACATTCTCGTGATTTCACTCATCAAGTGTCAAAGCACTTGAATATTGTTTCACTTATCAAGTGTCAATACACTTGAATCTTGATTCAATTCCTTTCCATGCGACAAGAACCGTTTCTTGTCGTTTCTATATTGAACTCCTTCAATATCTCATATATGTACGTTTGGCATAACCATATTAGCGTCACGGTCTGTTCACTATAGACTTTCATGCTAAATATTCGGGTTTTGCCTAAGTCTTTCATCGAAATGAAATTCTTAACCTTTGTCAATAAAAGATACATCATTTCTAATCAACAAGATGTCTTCCACATAATGTATTAGAAATATGTCTCAGCGCTCCCACTTAGTTTCTTGCAAATGCAAGCATCTTCATCGTCTTCTGATGAAAACTCCTTTTCATCACGGTGAAGATTCCAACTCCACGATGCTTACTTCAACCATTGAAGTTTGCATGCCCTTTTAGCATCCTTTGAATTTAACAAAACCCTTTGGACCGTGTCATGTACACGTCCTAGGTAACCATTCTATTAGAAGAACTTTGTTTTGTTTGTTCATCTACCATATACCAATTTATATATAGTGGTTGCTACTTTAATCCGTCCAGACTAAATATTGCTATGAAAGATCAAATCTTGTCATAGTCAACTCTTTGAACATTGTCATAAAATACCTTACGACATGTCGACTATTTCATAGATGTGAAACATCCATGTCTGTTTCTTTATAGATCCAAATACGACCGATAGGTTTTTACACCTTTCCAGAGGGTCTTCCAAGTTCAAAACTTGATTTCTCGTGTATGGAACTATCACGGATTTTATGGCTTCAAGCCATTTGACGGAGTCAGGGACCATCATCGCTTCTTTGTATGTAGTCGGTTCATCATTGTTAAACAATGATGATTTACTCTCAAATCTTAGCATTTGATTTGTTTATCCGACCGACTTGGTTCAATAAGAACTTAGATCTCCGTGACCACAACCTTTGAGGCACATAAGCTATGAGCATTATGGCAGCCTCCGGAACCATTTCCGGTGCTGTGCAACTCAGCACATTTAGCTAAGGTTCATTAACCTTATCAAAGTTCTATTGTCCTCCCACTTAACATTTATGAAAAATTCCTTCTTCAAGAAACTTCATGTTTCAAGCGACAAACCCTTTTGTCCTTGGTGTTATGGAGGAATAACCAATTGTTATTCGAAATAACCTACAAAGACATGCTCATCCGACTTCAGTTGTAAATATCTTACTTATGTTTAGCATACCAAAATTTAAGAAATGACAACTTGGGTTTTACCCCAAACCATAACTCATATGGTGTAATTTCAACGGATCAAGATGGAGCTCTTTTCAGTGTAAAAGCAGAAGTCTCTAAAGCTTTAATCTTTTAAAACATAATGGCAGTTTTATTAATAACACCTTTGATCCAACCATGTCAAACAAGGTTTCATTACAAATCTCAAACACTCCATACTCCTATGGTGTTCCGGGAGATTTAAATCTAGGTGTTTTGCTAAACTTGCAACTCAAATAAATCCCTTTATGATAAAATCATAATTCATTTATTTTCTTGTTACACTTGTAACTCAAATAAATCTCATATGATAAAATCATAAACCAATTATTTTCTTGTTACAATGATTTTCCACTTCATCTTGAAAGTCTTTGAACATTTTCAAATATTTCATACTTCTTTCTCATTAAGTGAACATTCACTCAAATTTCCGGAGAAAGCATATGAAGATGAAATCCATCGCTTACGACCATACATAATGGACTACATACATCGATATGTATAAATTCCAATATTTTAGTCGTTCGTTCTTCTTTGGCATTTGAACGAAGTTTTAATTATCCCGAGGAAAGTCTCACAACCGTCACTTGATCAAATCAAAGACTCCAAAAATCCATGCATATGGAGTTTCTTCATGTTTTCTTTCCAATATAATTTAAACGGTGATGTCACTTCGTATGTGATCTTTCAATCATTTGTCTTGCGACATTTTAGCATTAGGCTTTATGGATGTGATTTCTCCAACTAGATTTGTAAATCATCCATCTTATATGGAATACGGTAATTATTTGAATAACCTTTGTTCTCATGATACCTGATTCAAATAACAATTATTAAAACAAATCTTGAAGTCAAGCTTTGATGTCAACGAGAAATACAAACAACGGTTTGTTTGTTTTCGATGAACATCATCACATATTCTCTTGCTAGTTACTTAGGCCATTGTGGTTCATGAATTGCGTTGTTCCGTATGAAATTTCATACCAACCAATTCGATATCCAATACCCAAGAATCACATTGTTTAACAAGCAAAGAATACAACCATAACATGTATATCATCCATATACCTAAATTGGATATTTCCAATCTTTTCTTTTCTGCCAAATATATTTTATAGATTCTCTTTTAGCATTTTCTTTTTCTTTTTAAAAGAATCTATCAACATCAAAAGTGGCGACATATACATGACACATAGTCCAAAGCGTGTATATTCAAATAATAATACCTTTGGACTTGCACTTTGAAGTAGATCACCATCATCAAAATGATCGGTATTCTTTCAAAATCCATTCTTTAGTAATCTTTTAGTGTAGTAAACACTTTACGTACATCTTCTATTCATCCTTATCATGACGACTTTCATGATCAAGCTAATGTAGCTTATAAGGAGAATCGTGAGTATAATGTTGCTTTCCAAAACCCTTTTGGATGATTAGGATGTCTAGCATCTCCAACCTTTGTAAATTCTCATCCAATATGAGAACACATATTATACTCTATCATATTGCAACCAAAACATTGTTTAAGATATCGTTATATCTGCCACACATGATGGTTTCTGAAACAATTCTTTCAGCTCCTAGATAAACTTGATATTAAAACAATCAAGAATCATGGAGGCAAACATGATACTTAAGATACTAACACTGGAATTGTTACTCTCGATTTAATACCAACTATTAAATTTCACGGAGTAAATATAGTTTGCGGAAAGTTTGCAATAGGACTTTAAACTTTAGATTGACACTCAACACAATACGATACCAGTTCGTAAAGTAAATATCCATAATTCTATAGTTCTATTATCTCAATTACAACTAAGCATAAAGTGGTGAACGAATGCCAATGACTACAACAAATTCTGCAAATTCACTTTGATTTAATTTATGATAAATTGAGTTCTACTAATCCAAATTAGAAATGAACTCCCACTAAAAAACGACATCCCTCGTGTCCTTTTGGTGATTACATGAACCAAATACACTACACCAAGTCCGATCATCACGTGAGTCGGTGTAGCTTCAAAGGCGAGCATCCATATGGTCATCATATCAAAAACATATGACTCATGCTTAACCTTTCGGTCCTTGTTCCGAGGCCATGTCTGTACATGCTAGGCTCGCGTGGTAAGAACCTTAGTATTCGCGTGTGTAACTGTCTTACACCCGAGATATGCTCGTGGATTCAAGTACACCCGATCATCACGTGATGCCTTGAAGCGATGAAACATTGTCGGTGCATACTTAAGGAAGAAAACATTCTTATCTTGATATCTAAATGAGGGATCATCTTATTATGCTAATAAAACGTCAAACAAGCAATATAAGATGCAATCAAAACATCACATGTTTATAAGTGAAATGATATGGTTCCCGCATATGATCTCCATCATGTGCACCGTGGTATGATCCCTATCATACCTTTATGTGTAAGGCCAAGGTCTATGGAACTTACACGCTATGTGTGTTGTAAGCGTATCATATCATACTTCTACTTACAACATCACCATATGATAACACTAGCCCAGCAACAATCTAAACTAGACGCCTCTAATTTATCCATTGCAAGTTTTACGTGGCTTAGGGCTTTCGAAGATAGAACCGTTCTTACCTACGAACATGAACCACAACGAGGATAACCAAATTGTTGACAACTCGTTGCAAAATAGATATTGACTATAGTAGGAGAGATAGACACCCGCTAGCCACTTATGCAAAACTAGTTGCATGTCAAGCGTGGAACAGGTCTCATGTGCGAGGACATGTAAAGTTTGTCCGGGCCGCTTCATCCCACTATGCCACCAATATCCAAATTACAACTAAGAAGCAATAAAATGATCATCATCGCCCACATACTCATATGTGTACTACCCGTGCAAAGCATCTACGCATAGTTCCGGCTCTGATACCACTATAGGGTTCGCAGCATAGAAAACAAAAATTTTCCTACGATGGGAACAACTATGTACCAAGATCTATCTACTAGATACAAGCAACGGGTGGATATACATCCATAGAATACATACCCTCGAAGACCGAATAGCATTAACGAGGTTGTACTCGTGGATGATGTAGACGAACGCTTGCCGATCTCAAGATCGTGATGAAGTCCATCTGGTCCAGCCGGTCCAGCACGATCAAGTCCAGCACCTCAAAGAAGTGGTGCATCCGTGATCGCACACACGTACGGGTACCCCGACAATCTCCGCGCCCTCGCTCCAGCGAAGCAGCGGAAGCAACAAATCCTTCGAGAAAAATCCACCAGGAACATGTATCTCGCTGATCCGAGACCATGGGAAAATTCTAAAGGGGGGAGAGAGATCCTTCGCGAGGAGGTGTACTTTGAGAGGATGAGAGGGGTGCCTTTTATAGGAGAGAGGGGGGGCACCCAAGGGGCATGGCGCCCAGCCATGGGAGCTGCCCCCACCTCTCCCACATTCATGTGGGTGGAGCTCCCACTCAAAATGAAAAGCCTCCACTCCCATAAAAGAGCCTCCACTCAAAAATCCACTCACATGCATTAAATTTCCACCAAATTTAATGCAAGCTCTCATTTAAATAAAACTCTTTTATTTATTTATTCAGAATTTTGTTAATTACTTTAATTAACAAACATTCACATAAAACCCCTTGCTAGTATTCCATTTCACATGCAGAACTAGTTTCAGCAATTTCAACCGAAACAGTTTCGGTGTCTAGTGAAATAAATTCCTGCACTTTCCTTTTCTTTTTCTGGCATATCATTTGCTCCGAATGGTGTCGGTATCCCTTAAGTGTGTCACCCTACGGTTCGTGAATAATGAGGACATGATCGAGACCCTTCTCCGATCAATAATCAGTAGTGGGACCTGGAGATCCATACTGACTCCCACACGTTCAACGATGACTTCTATGATCGTGTGAACCTTTTACGGTAGTATCTTAATCCCTTTGTTTCATGATATATTACATGTCCGAGATTCGATCATCGGTATCTCCATACCTAGTTTGATCTCGTTACCGACATGCACTCTTTTCTTGTTCCCGTGATATAACATTCTAGTGATCAAATCACTTGCTTGCAAGCTAATCAATGTGATATCACCGAGAGGGCCCAGAGTATATCTATCCTTCATCGGGATGAACAAATTCCACTCTTGATCCATGAGTCTCAACATAACACTTTAGTAGTTTTGAAGCCATCTTTATAATCACCCAATTACGATGTGACGTTTGATGTCAACAAGAAACTCTTCCGGTGTTAGTGATTGACATGATCTCATGGTCTAAGGATTAGGATCACTTCGTAAGTTGTTATAGCAATATAAAATCAATGACTTTGATCGTAATGCTATACTTCGGATGAATGTTCATCACATCATTACACTAATGTTGTGACCTCTTTATTAACAACATCCAATGTCCATGATCAGGAAACTTTGATCATCTTGTTAATCAACGAGCTAGTTTATAAGAGAGGCATATAACTAGGAACTTCCTTTTTGTTTATTAAACACACATGTATTAACGTTTCCGTATTAATACAATTATAGCATGTAAAATAAACATTTATCATAAACAAGGAATACGATAATAACCACTTTATTATTGCCTCTCGGGCATATTCCCTTCAGTCTCCCACTTGCACTAGAGACAATAATCTAGTTTGAAAACTTTGCAAATTGAACACATATGGCTTTCTAGTGTTCCATATACGCAACTGCAAGTGGTTAACATAATCTACGGATCTGACGCTTTCAGGTCCGTGTGTATTTGCATGTCTTTGCGTCTTCACGCATCACTCATTCTCCAATGAGATGGAATTGTATAAATTTGGTCTTTCGGTGAGACCTTTAGTTCCTTGGGGTTAAAACATGTCGATACTATTGTCATACAATATATCTTTAGTGTTAGCCCATTGCGAACCACACCTTAGTTTGATAACAAACTACTTGACACAAATTCCCTCCTTTCCTGCTACTATAGCAGTCATATACTTATCCTTTTTGTTGTAGTATTCGTCACAATGTCTTAACTATGGAATACATCCAAATCCATCATGAAAACTCCTTTCCATTTCATTGTGCCAGTCATAGTTTAAATTTAGATAAACTTAATTTGTATCCTGTGACAAAACTAGTATCAATGTAACGCTTTACAATGAACTATTTGTAATTGTTTATCACCTCTACAGAAATATATTCTTAGTTCTTCCAAAAGATCATAATCCTTACTATCGTCCAATGATCATTTTATGATTCATTCTGGTATATGCTCATAACACTTAGAGAATAGGACATATCTGAATGTGTACATATCATGGTATGATTGATCAAAACATTCTCGTGATTTCACTCATCAAGTGTCAAAGCACTTGAATATTGTTTCACTTATCAAGTGTCAATACACTTGAATCTTGATTCAATTCCTTTCCATGCGACAAGAACCGTTTCTTGTCGTTTCTATATTGAACTCCTTCAATATCTCATATATGTACGTTTGGCATAACCATATTAGCGTCACGGTCTGTTCACTATAGACTTTCATGCTAAATATTTGGGTTTTGCCTAAGTCTTTCATCGAAATGAAATTCTTAACCTTTGTCAATAAAAGATACATCATTTCTAATCAACAAGATGTCTTCCACATAATGTATTAGAAATATGTCTCAGCGCTCCCACTTAGTTTCTTGCAAATGCAAGCATCTTCATCGTCTCCTGATGAAAACTCCTTTTCATCACGGTGAAGATTCCAACTCCACGATGCTTACTTCAACCATTGAAGTTTGCATGCCCTTTTAGCATCCTTTGAATTTAACAAAACCCTTTGGACCGTGTCATGTACACGTCCTAGGTAACCATTCTATTAGAAGAACTTTGTTTTGTTTATTCATCTACCATATACCAAATTATATATAGTGGTTGCTACTTTAATCCGTCCAGACTAAATATTGCTATGAAAGATCAAATCTTGTCATAGTCAACTCTTTGAACATTGTCATAAAATACCTTACGACATGTCGACTATTTCATAGATGTGAAACATCCATGTCTGTTTCTTTATAGATCCAAATACGACCGATAGGTTTTTTACACCTTTCCGGAGGGTCTTCCAAGTTCAAAATTTGATTTCTCGTGTATGGAACTATCACGGATTTTATGGATTCAAGCCATTTGACGGAGTCAGGGACCATCATCGCTTCTTTGTATGTAGTCGGTTCATCATTGTCAAACAATAATGATTTACTCTCAAATCTTAGCATTTGATTTGTTTATCCGACCGACTTGGTTCAATAAGAACTTAGATCTCCGTGACCACAACCTTTGAGGCACATAAGCTATGAGCATTATGGCAGCCTCCGGAACCATTTCCGGCGCTGTGCAACTCAGCACATTTAGCTAAGGTTCGTTAACCTTATCAAAGTTCTATTGTCCTCCCACTTAACATTTATGAAAAATTCCTTCTTCAAGAAACTTCATGTTTCAAGCGACAAACCCTTTTGTCCTTGGTGTTATGGAGGAATAACCAATTGTTATTCGAAATAACCTACAAAGACATGCTCATCCGACTTCAGTTGTAAATATCTTACTTATGTTTAGCATACCAAAATTTAAGAAATGACAACTTGGGTTTTACCCCAAACCATAACTCATATGGTGTAATTTCAACGGATCAAGATGGAGCTCTTTTCAGTGTAAAAGCGGAAGTCTCTAAAGCTTTAATCTTTTAAAACATAATGGCAGTTTTATTAATAACACCTTTGATCCCACCATGTCAAACAAGGTTTCATTACAAATCTCAAACACTCCATACTCCTATGGTGTTCCGGGAGATTTAAATCTAGGTGTTTTGCTAAACTCGCAACTCAAATAAATCCCTTTATGATAAAATCATAATTCATTTATTTTCTTGTTACACTTGTAACTCAAATAAATCTCATATGATAAAATCATAAACCAATTATTTTCTTGTTACAATGATTTTCCACTTCATCTTGAAAGTCTTTGAACATTTTCAAATATTTCATACTTCTTTCTCATTAAGTGAACATTCACTCAAATTTCCGGAGAAAGCATATGAAGATGAAATCCATCGCTTACGACCATACATAATGGACTACATACATCGATATGTATAAATTCCAATATTTTAGTCGTTCGTTCTTCTTTGGCATTTGAACGAAGTTTTAATTATCCCGAGGAAAGTCTCACAACCGTCACTTGATCAAATCAAAGACTCCAAAAATCCATGCATATGGAGTTTCTTCATGTTTTCTTTCCAATATAATTTAAACGGTGATGTCACTTCGTATGTGATCTTTCAATCATTTGTCTTGCGACATTTTAGCATTAGGCTTTATGGATGTGATTTCTCCAACTAGATTTGTAAATCATCCATCTTATATGGAATACGGTAATTATTTGAATAACCTTTGTTCTCATAATACCTGATTCAAATAACAATTATTAAAACAAATCTTGAAGTCAAGCTTTGATGTCAACGAGAAATACAAACAACGGTTTGTTTGTTTTCGATGAACATCATCACATATTCTCTTGCTAGTTACTTAGGCCATTGTGGTTCATGAATTGCGTTGTTCCGTATGAAATTTCATACCAACCAATTCGATATCCAATACCCAAGAATCACATTGTTTAACAAGCAAAGAATACAACCATAACATGTATATCATCCATATACCTAAATTGGATATTTCCAATCTTTTCTTTTCTGCCAAATATATTTTATAGATTCTCTTTCAGCATTTCCTTTTTCTTTTTAAAAGAATCTATCAACATCAAAAGTGGCGTCATATACATGACACATAGTCCAAAGCGTGTATATTCAAATAATAATACCTTTGGACTTGCACTTTGAAGTAGATCACCATCATCAAAATGATCGGTATTCTTTCAAAATCCATTCTTTAGTAATCTTTTAGTGTAGTAAACACTTTACGTACATCTTCTATTCATCCTTATCATGACGACTTTCATGATCAAGCTAATGTAGCTTATAAGGAGAATCGTGAGTATAATGTTGCTTTCCAAAACCCTTTTGGATGATTAGGATGTCTAGCATCTCCAACCTTTGTAAATTCTCATCCAATATGAGAACACATATTATACTCTATCATATTGCAACCAAAACATTGTTTAAGATATCGTTATATCTGCCACACATGATGGTTTCTGAAACAATTCTTTCAGCTCCTAGATAAACTTGATATTAAAACAATCAAGAATCATGGAGGCAAACATGATACTTAAGATACTAACACTGGAATTGTTACTCTCGATTTAATACCAACTATTAAATTTCACGGAGTAAATATAGTTTGCGGAAAGTTTGCAATAGGACTTTAAACTTTAGATTGACACTCAACACAATATGATACTAGTTCGTAAAGTAAATATCCATAATTCTATAGTTCTATTATCTCAATTACAACTAAGCATAAAGTGGTGAACGAATGCCAATGACTACAACAAATTCTGCAAATTCACTTTGATTTAATTTATGATAAATTGAGTTCTACTAATCCAAATTAGAAATGAACTCCCACTCAAAAACGACATCCCTCGTGTCCTTTTGGTGATTACATGAACCAAATACACTACACCAAGTCCGATCATCACGTGAGTCGGTGTAGCTTCAAAGGCGAGCATCCATATGGTCATCATATCAAAAACATATGACTCATGCTTAACCTTTCGGTCCTTGTTCCGAGGCCATGTCTGTACATGCCAGGCTCGCCAAGTAAGAACCTTAGTATTCGCGTGTGTAACTGTCTTACACCCGAGATATGCTCGTGGATTCAAGTACACCCGATCATCACGTGATGCCTTGAAGCGATGAAACATTGTCGGTGCATACTTAAGGAAGAAAACATTCTTATCTTGATATCTAAATGAGGGATCATCTTATTATGCTAATAAAACATCAAACAAGCAATATAAGATGCAATCAAAACATCACATGTTTATAAGTGAAATGATATGGTTCCCGCATATGATCTCCATCATGTGCACCGTGGTATGATCCCTATCATACCTTTATGTGTAAGGCCAAGGTCTATGGAACTTACACGCTATGTGTGTTGTAAGCGTATCATATCATACTTCTACTTACAACATCACCATATCATAACACTAGCCCAGAAACAATCTAAACTAGACGCCTCTAATTTATCCATTGCAAGTTTTACGTGGCTTAGGGCTTTCGAAGATAGAACCGTTCTTACCTACGAACATGAACCACAACGAGGATAACCAAATTGTTGACAACTCGTTGCAAAATAGATATTGACTATAGTAGGAGAGATAGACACCCGCTAGCCACTTATGCAAAACTAGTTGCATGTCAAGCGTGGAACAGGTCTCATGTGCGAGGACATGTAAAGTTTGTCCGGGCCGCTTCATCCCACTATGCCACCAATATCCAAATTACAACTAAGAAGCAATAAAATGATCATCATCGCCCACATACTCATATGTGTAATACCCGTGCAAAGCATCTACGCATAGTTCCGGCTCTGATACCACTATAGGGTTCGCAGCATAGAAAACAAAAATTTTCCTACGATGGGAACAACTATGTACCAAGATCTATCTACTAGATACAAGCAACGGGTGGATATACATCCATAGAATACATACCCTCGAAGACCGAATAGCGTTAACGAGGTTGTACTCGTGGATGATGTAGACGAACGCTTGCCGATCTCAAGATCGTGATGAAGTCCATCTGGTCCAGCCGGTCCAGCACGATCAAGTCCAGCACCTCAAAGAAGTGGTGCATCCGTGATCGCACACACGTACGGGTACCCCGACAATCTCCGTGCCCTCGCTCCAGCGAAGCAGCGGAAGCAACAAATCCTTCGAGAAAAATCCACCAGGAACATGTATCTCGCTGATCCGAGACCATGGGAAAATTCTAAAGGGGGGAGAGAGATCCTTCGCGAGGAGGTGTACTTTGAGAGGATGAGAGGGGGGCCTTTTATAGGAGAGAGGGGGGCACCCAAGGGGCATGGTGCCCAGCCATGGGGGCTGCCCCCACCTCTCCCACATTCATGTGGGTGGAGCTCCCACTCAAAATGAAAAGCCTCCACTCCCATAAAAGAGCCTCCACTCAAAAATCCACTCACATGCATTAAATTTCCACCAAATTTAATGCAAGCTCTCATTTAAATAAAACTCTTTTATTTATTTATTCAGAATTTTGTTAATTACTTTAATTAACAAACATTCACATAAAACCCCTTGCTAGTATTCCATTTCACATGCAGAACTAGTTTCAGCAATTTCAACCGAAACAGTTTCGGTGTCTAGTGAAATAAATTCCTGCACTTTCCTTTTCTTTTTCTGGCATATCATTTGCTCCGAATGGTGTCGGTATCCCTTAAGTGTGTCACCCTACGGTTCGCGAATAATGAGGACATGATCGAGACCCTTCTCCGATCAATAATCAGTAGTGGGACCTGGAGATCCATACTGACTCCCACACGTTCAACGATGACTTCTATGATCGTGTGAACCTTTTACGGTAGTATCTTAATCCCTTTGTTTCATGATATATTACATGTCCGAGATTCGATCATCGATATCTCCATACCTAGTTTGATCTCATTACCGACATGCACTCTTTTCTCGTTCCCGTGATATAACATTCTAGTGATCAAATCACTTGCTTGCAAGCTAATCAATGTGATATCATCGAGAGGGCCCAGAGTATATCTATCCTTCATCGGGATGAACAAATTCCACTCTTGATCCATGAGTCTCAACATAACACTTTAGTAGTTTTGAAGCCATCTTTATAATCACCCAATTACGATGTGACGTTTGATGTCAACAAGAAACTCTTCCGGTGTTAGTGATTGACATGATCTCATGGTCTAAGGATTAGGATCACTTCGTAAGTTGTTATAGCAATATAAACTCAATGACTTTGATCGTAATGCTATACTTCAGATGAATGTTCATCACATCATTACACTAATGTTGTGACCTCTTTATTAACAACATCCAATGTCCATGATCAGGAAACTTTGATCATCTTGTTAATCAACGAGCTAGTTTATAAGAGAGGCATAACTAGGAACTTGCTTTTTGTTTATTCAACACACATGTATTAACGTTTCCGTATTAATACAATTATAGCATGCAAAATAAACATTTATCATAAACAAGGAATACGATAATAACCACTTTATTATTGCCTCTCGGGCATATTCCCTTCACAAACCCACCCCAGGCGCGAGCCCAGCTTGCCCCGAGCCTGGAGGGGGTGTGCCTCCCCTGAGCTCCATCTCCGCCTCATTTTCGTATCAAAACCTTCCTTATGCTTTGAAAGTTCGTAATATATAACCCCTCGGATCCCCCGAGGTTCTTGTATCGAGTTCTCAGCGTGTTTTTGTTTCGATCTGTTTTTGTCAGGCAAATTCTTAGTTTTGGAGCTTCAATGTCCTCCTCTGTATCACCCATGGAGGATTCCCCTGCGGATGTCCTCAACCTGTACATGTATGAGTTGAGGATCCATCCCAAGGAGTTGATTCTCAAGGATGGGAAGGTACAGATGAAAGAAATTCAAGGCCCTAAAGGAGAAGGCAGTCTAGAAGATAGGATGGAAGCACTGGAGCAGAAAGTTTTCAGGTACAAGAAGATGGCAGAACACGAAGTGGATGTTATTCACAAGATAAGTTCATAACTCATCGCCAAGCACGATGAGGAGGTTGCTGAGCTCCGAGAAGAAGTCTTCTCGCTCCCTCAGACCATCAACCAATTGCAAGCACAGCTCTACGACATACAAAATCAAAACTGTGAGTATGAGGCTAGATTTAATCGCATAAGCTCTGCAACTAATTTCAAGATTGCGGAGACAAGGACGTCCTTTTTGGATGGGGAACCTTTGCCTTGGAAGTTTTATGATGACAAGAGAACACCACCATCGCCGAAGGAGTAATTTGTCATCACGTTTGGCATCCCCTTGGCTTGTTCCAAGCTTGGGGGAGTGCCACGGTATCACCACCATTATCTTTCATCTTTTACCTTTTTAGTGGATTCATATCTTTGGTAGAGAGGTTATCTTATAGTTTGGTTTGCATGTGGAAGTATCTCTCCTTTAGTTGGTTATCTATGTATCCCTTGGTGTGAGTGCCTTTATTGGAATATTAATGAGAAGTTTCATCTTTTACTTTTTGCACTTCTTATTTTAGTTTGCAATCTCTATTATATGATGGATCTTGTTGACCAGTATTGGCATCACTTTGGGAGCATCAAGTGGATCTAAATTGGTTTTGGCAAACTGAGTTCTGGTCAGTAGAAACACCTTTTGAGGTTTGAAAGAAAAAGAAAAATATTACAGGTATTTTGTATCATTTATTTTATTTCTTGTTGGCTCATAAGCTTAGTATTGTTTATTTAAGATCTTTTGTGTCTTCAAGGAAGATTGCATGTTTGGCTTTATCACTCGTAGGTTTTCTTGTTTCTTTCAACTCTTTTGCTTGCTAGTCAGCCTTCCTAGCCAAAAATCTGTTTTGAGAAGGCATACTTCTCATTCTTCCAAAGCCTTTGCCATTTGTGTCCACCATATCTACCTATTAGCATTTGCTATTCCAAGCAAATTTTCAAGCTTCGTCTATCTTTCGAATTAAAAAGTATCTTGTTATGTGAAAACTAGTTAGTAAAGCTCTCACAAACTTGATGGCACACCTTATTTCCTTGCCCCTAATAGACTTGAACCATTGTGTCATCGAAGTTGTATATGCTTGCACCTATAAGTTGGAATTAGCAGAACCGTGCTGTCACGGGGAACACTTTCAACATTGCACCTGTACGTTGTACATAGTTGATATCATGCTCTTTTGGTTGCGGATGTCGACAGTGTGAAATAAAGATGGAACTTGTAAGTCCATGGAGTGATGTATGTGTGTTATATAAACGCCTGGGCCGCTAGCCTAATCCATGCCTAATCATGGTGGAAACTTGCAGCATCACCATAGTGAGCATTCTGTGAAGCATCCTCAATAAAAAGCTATGTATAGTAAATAAAAATATCGCTGAGATGCTCATTGTCTGCTTGCCTTGTCATTTAGGTTATGGGATAGCTCCTGTACCATGTGCAAGGGGTACCTCGTTAGCGGTTCTTTATGATACACATGTACTTACAATGACAAGAACTTACCGGTGACTAAAGTTGAGTAGCATGAGCAGCGGCCCTCGTACTCAAGGGACATGAGATTGCCAACTTATATTTTGTCAAGCATATACTCCATCCTTGTTCACTTTAACCTTAATCATCTCAAGATTCCTATGATAGGGGCAATGAGGGATCAAAGCTAGTAAGTACCATAATATTTTGGAAGCTCTTTATGACTTGAAATCCCTGCTTCCCTCTATGAAGGGACCTTTCTCCTATTTTCCAAGTTGAGTCAGTAAACCTACTTCCTCTCTTTCTCCAGCAAGCAGTTGAGTTGTTGTGTTGCAAGCATTCATATGGTGATTTATTCAATCATGTTCTTTATCTTCCTTGTTTGCACAAGACTCTTATCTATTGAGTATTACTTTGAAAGCCTTCTTTGAAAAACCTTTTTGATCAAAGAGTACTCCTGTTTTAAAACTTCTTCAAAAGCTTTTTGTTAAACTGTTTGCCAGCTGTTCTCTGACCAAGAACAAGAGTTTGCCAATTCCAATTATGATTTATCTTTATGCATCTCTATTGTGACTCCTGCACTTGTTGCAAGCTAATTTATATAATGGTGAGTTGATTTCTTCTATGAGTTGTGTAATAGTAAGTGTGATGCTTCTTGTCCGTATTCTTTTATCGACACTTCACTCCATAAACCTGTGGACTTGTTTACTGAGCTCAGTTTTCGCGTGGGGACAAGCAAAGGTCTAATCTTGGGGGGAGTTGATATGTCCAATTTGCATCACCATTCTATATCATAATTTTCCTGTATTCATTGATATATGTCTTAGTATGAGGTATTACTTATGTCTTTTCCACTGTTTTTGCATGTTGGATGATTCTTGGAGGATGGACTGCCGGAGTCAGGTTTCTGATGGAAAAAAGAGGTGTTTTGATGCAATTTCAAGAAGATCATAAAAATACCGGAAAAATATTGGAAAATTATATTTTCCCAGAAGACGAATGAAGCTAGAAGGGGAGGCATAGCCAGGCCATAGGGGGCCCACACCCCCTAGGCGCGGGCCCACCTTGCCCCGCGCCTAGGGCAGCTGTGGCCCACCTGGCCGGCTCCCGACTCCGCCCTCTCTCCTATATCTTTCCCACGGAACCCTAACACCAAGGGGGCGACCACAGATAGATTTCCACCGCCTCTGTGGGGCAGAAAACACCGAGAGAGAAAGATCTCTCCGGCAGATAGATTTCTGCCGGGGGAGTTCCTTCCCGGAGAGGGGAGATCATCACCATCAACACCGTCATCAAGCTAGGATTCATCTGGATCATCATCATCATCCACACCATCATCTCCACAAGCACAATCATCACCACTCCGTCCCGTTGTAACAATCGTGTTGGATACTTGCTTAGTTCATAGGGGAAACTTTCCCGGTGTTAATTACTAATGTAGTTAATACTTGTGAGTGGAACCATTGGATTATTGTTTATGTTCAGATTGTTATTCATCACCATATCATCTTTGATCTTCATCCATATCATGTCATGTGAGTAGTTCGTCTAGTTCTTGAGGACATGGGAGAAGTCATGTTGTTAGTAGTGGATTTGTGTTGAGTTATTATTCAATGGTTTAGTATTTAAGTTGTGGTGCTATTATTCTAGTGGTGTCATGTGAACGTCGACTACATGATACTTCACCATTTATGGGCCTAGGGGAATGCATTGTGTATTTGGATACTAAATGTGGGGTTGCCGGAGTGACAGAAACCCGAACCCCCATTAGGGCACCTTTGCACAAGGGAGTGTAGGATCTCAGAGTTTAAGGCTGTGGTTAGGTTTATATCTTAATTACTTTCCTGTAGTTGTGGATGCTTGCAGGGGGTATAATCACAAGTATGTATTAGTCCAAGTAAGGTCGGTACATTAGCACAGGTTCACCCACACAACACTTACAACACCAAAGAAGAGTACTTAGCTATTTGAGCGAAAGCATTTGATAGAATTCTCATGTGTCCTTGAGAACGTTTGGTCCTTATAAGTATTTCCACCGGCTTGTCCTTTGCTAAGAAAGGATTGCGCCACTTGCTGTGTTTTTCTTTTTCTTTATTACTTGCACTTTGTTTTGTTGCTTTATCAGAAAACCCCTAAAAATCTGTTTGCTAAGTATTTACAGAGATTTCCTGCTCCATACCACTAGTCAACACCTTCTACTCCTCGTTGGGATCGACACTCCTATTTATCGAAATTTCTATTATACACCCTGTTGGGGGGATGACCCCAGGTAGGGTCAAGATAGTAGAGAGGGGAGGAACCTTTATTACCCTAGGCCGGGTCATGAGCTGATTCAGCCGAGTTATGCAAGGATCGGCCAAATGAGGCATGGCATACCCAGAATCTAGCAATTGATACCTTTCTCGGCCGACATATGAGCTAGGTCGGCCGAATGAGGTTAATCATCTCATACACAGGTAGAGATCAAGCCGAGTTACGCGAGGCAAGGCCGAGTTATGGGAAGCTTGCGGAAGAAGGAGATGGTTCCCAAAGTTAAACCCTAGCTACTATATAGGTGGAATCTGCTTAGAGCCAAGCGCTAGAGACAAGGAACAGAGCCGTAGAGGGGCAGACCAGCGTCACGGAGGTGATAGTGGGCACGCTCGAGGCTCACATGTGGGAAGTTTTGGGTCTTCGCCGTCGATATAAGGGGGACACAGAAAGAGGTCCGCCGAGTTACCGCTTTGGGACGAGCATATTCCAAGAATATGCTTGTCCATGTCAGCCCTAGAGTGAACAAGGGAGTCCTTTATAAGGAGAGTCATATCTTCCTAGAGAGGGGATCAATTCATTTGACACTAGAGGGCTCATGTTGTAACCTTCTTCCTCCTCTCCCTGATACAGCTCAAGGAGCACTTGTAACTTCATAGAGGTGGAATAAAGATCTGTGATCTAACTTATTGTGTGTGTAGAAATCACTACATCTCCCCTCCCTAGATCCCACTAGCATCCATTGTCCCCAAACTTTAGCATACCCATGGCATCTGCCGTGCCACCACCATCAAAGTTGGTGCCCACCATGGGGCCAGCAGCGGTGCTAGCTGGAGTCAAGATCCGGACGGCAAACTTCATCGACAACGGCGAGCGGGTAGTTTCTGGGTTGGTCCAGAGATTTGACATCTGGGACTATGTCAGCGAGAACGCTGGCAGTTTCAGAAGGAAGGCACCCCTGCACAATGGCGTCTTCATCAACCTGGGAGCTCACAAGATCTATGTCGGCATCGACACCTCCTACGTTTATCCGCGCCGAGTCGTTGTCGTAGCAGATCCTCCCCTCAGTGCTGTCAGCGGTTAGCATGGCGCTCGCCCCGCGGGCAGTGTTGAGGTGATGATGACAGCTCCGGCACCAGCAGTAGGAGCAGGAGCCGGGCCAAGCAAAGACCCGACGGCAGCAGGTCAGGCGGCAGCAAAGAAAGCAGCCGCGAAGCCAACAGCAATAGATCCTGCGTTAGCTGGAGCGTCTGAGGTGCTAGAGGTAACTCCAAAAGCAACAAGGGTAAGGTGGCCACCTCTGGAGAGGCCAGAAAATATCCTACAGGCAGGCATAGATAATTTAACTACACCTGTATCACTGATAGTTAACCTGGCAAACGCACAGGAAGAATTAGAAGAGACTAGACTGAAAATGTTAGAGGAGGCAAAGAAAGTGTCGGCCTTGCAGGAGTCCTTTAACAGGACTTTGCGAGAATATGCCAGGGAAAACAAGCTAGATACAGCCCCTGGCCGAGTAGATGATCTGAGATTAATAGGAAAGGACCTCATGGATTATTCAACAAAGAGCATGAGGCTTAGCCAGGTGATTCAGCTAACCCAGGTTTCCCGAGGTATAGCACCCCGACAAAGAACCTCAGGGCAGCAAAGGTGGCAGCCATAGAATTGGAAGGACTAATCGGGGAAGCCTGGAAGAAGCAGCAAGAAAGAGTAAATGAGCTGGTACGCATCGCGAACCAGCAGAATGAGGAGATGCTTAGGGCTAACTCGGCAAAGCCGGTAGCTTCGCGCATGGTTCATTCGGTAGGGGCTGCCCCCGCGTTATCTATGACGGCGGCATCCTCACTCGGAAACAATGCACGGAAAGATAAAGCAGTAACTTCGGGAAAGAGAAACAAGCAGATTGTCCCATATGACCAGGAAATGGCCGGGAAGGTCAATGGAAATAGGGGCAATGGAAGCCGAGGTAACAGCGGTGATAGGAACGCCGACCGCGGCAACAGAGAGCATGGGAACCTCGAAAGGGGAAACCTAGAGAACAATAACCCGGCCGAAGGAAGGAGGTACCTTCCGCAAGATCATCAGCCGAGACATGAACCTCGACAAGAACGAGAAGCAAGACAAGCTCTACATAACCAAGCAAATGACAAGTATAATGATGGTTATTCGGAAATTGAAAATGCAGAGCATGGTGGGCAAAATCGTTATGGAATACAGGAAAGGATTATCTATAGAAACTTGCCATCAACAGACGCAAGATTGAAGCTGGACAGGCTGTATCGGTCCGAGTTATTGGAAGAGCAGGGTCCGCCTGGCCCGGCATGTTTTGGACCTCAGATTATGGGCGAACCGCCCGTGCCGAATTTCCAATTAGCAAGTGGCACAAAAACGTACAATGGAAGTATGAAACCACAAGATTGGCTAATTGATTATGCCACGGCAGTAAAAATAGCAGGAGGAAATTTGAGATGGGCGGTGAGATATGTGCCCGAGATGTTGGACGGGTCGGCCAGAGTTTGGTTGAATAACTTGCCGACAGGCAGTATCAACTGCCGGTTGGACTTTGAGGAAATGTTTGTCAGTAACTTTACCAGTACATATAAGAGGCCGAACAGGCCACAATAGCTCGCAATGTGCAAGCAGAAACCAAATGAAACTGATAGAGTTTTTAACTCGGTGGTGCAACCTCAAAAATTCGTGTGAGGGAGTTATATAATCTCAAGCAATTGCCTGGTTCGCTCAGGGGTGCAGATATGGAAGTGTGTTGTGGCAGAGGTTGCAGAGAGATATGCCCACCACTTTGGCAGAGACTATCAGAGTAGCAGATTCATATGCCTTAGGTTATCCAACTCAACCAGAGCTTATGTCGGCTGAACACCATGAGCAGCATGATCATTATGCTCGAGATGGTGCCAGATCATCTCGGCGCAATGAATACCAAGGTAGAAGAAGGGATGAGTGCCAGATTACAGATATAGTTCAAATCAAGTGGCAGCAGTTGTACAGGATCAGCCGAGTCTTGGGACCAATCAGCGTCAGAAGAACGGTCCTTAGTAGTGGACACCAAGGAATGATGGGAAGAAATAGTGGACACCTGAGCAGAAAAACAATGGCAAGAAAGGCCAAAATACACGTTTGAGTCCATGCTAGATCAGCCGTGTAAATTTCACACGCCTAATCCGGCCAAGCCAGCCAACCACACCACTCGCCAATGCGTCTGGGTGAATAGCACAATGGGAAACCCGACATCCTTGCAAGCGCTGCAGCACCAAGCGCATCACCAACAGCAATCACAGCTGATAGGGGGAAATACGCAGTAGCTGATGTTACCTCCACGATCCGAGGGATACAGTTTACCAAGTAATAAATTAGAACCAATATGGTAGGGGAAACCTCGGAAATAATGGACGCAATGATTACAGGGAACATCACCAATCATACTGTGTGTTCACAACAGAACAACAAGATAGACAAAGCGTACAGCGCCGACATATGGAAGTGAACGCAGTTATGCCGGCAGTGCCGAGGTATATGCCATGGTCGGATCAGGAGATTACCTGGAGCATAAAGGATCACCCGAGAATCATGCCAAACCCAGGATCATATGCTCTAGTACTGGATCCGACATTTGCCGGTCCTAGTATCAATGTGAAGTTCTCAAAAGTACTGATAGATAATGGTAGTAGCATCGATATTATGTACAAAGACGCAATACACAAGATCGGAATAACTCCGAATATGATGCAGTCAACTAGGACAACTTTCCATGGGCTAGTACTAGGACTATCATGCGAACCCATTGGAAAAGTCCGAGTAGATGTATTATTCAGCACCAGAGAGAATTGTAGAGCTGAAAATCTAGAGTTTGAGGTGGTGGATCTGGAAAGTTGCTATCAAGCTTTACTCAGACGGCCGGCATTAGCCAAATTTATGAGCAGATATCACATTAGTTACTTGAAAATCAAGATGTCAGGACCTCAAGGGGTGATAACAATAGCAGGAGATTATAGAAAATCAATGGAATGTGCTTCAGCCGGATCGAACATGGCCGAGTCTTTGGTAATCCCAAGGGAGAAAAGGAGAATCCAAGAAGTGGCATCTTTAGCTCAGTCAACACAGCTTAACATGCCGACACTTGCCAACCCACACGGAAGTGTGTCATTCCAGCCGACTAAGGAAACAAAGAAGATCCAGATCGATGATCAATTCCCATAATTCACCATCACTATTGGTGCCGGCCTGAATGACAAATAGGAAAGCAAGCTCACCAACTTCCTCCATGAGAATCGGGATATCTTTGCATGGTCCACTCAGGATCTGCAAGGAGTACCGAGGGAGTTGGCTGAGCACTCTTTGCATGTAAGGTCAGGAGAAAGACTGGTGAAGCAACCTCTCTGCCGCTTCGCCGAAGACAGGAAAAAAATAATAGGGGATGAGATGGCTCGGCTCCTTGCGGCCGGGTTTATCATGGAAGTACTTCATCCGGATTGGTTATCAAACCCGGTGTTGGTTGAAAATAAAAAGGATGATCCAAATGTAGCTGTCGTTTGGCGAATGTGTATCGATTACACGAACCTTAATAAGGTGTGTCCCAAAGATCCTTTTCCCTTACCTAGGATAGATCAAGTCATTGATTCAACCACGGGTTGTGAGCTGTTATTGTTTGTAGACGCGTACTCTGGTTTCCACCAGATACCGTTAAACCCGGCTGATCAAATAAAGACTGCATTTATCACCCCGTATGGGGCCTATTGCTATCGCACCATGCCATTCGGCCTGCGTAATGCAGGAGCCACATACCAAAGATGCATGCAAAAATGTCTGAACGACCAGATTGGAAAAAATGTGCAAGTGTATGTCAATGACGTGGTTATAAAAACCAAAGAGAGCAACCCGCTCCTAGAAGATATCCGGCAGACATTCACGAATCTAAGGAGGTTCCGAATGAAGCTTAACCCGGAAAATTGTACCTTTGGTGTGCCAGCCAGAAAACTACTCGGTTTCCTCATGTCCAGCCGAGGTATAGAGGCAAATCCGACTAAGATTCGTGCGGTGGAAAGAATGGAACTGCACAGATGCCTAAATGATGTTCAAAAATTTACAGGATGCCTTGCATCCCTAAATCAGTTCGTAAGTCGGCTAGGTGAAAAAGCATTGCCTTTGTATCAATTAATGAAAAAATCCGATAAGTTCACCTGGACACCTCAGGCCAATAGTGCTTTTTATGAGTTAAAAAGATGCTGGCTACAACGCCTGTCTTAGCTTCCCCATTATAAAAGGAGCCTATGCTGCTCTATGAGAAGCAACAAACAAGGTAGTAAGTGCAGTAGTTGTCGTGGAACGAAACGAAGAAGGTAAGTCGGTGCAAAGACCGGTGTATTACTTGAGCAAGGTATTATCGGCTTCCAAGCAGAATTACCCACATTACCAGAAAATGGCTTACGGAGTGTACATGTCGGCAAAGAAGCTTAAACATTATTTCGAGGAACACCCAGAAAGGTGATTTGCGAGGCACCAATAGCCAAGATACTGGGCAACAAAGATGCAAGTGGCCGAATAGCAAAATGGGCAATTGAGTTATCACCTTATGCCTCGCAATTTGATAGGCGAGATGCAATTAAATCTCAGGCAGTGGCCTACTTTCTTGTAGACTGGGCCGAGGTGCAATATGAACCCCCATTGCCAGATCTGAATTATTGGACTATCACTTTGATGGGTCCAGGTTAAGAAATGGGTTAGGAGCAGGGATAGTGTTAACCTCTCCAAAAAAGGATTAGCTAAAATATGTATTGTAAATACATTTTGCTGCATCGAACAATGTAGCCTAATATGAGGCACTTGTCCATGGCCTAAAAATGGCAAAAGAGATCGGCATACGTCGGATTCTCTGTTACGGAGATTCGGACCTCGTAGTCCAGCAAGTATCAGGAAATTGGGACGCATTGGATGCAAACATGGCTCTATATCGGTTTCATGTACAGAAAATTAGTGGTTATTTTGATGGATGTGAATTCCATCACATACCTCGGGCAGAAAATGATGCTGCATATACGCTATCGAAGTTCAGATCAACCAGATAGTCGATTCCGCCTGGTATCGCCCTGGAGCACCTAAGAAAGCCGTCGATTATACCTTCGCCATAATCCGAGTCAATTCGCATCTCGTCAGATCAGACAGTCGGGTGCGTCCCAATGGGAATTTACAAAGTACATGAGCCGAACTACTCGGAGACTGATTCGCTTAACCCAAAAATGGATTGGGAAAGGCCAGCGGATGTTATGTCAGCAGAGATAATGGAGATTGACAACACAATATTCCCGGAAAAAGTCATGTCGAAATGCGCACAGCCCATATTTTCATTCCTCAAAGAAAAGGTCCTGCTAGATAATGAGGTTATGGCTAGGCAAATAGTGAGAAGAGCAAAATCTTACACGATCATAAACAATGAGCTTTATAAGAGAAGCGTGACAAATGTGCTGCAACGATGCGTTGAGTCAGCAGAGGGACAAGAGATCCTCTTGGATATACATCAAGGAGAGTGTGGGCACCATTCCTCGTCCAGAACCCTCATGACCAAAGCATTCATGCATGGGTTTTACTGGCCAAGTGCACTAAAGGAAGCAAAGGAATTGGTAACGAAGTGTAATGGTTGCCAGAGATATGCCAGCAAAATACATACGCCTTCATCTGAGTTAAAAACAATACCAATCACTTGGCCATTCTCTATACGGTGTTCAGATATGGTAGGTCCATTTAAGTCGGCTCGCGGCGGCATTACTCATATTTTGGTCATGGTGGACAAATTCACAAAGTGGATAGAAGTAAAACCTATAAGAAAATGTGACGGGCCCATAGAGGTGAAATTCCTCAAAGATATTATTCTGAGATATGGTTACCCATACAGTATCATCACAGATAATGGCACAAACTTCACTGAAGGAGCTTTTGCTCGATTCTTCCAAGAGAAGACATAAGACTCGATGTTGATTCGGTGGCTCACCCGGCATCAAATGGGCAAGTAGAAATATCAAATGGACTAGTACTATCCGGAATAAAACCTCGGCTGATAGAACCGCTGTAGAGGTCGGCAGGATGCTGGATCGAGGAACTCCCAGTGGTACTGTGGAGCCTGAGGACTACCCCGAATAGGTCAATGGGATATACCCCATTCTTTCTCGTATATGGGGTAGAAGCTGTACTTTGGGCCGACATAATGCATGACTCGCCAAGAGTCGCCCAATACACGAGCACCGAAGTAAATGAAATATCTCGGCAAGATGATGTGGATCTGCTAGAAGAAGCAAGAGAATTGGCATTATCAAGATCAGCTATTTGTCAACAAGACCTCAGGCGATATCATAGCAAGAAAGTGAGTCCAAGAGTTTTCAAGGAAGGAGATCTAGTTCTTCGGCTGGTGCAACGCACGGCTGGCATGCATAAACTCTCACCCCCATGGGAAGGCCCATTAATCGTAAGCAAAGCATTACACAACGATGCATACTACCTAATCGATGCTCAAGCTCCAGAAAAGAACAAGGCGGATAAATACGGAGATGAGTCAAAAAGACTGTGGAATGTGGCTTTACTTCGTCCATTTTACACTTAGAGGAAGTGTATTGTATCAATATTATGTATCAGACATGAATTAATGAAACGTCAGTAGCTCGAGCAGTAACTCGGGGACTACCCTCTATTGTTTGTCATTTTTGATTATGTAGGAAACTTCGTTAGCTCGAGCAGTAACTCGGGGACTACCCCGTACTGTTTATCATTTTGATTATGTATTAAAACCTCGGTGGCCCAAGTAGTGACTCGGGGACTGCCCCGTATTGTCTATCATCAATCATATGTGTATTATGAATGATCACTTTGGCAACCCGAGAAATAACTCGAGGACTACCCCATGAATTTGTACTATTATAAGCATACGAGTGATAACCTCAGCAATTCAAAATATAATGTGGAAAGTACCCCATTTGTATTATCTTATGATTAGATAACTGGGAGGAGTAGTAAGTCTATCATACTAAATGATATATGGACATAGTAGTCATAGTCTTTGATACAAAATTGTAAAACCAAAGTGTTGCAAATAAGAATAGATGAAAGACACAAGATGGATGCCGGACAAGGATACGGACCACACAGACTCAATGGGAAGAATAACAATATTACTACAACATATCATGCCAAAGTTAAACGGAACACATAGTACCAAAAGAGGAGGATTGTTTTAGGACAGCATACAGGGGACTTGAACAAATAAGAGTTTTTTAAACTCAGGCATCAGCAGATGCCGAACCACCCACTGGAGGAACAGTAACAGTAGCAGAAGTTTCCGGTGCTGGTATCTCGGATGCGGTAGAAGGAGCCTCGGCTTCGGTGGGAGGAACAACTTCATGAGTGGCCTGGGCCTCTACAGAAGTTACCTCGCCGTCGACCAAGGCAACCAAATTATCTTCGGCAGGGATTGTTCACTGTGAGACTCCACCTTGGGCTTGGGAGGCTTCGTTCCCCTTGGAGGAGGATCGAGCCTTGGCGTTCCCATCCGAACTACCACTAGACTCGTCTGAGCCCCCAGAATTGTCATCCAAACCACCTTCATCACTGGAATCTCCATCGAATTCATCTTCATCCACAGCCTCAACATCATCTTCAACTTCATCAGGGAGAAAGCTCGGCCCTTCGTTCCATTGATGAACATTGGCATATTCAATAAGCTGATACGCACGGGCTTGGCGGCGGGCAACATACTCCGGGTTTTCGACCCAAGGAGAATCAGTGCGCAAATTCATCAAGGTATCGAGGGAGATATCCCCGTACCATGACAAAACAGCAGTAAGCGCCATATCAGCTCCGGCTCATCCGGCAGATTCTCGCCAAAGATTCAATCAAGTCTGAGACTCCATCAGCCTAGCCATGAGCACTTCTACTTTATTAATCTTTGGCTCATTCGACCAGAGTACATGGTAGGCCCGAATAGTCGCTTGCACCAGATATTTTCCCATAACCTTCATTGGCTCAATAGCAGCAGCAACGGCAACCAAGAAATCTTCAATGGAATATTCCTGATTCGGATAACGGGAACACCTCGGCAGCCGCGAGAAGCGATCACAGCCTTAGAACTCATAGATTCAGCTTCTAGAAAATGATCTGTAAGCAAAAACATCAATTAGGTCAAGAGAAGTTACAAGCAAAGAATTACTTGGCTAGAAACAGAAAAGTTACATTGGATGTATCGCAGCATCTTCTGGAGAACCAGGACCTAGTTAGCCCTACGCTTCTCAAAGCGAGTAATTTCTTCGGTCATCGCCTGGTTCTTTAACTCGGTGGCATCAAGAATTTCCTTGTTCTTCTAAAGCTGAAGACTTAGTCGGTTCTTATCCTTGGAGAACTCTTGATCAACCTTTTCTAACTCGGATTTCTGAGAGAGTTTGAGGGATTCAACCTCGGCACGGAGCCGGGTTATCTCATCATCCTTTTCCTTAAGTTGCGTCGAGTGAGTCCCCGCTTGCTCTAATAAATGCAGCATCATATCAGGCATAGGTATGCACTCTTGATGTGACGCTGCAAATCTTTGCAACTCGGTTGAGCCAAAGAGGGGATACCATGAGACACTCGAGATTCACTTTGAATGAAAGTAGATAAATAAAAGGATAAAGGGGTAACTAACCTTCGAGGGTGGCAACCTTCTTCGTAAGCTGAGTATTTAGATTGTTAATATTAGCTGCACAATAATACACCAGAAATTAGTCCAAAAATTGGGTCATCTACAAAGATAGGGGGCATTAAAGGCCAAATAATTTACCAGTCTTCTTCACAACTGGAACCATTTTCTCGAATTTATGCGAGAAGAGTAACCTCTGAAATTCAGCCATACGCCAATCATGAGCAACCTGAAATAACACCAAGTTATACAAAGAAAACCACAAAAAGATCCGAATCAAGAAGAAACTTGCCTCGGATCTAGGTGGCTAGATATTCAAAACTAAAGCAGATTAGAATGAAGAAGAAACTTGTCTCGGATCTAGGTGGCTGAATATTCAAAACTAAAGAAGATCTGAATCAAGAAGAAACTTGTCTCGGATCTAGGTGGCTGGATATTCAAAACTAAAGTATATCTGAATCAAGAAGAAACTTGATTCGGATCTAGGTGGCTGGATATTGAAAAACAGAGACGATCCGAATCAACTAAAACTTGACTCGAATCTAGGTGGCTAGATGCATTTTAATTCAAAACATGCACAACAAAAGTTATCTATTGCACAACCAAATAGTTGTATTTTCAACAAGGAAAGCTTCCAAACAAATAACAAGTCATTCGATTGCAAGTTCGGGGACTAGTGGGCATATAGTATCTCCAAAGTAAAAGACGAAGTGTAAATTGAAGCGCATACCTCTTTCATCTTGTCGCTTTCTAGAACAACCTTGGCAGCCATGTGTAAATGGATGCTGATGTCGGATATCTGGAAGGACTTATTACTCTGATTACCTTCAAGTTGATTAGCAGCGTTCCAATTGTTGGCATACTCTACCAATTATCCAAGGCTATTCCCGCTCTATGTGCGTGTTAACACCTTGCCTCTGGCCTCTCGCGCCTCTTCTGTAACTGCCTTGGCCGCCAGGCTCTTGTGAAGGACGAGTCGCGTGTCGGCGGCAAGGGCAACACCAGGCTTAGCCGTAGAGGCTCCCTTGCGAAGCATATCGGCAACGCTCGGCTAAGAGGAACCTGTTTTCCCTTTTTGAGGTGGCAAGGGCTTGGCAGCAACACTCTTCTTCCTCTTGAAGTGAACTTCGGTAGGGGCAATAACTTTGGTGCTGGGAGCAACATTGAAAGTACAAAGGAAGTCTCCTAGAGGGGGGGTGAATAGGCTTTTAAAAATATTACGGTTTAGGCTCAAGTAAATGCGGAATAAAACTAACGTTTAATTTATTGAGCACAAAACCTAGCCACTAAGTTCACCTAGGTGCACCAACAACCTATGCTAAGCAATACAAGCAACAAGGTGATAGCAAGGTATAAATACTTCAAGCACGATGGCTATCACAATGTAAAGTGCATAAGTAAAGGGTTCGGTTGAGAGATAACCGATGGACGCAAAGACGAAGATTTGTTTCCCGAAGTTCACTTCCAAAGAAGCTACGTCTCTGTTGGAGAGGTGCGATGGCACAATGCTCTCCGAACGCCACAAATGGCTCACCTCGAGGTGTGGTGGCTCGATGCTCACCCAACGCCACACAAGGCCTCACCCCAGATGCGGAAGCACGCAACTCACCGACGCCACAAAAGGCTCACCCTATTCTCCCAAGTGCGCACCACAAAAGGCGGGCACTTGCTCCACTGTGGGACACTTGAGGGCGGTCACCGAACCCGTACAATATTGGGGCTAACTCCACAACTCAATTGGAGGCTCCCAACAACAAAGCCACAAAAGGACAACAACACCACAAAAGGCTACAAGACCACAAAAGGCCAACAAGACCACAAAAGGTCAACAATCCAAACACACAACCGTCTAGGGTTCCAAGGAACCCAAGAGAAACAAGCTCACAAGCTTGAACTTGTCGAATCTCCGAGGAGAACTCAAACCTATGCACCAAATGCAAGGGCAAGTCCTTCTCTCCCAAATTCCAACAAAGCTACAAAAGCTATTGGGGGAATAAGGGAGGAAGAACACAAGAGGAGAACTCAAACCTATGCACCAAATGCAAGGGGAAGTCCTTCTCTCCCAAATTCCAACAAAGCTACAAAATCTATTGGGGAATAAGGGAGGAAGAACACAAGAGGAGAACACAAGACTCTCCAAGATCTAGATCCCAATGATTCCTTCACAGAGAAGGGATTTGACTTGGGGGGATTGTAGATCTAGATCTCCTCTCTCAAATCCCTCAAAAAGATGCAAGAATCATAGGAGGGGAAAGGGAGAGGGAAAGCTTCTTCAAGGTTGACAATGGAGGAGAGAGAGAAAGACAAGAACCAAGAAGAAAAGCTGGTGCCCGCGAAGGGGAAGAGGAGCCCCTTTTAAAGGGCTCCCAGATCTGCCCGTTATGGGCATTCGCGACTCCTGGTCGGAACTTCCGGTGGGAGGCCGGAAGTTCCGATGGCACACAGCCAACGGTCAAAAACTGCGGAGCGAGAAACTGAAAAAGCGAATCCTGGTCGGAACTTCCGCCGGTTCACCGGAACTTCCGGTGGGAGCAAAACTTCCGGTGGAAGTTCCGAAAGAAGTTCCGTCAAATAGACATATTCAAAACAGAAGGTTACTGAACGTGAGCGGAACCAGAGCCGAAAGTTCAACCGGAACTTTTGGCGGCAACTAGGCCTGAGCGGAACTTCCGGTCCCTGGCCAGAACTTCTGGTGGGAGCGAAACTTCCGGTTGAAATTCCGACTGAAGTTCCGTCAAATAGCACATCCAAAATAGAAGGTTACTGAACGTGAGCGGAAGAAGACCCGGAACTTCCACCGGAACTTTCGGCGGCAAAGATGCCCTAGCGGAACTTCCGGTGGGAAGCCGGAACTTCCGGTCAGGGAAATTCTAGAAACCAGAAAACCAGAAACGCAATAACTTCTGCATCCAAACTCCAAACGGGATGAAACCAATTTTGTTGGAAAGATAACGACGAAATATTGGGTATCACCTTGGGAGAAAATATCATGAATATATATGTGAACTATCCCCCAAGGTGTGGAGCCGGAAAACTCGCAGGATCAAAAACCGCAATAAGATATGCAAGTGAAATCCTTAGATGATGAGCTAGAGCTTGTTATGATGGTGACCACAAGCTCTAGATCCTCTCATGGACAAGAACCAAATAACAACCAAGAAATATGATGCTATGAATGCAAAGGTTTGAGCTCTCTCCGAACGATGCAGACGAGACACCCGCTTGAGAGCCCCTCTTGATAGCACGACTATCTATCCTAAACCCGGTCTCCCAACTAACAATACGAGACCGGCAAAAGAAAAGCCCTACCAAGGACATACCTTTGCCTTGAGCATCCCACTTGAACTTGATGTAGACCGTCTTGTTCTTCTATAGTGGGAACACCTTTCTTGGATGCTCATGCTTGATGAAGATGAAGACTTGCAAATTGCTCCCCCATACTCCATGGGGAAACCTCTTCTTTGAACTTGTCTTCATCATTCCATGAGCACGAGGATGGCAAGCTTCAAGCATGAGATCTTCTAGAGATGGCGTATCTTGAGCTCGCCCTTCTTCATCCCTACTTGAGGTTGATCCATCTTGATGCAACTCTTTGCACATGCCTTGATCGACCTTCAAGCTCCTTCTTTATTCATGATTCCAATGGGCACAAAGCCCTTGGACATTTCTTCATCTTCCAACCTTGAGACCAACACATGGCCCAAGCGATGCCAATGGACAAACCTACAAGTGAAACTCAATTTACACATTAGTCCATAGAGATTGTCATTAATTACCAAAACCACACATGGGGGCATACATGCCCTTTCAAACATCCTTTGCAGTAGAAGGGGTGACAGTCTCTAAAGGAGCCGAGGTAGCGGCAACCTCGGCGGATGTCTGAGCAGAAGCTAGAACTGCGATAGATGAAGGATCAGTGGGTCTGACTTCAGGAATCTTGGGAGAAGCAGCCGAATCAGTCGGGCAATCTGGCATCGGGACATCATCGGAAGCAACAAGAGGAGCTATGGGCTCATCTCGTCGAGGAGAGCCATTAGTCGGCCCAGGAGGAGAGTCATCATGAGGAGGACTAGGAACCCGGACATCTTTCGGAGGCGATGGTGAAAGTGGATGAGTAACATGAGATGTCATACTCAGATCGTTGGGTTTAGCAGAAAGAGGAGCACTACAAAGACGAATGAAAATTGATTCAGAAATGAAAGAGAGAAACAAGAAATACAAGTAGAAATGTAAAAGGGAACTTACCCAGAGACTCCAGGCATAACTTTGTGCTTTGGAATATGCTGGGAGGGTTTCTTGGTTCGTTTCTTGGGAGCAGCACCCGAAGGATCTGTCAGAGCAGCGCGCTTCTTAGAAGCAGCAGGGGCTTCCAAAGCGAGAGGTTCGACCTCGTGCACCTGGCCAGCCGGATTAGCTGGGAAAGAAGGAGCCAGAAATGCGTAAGAGATAGGCACCATGGCAACTACCTCAAGAATTTGGACATCGTCCGAATCACCTTCATCAGTTCGGGCCAAGGTTTTACTCCGGGTTCGAGTAGGATTAGTCTCCGACTTAGGAATGAACTCCTCCAGATCAGGTTCTCCATTATCCGGAGTATTGCGGTCAGCGGTCCAAGGAAGAGCTAACACCTCGGCATCTTCCATGTCCTGCTCGGCAAATGTCTGCAATAAAAGCGAACATGAGTTAGTGAAACAACTGATGAAAAATAACTCGGATAGAACATCTGGTGTTCAATTTACCTAGGGGGAGGATTCTGGCGAGAGAATGGTTTCATTCCCCAATTCCATTCCTCGGGCATCTCAGTCTTGAAGATAGCCCGGGCACGTTTATAGATTTGAAAATCATCAAGCTCAACCGTAGAGACTCGGTAGGGATCCAAAGGACCGCTCATATAACAGAGCTTATGAGAGCGGAGCTGAAAAGGGAAGATTCGTCTACTAATAAAAGCGGCCATCAAATCCTCGCCGCAAAGCCCAGCCCGAATCAACTCCTTCAGCCGAAGTTCGAATGCCTCGACAAGAGCGTGGGTCCTCTTCGGATTATAAGACCAATTCAGTTTGGAGGGGGGCCAATAGAGAAGGCGGGGAGCCAGGTCTTATCTCTGTACCAGTGTTTTTGACATAAAAAACGACCTATGACATTTCTTACAGGACTCTAAGGCAGTGACCCGGGGAAACAGGGAGTTCTTCCGAGGTGTGATGGAAGCAGCCCCACACTGGGTGAGAGATTTCTCGGAGGGATGCAAAGACTTATCAGGCACTACATTAGATCTAATCTGAAAAACTTCGACCAGACATCTACTGAAGACCAAAGGAAGAAGTATCCTTCAGAAGCTGAGATAAAGGCCGAGAGAGAGGCTACGGCATTAGCCGACAGATGATGCGGCTGAAGGCCGAAGTAATCAAGAAAATGCCGGGCAAAGTCGCTGAGAGGGAGGCCGAACCCTCTGACAAAATGCGACATAAAAACCACGTACTCGCCATCATCGAGGATGGGGGAAGATTCTTTGCCGGGTAAGCGACAGTTTACCTCGGTAGGAATTCGGCGGGTCTTGCGCAACCACTCAATTTCTCGGCGAGTGACCGTAGATCCTTGCCATGAGCCGCGTTCTGGGCCCGCCATAAGTTCTTCTTCCCCCACAACGGCGCCGCTGTGGGAAATAGACATAGGCTCGTCATAGGAATCGACAGAGGAAGAACTGGTGGCGGGGAGAGGCCTCGACACCCAAGGCCCCGTCGCGACGGCAACAAAGGCGGTGGGGGAGCGGAAAGAAAACCGCCGCAGGAGATTAAGAAAAACAAGAAGAGCGCCTAGGGAAAGGACCTAGCAGCGGCGGCGCGTCACGCAGCGGAGAAGCACAGCAGCGGTGAGCTTGCAAGAGCGGAAGAGCGGCGGCATGGTCATCAAGGAGGAGGTGCGGAGGCGCAGGCGCTATAGCACAACAGCAACTGCGGCGGCGCAAGGAGGAAGACGAAGGGAGTGGGGAAGGGAAAAGTGAATCGACCCACCCCACTCCCCTACTTATAACCGCGTAGGGTGAACGCTAGTAGGATTGTGGATGCGCCATGGTAACCGCATGAATGCGTGTATCGTGCATCCACGAGCGATGAGTGGGGCCATAGCAAGGGTCACACGGCGCAAGAGGAGATCAGGCCGCATGACCGTTGCGTCGATCGAAGCGTCACTACGTCGATGTGACGGGCGCAGTAATTACTGTAGCGTGTCAGCGTACACTGTAGCAGTACAAAAAATGAGACAAAAGTAATGATTGGTACACGTAGGATGAGGCTTACTCAAGAAGCTAAGGGGATACTCCAAAAGAAAGACAACTACTTGGAAAGCTAATCGCACCTCGGTAAGAGAGGATGAACAAAGCTGAGATAGCTCAAGAGGAGCACCAGCTAAGAAATACGTCGGATAGAAAATTAGAAAGATTAAATGTCTGGAAACTGATGTGGTCCGGCCGAAGTATCCGGCAGGACCGCACCAGCTTCAAGGACTAATGTTGGGGGGATGACCACGGGTAGGTTCAAGATAATAGAGAGAGGGGAGGAACCTTTATTACCTTGGGCTGGGTCATGAGCTGATTCGGCCGAGTTATGCAAGGATCGGCTGAATGAGGCATGGCATACCTAGAATCGAGCAATTGATACCTTACTCAGCCAACATATGAGCTAGGTCGGCCGAATGAGGTTGATCAGCTCATACATAGGTAGAGATCAAGCCGAGTTACGCGAGGCAAGGCCGAGTTACGGGAAGCTTGCGGAAGATGGAGATGGTTCCCAAAGTCAAACCCTAGATACTATCTAGGTGGAATCTGCTCAGAGCCAAGCGATAGAGACAAGGAACAGAGCAGCAGAGGGGTAGAACAGCGTCACGGAGGTGACAGTGGGCAGTCCCGAGGCTCACATGTGAGAAGTTCTGGATCTTTGTCGTCGATAGAAGGGGGACACAGAAAGAGGTTTGCCGAGTTACCACTTTGGGACAAGAATATTGCAAGAATATGCTTGTCCATGTTAGCCCTAGAGTGAACCAACGGAGTCCTTTATAAGGAGAGGCATAGCTTCCTGGAGAGGGGATCGATTCATTTGACACTAGAGGGATCATGTTGTAACCTTCTTCCTCCTCTCCCTGATACAGCTCAAGGAGCACTTGTAACTTGATAGAGGTGGAATAAAGATCTGTTTTCTAACTTATTGTGTGTGTAGAAATCACTAAATCTTCCCTCCCCAGATCCCACTAGCATCCATTGGCCCCAAACTTTAGCCTACCCATGGCATCTGTCGTGCCACCACCACGACACACCCCCTATACTTGGGGGTCATCAACATGGTTGCCGACTTGGCGCTCGCGTCAAATAAATAGTAGTGACATGGAGGTCCCAAACGTCTCCTTCACGAGGCAGTTGACAGAAAGTTTGTATTTGGCAGGGGTGGGATGAATTCAGCTCGAAATGGGCCTTCTAAGTGATTGTCAGCCCAAGTTAGCGAAACCTAGCGATTACACGGAACTTGGACCCTACGTTGCACTCGCGCAAGAATTCAGACCCCACAAGTTAAAATCCTCCAGAGAAACACACCGATTTATTCATTCTCCCACTCAAACGAACGAAAACCACGAAGAATTGAGAGTTCTTGAGAGGTTTTTAGAGTTTTGGAGAGAGAGAGAGTTTGAGAGAAATAATGAGAGGAGGAAGAAACCTAGCCTGCCCCGACCCGTTTAAGTGGTCGGACCAAACTATATGACCAGAGCTATACGGCCGGGTTAAGTAGCTCCCCCCATATAGTTGTGGAGGCGGCGAGGGTTAGGGTTTCCGAACACCAAATCACAACTATACGGCCACAACTATACGGCCGGCCCAAATGGTCCCGCTATATAGTTGGTCATCAAACCTTCTGTATTCGAACCCTAAGTTTTGAAAAATTTGTCGATAACTATACGGCTGCAGCTATACGGCCGGAATAAACCTTCCCACCGTATAGTTGGTCGTTATAGCTCCTGGAACATGCCTTTTCACCCAAATTTTCAGAGATGCATTTTCTATCTAAACAATATTATTAGGCCAGTTTCTACATATAAAACTCAAACTTTATTTTCTACTCTAAATCTATGCTTATTCAGCCGGTATTTCTACTACTTTTTGACAGCTTCATCTTTACGAGTGCGCTTTCGCAAAAAAAATGTGAAAAAGTTGTAGGAATGCGATGAACATCTTATTATCTAACTTTATTTATTTTATTGATATGATGGGTTGACTCCCATTAAGCATTCTATTAAGAATGGTTGAATATTTGAACCCCTTCTCTGTTCTCGAATTCTTATCTTTGGTTTCCCTTTATCAAAGGCACTTACCACATGAACTCGTTTTGCCGGTGGAACATACCTTTCTCTTGCTTCTAATTTCTTTGGAAAATACCGTATTTCAGCATCATAAACATTGAAGATTATTTTCCCTGCAGCACAGTCAACTGATGCTCACGTAGTGCTAAGAAAAGGTCTTCCAGGTATTATAGATAATATTTCATCTTCTGGCATTTCAAGAATAATAAAGTCAGGGGGAATAACATGCTCATCTATTTTAAGTAGAATATCCTCAATCATACCAACAAGTTGTTTAGTGGATTTGCCAGCCATCTTTAAAGTGATAGAAGTGGGGGAATATTCCCCTAATCCTAACCTTTTATAGAGGGAGTATGGCATTACACTAACTCTTCCACCTAAATCACATAAGGCATTATGAATATTATTTTTGCCTATTGGACATGGAATAGTTGGTAACCTGGGATATTCTGAATTAGATAATAGCCTCCCATTAATGGGGTAACTATTTACCATGGCGACGGTTTCAGTTATCTCTTTCTTTCTATTAAGAATATCACGGAAAAATTTAGAATAGGCATGCACTTTTATTGCATCCGCAAATGGAATTTCTAGACGAAGATGACTTAATTCTTTTGTAAAAGAGTTATAGATTACGTCATCTGGTGCTTTCTTTTTCGTGTCTGGATATGGAAGTTTCTTACCTTTACCTTTTACCTTTTTATGGAGGATCAGGCTCTTTAGTTGCTTTCTTTTGTTGTTGCTTATCATTTTCTTCTTTTCTATTGCAACACATCTTCTTTGCTTGTGTATTCTTATCTTGGATCAACAATGCGATGACCCAGCATACCACTTCATGATGTAGTACACTATAGTCGTTGACATAACACCAATGAAACACCGTTAACTAGTATTACATCCCTCAGAGTGGTACAACAAAAACACAGCAGGTCCAAGACATGACTATAGGTTAGAACACGACTCTTTACACAAGATCCAGAGAACACTCTAGGTTAAAGAGAGGGAAATAAACTTTTTACAAAGAAGAACCATAAATAATCAACACATAACTATTATGCTAATAAGATTAGCATCTAACTATTTGTCTTGTATTGCTACTATTGCAATACTCTACAGAAGTAGGTTCAATGGCTAGAGATTATATTCCTATCTAATCAGCAACTTCGTCTTCACTTCAGTTGATGTATATGTTGACTTCATTGAAGGGCTTGAGCTGTTGATGAAGATTCCTTTGAGCATAAGTTGATGTAGACATCGTCTGTTTTGGCTTCAGAATCTAGAAAGGGTTAAGAAGATACGTTGAGTACGAGCGTACTCAGCAAGTTATCTAAAAAGGAGTGTTTGATGCACTATATCTATAGCCGCATATCATAGGTCGTAGGCAATGCAGGTTTTCGTAAACATTTCTTCAAAGGTTGCTTTTATTCTAAAAATCTATGTCCATCAGCCTTCATAGGTTTACGAGAACTTTCATGGAGTTCCTTTCCTGCCGCGTTCGTAGCTCCTTCCCGTAACAGGGAGTAACAAGTTACAGTTCTTACACTCTGCAGAGGTGCGTTACTTTAACCATGAGAGATGTTAGATTTGTTGCACATCCGAGTTGTAGGCTCGTTCACACTTCCTTGGTGTGAGGCCCAGACTAAGATCCAAGCCAATCACTGCCCTCTCCGTGACCCCGCATGTCTACATGATCCTTCAGGGATGACTACACCTCCATTAAGCCCCCTCCCGGGCAAGCTATAACCATGATGAGTTCCCAAAGACTCTATGAGCTGGTGATGCCCTAGAAAGTTCCATATAGGGCTGACTATACCACTGACATCCACTCATAGATAATCTATACACCAAAATCGTGGGGCCTAAGGGTTCCCACCCATATGCTGGATCCTCGCAAGGAAACACAGCATCATGTAAGGTCATCTTGCATACATACGGAAGGAAAAGGATACTGCTGACTTCTCTGTCCCATTCCAAATATCATGGTTAACGCGTGATATACGGCGCAAGAATCACTGGTGACATTGGTTGTTAAGTCGTAGGTAATATGTTCCTTTTCCACCAGAACTTTCATAAAGCTTATTACCTCATGGTAAATATCCTACAATCATATTATTATGAAAATAGCGTTTTCTGACCTTTTTGAAATGCAGGTGATGACAACACTGAATTTGCAAAATACCTTACCGAAAATAATCAAAGGACATGAGCAAGTGTGAACTTGCCTTTTGTGATTGCAAGATTATGCACTCATGGTCTTCGAGACAATAAAAGATCCAATATCTGAAATCAGCATCATTGGTCCGGTAAGGACTAATGTTTAAAGAATCAAGATGCTATTATGCATAAGTAATGTAATGCAATTTGATAAACTCGAATCCCCGGAATAAACGTTGTCCTAGGGTTTGGATGCTGGAAGTGGTTCCTTTAGAATGTGTTGTACTTTTAGATAAGCTTCACACTTGTGGTTCTTATTAAGGCTTGTGAGGATGTGTGTGAAATAACATGTAAGTATAATAAAGTACACACAATAATAAGGCACACAATTGTGGAATACTATTTAAAGGCTGCTTATATAAGGATTGTTTATCATTTAGATCTTTCATAAGAATGCTTATGTCTTGCTTCATAATGTATTTTAAAAGAAAAACTTTTGAATAAAATCTTACTTACCTAAACAAAAGTATTTAAACTTTAAGTTAACATTCTTAGGTTATATTACAAGCTATGGTTCTTAAGGAAGAAAGATTTTACTTCATTTGAATAATGACATCATTAGTAATTGAGACTTATCTATCTTGGTCATTACACGGTATTATAATTTGTTCAATTCATAATGTTTCTATAAGGTCAATTAAGAGGGGTAACACTTCTACTTGAGTAGTGTTTTATTAACATTATAGCTGAATAGAATCATTTATATCTTTATAAATGAGTGGTTGTGGTTTGTAAATATGGAAACACATTACTTAACCACATATGAATTATCTTTGAATTTATAGTATGTTTATAAACGTGTGGTTGAAGTAATGTTAAAAGGTTTTAAAAATATCATTTTTTAGGATTTTATATTTGATAACTCCTTTTGGGAAATGTTACATTTATTTATTTGGTTGAAGATATTAGTTTTGAAGATTTTATAATTTTATAAGAATCTTTTTAGAAAATAATATACACTTATAGTTGAATGATAATTCAATAAAATTGTACCTTAAAATATGTTGAACTTATTCTGACATCATATTATCAAAACTTAGTATAGACCTTAAAGGACTAATTTTAGTAATATTTGCAATTTTTATTTATCCATGAATTATCAATTAAGGAAATAAGTTTGAATTCAATTTATTAGGGTAAACTTACTTCAAAAGTGAAAGGTCGTATTTTTAACATGTAGATATTATTTTTGTGATCATTTTGGTATATTACATTTATTTTTATGATTTTTATAAGATTTATTACTTTATAAACACTTAATAAATAATAGACATTTAATTAAGTTATATAATAAGTTATGTTAATAGTTTTACATTGTAGTTTTTATTTTTCTAAGAATTTTAGTATATTATTTATATTTTTCTCATTAACTATTATTAAAATATAAATTTTCAAAGTTTTACTACTTATAAAATCTTTATTCAATAATAAATATTTAAATGGTTAACATAATAATATAGGATAATAAACTTAAATTGTAGACTTATTTTTCTAAACATTTTCATATATTAGACATATTTTTATGAAATATAAAACAAAAGTTATTGAATTTATAAGATTATTCATTTTCTAAATAATATTGTAAACAGAGAATTACTTTTCATACCCAGTCTAAACCTACCCTAGTCACTGACTGGTGGGCCAGTGGCCACATCATATGCCACATGGGCAGTTGTAACATCCCAAAAATATTAATCAAGGTTATCATTTCCAATCACCCAAAATTAGGGTTAACAAAAACTTTTGTTAATTAAAGCCATATGAATGCATGTGTGCATGTGATGAATGCATGAATGCTTGAATGGACTTGTGTGATTGTTGTGAATAGCAAGGATTGGTTTAAATATGAAAACAACATCATCTAAATCATTTCCAAGAAGAATCAAATCAATAGAAATTCAAAAAACAAACAAAATAAGCAAATGGTCATTTTTGCCAATCTTGCTCACTACACCACTTTGAGTGTTTCTAGTCCAATATTTCAAACAGAAACAAATCCATTTCTTTTCACCCCTTTCTAGACCAAGTGAAAGCTAACCCAAGCCCACCTTGTAAACCCACAGAAACATTTGTCAACCCTATTCAAATGACATTTGAAAATTGAATCTAGTTCATATGTGAAGATCATCATTTCTCAAAACCCAACCAAACCAGTGCACCTTGACAAATCCAATAAACAAGAGAATACCTACTATGTGACCATTTCATCCACCAAGTTTCATCCAAAAATTCAAATTTGAATTTCTTTCGGTCATGTCATCAAACGCTTGGAGACATAAAATCAATTGGTCAAACTTTACTGTTTTGAGTAGTGATCTTTGCAACCATTGTTCCATTGATCATCCATGTCTCCGCCTGTGATAACCAATGCCTTGAACCTACATATCCCATACCCAATGCGCCATGTCATGCCAACCCGAAAGCACCCTTGCCAGCCGACCATGGCTAGCTAGCCAGAGCAAGCGCCTAGCCTAGCCACCGTGTCCAGGAAGCATGCCACCATCCACCGCCACCCCATGTCCAGCCCTCTACTCCTGCTAGGCACTAGACCATAGAGAACGCAAGCGCCCATTTCTCTGCGACCATGCCGAGAGCGTGCCAGAGCGCCGCGCTCGACACGCTCGCACAGACCATGCCCTGTCTTCGCCTCCCATGTACGTGATCACCACCATCCCAGGAACCTCCCAGACAACCCTGTTCGCTGCCACGCGACCCGTAGCCACTGTGCGCCGTCAAAATTGCCGTCGGTGCCGCTCAGAGCGTCGACGCGTTCCGACCGAACCACACCGCCCCTTGTCGTGCCATCAAGCCGTTGAGCTTCGCCAGGAGACCATGCACCGTCCCCTACCTTCAGCCATGTTGTTATCTCACTGTGACGCCGACCCCTTACGAGCTCTGCCTGCACCGTTTGGTTCCCTCATCGTAGTATAAATAGAGGCCTCCCCTGTTTGATTTCTTCACACCATTCGACTCCCCACCTCTCACTGATCGTGCCCACTTCTTCCCGGAGCAAGGCGAGCGCAGCAACGCCGGAATTTTGCCGAAGCCTTCCACTGCTGGAGGAGAAAGGCGTCGTTGATTGGAGCCACCCCAGGAGGAGCCTCCAGTACCAGGAGGATCGCCATTGTTGACTTTGTCATTCGCCCCCATCGCCGACCATCGCCTGAGCCCCAGTGAGTCGCCACAGACCCCCACTGGCCGCACTAGGGTTCGAACCCGTCGAGTTCTATTCGACGAGGACGACGACCCTCAGTCGTTGATCTTGCATCTAATCCTACGGTCGTAGTTAGCATGTACCCCTTTGCACCCCTGTCCCAGTAACGTGTGGGGACAACCACTTAACCAGCTCGCGCACGCTGTGCGCAGTGGGCCGGCCCAGTTAGCTCTCCCGTGCGACCCAGTAGTTTGAAATTTGATTTATCTAATTAATTTCAAATTAAGTTCTGACAGTAGCTTCAAAATTCAGTTCAGGAGTTTTACCGAACCAAATAACATGAAACTAATTTTGTTAGAAAGGTATGGAAATTCTTAATCCAAGCCTGTTCGATTCAAACCATTTGAAATTATAGATCACCTATGGTAAAAATAACAAGGCAGAGACTTTTATATATTCAAACATTTTTCAAAATTCAACCATAAAAGCTTTTGAGTTGATTCCAACTCTCAATAATCATATTTGACAAGACCTTTATGAATATATGAAAATATCTTGGTTTACTTGCAGTAATAATGGACAAGTAATTAAAGAATGCTCCATAGGCATTTCTAGTCACTCTAATTAATTAAAATAAAAAGGTTAAACCTTATTAAATTGTGACACCACTTTAAATCACATTCCCAAGTACTAAAATATGTGGTGATGACATGTGTCCACATGATCCCATATTTTAATTGGAGAATATTAAATATTAAGTGGTTTTTCAATGAGTAGAAATTACTTTTCTAAAATAAAATAAATAAAACTATTGCCTTAATCCTTGTGAGGATTGTGATGATGCTAGATCATCTAGTGAAAACCCTGGTGTGATAAATAGAATTAGTTAAGTATTGTGTGGTGATTGTGTATCTTGGATTTATTTATAGATGCTAGTACCGACCAAGGATATGAAGAGGAAGGAGACTACTACGAGGAAGAATCAGAGGAGAACTTCAACCACTGCACTGCACAAGGGAAGCTACCACTTGCATGTCACTTATGCAAGCTACCACTTGCATGTCACCTATACAAGCTAACACTTGCAAATGTGAAAGCTAGATAACCTATGCAATGCATTAGGCATGCCTTGGTTATACCATGTGCTGATACCAAATCCTAGTTTTACTTGCAAGCTTGATTATTTTATTTCTTTATCAAAGCTATTTAGTTATGCTTACTTAGTGACTTGTGAAGTTTTGGAAAGATAATAAAGGTAGCATAAAGAGCATAAAACTTGGCCTAAGTTAGATAGATCTGGATGTCATCCTGAGGCATGAGATTGGATTTAGAAAACTCACACTTGATTACCACCCCTAACTAGTGTTTACCCCCAACTTTAGTTGCTATTGCTAAGCATAAAACTTGATCACTTAGATGGGAATACTTGGTGAAAATGGTTATGAAAATCTTATAATGATGAGTCATTCTAATGAAATGTTTTGACATGTGTTAGTGAACACAAGGTGACTTTGATGATGAAAATGTTGAGGCATGAGCCTTAGCCCTTTATAAAACTGATGGTTGTGTTCGAGTGCGATACCATTCCAATTTTACCATACAACCACAATACCCGAATTTGGGTAGGGCTTGACTGGAAGTTTACATACCTTAGTATGGGTTCCCTTGTGTCCGAGGTTTGAGCTGAGGCTACCTCGTGAAGATTGACCACCTGTGCAGTTCCCAAGATGACAGATGGTCATGGTTGGGAGGCCAAACTCATAGGAGAGGTTCCTATACTAGGGTGTGTAATTGAAAGGTTAGGATTTATTATCTGCATACTGAGTATGGTTAATTCAGGATTGTTCCTGATGGATTATCGAATATTGTGGTGAAAGTGTACCACCTCTTCAGAGTGTCAAACTATTCGAATAGCCGCGTCCGCGGTTATGGACAGTTGGAGTGGCCATACTGTTCCGTCGTCAGATGTTTTCAAAATGACTTGTGAAATGAATTGTGACTTGACTTGACCATAACAGGGTTGTGATATGAAAACTCAAGTTCCCACTTACGTGTTATAAAACTTTAAACTAGCTTTCTTTGCTTCTAAACTCAGTTATAGATAAATCTGGCTTTTTGCAAGACAACCTAGAGCTTAGTATTCCTATTCAAACCACTTACTTGTTAGTGATAGTTTGCGAGTACTTAAAGAGTACTCATGGCTTTGTCCCTGGCTATTCCCGTGGCCAGAGTATGAAGAGGACTATCAGGATGATGGAACGCAGGAAGGTTACGACAACTAGGATCATCTCCCATCATCAGCATTGCCTGTGACCATGAAGATGGAGCTTCGCCCACGCTATTGTTATTATATTATTCCGATGCTTGATTGTATTAAGACTGGATCATGAGATCCTTTATTTGTTGTAAGACCTTATTATGGTTTGTAATGGATGATGAACTATGGTACCAATCTGTTATGTCTCGCAAAAATGGTAATCCTGGGATTGCGATGTATGGCATGATAGGCATCTGGGATTAAAAATCCAGGTGTTGACAGCAGTGGACCAAGTCAAATTTTGTTGACTGGGCTGGGATGACACAATGATGGTGTCACGTTGACGTCATCTGAGATTGGTTCTTCAGATCATGGTTCGATTCGTTGATTGTGAATGCACGGGATCGCAGGGTTGGTTACGTTGGACGCGGGCAAGCACGCTGAGCTTAATAGCGGTGGCACCGCTCAGGAATGGTCACCGGAGTTGCTCCAGAGACGACGTACTATGGTGACCGATGGTGGTGCACGGTGCGGTGGTGATTTACAGCGAGAGGAAGAGATTGGAGAGTACTGGAAGATCCAGGAACTCACCCTGATGACGATAGAGAGGTCGTGGAGGCGTGGGGAGGATCGGAGACGGTGCATTTCTGGCGATGGCTGTGGTGGCCGGCGGGATGCTCACCTCGATTCCACGCAAACGACAGTGCCCCGGCTTGCGAGAATTCACGAGAATGCAGAGCATGACGCGGTGCTTCTCCCGGGTATCACGGCGGAGCAGGGCAAGGTCTGGAAAGGCGATGATGTGTCGGCCTTTGTAGATAGGGTTCGGAAGAGAGGAAGGATCGAGAGAGGGAGAGCTTCAGAGGGAGAGATATGGGGATTGAGAGATAGAGGAGGATAAGGGCATCAACATGGTGATCTTGTCCTCGCAGGGTGACCTCGGCGGTGGCAGGAATCACAGCGATGACGGCGGACGGCATCGGCGCTTCCCACGTAGATGCTTGTCTTAGGAGGAAGACGACGACAAAGGGTTACCTAGGCCAGAGTGGGCTGGTTCTGGGATACTGATATTACACCCAGAAGCGATAAATAGAGGATTAGGAAGCTCTGGACCAGCCTATTAGCTCGGGCTCTTCTTTTTTCTTTTACCTTACTATTTTCTGTTTTTCTTTTTCCAGATTTCTATTATTAACCCTGATTTGAAATTTCTATTTAAGATTTGAATTTATTTTTGGAGTTATACATATAAGAATGAGCATTTCAGTAATAGAAGAGAAAAGAATTAAGGTATTTATATGGGATCTTTATGGATAAGATATATTTCTATAATTTTTATCAAAACATATACTTGGTAGGGATAGTTCATTTTAGGGTTTATATTATTGTTTTTCTAAGAATTTTATTCTCTGGAGTTTAAGAAATTGTTTATAAAATGGAAGTAAGGACTACTTATCGACTTAACATGTATTAAGGATAGTTTTTAATTAGATACTAATAAGATTGCGGTGGTCAACATACAAAAATAATAATTCTCTTTCACTAGATCTTTTAGATCCAAATATTCTATGTGGACACAAGATAATATATCCACACTTATTTACTTATAGATTTTTCCAAAGAGTTGAGTTTAGAGAGTTTATTATACTTAGGTTTATTTCTAGAAAGTATTTTAGATCAGGATTCAAGGACACTATATCTGAATTTATGATTATGGTTGATATCTCAACTTGGAGTGAGATATGGAGATTTCTTTCTAATGAGGTTTATTATAATGATTGCTAATGAGCATTACTTATATGATAAAGGTACTGCATTTGTCTTGTGTAAATTGTTTAGGTTTTAGAATAGTGATATAGATAATGATTTTGATATGGAGTGATATAGTTTTGGTTAATAGCTTCTTAGGAATTCCTACTTTCCCTATTTCCTAATTCTTGACTTCTAATTAAGGAATTCCATTCCTAGATATGTTGCTACTTCACATCTATCATCATGTGTTAACATGATGAGCTTTACTTCACAATAATATTCTTATCAACACTTCCTCCTTCTAAATCCATTTTTAAAATCCAATGAGCTTGACACTAAAGCTCTATATGATCTCCTCATAGAGATAATTCTCATCTCTAGGATATTTGTAATGAATCCAATTCCACTGGAATGATTACTCTCTTACTTCAAAATTAGTTTGTAATCTCACTTATCAACCTTAGAAAATTTTCACTGAAGCTTTTCATAATCTTCACATATCTACACTTGGTTATATCAAACTACTCTACTAATGATAACCTCCCATCCAACAAGTGGTTACTGTTAACTCCTTTATCATCCATCACTAATATTACTCTAATAGATGTATATGTCAAATTCTACTTCATCTCAAGTGTTTAGTATTCTCTGAGAGGAATATAACTACTTCAAGAACTCCATGTTGCTCTAGCATCAGCTTGGTCATACTATCTTATCTCTACTTATCTCCAGTATCTTATATTCCAACTTCACATTATATCAATGTGACTTGTCATGACTAACCTAGGATAACATATCTATACTAGGTTTTAATCATGTTCTATCCACCAATGTCACTTATACATGATATAATCATTCTCTCTTAGTGACTAAAGCATGATCATTATAATCCTTTGATCATTTATGGCTTAGGTTTCCAGTTGGCTAATCAAGGCTTTCGTCAATACAACACTACAGTTGTATTATAATTATCTTCTCAGTATCTCTAACTGACTAATAGATATTATTCATTTACTATGCCTACTTAATCCAATAGGATTACTCCTTGGTAACTATCTTCAGAATTCATCCTTATACTCTTCTTTGTTACCATATAAATATATATTCCAGATAACTCTTCTATCCATTCAGGAGTGAGTTAACTCCATCAATTATCATAATGATTTCATTCTCTTCAAACACTCCCATCCTATAGATGATATCTAAGACTAGCATTACCACCTACCTCTTCTTACTTCTATCTTTATAGGACTTAAGTGAATGCTATGATAAGGACAAGAGTTGATATATCAAGAATTGATAGGCTAAGAATTGATAATTCAATTGTTGATCACTCAACATTGATTAACAACAGATATTAGGATAAGATTCAATAAAGATGATAAGGATTGATATGGAAATAAAGATATGTGGTGAATGGTCTTGACTTGGTTTCCTTCCTACTGAACAAGTGATAAGGAATTAGTGTTAAAGAACTACCATGATGCTCATGGTAGGAATGGATAAGAATAAGACAGGTCAAGATTTAGTTATTACTTTCTTGTTACTTGAGTTATATTCATAGTTTGGCATTTATAGGTTGTTGTGATGAATACTATGAAATTATCACTTAAGGATCCGATATTAATCATTAAAAAATGTATTATGGTTTAATTTTATTACATTTGATATACCCTTATATCAAATCTTCTTTACCCAAAATAAGGTTTTAGCAAAGGTCATATTGAAACTTATCGCAGTCAACTTGATGATCTACTTAAATTCCATCAAGTTGAGAGAAGCTTCAATCACTTTGACAAGTTTTATTCAAAAGCGCGAAAATTATTCGGATTTTATATGGATGAATGCAATGCACACATCTGAGTTCAGCTTATTTCTAAGCTCTAATGTTGGGATGTTATAAAGAATTTCTGCATCAGAGTTATAATTGTCATCATGTGCATCATTCTTCTCCTCCAAGGTTTGATCTTGTGTGTCTTGAGTAGTATCATCCTGAGGATCCACCAATGTATTATCTTCCTGGCTTGCTTTGAGCAAAGCTTTTTTCCTTTCGATCTTTTTTAGCTTCATATTCTAGTGGTCCTAATGGTTCTTTAACAACAACACCTCTTCTTGTAACAACATTAGTAGAAACCAGAATATTTATATCATCGCGAAGTAAAATTTGATAACCAGATTCTATTTGTTCACACTGGGTTTCAATCATACTGAGGTACTTTTTAAATAATTTTATTTCTTGGCTAATTTACTCATAATTTTCTATAAGTTCGGCCAAAATATTTTTATGTCTTTGAAATTTCTTATGCAAGTTATTATAAGACTATGCTTGTCGATATTTCAATTCTTGAAAAACTTTTCTAGTTTCATCCTCTTTAGTAAAAATTTGTAACAAATCTACTTTTTTTTCCTTGACAAGTTCAGAAAGTATACCTTTTTCTTTCATGGTTTTGCATACTTCAGGCATAAGATCGGGATTTATACGAAGTATTCCTATTTCCGGCTTAGTGCCAAAATCAGGATTATATAAAGAATCATTCTTAGCCCTAGTAGCCATTAATTCCAAATATGCTTTAACAGTTAAAGTATTTATCGATCCTCCTGCTGATGAATCTAGCAACACTCTGCATTGGGTATTAAGACCGTGGTAAAATAAGTGGAAACAGTTGACTCAGAATAGCCATGATTAGGAACGAAAAGGCTAGAAAAAGGGCGTGCTCCTGGGAGGTCGCGCTGTGTCGCTGCGGTTGCTTGCATGTGGCAGGCGCGGAATGCCTCACGCGATGTCCCGGCCTTCTCTCCTACGACATGTGGTGTATGCAGAGAGGGTCGTTGGTCCTTTTTCCCTTTCTTTTTATAGATTTGAACACAAAAAATGTGATATCTTTGAAACAGAGCGTCTAAATCAATATCCATTTTCACAGTCTTGCAAGTCATGTCCAGATCTTTAAAACTAGATCCATTGTTGGTATATTTTGAAGAACTTTTTTCTCGTACTGCCTTTGATGCATAGGTTGCACTGCCTTCTGGTTCAGTGCACGGTGTCTTCGGTTTGCAATGCACGGCACATTGTCCTGGCAGTGCACCGTCCATGCACTGCCTGGTTATACTATGTTGCACTACCTAAGGTCGTAGTGCACTATGCGATGTCCTGGCAGTACACTGCCCGTGCAGGCGGTGTACTGCCTCGTTGTTCTGCTTTGCACTGCCTTATGTCGTAGTGCACTATGCGGTGTCCTGGCAGTGTACTGTTCGTGCAGAAGGTGTACTGCCTCGTTGTACTGTGTTGCACTGTCTTAGTTCGTAGTGCACTACGCGATGTCTTGCCAGTGCACTTCCCGTGCACGTGGGGTACTGTCTCGTTGTACTTCTTTGCACTGCCTAAGGTCGCAGTGCACTACATGGTGTCTTGGCAGTGTACAGTCCATGCACTACCTTGTTTTGTTATGTTACACTGCCTTTGATTATAGTGCACTGCACGGTGTTCTAGTAGTGCACAGTCCATGCACTGCCTTATTGTACTGAGTTGCACTGCTTTCGGTCGGCAGTGCACGAGTTGCACCGCTCGTGTACTGCCTTATTGCGCTGTTGCCTTTGGTCCACGGTGTCCTGGTAGTGCACGGTCCATGCACTGCCTTGTTGGTACTGCATTGCACTGCCTCATGGTAAACGGTTTGTTTTTTATGTGCATTTTTTCTCTTTTTGGCTCTGTATTTTCTATTCGTGTTTTAAGTGAAAAGGATCAAAAAAAGAACACGCGAATGAGTATCTAAGAAGCAGATAGCTTGCACTATCTAGCCAGCTAAATAGAGTTACTCGTGTGCACTCCATGAGGAGCTATCCAGTGCAGGTGAACTTCCACACACCACGTGTCGGGCTACCGTGCGGCCGGAAACACGCGCTCTGCGGGGCGACCGGAAACATGCGTTGCGGCCGAAATACACGCTTCCTAGAGGGCACGCTTCCGCTAGTCGTGCTCTGATTAGGAATACTATTGATCATTCCAAAGAATATTTCACAGGATTTGGGTAATTTTCTCCCACGTTTTGACTAAAGTTGCCTATACTCTTTCTAAGTTATGTTACCTTTGTAAAAGGATTAAACCTATTTATGAATTTAACAATTTAATATAATTGTGAGGGAGAGAATATAACCAGTCTAGAGCTTTACCTTTGAGAGACCAACGAAATAGTTTTAGATGAGAGAATTATCTTGGGAAACCTTTTGGTCCAAGTGATGTTATCACATCGTCGAACTCTCTAAGATGTCTTTATGGGTCTTCATCTTCCCTTCCATTGAAAGATTTTTCCTGAAAAATATTAATAATTTGACTAGCAAATCAATATTCCCTAACTCCAGGATTAGGAAATTCTATTGGTTGTTTGAGAAATGCAGAATTTGGAGCACTATATTCTCTAAGATTCTTCTTAGGTTTATTGGGAGTTATCCTATGAATGGAAATGATTTCCATGATGTCACTTAGGTTTTCAACTTCAACTTTATTCGACCTCAAAAGTTTTTCAATAATTTCCTCGCGCCTTTGAGTAGGTACGTGATCAAGATAATCTAGTAGATAAGCCCTATCAGAGCATGTAGACCCTTTGTCTCCTAGGGAAACCACCTTCTAATAGTAACACCTAAAATGTCAAGAGAAAAAACACTTAGCACTTAGCTCCCTGGCAACAGCACCAGAAAATATCTTGATGGCTGCAAGTGCATAGATCGTTTGTAGCTAGTTTCAAAGTTAAGATGCCGATCCCACAGGGATCCCAAAGGTAAGTGTTTATTGGTGAAGTCTCTGTCACACCCGAAGTTATCACACGTCTTCGAGTGAATTGAATGCAAGTGTTGAAAATGAGAAAATAATTTGGATTAATGGATTGTATTTAAATAAAACTAAAATGTCAACTTCAGAAATAAAAAGCATAAAAGTAAAGAAAGATTTGTTTTTGTTGTTTTCTGCAGATGACGAAGTAGGTGCTGTAGGGGTTCGTAGCATGGAAAACAAAAAATTTCTACCGCATGAACACACAATCAAGATCTAATCTATGATCAAGCCAAGATCTATCTACTAGACTGTAGCAACCAGTCGATAGAATACTAACCCTCGAAGATCCAAAGCGGTTAACGAGAGCAGATTCTCGTGGGTGATGTAGTCGTACTCTTGCCGATCTCAAGATCGTGTAGACGATCCTTCCGGCGTTGCGTTCCGGCAGCGCTTCCGCAGTCGGTCACACGTTCGGTACTCGATGAAGACCTTCCTCTCCCTTGTTCCAGCAGGCAGCGGAGGTTGTAGCACTCTCCTTGTGATTCCGACAGCACGACGGCGTGGTACCGGAAGTAGAGGGGAGATCTCGCAGGGCTTCGCCTTAAGCCGGAGCGAGTATGGTGGAGTATGAGAGAGGGCCTTGGCGATCTAGGGTTTAGAGGCACCAAGGGGAGAGCTTGGCTGGCGGCTAGGGTTTGGGGAAACCCTAACTCGGCGACTTAGAGGATGCCCTAGGCGGCGGCTGCACTGGAGGTGGCCGGCGACTTGGGGCTAGGGTTTAGGGTGTGAGAGGTGTGTCTAGAGGGGGCACCCCTGCCCCTTCTTTTATAGGTGGGAGGGAGGCGGCTAGGAGGAGGGAGTCCTCCTCCAAGTCCTCCTCCTTGGCTGGCGGGTGGAGGGAGTGGGACTTCCTCCCCAAGTAGGTTTCCTACTCTCCCTCCACCAAGCAAACTTGCCGTTTGACTTTTTCAAATTGGCGTTTGACTTTCAAACTAGGATTTGATTTCTCCCTTTATTTTTGCTCAGCGATGACACCTAGTACATGATGCAACCATTCCAACTTGTTATGACACATTCATGTACCCTTCCCCTCCGGAGTGCCGGACCTTCTGGAACCTTCTAGAACATTCCCGATGAAAACACCGGAACCATTCTCCAACCCTGAAACAGGACTTTCCTTATATGAATCTTATTCTCCGAACCATTCCGGATCTCCTCGTAATATCCTGGATCCCATCTGAGACTCCGAACAACATTCGGTCTCTTACTCATCATTCCATAACTACTCAACAACATCGAATCCTTAAGTGTGTCTCCCTACGGTTCGTGAATTATGTGGACATGACCGAGACACTTCTCCGATCAATAACCAATAGAGGAATCTGGAAATTCATATGGCTCCCACATATTTATACGATTACTTTGCGATCGAATGAACCACTTACATACGATACCAATTTCCCTTTGTCTCACGACAGTTTACTTATCCGAGGTTTTGATCGTCGGTATCTCTGCATACCTAGTTCAACCTCGTTACCGATAAGTACTCTTTTCTCGTTCCCGTGATATGTGATCCCTTGTGAGCCAGTCACATGCTTGCAAGCTAATTGGATGACATTCTACCGAGAGGGCCCAGAGTATATCTATCTGTCATATGGATGGACAAATCCCACTCTTGATCCATGTGCCTCAACACATACTTTCCGAACACTCAATGCCACCTTTATAGCCACCCAGTTACGGTGTGGTGTTTGATGTCATCAAAGCATCCTTCTGGTGATGGTGATTAACATGATCTCATGGTCGAAGGAATTAGGTTACTATGTATCAGAAAGCTTATAGCAAATGAACTATATTAAATGACTTGATCTTTATGCTACGCTTATCTATAGGAGTATGTCCATCACATCATTCTCCTAATGATATGACCCTGTTGTTAATAACATCTCTATGTTCATGATCAGGAAACCATGATCATATATTAACCAACAAGCTAGTTTAACAAGAGGCTTTACTAGGGACTCTTTTATGTTTACAAATCACACAAGTATTAATGTTTCCGGTTAATACAATTATAGCATGGTATGTAAACATTTATCATAAGTATGAAGATATGATAATAACCACTTTATTATTGCCTCTTGGGCATATCTCCAACAGTCTCCCACTTGCACTAGAGTCAATAATCTAGTTTCAAACCTTTGTGTATTCAACACTTATGGCTTTCTGGTGTCGTATGTACACGATTGCTAGTGGTCAACTGATCTCCGGATCACTTCCAGGTCCGTGTATAATTGCATGTCTTTGCGTCTCTACGCATCACTCATTCTCTAATGAGATGGCTTTGTACAAATTTGGTCCTTTGGTGTGACCTTTAGTTCTTTGGGGTTAAAACATGTTGATAATATTGTCGTACAATATATCTTCATAGTATTATCCCTGCTGTGAACTACACTTAGTTTGATAACAAACTAGTTGACACAAATGCCCTCTTTTGCTGCTATACTTAGCCTTTTGTTGTAGTATCTGTCACAATGTCTCAACTTTGGAACTCATCCAAATCCATTATAGAACTTACTTTCCATCATATTGTGCCACCCTTAGTTTAGATTGAGATAAACTCAATTTGTACTTTGTGACAAAACTAGTATCAATGTAATTCATTTACAATGAACTAACCATCTATTTGTCACTTCTAAAAAATAATATATTCTTATTTCTTTTACAAGATCATAAGAATATCTTTACTATTGTCCAATAATCATCTTATGAATCATTCTGGTATACACTCATAATATTTAGAGCATAGGACATATCTGGATTTGTACACACCACAGCATGATTGATAAAATACTTTTTGTGATTTTATACATCAAGTATCAATCTATACTTGAATCTTTGTTTCACTTACCAAGTGTCAATACACTTGAATATATCATCAATATTGAACTCATTCAATCCTTTCTGTGTAACAAGAACCTTTCTTGTAGTGTCTATATTGAACTCATTCAATATATCATCTATGTACTTTCGGCACAACCATATTAGCGTCTATTGATGCCAAATATTTGGGTTTTGCCTAAGTCTTTCATCGAGATGAAATTCTTATCCTGTGTTAAAAAAAGGATACATCATTTCCAATCAATAATATGTCTTCCACATAATGTATTAGAAACATGTCTTAGCGCTCCCACTTAATTTCTTGCAAATGCAAACATCTTCATCGTCTCTGATGAAATTAAACTCTTTTAACAGTTTCATCATAGTGAAGATTCCAACTCCACGATGCTTACTTCAACCATTGAAGTTTGCATATGCTTTTAGCATCCTTTGAATTAACAAAACCCTTTGGACCGTGTCATGCACACGTCCTTGGTAACCATTCTATTAGAAGAACTTGTTTTGTTTATTCAACACGTAACAAAATTATATGTCGTGGTTGCTACATTAATCCGTCTAGACTAAATATCGCTATGAAAGATCAGATCTTGTCATAGTCAACCTTTGAACATTGTTGTGAACTCTTTCCCAACATGTTGACTATTTCATAGATGTGAAACATCCATGTCTATCTCTTTATAGATCCAAATATGACCGTAAGGTCTTGTACCTTTCCAGAGGATCTTTCAAGTTCAAAGCTTGATCTCTCGTATATGGAACTATCACGGATTTTATGGCTTCAAGCCATTTGATGGAGTCAAGGCCCATCATCGCTTCTTTGCATGTAGTCCGTTCATTATTCTCAAATAATGATTCAAACCTCAAATCTTGGTATTTGATTGTTTACTCGACCTACTTGGTTCAATAGAAACTTTGACCTCCGTAACCACAACCTTTGAGGCACGTGAGCCATGAGCATTGTTGCTGCCTCCGGAACACTTTTCGGCGTTGCGCAACTTTGCACATATAGCTAAGGTTCTTTTAACCTTATCAAGGTTCTATTGTCCTCCCACTTATCTTTTCACGAAAAATTCCTTCTCAAAGAAACTTGACGTTCTAAGTGACAAACACTTTTGTCTCCGATGTTATGGAGGAATACTTAACAGTTATTCGAAATAACATACAAAGACAGGTTCATCCGACTTTGGTTGCAAACATCTTTCTTATGCATAGCATACCAATGTTTAAGAAAGGACAACTTGGGTTTTATCCCAAACCATAAGTTTATATGGTGTCAATTCAACGGATTATGATGGAGCTCTTTTTAGTGGAAAAACGGTAGTCTCTAAAGCTTTTAATCTTTAAAATATAATGAAAGTTTTATGAATTACACCTTTGATCTTATCATGTCAAACAAGATTTAATTAAATATCTCGAACGCTCCATACTCTTATGGTGTTTCGGGAAATGCAAATCCACGGAACGATTCCCTAAATCTTAGGTATTATGCTAAACTTGTAACTCAAATATCTTCCTTTATGATCTTATCATAAACTATTTATATTCTTGTTACAATGATTTTGCACTTTATCTTGAAAGTCTTTGAACTTTTCAAATGTTTCATACTTCATCCTTATTAAGTAAATATTCATATATTCACTCAAATTTTCGGAGGAAGCATATGAAGTTGAAATCCATCGCTCTTGACTACACATAATGGACTTCATACAACAATATGTACAAGTTCCAATAAGCTAGTCATTCGTTCCCTTTTGGCCTATGAACGAAGTTTTAATTATCTCTAGGAAAGTTTCACAAGCATCATTTGATCAAAAACCAAAAGACTCCAAAATTCCATACACATGGAGTTTCTTCATGTTTGCTTTCCAATATAATTTAAACGGCGATGTCACTTTCTAAGTGATCTTTCAATCAATTTGTCTTTCGACATTTTTAGCACTAGTTTTATGGATGCGATTTCTCCAACGAGATTTGTGAATCATCCATCTTTTATGAATTATGACAATTATTTGAACAACCATTTTGTTCTCATAATACCTGATAAAACAAATCTTGAAGGCAAGCTTTGATGTTTAATGAGCAAAACAATAACCCTTTATTTGTTCTCGCTGAACATCATCACATATTCTTTTGCTAGTTACTTAGGCCATTGTAGTTCATGAATTCTGTTGTTTCGTATGATGATTCATACCAACAAATTCAGTATCCAATACTTAAGAACCACATTATTTAACAAGCAAAGAATATAGCCATAACACGTATATCCTTTATATACCTAAACTGAACAATTCTAGTCTTTTCTTTCCTGCCATATATTTATGAGATTCTCTTTCAGTATTTCTTTTTCTGTTTGAAAGAATCTATCAACATCAATAGTGGAGCCACATACATGACACATAGTCCAAAGCATGTATAGTTAAATACCAATGTTTTTGGACTTGCACTTTGAAGTAGATCACCATCATCAAATGTTTGGTGTTCTTTCAAATTCCTTTCTTTAGTAATCTATTGGTGTAGTAAACATTTTACCTACATCAAATATTCACCCTTCTCATGGAATTATTCATGATCAAGCTACTTTAGTTTATAACGGTGAATCACGAGTATAATGTTGCTCTCCAAAACCTTTTGGAGGATTAAGACAACTAGTGTCTCTAACCTTTTGCAAATTCTCATCAAATATGAAAACATGACTTTTGCCATATTATACTCTATCATGTTGCAACCAAAACTTCGTTTCATACATCATGGTTTCTGAAACAACTCTTTCAGATCCTAGATAACCTTGATATTAAGAAAATCCTTTGAATATCAAGAATCATGGAGACAAACATGATACTCATACACTAACACTTGGAATTGTCACTCTTGATTTAATACCAATTATTAAACTTCATGGAGTAACCGGAACTTACTGAAAGTTTGCAATAGCACTTTTAAACTTTAGATTAACACTTCAAAACAATACGATACCAGTTCGTAAAGTAACTAACCAGAATTCTATAGTTCTATCATCTCAATTATAACTAAGCGCAAGGTGGTAAACGGATGCCAATGACTACAATAATTATGCAAATTCACTTTGATTTAATTTATGATAAATAGTGTTCAACTTTTAATCATATTGTCGTTGAACTCCCACTCAAAACAATATCCCTCACATTGTTTTAGTGATCACACGAACCAAATCCACCACATCAAAACCGATCATCACGAGAGTTGATGTAGCTTCAATGGCGAACAATCAACATGTTCATCATATCTACTATATGACTCATGCTTTACCTTTCGGTGATCCGTGTTCCGAGACCATGTCTGTACATGCTAGGCTCGTCAAGATCAAACCTTAGCTTCCGCATGAGCAAATCTGGCTTGATCACGTTGTATGCACTCGTAGAATCTAACACACCCGATCATCATGTGGTGCTTCGAAACAACGAGCTTTAGCAACGGTGCTTACTAAGGATGAACACTTTAAAACTTGAAATTGTGTGCTTGAGGGATCATCTTATAATGCTACCGTCGTGAACTAAGCAATACAAGATGCATAAAAGGATTAACATCACATGCAATTCATAATATGTGATATGACATGGCCTTTCTTCTTTGTGCTTCCGATCTCCATCTTCAAGCACGAACATGATCTCCATCATCACCGGCATTGCATCAAGTTTAATGACGCTGCTCCATGGTTGTCGTCCACCAGCCTCAACTATTACAACTACTTTGAATAGACACGCGGGTCTTAACTGAATTTAAAGACAACCATATGTCTCCTGCCGGTTGCCAACTTACAATAAGGAACATTGCATACATCATATATAATCACAATCATGGCCATATCACATCACAGCACACCCCTGCAAAACAAAGTTAGACGCCTCTAATTTTCTTTGCATGTTTTACGTGGTTTGCGGCTTTCAATAAGTGTCGTTCTAACTTACGAACAAGAACCACAACATTGATACTAGTATTGTCACCCGTTGTAAATTGAATCTTAACTATGTTGGGAGAAACAGGCACCCACAAAGCCACTTATACAATACAAGTTGCATGTCAAGCGTGGAGCAAGTCTCATGAACAATTTCATGTAAGGTTAGCCCGGGCCGCTTAATCCCACCATCCCGCAAGATGCAAAGTACACAAGAAGCAATCGACAACAAAAGCATCAACGCCCACAATGACCATTGTGTTCTACTCGTGCAACAGATCTACATATAGAAACGGCTCTGATACCACTGTCGGGGTTCGTAGCATGGAAAACAAAACATTTCTACCGCATGAACACACAATCAAGATCTAATCTATGATCAAGCCAAGATCTATCTACTAGACTGTAGCAACGAGTCGATAGAATACTAACCCTCGAAGATCCAAAGCGGTTAACGAGAGCAGATTCTCGTGGGTGATGTAGTCGTACTCTTGCCGATCTCAAGATCGTGTAGACGATCCTTCCGGCGCTGCGTTCCGGCAGCGCTTCCACAGTCAGTCACACGTTCGGTACTCGATGAAGACCTTCATCTCCCTTGTTCTAGCAGGCAACAAAGGTTGTAGCACTCTCCTCGTGATTCCGGCAGCACGACGGCGTGGTACCGGAAGTAGAGGGGAGATCTCGCAGGGCTTCGCCTTAAGCCAGAGCGAGTATGGTGGATTACGAGAGAGGGCCTTGGCGATCTAGGGTTTAGAGGCACCAAGGTGAGAGCTTGGCCGGTGGCTAGGGTTTGGGGAAACCCTAACTCGGCGACTTAGAGGATTCCCTAGGCGGCGACTGCACTGGAGGTGGCCGGCCACTTGGGGCTAGGGTTTGGGGTGTGAGAGGTGTGTCTAGAGGGGGCACCCCTGCCCCTTCTTTTATAGGTGGGAGGGAGGCGGCTAGGAGGAGGGAGTCCTCCTCCAACTCCTCCTCCTTGTCCGGCGGGTGGAGGGAGTGGGACTTCCTCCCCAAGTAGGTTTCCTACTCTCCCTCCACCAAGCAAACTTGCCGTTTGACTTTTTCAAATTGGCGTTTGACTTTCAAACTAGGATTTGATTTCTCCCTTTATTTTTGCTCAGCGATGACACCTAGTACATGATGCAACCATTCCAACTTGTTATGACACATTCATGTACCCTTCCCCTCCGGAGTGCCGGACCTTCTGGAACCTTCTAGAACATTCCCGATGAAAACACCGGAACCATTCTCCAACCCTGAAACAGGACTTTCCTTATATGAATCTTATTCTCCGGACCATTTCGGATCTCCTCGTGATATCCCGGATCCCATCCGAGACTCCGAACAACATTTGGTCTCTTACTCATCATTCCATAACTACTCAACAACATCGAATCCTTAAGTGTGTCTCCCTACGGTTCGTGAATTATGCGGACATGACCGAGACACTTCTCCGATCAATAACCAATAGAGGAATCTGGAAATTCATATGGCTCCCACACATTTCTACGATTACTTTGTGATCGAATGAACCACTTACATACGATACCAATTTCCCTTTGTCTCATGATAGTTTACTTATCCAAGGTTTTGATCGTCGGTATCTCTGCATACCTAGTTCAACCTCGTTACCAATAAGTACTCTTTTCTCGTTCCCGTGATATGTGATCCCTTGTGAGCCAGTCACATGCTTGCAAGCTAATTGGATGACATTCCACCGAGAGGGCCTAGAGTATATCTATCCGTCATATGGATGGATAAATCCCACTCTTGATCCATGTGCCTCAACACATCCTTGTCGAACACTCAATGCCACCTTTATAGCCACCCAGTTACGGTGTGGTGTTTGATGTCAGCAAAGCATCCTTCCGATGATGGTGATTAACATGATCTCATGGTCGAAGGAATTAGGTTACTATGTATCAGAAAGCTTACAGCAAATGAACTATATTAAATGACTTGATCTTTATGCTACGCTTATCTATAGGAGTATGTCCATCACATCATTATCCTAATGATATGACCCTGTTTGTTAATAACATCTCTATGTTGATGATCAGGAAACCATGATCATATATTAACCAACAAGCTAGTTTAACAAGAGGCTTTACTAGGGACTCTTTTATGTTTACAAATCACACAAGTATTAATGTTTCCGGTTAATACAATTATAGCATGGTATGTAAACATTTATCATAAGTATGAAGATATGATAATAACCACTTTATTATTGCCTCTTGGGCATATCTCCAACAGGTGCGTGGAGTTTCAGTTCATGGTGACAGTGAATGTGCCGGGTGGATGAGTGATAAGTGTATCAATTATAATCTTATAAGTATGTGTGTAGGCGAGCAACCCATAATTAGCCGAAACTCTTCTTGGTAGATTTCATCCCAACTTCAATAATCCTACTAGCCTGTTTACCACAACCATGGTCAGTTACTAGACGATTAAGATCCTTCAGGTTGCTTTGCAATTAAGCTCCTTGGATCAGACTAATGCAATAAGCTCGGTGGTTCCTCATTATCCTCGAGTCAAACTATTTTCCCATTGATATCCCTATGTCACTCGGGGGTCGCCGGTCTACTAGCAAACAAGATTCTATCTATGTAGAATAAAGCATCATGTTGTCTAGGACCTTAATTGGACAACAGGCATTAAGCATCCCACAGATAGTCAAGCACACATAATATAGTAATTAAAATCAACCAAAAACTTAATGGAAATTTTATAGACACATCACATATCACCAATCCCCTACATCTCCCACACACAAGGGATCTTACTCACACATGAGAGAAGAAAGCATCATCGATATAATTAAATAAAGGGAGTTCTTCTTGACATTATCGTGGAGATCCACAATAAGAAATAGAAATAAATCCAACACAATTTAAGATGGGAAGAACAATCTCAAACCCTAGTCTTGAAAGGTGGAGATCTGTCTCTCTCAAGTACAAGTAATGGCTATGGAGGTGTGGTGGCTAGGACATCGAAGATCATGGAGCGAGATGAAGAACGTCTTCCCCTTCTTCTACGGATCCCTTATTTATCCCTTCTGGATGGGATGGCGGCTCCTGTGTTCTGCTTTCATCCTTGGCCTCTTCATGAAAGTTGTCCCTTTTAATAAGACGAAGGAGATGGCAGCTATACATCTGGAACTATACGGCTAGACAAACATTCCCGTTTTATAGTTGCTCGTTAAAGCTTCAGTAAACTCCCCTCGATTTCTTCCAAAAAGAGATTTTCTTGTTTTCTTCTGAATTTTATGTTTTTGCTGTTAAATCCCTCTATTGATGTTCAGAACCTGAAACACACATTCAAAACCAGGTTTTCTTCACAACCGAAGTATTAGCATTAGGTAAAGCTAGAAAACCATCAAATCCAAACGTAAACCATCGATAGAAACCATCAAAAATGTGTAGAATCTCACAGCTATCATTCGCCGCCTCCCTCTGTTTACCATATACTCCTCCTATGTGCATATTTTAGCGAACTCTTCCTTATTTCCACCATACTTCTGCCACCATGCCGTCATGCTACCGAGATCAACCTCATCAAACTATCCCACTATCTTGCTTAATAAAGAAGGAGAGGACGACAACTGAATGTGTGCATAACTCGAAGGTGTCGTTCGTGCGGTGCTTGGATCTGATCAGATTTGGAGAGAATGACTAAATCATTCCACGATCTCTAGATCATTAATGCAAGTGTTCAAAAAGGGTATGTAGATATAATTCATTTTGTTACTTGCATATCCTAGATTAGATCTGGTTCTTGTTTACTCTCTCATAGGATTTTTTGTTTTCTGTCTTGTGAATCACAACAAAAGGAGCCATCATGCGCGTTCAGGTGTTGTTGGTTATTGATTCGAAAGATTTTTTAGAGTCATGTGTCCATATTATCGAACCCAATCGGGTCACATATATGGTATGTGGTTGAGAGAGTTGTCTGGAATATGTTCCAGAGACATCGAAATAGTTTCAGAGAGAAAATAGAATCATCCCAACGACATAACCTAAACTAGAAAGGTAGTTCCAGAGTCATCAGAAGTAATTTGATGTTCATAGAAATGTTTTTGAACCTGGTTTCTTGTCGTAGATAATTCGAAATCTAGGTCCGAATACATTCGATGCACTAGTCTTTATTTGAAAAAAAATGGAGGAATAAGAACTTTCCATGGATGGATTCCATTAATTAAGGAGTTAATTTTGGGATATGGAAATGGATTGGAATTTAGTCCACATGGGGTGGCGCATGGGCCACCCTAGCTCATCATATCATGGCGCATGGGCCACCCAAGGGCTACACCAAACCTTCCTAAATTGCTTTAAGATATATTAGGAAAGTTCAGACTGTATCTTCTAACTGAGTATGAGATTATATTATCTCGCATTAATATAGAGATATAATATATTGTATGGAGGGAAGGGAATGATTCACCATCTGGGGAAAATCCACCCTGGTCCTACCAGGGTTGATGGCTACCCTAGGACGCCCACCCCTCTCCCCTCCTCCTATATATAGCCGCAGCCCCACCCCATGAAAAACACAATGGTTATCCATGTGGTGGATGCTTCCTCTCTCTATCTCTCTCTCCTAGAGGTTCTCCACATATTTATAGGGTTCATAGCATAGAAAACAAAAGTTTTCTATTGCAGCAACGAATAAAACCAAGATCCAATCTATGGCAAAGCCAAGATCTAATCTATGAGATCGGTGCAATGACATAGAAGAGAACTAACCCTCATAGATCCAAAGCCTTAATGAGATCTAATCTCATGGTTGATGTAGTTGATCACTTGCCGATCTCAAGATCGTGATGATGATCCTTCTGGCGCCGCGTTCTGGCAGCGCTTCCGCACTCGGTCACATGTACGGGGTCGATGAATACCATCCTCTCCCCATTCCAGTGGGCAGAAGAGGTAGTAGATCCTCTCAGAATCCTAGCAGCACGACAGCGTGATGGTGGTGGTCGAGGAGAGATTTCTGCTGGGCTTCGCCTAAGCCGGAGCAGAAGGAAAGGAGGAGGAGGGTGGTGGCTAGAATTGCAGGGAGAAGGGCAAATGGGAGGTGCCCACCCCTCCCATATTTATATAGAGGGGGTGCAGCCTAGAGTTCCCCCCCTAGGGCCGATGCAAGAGGGAGAAGGGAAGAAACTTGCCCCCCAAGTCTTCCCCTTTCCTTTTTAGGGTCTTGTTGTAAACCCTTTAAGGCTGGCCAGTTGGGCCTCTAGGGCTTGGGGTGGCTGGCCCATGGGTCCCTGCATCATTCCCTTAGCCCATCTTGCCCCTCTCGGGTGGTGGGCCCACTGGTGTCCCCTCTAGAACATTCTAGAAGCTTCGGTCAAAATACCTAAAACTTTTCTGAACATCGGAAGATAACTTCCTTTATATGAATCTTATTCTCCGGACCATTCTGGATCTCCTCGTGATGTCCTAGATCCAATCTGAGACTCTGAAAAAACATTCGGTATCAAACTCATATTCCATATCTACTTAAACAACATCAAACCTTAAGTGTGTAACCCTACGGTTCACAAACTATGCAGACATGATCGAGACACCTCTCTGATCAATAACCAATAGAGGGACCTGGAGATCCATAATGGCTCACACATTTTTAACGATGAACTCATGATCGAATGAACCATTAACATACGATACCGATTCCCTTTTTCATGATATACTTTACTTATCCGAGGTTCAACCATCGGTATCTCCATACCTAGTTCAACCTCATTAGAGATAAGTACTCTTTACTCGTACAGTGATATGACATCCCTTGTGACCTAGTCACATGCCTGCAAGCCAATTGGATGACATTCCATCAAGAGGGCCCAGAGTATATCTATCCATCATTTGGATGGACAAATCCCACTCTTGATCCACGCGCTTCAACACATACTTTCAGAATACCTAATGCCACCTTTATAACCACCCAGTTATGGAAGTGGCGTTTGATGTCATAAAATTACTCATCTAGTGATTGTGATTAACATGATCTCATGGTCGAATGATTAAGTTACTATGTATTTGAAAGCTTGTAGCAAAACTAACTTAATGACTTGATCTTATGCTATGCTTACTATGGGTGTGTGTCCATCACATCATTCTCCTAATGATATGACCTTGTTATTAATAGCGTCCAATGTCCATGATCAGGAAACCATGATCATCTATTAATAAACAAGCTAGTTTAACAAGAGGCTTACTAGGGACTCTTTTATGTTTACAAAACACACAAGTATTAATGTTTCCTATTAATAAAATTATAGCATGGGATGTAAGCATTTATCATAAACACAAAGATATAATAATAACCACTTTATTATTGCCTCTTGGGCATATCTCCAATAGTCTCCCACTTGCACTAGAGTCAATAATATAGTTTGTAAAAAATTGTGCATTCAACACTTGTGTCTTTCTGGTGTTGTATATATACGATTGCTAGTGGTAAACATAATCTTCGGATTTGACACTTTCAGGTCCATGTGTATTTACATGTCTTTGCGTCTCTACGCATCACTCATTCTCCAATGAGATGGCATTATATAAACTTGGTCCTTTGGTGAGACCTTTAGTTCCTTGGGGTTAAACCATGTTGATACAATTGTCGTACAATATATCTTCATTGTACTAGCCCACTGTGAACCACACATAGTTTAATAACAAACTACTTGACACAAATGCCGTCTTTTGTTGCTACAATAGCAGTCATATACTTAGCCTTTTGTTGTAGTATTTGTCACAATGTCTTAACTTTGGAACTCATCCAAATCTGTTATGGAATCTCCTTTCCATTACATTGTGCCACCCATATATTAAATTGAGATAAACTTAATTTTTATCTTGTGAAAAGACTAGTATCAATGTAACACTTTACAATAAACTATTTATCTATTTGTCACTTCGACGTAAATAACATATTCTTAGTTCTTCAAATATCATAAGAATATCCATACTATCGTCCAATGATCATCTTATGAGTCATTCTGGGATATGCTCATAATATTTAGAGCATAGGACATATCTAGATGTGTACATATCACAGTATTATTGCTAAAAATATTCTTGTGATTTCCCTCACCAAGTGTCAAAACACTTCAATCTCGTTTCACTTATCAAGTGTCAATACACTTGAGTCTTGATTTAATCCTTCCTATGGGACAAGAACCTTTCTTGTTGTTTCTATATTGAAGTCTTTCAATATCTCACCTACGTACTTCCGGAACAACCATATTAGTGTCTCAATGTATCCATATAGACATTGATACCTAATATTAGGGTTTTGCCTAAGTCTTTCATCAAAATGAAATTCTTAACTTGTGTTAATAAAAGATACATCATTTCCACTCAACAATATGTCTTCCACATAATGTATTAGAAATATGTCTTAGCGCCCCCACTAAATTTCTTGCAAATGCAAGCATCTTCATCGTCTCCGATGAAATTAAACTCTTTTAACAGTTTCATCACGGTGAAGATTTCAACTCCGTAATGCTTACTTCAACCATTGAAGTTTGCATGCGCTATTAACATCCTTTGAATTAACAAAACCCTTTGGATCGTGTCATGTACATGTCCTAGGTAACCATTCTATTAGAAGAACTTTTTTTTGTTTATTCAACTACCATATACCAAATTATATGTAGTGGTTGCTACATTAATACGTCTAGACTAAATGTCGCTATGATAGATCAAATCTTTTCATATTCAGCTCCTTGAACATTGTTGTAAACTCTTTCCCGACATGTCGACTATTTCATAGATGTGAAATATCCATGTATATTTCTTTATAGATACAAATACGACTAAAAGGTTTTACACCTTTCCAAAGGGTCTTCCAAGTTCAAAAACTTGATTTCTTGTGTATGGAACTATCACAGATTTTATGGCTTCAATCCATTTGACGGAGTTAGGGCCCATCATTGCTTCTTTGCATGTATTCGGTTCATCATTGTCTCAAATCTTAGTATTCGATTGTTTACCCGACCTACTCGGTTTCAATAGGAACTTAGACCTCTGTGACCACAACCTTTGGGGAACGTGAGCCATGAGCATTGTTGCTGCCTCTAGGACACTTTCTGGTGCTGTGTAACTCAGCAAATATAGGTAAGGTTCAATAACCTTATTGAAGTTCTATTGTCCTCCCACTTAACTTTTCACAAAAAATTCCTTCTTGAGAAACTTGACGTTCTAAGTGACAAACATTTTTGTCTTCGGTGTTATGGAGGAATACCCAACGGTTATTTGAAATAACATACAAAGACATGCTCATCCTACTTTTGTTGTAAACATTTTCCTTATGACTAGCATACCAAAATTTAAGAAAGGACAACTTCGGTTTTATCCTAGACCATAACTTATATGGTGTCATTTCAACGAATCACGATGGTGCTCTTTTCAGTGTAAAAGCGGTAGTCACTAAAGCTTTAATACAATGGCAGTTTTATAACTGAAACCTTTGATCTCACCATGTCAAACCAAGGTTTCATTACATATCTCGAACACTCCATACTCCTATGGTGTTTCGGGAAATGCAAATCCATGGAACGATTCCTCAAATCTTAGGTGTTATGCTAAACTTATAACTCAAATATCTTCCTTTATGATCCAATCATAAATTCTTTATTTTCTTGTTTCAATGATTTTCCACTTCATCTTGAAAGTTTTTGAACATTTTCAAATATTTCACACTTCTTCCTCATTAAGTAAATATACACATATATTCACTCAAATTTCCGGAGAAAGCACATGAAGTTGAAATCCATCGCTCACGACCACACATAATGGACTACATACATCAATATGTACAAATTCCTATGAGTTAGTTGTTCATTCTTCTTTGGCCTTAGAACAAAATTTAAATTATATCTAGGAAAGTCTCACAAGTGTAATTTGATCAAAATCAAAAGACTCCAAAATTCCATCAGCATGAAGTTTCTTCATGTTTTCTTTCCAATATTATTTATTTGCCTTTCGTAAGTGATCTTTCAATTATTTGCCTTGCGACATTTTTAGCATTAGTTTTATGGACATAATTTCTCCTACTAGACTTGTAAATCATCCATCTTATATGCACTATGGTAATGATTTGAACAACCTTTTGTTCTCATAATACCTGATCAAAATAACAATTATTGAAACAAATCTTGAAGGAAAGCTTTGATGTCAATGAGAAAAATAACAACACTTTGTTTGTTTTTGATGAACATCAACACATATTCTCTTACTGGTTACTTAGGCCATTGTATTTTATCAATTGTGTTGTCCTGTATGAAACTTCACACCAACCAATTCAGTATCCAATACCCAAGAACCACATTGTTTAACAAGCAAATAATACAACCATAACATATATATCATCTATATACCTAAGTTGGAAATTTCCAGTATTTTATTTTTTTGCCAAATATTTCTAAGATTCTCTTTTAGCATTTCCTTTCCCATTTAAAAGAATATATCAACATCAACAGTGGTGCCATACACATGACATACAATCCAAAGCGTGTATAGTCAAATACTAATACCTTTGGACTTGCACTTTGAAGTAGATCACCATTATCAAATGTTTGGCGTTCTTTCAAAATCCATTCTTTAGTAATCTTTTAGTTTAGTAAACATTTTACCTACATCTTCCATTCATCCTTATCATGACAACTTTCATGATCAAGCTACTATAGCTTATGAAGGAGAATCGCGATTATAATGTTACTTTCCAAAACCATTTTGGAGGATTAGGATGACTAGTGTCTCTAACCTTTGCAAATTCTCATATAATATGAGAACATGTATTTTGCTAAATCATACTCTATCATGTTGCAACCAAAACATTGTTTTTTGATATCGCAATATCTTCTACACATGATGGTTTCTAAATACATTTCTTTCAGCTCCAACATAACCTTGATATTAAAACAATCCTTTGTATCAAGAATCATGGTGGAAAACATGATACTTTAGATACTAACACTGGAATTGTTATTCTTGATCTAAAACCAATTATTAAACTTCACAAAGTAAATGGAGTTTGTTGAAAGTTTGCAGTAGGAATTTTAAACTTTACATTGACAGTCAAAACAATACGATACTAGTTTGTAAAGTAACTATCCAAAATTCTATAGTTCTATTATCTCAATTATAACTAAGCATAAGGTGGTGAACGGATGCCAATGACTACAACAATTATGCATATTCACTTTGATTTAATTTATGATAAATTGTGTTCAACTTTAATCATATTACTATTTGAACTCCAACTCAAAACAACATCCCTCACATTGCCTTAGTGATTACACGAACCAAATCCACTACACTAGGTCCGATTATCACGAGAGAAGATGTAGTTTCAAAGGCGAAGAATCAACATGTAGAAGTCCCAACCTGGTAAGGTAGAGATCCTTGTGTTTACAATGCTAGTCCCTCGATCGAATATCTAGCATCCACAGTTTAAGATGTAATATCCACAAACAAAGGTCATATTACACTTATAACCAGGAATAAAATAATTCACTACATCTTACATAGCTAATTTGACTATCTCATTACAACGCAGCAGATATAACTATATAGCATGGAGTCCTTCATCTTCATTTGCCACAGGCAATCATGTTGGTTGTAGACATGTAATCCCTACTCAACAAACTTCACTAACATCAAACAAACCTACAACATAATAAGTTACAGCCACAAGGGTCAATACATTTGAATTGTATTGGCAAGTGATAGTATGGTAGAATAGTGGTAGCTAACATCTATATGCATTTGGCTAAGTGTATATTAGGTTTGCTTTGCTCAAAATAAGGTTTTCCTTATTAGTTGAAAACACTAAGTTTTTGTTTGACAAAATCACCCAAGGAACCACCAATAGAAATTGGTGAACCTGTAACCCTTGTTCAACCACAAGTTTTTAACTTAGAAATTGGGATGAGGAGATCCTTGATAGCTTCAATGTCTTGATGCTCAAATTGTCCATTGCCGGGGACATGGCCAAGTGTGATACACAAGGTAGCCATCCTGGGCCTTGTGTAACCACTCAACACAAACCATTCTCACCATTCCACCCAGATGATTCATTCACAGAGTTATTTTATTAAACAAAACACATGTCATAGACTTTGCATAACATCATAGCATGAATAATCCACCCTTGTTTTCTATTAGCTAAGTTAAGCATAGTAACATGGCAAGTTTCCTAATTTAGGATAATTCTACTAAGACAACATATAGGATTTCCCATGGCATAGCATATATATACTTAGTAAAAATTCCATGCAAGTCCTACTCAAAATATAAATAATGCATAGTGAAAATAATAGGACAAAATATATGAAGCACCACTTGCCTTTTAGAAGAGAATCTAGGTTCACTCCTTGATCTTGCAATTGTCACACTCTTCAAAGTTCACTACAATTCAATCAAGGCACAAATTCAAACTAGCATTCAAACAATTCATGACATAAAATAATAAAAGCAAAGAAATGCATGCAAGCATGCAAAAGGTTGTTTTATTGAAGAAGTGGTCTCTAATAAGGTTTTAAACATTTCAAAACACCTAATGGTCATTAATAAAAGTGGCAAAACCCTTTTAAATCATTTTTGTTTTGCTAGAAATGCCTTTATTCAAAGGAATAATTTCTAGTGTTAGCCAAATATGTTTTTAAACAAAAATGTTAGTGATTATTATCAGAGTGTTTCAAAACAAATCTATTTGCAAAAGGTTTCACTCAAAAATCATTTTTAAAACATAGGAACATTTTCGTTTTACTAGAAATGCTTTTATTCAAGGAATAATTCCTTGTGTTAGCCAAATTCATTTCTAAATCCAAATGTTACTTTTTAGGGTCAGAGAGTTCAAAAAAAATCATTTGCAAAAGATTTTACTCAAAAATAATTTTTAGAATAATTTTTATACTCAAAATAGCCTATTTAATGTTTCTGCAAAAACACCCAATTTTCTAGAATAAAATACTAAACTAAGGCCATGGTTGCAAATTTCATATTTTTCTGAATCCATTGATACAAAATTTGCAATTTTTGGCCCAGCATATCAAAAGTTATGGATTTTACAAATTCAAAAAACTAATAGATTCATTTTCTGTTTTTAAAACCTGAGTTAGGCCACATGTCTGCTTCCTATTGATCAGTACCATTTCGCTTGGATTGATCTATATAGGTTGCAGGATCTCATTTAAATCGCACAGTGAAGATTGACGCGTACCTCTTCGCTAATCCAATCTATCCTATCACTTGGATCTAAATCAGACGGCTCACAGCACGTTGCTAGGAACTGGCGCCATTGGCTGGCGTCTGTGGCGGCGGCTCTATCAGCAGTTGTCCGGCACAATCAGGAAGCAAGGAAGAGGGGGAAGGGGCTCACTGGGTTCGTCGAAGCATGAGGAAGCTCAACGTGGTCGTTGTCGACGAAGGGGCGCACATGAGCAACGTCGATTGCTCGCCGGAGATGCTACTAGCGAAGGGTATGCTTGGGCGTCATCGCTGGCGAAGCTACAAGGCACGGGAAGGCAAGCAGATGGTCACGTTAGATCCGCGCGAGAACGTTGAGTGCACGAGTGTCAACGAGGAGGAGAGGGGCGGTCATATCATATGGGGAGAGGTCGCCGAAGTCGAAGCAGGAGACGGTGGCGAGTAGGCGTCGTCGTTGCCAACGTTCTTGGGCGCACGCGAGTGAGCTGAGGGTACAGGTAGGTGCACAAGGTGCTGGGGATCAAACTCGTGAGAGCCAGGGGTAGTGGGGGTGGCTGTGTTCGCCGTAATCAACGTTGGGGCTCACCGGAGGCAGTGAGGTTCGAGCAAGAAATTCGGGCAGCCTAGGGGCGATCTGGCAGCAAGGTCTGAGGGGAAAATTAGAGGGGAGCAAGGCAATTTAACGAGAATGGTCAGAGGAGGGATTTACTCGCGGAATCAAGCGAATTGAAGACGATAATCAATGGCAGAAACGGCCGAGGGAATTGGGGGCGGGTTCATCGCGTCAAGGACGACGATGAGTTGACAGTGTGGGGTCACGCAGTTAGTGAGAGTGTGGGTGCAGGTGCGGGTGCAAGTGAGAAAGGGGGCTCGCGGCGAGGGAGTGGCCCGGGTGGGCTGCGTTGTTGGGCTTGATGGGCCAGATTGGGCTAGGGGTTGGTTAGGTTTAGTTGGGTTGGACCCTTTTCTATTTTTTTCTTTCTGATTTCTTTTTCTTTTTCCATTTCTGATTTCTGTTTTGAATTCAAACCTTTGATTTAAACTTCAATTTAAATTCAATATTTTTGCAAAACCTTTTCAGTAGGTTTATACTGTTTAGTAGTGTGTTTAAAAGTCCATTTTAGAATATTTCTAATATTCTTTTATGGTTTAATAACTCATTTAAATTAGGTCTTTTGTCTTTATTTAAATAATTGAATATGGTTCCAAACCATAAAATTTTACTTAAATAATCTTTTATTCTTTTTAAGTTAATCAGATAACTTTTAATCCACTTTGGCAATTTCAATTATTTTTCTCATGATTTAATTAATCATTTATATTAGGAATTTTGTCTTCATTCAAATTAAATATGGTTCAAGCCCATACAATTTTATTTAAATAATCTTTATTCCTTTATTTTTATTTGGATTATCTTTATTCCATTTGCTTATGGATTTGTCCAAGATTTAATTTGTCTTTTAAATAATCCTTAAATATTTATTTCTTTCTTTGTCTTATAAGATCCATATCTTTTTATTTATAGTTCCAAATTTGGTGATTCCACTTTGTATAATTTTATTTAATATTTGTTTATCCTTTTAAATCCTTTTAATCTTATTTTGCTCACAATTTGGTATTGAATTTAGTTAGGAGCTTTATTAGCCTTGGAAATTATTTTCCTTTTATCTTATTAAAATCATAAGTTTTTATCCATGGCTCCAAATTGAGTGAAACCAATTTCTATGGTTTTGTAATAATTTTGTTTATCATCTTTTAATCATTTAGAAATGTTTGTTGTTGAATTTTTATACGGAACAAATCCATAGTCTTGGAGAGATCTTGGAAATGATTTCTTTCTTTAGGGTTTTGGTTTATTTTTCCCAAGTGTTTAAATTCAAGATTCTTTCCATGCATAAAATGCATTTGATTTGTAATATTTGTTTATTGTTTTTCTTATTCAAATTTTTGTTCAAGTAGGGTTTTGATGTTTCCATTTAGAAGCAAAAGTTTCACCCTAAATTTCAACAATTGTTTCTTTTGTTTATTTATTTTTCACATTTCAAAATTTGTAAATTTTGGGATGTGACACAACATGTTCATCATAGCATCCATATGACTCATGCTTTACCTTTCGGCATTCCATATTCCGAGGCCATTTCTTTACATGCTAGGCTCGTCAAGGTTAACCTTAGTATCCGCATGTGCAAATCTGGCTTGCACCCGTTGTATGCATACATAGAATCTATAACACCCGATCATCACATGATGCTTCGAAACAACGAGTCTTAGCAATGGTGCCTACTAAGTAAGAACACTTTATTACTTGATATTTAGTAAGAGGGATCATCTTATAGGGCTACCGATGCAATCTAAGCAATATAAGATGCATAAAAGGATTAACATCACATGCAATTCATAATATGTGATATGATATGGCCTTTATTCTTGTGCCTTTGATCTCCATATCCAAAGCACGTACATGATCTCCATCATCACCAGCATGGTGTCAAGGTCCGTGGCGCCGCTTCATGGTTGTCCATCACTAATAGAAACTATTACAACTACTTGGAATAAAGCTATTACATGTTGAATAGACACGTAGGTCTTAACAAATTTAAAGACAACCATTAGTCTTCTACCAGTTGCCATATTACAATAAAGATCATCTCATACATCAAATATAATCATAATCTCATCATGGCCATGTCACATCACATGCCCCTACAAAAACAAGTTAGACGCCTCTAATTTTCTTTGCATGTTTTACGTGGCTTGGGGCTTTCGAATAAGAATCGTTATTACCCATGAACAAGAACCACAACGCTGATACAAGTGTTGTCAAGTGCAGATTGTAAGTTGGATATTAACTATGGTGGGAGAGTGATATGTTGCAAACGTATCTATAATTTTTGATGCTCCATGCTTGTTTTTCACCAATTATCTTATGATTTTGTCTACACTTTGTGGCATTTTCATGAATTTCCTGGAACTAATATATTAACAAGTGCCATAGAGCCAGTTTCCTGTTTTCTGTTGTTTTTGGTTTTAGAAAAACTAGTAAAGAAATATTCTCGGAATTGGACGAAACGAAAGCCAACTATCCTATTTTATAGAGACAGAGACGGAGTCTGGAGGAGAGGAGGAGACACACCCCAGCACGGCCACACCTGGGCTAGGCGTGGCCAGGGGCGCAGCGCCCTAGGGTGTAGTCCCCCTAGCGCTCCATCGACCTCGCCTCTCCGCCTATATAATCCCGTCGAGACGAAAACCAAAACCCGATCATAATTCCACGAAAAAGTCTGTAGCCGCCACCATCGTCGTCCCTAGATCGAGAGCGATCTGAAGCTCTTCTCGGCATCCTGCCGGAGAGGGGAGATCATCCCGAAGGCCTTCTTCATCACCATGCTTGCCTCCAGAGTGATGTGTGAGTAGTTCATCCTTGGACTACGGGTCCACAGCAGTAGCTAGATGGTTGTTTCTCCTATTTTTGTCATCATATTTAGATCTTGTGAGCTGCCTATCATGATCAAGATCATCTTATTGTAATGATACATGCTGTGTTTGCTGGGATTCGGTGAATATTGAGTATTATCTCAGATTGATTATTGTTCTATCATGTCTATGTTATTTGTGATCTTGCATGCTCTCTGTTGCTATTAGTTACTCTGGACAAGTATTTGTTGTGACTCCAAGAGGGAGTATTTATGCTCGATAGTAGGTTCATGCCTCTAGTAATCTGGGAGAGTAACAGAAACTTCTAAGATTGTAGATGTGTTTTTGCTACTAGGGAGAAAACAACAATCCTTTGTCCAGGGGCAATTGTATTATTTACATTACACACTTTGCTTAATGCAATTATCTGTTGCTTGCAACTTAATACCCGAGGGTTGTTCAAATGATATCCCAGAGGTGGATTATTAGTCATAGATGCAGTTAGATTACGGTCTATGTATCATTTTGTAATCCCAAGTGAATCTCATAGTGATCATCATGTCATGTACATGCATTGTTATGCATTCTCTATTTGTCAATTTCCCAGCTACAATTTGTTCACCCAGCATGTTATTTTTCTTATGGAGAAACACCTCTAGTGAACTATGAACCCTGGTCCATTCCTTCCCACTGATATTCCATCTATTGTTTACTGTTTACTTTCTGCAATTAATACAAGCAATTACTTTCTTATACACTATATGTTTAATCCTTTGTTTTCAGCAAAACCAGTGATCTTAAAAACCTCACTGATAAGTTGGGGCAAAGTATTTTGGTTGTGTTGTGTGCAGGTTCCACATTGCTAGCAACACCTTCGGAAGTGGTTTATTTCTCCTACTGGTTCGATAACCTTGGTTCCATAACTAAGGGAAAACTTGCTGCTGTGCTCATCATACCTTGCTCTTAGGGTTCCCAATAGGATCCACATCAACTGAGCCATCACAAGCTTTTCTGGCGCTGTTGTCGGGGAGAAAGAAGATTTCTGCAAGGGGAGTCTCTCACTACCAATCTCTTTACTTTGTTTTTGTTTTGCTTTGTTTTGTTTGCCTCTTTTTATCAAAAACAAAAAAAAATAGTTCCTACTTCAAGTTGCTTTTATGTATAGTTCAGCTCCAATCACTATATCACCTGAGGAAATGATCTTCACTTTCAAACAAGGGAGTGAGGAGAGTTTCAAATAAGCCTGGTCTAGAATTTTTGATTCTTATGAAACTGAACCAAAAATGACTCTAGGCTTCCTTCTTAGCAGTTTCTACTTTGGTCTTGTTCTTTGTTATAGATTTGTTTTGGATGCTGTAGTAGGAGGAGGAGATTTCCGTCATTGTGATGGGAATGGAGATTTTAATGCTATAAAAAATTGATTTCAACATATAACTTGCCTAGTAAATTCGATTCATCCTTTATAAGCATTTATGCTAGAATAAACACTCTTGAGACAAATACAACTTGTTTAAAAGGATGCTATAATATGCTTTGAGAGCATCATGATTATGTTCCAATAAATTCTGAACCGTCAAAATGGTTCCCTATAGTTAAAGTTGATATAAGTGGTGGAACTTTTCATGCTCGTTGTGATATTATGTCTGACTTCTGTCTTATGCCTAAAGATATTTATGGATCTCTGAATCTTTGGGGATTTTTAGAGGGTGGAGAAGAAATATCTCTTACCAATAATGCCACTATATTACCCATTGGAATAGCTGAAGGAGTGTTTACAAAAATCCTAGGGAAAGTGGTATCCACTGATTATCTTGTTATTGAATGTGTAGGAAAAGGACAAATTACACTTGGAAGATCCCTGCTAAAACTCCTTGGAGCAATAATAGATGTGGGAAAAGGCACCATGAATTTCACTTCCCCACCAAGCAATCATGTGTTCCCTAAAGGTAACAGTAAAGGTAAGAAAGGTATATGTAAAAAATTTGATGTTGATGCTTCTTCATTCGAAAATACTTGATTCTTGCTTTTTGTGCCTAGCTGAAAGGCATTAAAGAAAAGCACTTGTAACACCCTCAGAATCGGTCCTATGCAAGTTTCAGCGATTCCCGCCAAACCCGCATAGAAACGATTCAAAGGTGCCCACCAGGCACTTTCGTGCGGGTAGAAAACGATGTAATATCATTACACAATAGTCCACGATGGAACCCACAGAATATAAATATACAACAGCGACTCAATGAGTCAACAATACAGATATACAGTACAAATATCCAAATCACCTTGAAAACGATACAGCGTCCGAGTACGGACAACATGCAAATTGAGCTAAGAGCCATGAAGAATAACCAATGGCGTCCATAACCCTGCCCAGGCCAAGCCGGAAGGGTAACCCTGCTAACGACGTCGATCTCAAAACCTGCTTCAAATAAAAGGGGTGCCGACAAAGGGCAAAATAAAAAGAGAGCGGTCAGTACTGAGGCCAGTACACGGCGAGACTAGAATTCGGCGGTCCTCGCCTACATAGGTATAGTGGACTGAAGCGGCAGCGCAACATGCACTAAACAACCTATAGAGACTCGATATAACTGTCGGCTATCAGAGAGGGATAAGAAAGACCTATTCGGAACCAACCTGATACTACCACCAAACATACCCATCCAGGTGTTTCCCCCTCGAGACCAAACGAGGAAGTCAACCAAGGAACTCACATAGTTGGCAGTTTTATTCGTTCCGTTATAGTTGCGACAATTACTAGTCAGATATAGATAGCATGAGTCATCCTGATATAATAAGCAGTGGGCAGTTTTAGTTAACCATTCTGTTGTAGTTGTAGTACTTACTAGTCAGATACATATAGCATGAGGCATCCCAAAACCCAGCAGCTGTTGGTACTTTTATTTAGCCATTCCGTTGTAGTTGCAATACTTACTAGTCAGATACAATGGTAACAGGTGACAATCCAAACCAGCAATTGTTGGCACTTTTATTTAGCCATTCCATTATAGTGAAGCTGATTACTAGTCATTATAAAGTCAAATTTATAGCGCTACTTTAGTTATAGTTGTCTATGATCGAGATACTGTGCTCCAAGTCGTCCATAACCGCGGACACGGCTTTCAGAAAGTTTTACCCTGCAGGGGGCACAAATAGCAACACACGCACGATTAACCTCGAGAAAAACCAAATGAAAACCCAACGAGGCATCATGATAGAGCAATTGCAAGATTCATATAAATTTCAGGGGGCCACCCCACCAAGCTACCCGCGAAGAAGTTGGCCGGCTCCAGAACGGACCCAGAGGTTTGCGTCAATGGCTGTAAACGACTGGGAACCCGAAAGTGTGACTGGGCTTGTCGATACCGCGAAAACACTCTGCTTACCTAAACAGTACAGGCGCTCCACGCGCAATCGTAAATAAAGCAGTAAAGCATGGCATAAGTACAGGATAGTAATAAAGCCCCAAACTACTTTGTGGCCCCAAGAAATAAATATGACTCAAGCTCTGGCTAGGGGGATTCATGGTCCCACATGCGAATAGTGCGAATATTCAAAGAACAGGTATCAAGTACTCAGGGTCCTATGGGACACAAGTGGACGGTTAAAAACCAAATAACATCTATTCTCCACCTGTGCCTCTGCATTATTTACCTACTTCAATTTTATTTATTAAACGATAATTAAAGCCATGATCATCTCCAACATTAAACATGCGGCATTACTCCAACAACTGTGGTACTTGACAACACGCAATAGCACTTGAGCAAGCGTCTACGACACACAAGTCCAACTATCTACCAAACAACAGGTAATAGGATGTGTCCAAGGCAATATAAGTCTACAAGGGATACCACGGGTACGAAAACTAGAGCATCTCAACACAGATAGCAATAGATCAACAGGAGGAAATAAAGACTAGAAATGTAAAATAGGTAGAAAGGGGGAGAATGCTCGCCTGAAAACATTGCCGAAGGTTCATCCAAAGATTGGGTCGACACCCGCATCAACTCATCGGCCTAATCCGTGAAGAAGCAAAGCACTAGAAGAAACACCGGATACACTATTTAATACTACGACAAAAGATCGGGCATGATGCATGTATGATGTATGGCATGGCAAGGATGCGATGCAATTAGGCAATATTAAGCAGAACCGGGGTTCCGACAATTTATTAGATGGTTCATGTTATTTAGATACCCCGCAATTTAAATGTTGTCTTATCAAGGCAAAAATATGTTACCGGTTCGCTAAACAAATTTAAATAAGACCAGTATTAGACTAGATTTGCCCGCATATGGTCTCCATATTTAATTTAGGTGAATCTTCAAAATATCTCCAAACACCCACAATATGCATGCAAACATGAACAGTTTAATGTAACAAGTAGATATCATATATTATAAAATAGGGTCCAAAGAAAGGGGCCACACATCTCGGTTCCGAAGATCTTGCGGTTCGGGGTCTCGGCGGGGTTCGGGTTCGGATCCGGGTAGGGGATCGGTCTTTGGATACGGGGCTTCAGGGTTCGACCAACGGATTCCGTGAAGGTCATGGTGTCCGAGAAGGCGATCTTGATGATCCAGCGTCATCAGTTTTGAGAAGAACTTGGAGTTCCAGCTCTATTGGTCGGTGACGGATTGGGGTTGGGGTGTCCGTGGCCTTCGAGTGGCACCAAGCATAAACATTGACATGAATCCGGTCTTGTCGGCGAGCGTCCATGTATGGAGATCTTGAGATTCGAGTGTCACGGCCATTATACATGGCAGACTATGGAAATGATGTCGTGAGACAAACTCGGCTACATGAGCTCTTGAGCAAAAACGACACTCGCGGGTAACTGCGGGAGAACCACATAGGTCACTGCATGAGAAACACACGGCGAAGGGCCTCACGGAAATGAGCGACGCGGAGGAAGTCTGGCGGCAGCAACGAGTTCGGTGTCCAAACGCGGTCACGGGGAGGATGAAGAGAAGGGCCCGGCCGTGGGCGAAGCAGAAAGACGCCAGGTCCATGGCGGCTGCCGGCGGCGCATGCACGCGGACACGGGAACAAGGGCACATGCATGCTGGTTGCCGGTGGCCGTGCACGGGCCGGTTGCAGAGGGCGATGGCGGCGGGCGACGCACTCGGTGCCGCAACACCTGGCGGTGGAATCCAGGGGGCGGTGGCAGAGGGCGATGGCTCCAGGAGGAGCTTGGGCGGACTCGCGGGCTGCTCGAGAGGGTGAGGGCGACGAGGTCGCGACGGGGTCGACGAATGAGGCAGCCAGGAGGTCGCGAGGCCGATGCGCTCAACAGGGTGGACGGTCCCGACGTGGCAGAGAAAAGCGGCCAGCGGTGGCGGCCCGCGCTTGGAGAGATGTCAATGGGAAACTTGGAGATGCGGGAGCAGCAGAGGCAGGTGGGGACACACAAGTGGCGTGGGCTCTGGCGGCGGTGGATCCGATCGGGGAAGGGGAGGAAGGAGGGGATCGCGAGCGGCCTAGGGAACGGGGTGCGACGCGCTGCGATGGGGTGGGCCAGGGGTGCGGGAGGCGTGACAGGGCGAGTGGGGTGGGTGGTCTGCAGGGTGGGGCTGGTTCTAGGGGTGGAGTTGGTAGGTGGGGTTGTGCCTGGCGGCGGCGGGGTGGAGTCTGCGGCTGGGAGGTTTGGGGGGAATTAGGGTTAGGATATGTGGGGTGATAGGTGGACTTCGGCTGGGCCTTTGGGCCTGACCGTTTGGCTGCCTCCCCCACAGAAAAAAAATGTTTTTTTGTTAGACTAATGTTTCATTATTATTATTATTTTAAAGCTTTTTGAAAATAGTTTTAGACAAAGCAAAATATTCGAAAGAGGCCGGGTTTGACATCTGAAATAAGGACGGGGATATTTAGAAAACAAAAGTAGGCTTTTAGAGAAATAGTTTTAGACAGATAGATGCATGCTGATGTCATGATGATGCACAAAATAAAAATACCAAGCAATTTTCTAGTAGTGGTTTTACCCGGGGTGCTACAATACTCTTGGGAGATAACAAAATTTTTATTTCAGTAAGTTTTTTATTGAGTCTTGGAAGTTATTACCTCTGTTATAACCTCTCATTATCCTTTTGTTTTGGTTTTTGTGCCAAGAATAGCCTCTAATGATAGGGAAGTAAGATTTGGGAAGTTGTTGTCCCAAAACTAATTCTGTGTTGTTACTGTAAAAACTCATTCTCTTAGCCAGAACATCGGACTGAGCTAAAATGTTTTGTGTGCATGCCCCTGGTATTTACCCAACTTTTGTTAGTTTTGAACTTCTCGATTTGAGCAACATAAGATTTTCTAAAAAATCGGTCTTTACTTGTAGGTATGTTTTAACAGCTTTCTGCCATTATTTGCATTTGCCTCTTAATCGATTTCTTTTTTAGTTATTTTGATCATAAGAGCTTTTAAAAGGAGATGCTATAGTAGCTCATGTTTTAATGGATGTTTTACTTGATTTGAAACTGAACCCAAAGGTTTATTATCTTGCATACACTAATGTTGCTAATGAAGATCGTGTGAAGTTTTGTATGAAGAAAGTTTTCAAGTGTAGGGAGAGAATGATGTGATGAGATGAAATATGGACAAAAGCTCAAGCTTGGGGATGCCACCCATGTCACCCCAAGAAATATTCAAGAGGTACAAGCGTTAAATCTTGGGGATGCCCAAGGCATCCCCTTCTTCATCAACAAAAATCTCAGGTCTTCTTTTAAGACACTATATTTTTATTGCTTCATGCATTATGTGTTGTTCTTGGAGCGTCTTTGTTTTTATATTTAGTTTTATTTATTTTTGTTTCTTGCAATAAGTTGATTGGATCCCAGCACACTTCTGTAACATCCCAAAATTTCAAAATCATGTCCCATAAATAGATTCATCATCATGTTCATTGCATTGCATTTGAATCCCAAATTAAAGAAGGAAATCATTAGAAATCACTCCCAAATTGCTTTATTAGCCTTATCACAAATAGTACAAGAATTATTTTACATTCAGTTTTTTATCAAAACCAGCTCCCATCTGTCTATATTAATAGGGAATGATTTTACAGAAATTTATAAATTTGTTTGAGTTGATTTGGATGTTTAAATCATAAGTTATGAAACAAAATAGGAGAAAAGAAAAACGAAAAAAAATTGAATCGAACCAACTTGGGCTGACCAGCCCACCATTTTTTCTTTCTCTTCTTCTCTTCCTCTTATTTTTCTTCTTGGGCCTCATATCTTTCCCTGGCCCAACTAGTTCGAAATGGCCAACCCAAAACGGATCGTCTTCCTCCTTTGTACTTTCAGAAACAGAAACGCATCAATTCACGGCCATATCTTCCCCTCTCGATTCGACCATTTCTAAACACCGAAACGCCTCAACTTGAATAGGGAAGTTACTCACCATTAACCCGAGAAACCATTCAGAGATTTAAAACCCCGATTTAGTGCACCAAAAAATTCATCAATTTTGTCATTAAACTCCATTACGAAGCTGACCGTAATTCGCTCGCCTCCCGTTACTCCACTCGCTCCCCTCGGTATAAGTCTCCCCCTGAGTATCCCAATGCATACCGCACCCCCTCCACCACTCCACACCCCCAGGCTGTCCATCTGGACGCTTAATTTTCGTCGCCGAAGCTCCTCTGGTAGTGGTGACGCAATTGCCAATTTCTCTCGGTATGGAAGGGACTTAGTCCTGATTCTTTTTCCTTTCTCTCTCCCTAGATCCTTGTGCATCATTCTTATGTCTATTTTGATCCAATTCTTAGCCGGAAATCGACAACTGACACCATCGTTCGTAGGAGGAAGGTTCATAGGGAGCTGCAGTACAGTTTCAGAGTTTCAGAACTTGTACGTGAGTTCTCTAGTTTCTCCCACATCTTCTCTAAACCGTAGATGGTAGATCCTAAGGCTATTAGTAGATGACTTATATGAAGGGGTATAGACCAATCAAAATCTGCCACTTGTCATGACTGATTCTATTTTCGAATTTCATAGACAGAAAATGTACAAACTTTAAAAATTCGTATCTTTAGATCCACAAGTCCAAAAAATGCAAATAATATATCATTGGATTCATAAAAATAAATCCTACACTACTGTGCGCTTAATTTTATATTTTGCTTCTGTAAAAATAGAATTTTTACTATATAAATTATTTAGAAAATGTTTTTAAGGCCAATTTGTGTTTATTTAGACTATAAATAATTGGTTTTGTGTTCAGTACTGTTTAACTTGTCTTAGTTAGTTTAGAAAAATCATCACATGGCATTTACATGCATTCATAATATTTTTGCTTGAATATTGGAATGTGATTTTGGTGACATTATTTTATATGTAGATTTTGGTGCTAGTGGTGATTGTGATTGTGAAGATTGTTGCTACTCCCCCAACTACCAAGGAAAGTGGTGCTTCATACATTTGGTCCTATTATTTTGACTATGCATTAGTGATATTTTAAGTAGGACTTGCATGGAATTTTCTATGTGTTAACTATGCCTTGGGAAATCCTAGTAGATGATGCCTTAGTAGAATTTTCCCTAAGTTAAGATTCTTTCTACTAGTATGCTTGGCCTAGATAGTAGAAAATAAGGGTGGATTATTCATGCTATGAAATATTTCTAAGTCTTCTGACTTATGTTTTTGCTTAATGAAACTACTAAGTTGAATCACCTGGGTGGAATGGTATGAATGGGTTATGTTGAGTGGTTACACAAGGACCATATGCATGGCTTCCTTGTGTATCACGCTTGTGGAAAGCCACCCAGGAACAAAGAGATTTGAGATACTTAGTGTTTAGAAGCTTCTAGTGCAGCCACATGGCATATGGGCTCTTCCTTGATCATATAGGTTGCAATAACTTAGTCAAATGGACAGATGGTGGTAGGGTGATAGGATGGAACACGTCCATTTGGTCTAAGGGAAGGCTTCTGAAAGATCTCGTCTCGATGCATGTCGAGTCTTGTGGGGAAAGTGCACCACCTCTCCAGAAGGAAAAATCTAAGTACTTAGCCGTGTCCCCGACAACGGACAATTTGAGCATCAAGACATTGAAGCTATCAAGGATCTCCTTATCCCAATTTCTAAGTTAAAAACTTGTGGTTGGACAAGGGTAAAGGTTCACCAATGTATATTGGTGGTTCCTTGGGTGTTTTTCATCAAACAAAAACTTAGTGTTTTCAACTGATAAGGAAAACCTATTTTGAGCAAAGCAAGCCTAAGCTACACTTAGCCAAATTCATATAGAAGTTAGAAACTACTATTCTACTATGGTATCACTTGCCAATACTATTCCAATGTATTGACCCACTATGGCTGTAACTTATGATATTGCAGGTTACTCTGATGAGGATTAGGGTTATGAGTCTACACTCAACATGCTTGCCTGTGGCACATGAAGATGAAGACTTTACATTATTTTACTTATGTTATGAACTCTTGTACTAGCCTTTGTCTATAGAGTTGTAAAAGACTATGTTTATCTCTGGAATGACGATGTAATAAAGACCTTTGTATCTGTGTACTTAATCTTAAACTATGGATGCTAGCATTTGATCTAGGGACTAGCATTGCAATCACAGGAACCTTTACCTTTATAAAGGTGGGGTCTTACAGATGGTATCAGAGAACTGTGTTGCATGTAGGATTATGACCCTAGGTTGGGTTAGATTAAGAAAACCACTAAGGAAAAATGCAACACTTTGCAAAATTCCACACTTGTCTTTTTCTTCTCGTAAACCTTTCTAATCTTCTTTCTCATCTCAATTTGTAGATGGCCACCATCAACGCCGTCAAGAAGGGACCACTCATGACCATGACTTTAGAATGTGAGACGGAGTTTCCCAAAGCACTCAAAACCCTTATGGTTAGCTTGGGAATACATGGTGAGGTCGTATACAAAGGATTTCTAGTTATGGATGAAGGAGAAGAATATTGGTGGGTGTAACTTCACTTGTATAAAAACAAGGGATACAACCACAAAGAGTCAGGATCCTACATGGGCACCAACTCAGAAATGTATACAACATTCTTTGACTCTGCAAGAAATGCAGATTGGAATGCTATCAAGGAGCTTGGTGAAAGACTCAAGTGTAGAATGATCAACACTAAAAATGATCTTGAAGAGGAGAAGAAGTATACCAAAGACTTAGAGACTGCCATAAAACGTCTAAGGAGGATATCATAGACTTAGCATATGAGTGAGAATTGTAACATACTCCATTAGTTGGACCACCACACTTGTCGTATTTTCACAAAAAATTGTCTAAGTTATGTTGAACCTTAGAGTTGTGATAGGCTTTGTATGCCATGACTTGTATGTTTTATGGATGATGTATGCTTTTGCTTTCATTCTACTGTCTTGTTTCTTCTACTTGTGTTGTTCTAATATTTTTCTATCTTGCGTTAGATGCCTAGCTTTGTGATCAGCACTGTCGAGGAGTTCAATGGAATTCGTTTTGGTTCACGCATCATGCAGTTTACTAGTGTGCTCAACCTTCCACTTCCTAGTATCAAGGCACTTCAGCTCACCAAGTTTGAGCGGAAGGACCTTTGGGGTTTTAGAGTCTCACAGCCGGGACGACAGACGGATCCACTCATGGAGGATATTTCCTTCAAGCTGATGCACAATGACAAGGATAAGGGTCTAGATGTAGTCATGCAGGAGCTACTCGGATGCCTATGCGGACGCCACTCCACCGAGCTTAGAGGCCTCTACTTCCACCCGTTCGGCAGACGTGACGAGGAGGGAGAGGCATTGGTGTATGAGGGCGAGACTAGAGAGACGAAAGACCCAGTTCGTTTGTACCTCCAGGACCTAGAGGGCCTTATTAGACACCTCGACACTGATAGGACCAACGTCATGCTTAGCAATGACGAGCTGCAGGTTCAGTTGAGGGAGAAGGACAAGCTCTTTGCGGATTAAGACGAGATCGTCAAGGAGATGGAGGCCAGATTCGAGAGCTGGGACAAGAAGTTCAAGAATCAGGAGAAGAGGGTCCAAGACAGAAACAAGAAGATCAAGGACATGAAGGCTGAGATAGAGGCCAAGGACTTTGAGCTCGAGACCCAGCAGGGAGTGATTGAGAGGCTTCGCTCACAGAAGAGGGCCCTCGGGGCAAAGATCGAGGCCTTGACCACTAGTGTAGATGAGTACAAGGCCGCCATGGAGAATGCAGGTCTTACTCTTGTTGACGTGGAGGTCGACATGGAGGAGTAGTGTAGACTACTCGACTATATTTTATCTATCATACTTTGATTATTGAGTCGCAATGACCATCCAACATGTGGATGGCTTGCTATTGTGTGTTTACATTTTCAAAACATGTTGTTTATGTCGTTCAAACTCTGTGTTATTTTTGAGCTTGGTTATTGTGATTGTTACTATGTGATGTATTGTGCATGTTAAGCATCTATGGGTATTTCATTTCTTATCCTTATTGAAACCATATATGCCTCCCCGTCGTGCCAACCCCAACCAAAACAACAACAATAACGTCACTCCCGAGATACAGCAGTTGATGACAGCTCAAGCTCAACTAATGCAGATGATGACTCAATTAATCTAGAACAAGAATCAGAACAAGAATCAGAAATCTAGAACAAGAATCAGAACAACAACAACAACAACAACAACAACAACAACAACAACAACGACAACGACAACGACAACGACAACGACAACGACAACGACAACGACAACGACAACGACAACGACAACAACAACGAACAACGACCACGACAACGAACAACAACAACAACAACAACAACAACAACAACAACAACGACAACGACAACGACAACGACAACGACAACGACAACGAAAACGACAACGACAATGACAACGACAACGACAACGACAACGAACAACAACAACGACAACGACAACGACAACGACAACTGCAGAGTGTAAAATCTAAGTACTTAGCCATGTCCCTGGTAAAGGACAATTTGAGCATCAAGACATGGAAGCAATCAAGAATCTCATCATTCAAATTTCTAAGTAAAATTTGTGGGTGAACAAGGGATTGTTTGAAATCTTCAATCTCTGATGGAAAGATGGCTTGGTACAAGGATCTTGAAATCTTTGATTGGGGAAAATGATTTTGCCAAGCACTTCAGTCTTTGATTGGTAGATGCCTTGGAAAGGATCTTCAGTCTTTGATTGGTAGATGCCTTGGGAAAGATTTTGCCAAACAAAAACTTAGTATTTTCAAAATGTTAGGGAAAAATATATTTTGAGCAAAGCAAGCCTCAACTCCACTTAGCCAAATGCATATAGATGATAGCCTCCACTATACTACCATAGTATCACTTGCCAATACAATTCAAATGTATTGACCCTTTGTGGCTGTAACTTGTATGTTGCAGGTTTGATTGATTTTAGTGAAGATTGATTGATTAGGATTACAAAGTCTACAACCAACATCTGCCTGTGGCACTTTGAAGATGAAGGACCCCATGACTATAGTTATTCCGCTGCAATGTAATGTAATAGCCTAATGAGCTATGTATTGATGTAATAAAATTATGTTATTCCTGGTTATAAAGTTATATTATGACCTTTGTTTCTTGATATTACATCTAAACTGTGGATGCTAGCTATTGATCCAGGGACTAGCATTGTAAACACAGGGGGCTCAATCTTATTAAAGGTTGGGGACCTTACAGATGGTATCAGAGCATTGTGTTGCCTGTAGGATTTGTAACCCTAGGATTGGACAAAAACCCTTAGAAAAATAGGAGTTGTATTTGTTCCAAAACTTATTTACAAAACAATCTTGTAAACTCTTCCCTCAACCATTTTGGTTTCAACTCTACATCTCTTCTATTTCAACTTGATGGAAAAACCTACCCTTTGACCAAAGACTACACCATGTGCAAAGGACTTCTTCAACACCTTCAACTCTAATGACTTCAACTTCTTCAACTCTAATGACTTCAACATCTTCAGCATGATCACCAAGTACTTACAACTTGGATATCACTAAAGACTACAAGTGAGACAAGAGATGTTACTCAAGACTTGAAGACTAAGGAAAAACAACTTAGAAGGAGCCATCATCACCTTTGAAGATTTGTGACCAAGACACAAGAATTCTCCAAGGATACAAAGATCTCATTCAAGAAGAATCAACCAAGAAGGATGGAAAGATCACAAGTAAACCATGTAGATGGACCACCATATTTAGTTAAAGTCAAACACACCAACTTATGTGGTGTAACAAAAATATTTTTTTGTTTGCCTAAAAACATGCTTGAAACTTGTTGTTTGAGTGGAGTGTTTGTTTGTGATTGCTTGCACATTGCTTGTGTGATTTGTGATGTGTGTGAATAGAATTATTCCCTTAGAAATCTTTTGCCTATTCTAATCCCAATCCAACCCCAAACAGATGACTTCTCCAAGAAACTCCAACATCAAGGATGGTGACAACAACAACAATCAAGAGGACAACATGAGAGAACTCATAGCAACCCAAAACCAGTTGAACCAACTAACAGCTCAGTTCATAGCCAGCAATAATGATAAAGATCCAGCACTGCAAAAGTTTTTGGAAGAACAATCCCAACTGATGCTTAAGGTGACTAATCAAATGATCAGCATGGAAGAAAACTATCCCAAAAGAGTGTATGACAACAAGGATGACAAGAATGTTATTCTAGATGGAGACCCAGCTTGCATTATTTGTGGAGACGAGGACCATACTTCCAAGGAGCATGAAGATCAGTGCCCCAACTGTGAAGAGAAACATCCTATTGGACAATGTCCTACCTCTCAAGCTACTTGTTACCTATGTGAAGGAAACGACCATGTCCCTATCCAATGCCCCATCTATGCAATTGTTGAACAAAGGAAACAAGAAGGGTCCAAGTATGCCAAGAATGTTGATGGCAAAGGAAAAGGACCACTCATACCTCCAAACAAGACAACCCAATTCAAAGGACTAAAGAAACCTAAGAAACCAAAGCAAGACATGAGCCTTGTGCAATGTAGTAAATGTAAGGAAATGGGACACTACCCCAGTGGATGCCCAGAGAACCCGAAGAATAAGGGAATTGACCAAGTAGTGTGCAACAACTGCAAAGAACCAGGCCATTATGTAGCCACTTGTCCACAAGAACTATGCAAGGAACTTGAAGACATCCACTGTTTTAATTGCAAGAACCCAGGACATTATGCAAGCAACTGTCCAGAAAAGATGAAGAACTAGTTGAACAAGCCTATGGAGAAACTCAACCTTGGCCCATGAGTCAAGTATGGAAATAAAGGACACTATGCAGATGTTTGCCCAGAGAAGTTTCCCCAGGATCCCAAGAAGGCCAACATGTGGTTTAATTGGAATTTTTTTTAAGGGTGGTAGTACCCTAGTTGTTTTGAACCTGCTTGTAACCCTAACCTTCCCAAATCTCGGGGACGAGATTTATTTTAAGGGTGGTATCCTGTCACATCCCAAGATTTTCCAAATCTTGTAATGTGAAAATAAATGAATAAAATAAATTTTGTTGAAAATCAGGGTGAAAAGAAACTTTTGTTTCTAAAAGGAAACTTAAAATCCCATCCTGAACAAACTTTGGTTAAAGTTTGAATTCAACAAATCCAAATCAAGAGAAATGCATTCCTCAATGAATGTATCTGGAAATTTGAACACTTGGAAAATAAATCCAAAACCCTAAGCCCTAATGGAATAAAAACCATTTCCAAGTTATCTCCAAATCCATGGATGTGATCCATACCAAAATTGATCAACAAATATTCACAAAGGATCAAGAAAGACCATAGAAGTTGGTTTCACTCAAATTGGAACCATAAATAAAATCTTATGAATATAATAAGATAAGGAAATTGAATTTCCAAAGCTAATAAAGCCCTTACCAAAAACCCATACCAAGTGGTGAGCAGTTAATCCTAAAAAGGATTTAAAAGGATAAACAAATATAAAATAAGATTTCACAAATTGGAATCACCAAGTTTGGATCTATAAATAAAAAGATATGGATTTTATAAGACAAAGATAAAAATATTAAATAAAGAATATTTAAAGACCAAATCAAATCTTGGCCTAATCCATTAAGTAAATGGAGTGATTAATCCCAATCCAAATAAAATAAAAGGATAAAGAATATTCCAAATAAAATAAAATGGCAATAACCATTCTATCCCTATCTTAATAAGGACAAATCTCTAAATAAGAATACATGAGAAAATGATATTTGGAATTCACCCAAGTGGAATAAAAGTTGTTTAATCAACTTAAATAAAATAAAACCTCCAAATAAAAATTTGGGAATTAAAACTATGTTAAATTCCATTGGAATTAAAATAAATACCCAATCTTAAATGATTAATAAATCATATTAGAATACTTTCCAAATAATTCAAGATGAATTATTTGAACCAACTAAACAAATAAAAACCTACTGAAAGGAATTGGGAAGTTTAAAGAATTTAAATGGAAATTTTATTAATTAAATAAAACCCTATTTTATTAAATAACTAAAGATCCATTTTATTTAATTATTAAATGGATCCTAAAATGAATAAAAATATTATTTTATTTTGAGATTTGGATTATGTTGAAAAACAGAACCAAATTCAAAGTATAAAGTTGAGTGATTGTTTGAATTGTTTGGATGGTTTGAATGTTTGAAATATTGATTGAAATTCAAAACAGAAAAAGAATTAGAAAAGGAAAAAGAAAGCAGACAGAAAAAAATATAAGAAAAAGGACAGCCCAGCCCAACAGGCCCAGAAACAGCCCAGTACTCCCTCCCCAAAGGAAAACGTTTTGCACCCAGATTCTAACCCGCTAAGTCCCTGACCAGTGGACCCTCCCCCTTGTTTCTTTTCCCACTGACCAACCGACCCCACCTGAGCGAACCGTTTTTCTTTACCGCGGAAAGAACCCACTCAATCACAGACAACTGGACCCCACCCCACTCCCTTTTCCTTCACTGCCAAGCGGACCCACCCACCTGTTCCCACGCCTGAACCGTTTTCCTCACACTCGAACTAACCCACTGAGTGAATGACAGCCTGGACCCACTCCTCCTTCCCCTCTTTCGCTGACAAGATGACCCCACTCCTCCTGTTCTTCTTCTCACCCGCGCGACCCTGTCTTCCCCAGACCTCGCTGCCGTTGCTACTATTCAAGCCGCGATCAATTCGCAGTAATGCCGTGCCTTAAACCTCGCCGTGACCATGCCCTTTTAAACGCCAGCGACCCCTCTCCCTTTTCCCCCAGACGCCTCACCCTAGCGTGCCCCTAGGCCGCCCAATTCCTCTCTGCACTGCCGCTGTCTCCGGCGAGCTCCGCGAGCGATTCCGGCCAGCTGACGTTACCCCGAGCCTCCTCGACCATACTCACAAGTTCGCCAGACTCCGGAGCACCGCTCTGTGGCCTCAGCTCTCCCGCGGGTGACCTACAACCTCGACTACGACCACGTCTGAGCAGCGCCACCGTCGGCCTCGACTCCGGCAAACTTCCCCGGTGAGCACAGACTTCCCCTCGCCCCCTTTTTGATGCTCCCTTACTCGCGACCCTCGTGCGCACCTAACCGTGCCTCTCCTTTGCCTTAGCGCGGTCCTAAGTGATGCCAACGACGACAACCCGAGAGCACCGCCGCCCGCAGCAACTACGACGAGCAATCCACCCCGTTCCAGTGTGCCCCTCGACGAACTGATCACGTCTTGAGCTTCACTGCACTTCGGCGAGCACGGTGAGCATTCCCTTTTCCTCTCCCGCTTCCTGCATCACCGGCAACGCCACCGCCAGGCCGCTCTGCCGCCAGTAGCCACCGCGCAGCGCCGCTCGTCTATGGTCGAGCACCCCACAGCCATTCGATTTAGATCGAACGAATAGGATAGATCCACTTAGTCGCGAAGAGGTATGTTCTCTGGACCGTGCGATCTAAATAGATCCAACGCTCCACGATGCCGATCCGGCCGAACCGGTACCACCCAATTAGACAGCGCCGCGTGTCACTATTCTGTTTAAAACAGAAATTGAAAACAGAATATTTTGCAAATTTCAAACCCTTGTAACTTTGAATCCACACGTCCAAAAATTACAAATTTTATGTCGTTGGATTCAGGAGAGCAAGACCTAGCCAACCCTGCCCTTGGTTTAGTAAATAGTATCTGTTAGTTTGCTTGTTTTTGCAGATTCTTTTGAGTGCTAGTTTAGAGTAGAAAAATTGTTTAAAAATGTTTTTAGGGTTAAAACCTTTGCAAAATGGTTTGTTGTGACCTTACTGACCCTAGGAACCAACCCTTGTTTTGGAAAATGAATTTGGAAAATTTTAGAATGGATTACTTGGTTTAATCCATTTCTAGCTAAATAAAACTATTGTTTTGTTTATGAAAATGATTTTGAATGGAAAACTTTGGAGGAAATGTTTTGAACCAAACCTACTGACCCAAACACCAAGTTTTGCAATAGCAACTCATTTGGTGAAACAAAATAAGGAATCTTTGATTTAAAACCATTTCTAGTCAAATAGAAATGTGGTTATTTTATTAAAAATGATTTTGGAAGAAAACCTTTGGAAAATGTTTTGTTTTAAACTCACTAACCCCAAACCCCAAGTTTTGTGATTGAAAACATATTTGGTGAACCCTATAGGTTAATGCCTTAGTAAAAATATTCCTACACCACTTAAAATAATACTTTGTTTTGAAAATGGTTTTTATAGTGAAACCTTTTGCAAATGATTTTGCTACTTGACAAAATGACCATTAGATGTACCCAAATGTTTATGACCCACTAGGAACCACTTTTTCAAACAAAACAAAGCTTGGCATGCTTGCACGCATTTCTTTGAGTTTGTTATTTTATGTGTGTTGTTTTGCTTGATTGGTAGATTGAGTTTGTGCCTTGCTTGATTGAATTGTAGTGACTTGAAGAGTGTGATTGTTGCAAAGACAAGGAGTGAACCTATACCCTCTACCAAAAAGGCAAGTGATGGTTCATATCTTTTGTCCCATTATTTTCACTATGCATTAGTGTTTTCTCTAAGTAAAACTTGCATGGTTTTTATTTAGCTAAGTATAGGCCTTGCTATAGGAAAACCTAGTAGATGAATCCTTAGTAGGATTTTCCTAAGTTAAGAATCCTAGTACTATCAAGCTTAGCCTATCTAATAGAAAACATGGGTGGTATATATATATTCACACTATGGAAAAATATTCTATTACATCAATAGCTAGCATATATATATAAAACATGGGTGCATATATATATAGTGTGAATATATATATACCACCCATGTTTTCTATTAGCTAGGCTAAGCTTGATAGTACTAGGATTCTTAACTTAGGAAAATCCTACTAAGGATTCATCTACTAGGTTTTCCTATAGCAAGGCCTATACTTAGCTAAATAAAAACCATGCAAGTTTTACTTAGAGAAAACACTAATGCATAGTGAAAATAATGGGACAAAAGATATGAAGCATCACTTGCCTTTTTGGTAGAGGGTATAGGTTCACTCCTTGTCTTTGCAACAATCACACTCTTCAAGTCACTACAATTCAATCAAGCAAGGCACAAACTCAATCTACCAATCAAGCAAAACAACACACATAAAATAACAAAGTCAAAGAAATGCATGCAAGCATGCCAAGCTTTGTTTTGTTTGAAAAAGTGGTTCCTAGTGGGTCATAAACATTTGGGTACACCTAATGGTCATTTTGTCAAGTGGCAAAATCATTTGCAAAAGGTTTCACTATAAAAACCATTTTCAAAACAAAGTATTATTTTAAGTGGTGTAGGAATATTTTACTAAGGCATTAACCTATAGGGTTCACCAAATATGTTTTCAATCACAAAACTTGGGGTTTGGGGTTAGTGAGTTTAAAACAAAACATTTTCCAAAGGTTTTCTTCCAAAATCATTTTTAATAAAATAACCACATTTCTATTTGACTAGAAATGGTTTTAAATCAAAGATTCCTTATTTTGTTTCACCAAATGAGTTGCTATTGCAAAACTTGGTGTTTGGGTCAGTAGGTTTGGTTCAAAACATTTCGTCCAAAGTTTTCCATTCAAAATCATTTTCATAAACAAAACAATAGTTTTATTTAGCTAGAAATGGACTAAACCAAGTAATCCATTCTAAACTTTTCCAAATTCATTTTCCAAAACAAGGGTTGGTTCCTAGGGTCAGTAAGGTCACAACAAACCATTTTGCAAAGGTTTTAACCCTAAAAACATTTTTAAACAATTTTTCTACTCTAAACTAGCACTCAAAAGAATCTGCAAAAACAAGCAAACTAACAGATACTATTTACTAAACCAAGGGCAGGGTTGGCTAGGTATTGCTCTCCTGAATCCAAAGACATAAAATTTGTAATTTTTGAACATGTGGATTCAAAGTTACAAGGGTTTGAAGTTTGCAAAATATTCGGTTTTCAATTTCTGTTTTAAACAGAATAGTGACACGCGGCGCTGTCTAATTGGGTGGTACCGGTTCGGCCGGATCAGCATCGTGGAGCGTTGGATCTATTTAGATCGCACGGTCCAGAGAACATACCTCTTCGCGACTAAGTGGATCTATCCTATTCGTTCGATCCAGATCTAACGGCTGCTACTGCCTGGTCACAGATGGGCGGCGCTGCGTGGTGGCTACTGGCGGCGGAGCGGCCTGGTGGTGGCGTTGCCGGCGATGCAGGAAGCGGGAGAGGAAAAGGGAATGCTCACCGTGCTCGCCGAAGTGCAGTGAAGCTCAAGACGTGATCAGTTCGTCGAGGGGCGCACTGGAACGGGGTGGATTGCTCGTCGGAGTTGCTGCGGGCGGCGGTGCTCTCGGGTTATCATCGTTGGCGTCGCTTAGGACCGCGCTAAGGCAAAGGAGAGGCACGGTTAGGTGCGCACGAGGGTCGCGAGTAAGGGAGCATCAAAAAGGGGGCGAGGGGAAGTCTGTGCTCACCGGGGAAGTTTGCCGGAGTCGAGGCCAACGGTGGCGCTGCTCAGACGTGGTCGTAGTCGAGGTTGTAGGTCACCCGCGGGAGAGCTGAGGCCACAGAGCGGTGCTCCGGAGTCTGGCGAACTTGTGAGTATGGTCGAGGAGGCTCGGGGTAACGTCGGCTGGCCGGAATCGCTCGCGGAGCTCGCCGAAAGCAGCGGCAGTGCAGAGAGAAATTGGGCGGCCTGGGGGCACGCTAGGGTGAGGCGTCTGGGGGAAAAGGGAGAGGGGTCGCTGGCGTTTAAAAGGGCATGGTCACGGCGAGGTTTAAGGCACGACATTACTGCGAATTGATCGCGGCTTGAATAGCAGCAACGGCAGCGAGGTCTGGGGAAGACAGGGTCGCGCGGGTGAGAAGAAGAACAGGAGGAGTGGGGTCATCTTGTCAGCGAAAGAGGGGAAGGAGGAGTGGGTCCAGGCTGTCATTCACTCAGTGGGTTAGTTCGAGTGTGAGGAAAACGGTTCAGGCGTGGGAACAGGTGGGTGGGTCCGCTTGGTAGTGAAGGAAAAGGGAGTGGGGTGGGGTCCAGTTGTCTGTGACTGAGTGGGTTAGTTATTTGGTGTCAACCGTTTTCTCTGCGAGGAGGGAATACTGGGCTGGTTTGCTGGGTCTTTGGTGGGCTTGTTCAGTTGGGTCGACCTGTTCCTATTTTTTTCTGTCTGTTTTCTTTTTCCTTTTCTAATTCTATTTTTCTGTTTGAATCTTTTTTCTATTTTCCAAACCAATTTCTGTTTTGAATTTTCATTCAAATATTCAAGCAATCAAACAAGGTTCAAATCAATTCAAACAAACACTCAACTTTGTATTTTGAATTTGGTTCTGTTTATTAACATAAACCAAATCACAAAATAAAATAATATTTTTATTTATTTTAGGATCCATTTATTAATTAAATAAAATGGATCTTTAGTTATTTAATAAAATAGGGTTTGATAAAATTTCCAAAATATTTTATTTTCCTTTATTAAATGTTTTTTTTAAATCCCTTTAGGATTATTTGTTCACCAATTAGTATGGGTTTTTGGTAAGGGCTTTATTAGCTTTGGAAATTCAATTTCCTTATCTTATTATATCCATAAGATTTTATTTATAGTTCCAATTTGAGTGAAACCAACTTCTATGGTCTTTCTTGATCCTTTGTGAATTTTTGTTAATCAATTTTTGGTATGGATCAAATCCATGGATTTGAGATAATTTGGAAATGGTTTTTATTCCATTAGGGCTTAGGGTTTTGGATTTATTTTCCAAGTGTTCAAATTTCCAGATACATTCATTGAGGAATGCATTTCTCTTGATTTGGATTTGTTGAATTCAAACTTTAACCAAAGTTTGTTCAGGATGGGATTTTAAGTTTCCTTTTAGAAACAAAAGTTTCTTTTCACCCTGATTTTCAACAAAAATTTATTTTGTTTATTTATTTTTCACATTACAAGATTTGGAAAATCTTGGGATGTGACAGGCTACCACCCTTAAAATAAATCTCGCCCCGAGATTTGGGGAGGCTAGGGGTTACAAGCAGGTTCAAAACAACTAGGGTACTACCACCCTTAAAAAATTTCCAACTAGACTACATCTTGGCTTGCTTGGATCTTGGAAAACTTCTTGGAAAACTTCTGCATAGTGGCCTTTATTTCCATACTTGACTCATGGGCCAAGGTTGAGTTTCTCCATAGGCTTGTTCAACTTGTTCTTCATCTTTTCTGGACAATTGCTTGCATAGTGTCCTGGGTTCTTGCAGTTGAAACAGTGGATGTCTTCAAGTTCCTTGCGTAGTTCTTGTGGACAAGTGGCTACATAGTGGCCTAGCTCTTTGCAGTTGTTGCACACTACTTGGTCAATTCCCTTATTCTTCAGGTTCTCTGGGCATCCACTGGGGTAGTGTCCCATTTCCTTACATTTACTACATTGCACAAGGCTCATGTCTTGCTTTGGTTTCTTAGGTTTCTTTAGTCCTTTGAATTGGGTTGTCTTGTTTGGAGGTATAAGTGGTCCTTTTCCTTTGCCATCAACATTCTTGGCATACTTGGACCCTTCTTGTTTCCTTTGTTCAACAATGGCATAGATGGGGCATTGGATAGGGACATGGTCGTTTCCTTCACATAGGTAACAAGTAGCTTGAGAGGTAGGACATTGTCCAATAGGATGTTTCTCTTCACAGTTAGGGCATTGATCTTCATGCTCCTTGGAAGTATGGTCCTTGTCTCCACAAATAATGCAAGCTGGGTCTCCATCTAGAATAACATTCTTGTCATCCTTGTTGTCATACACTCTTTTGGGATAGTTTTCTTCCATGCTGATCATTTGATTAGTCACCTTAAGCATCAGTTGGGATTGTTCCTCCAAAAACTTTTGCAGTGCTGGATCTTTATCACTATTACTGGTTATGAACTGAGCTGTTAGTTGGTTCAACTGGTTTTGGGTTGCTATGAGTTCTCTCATGTTGTCCTCTTGGTTGCTGTTGTTGTCACCATCCTTGATGTTGGAGTTTCTTGGAGAAGTCATCTGTTTGGGTTGGGTTGGGGTTAGAATAGGCAAAATATTTCTAAGGAGTCAATCCTAATCACACACATCACAATTCACACAAGCAATGTGTAAGCAATCACCAACCAAACATTTCACTCAAACAACAAAGTCTAAGCACATTTTTAGGCAACAAAATAATTTTGTTACACCACATAAGTTGGTGTGTTTGACTTTAACTAAATATGGTGGTCCATCTACATGGTTTACTTGTGATCTTTCCATCCTTCTTGGTTGATTCTTCTTGAATGAGATCTTTGTATCCTTGGAGAATTCTTGTGTCTTGGTCACAAATCTTCAAAGGTGATGATGGCTCCTTCTAAGTTGTGTTTCCTTAGTCTTCAAGTCTTGAGTAACATTTCTTGTCTTTCTTGTAGTCTTCAGTGATATCCAAGTTGTAAGTCCTTGGTGATCATACTGAAGATGTTGAAGTCATTAGAGTTGAAGTCTGTAAGATCCCTCCTTATTAAAGGAAAGGATCCCTATGATTGCAATGCTAGTCCCTGGATCAATAGCTAGCATCCACAGTTTAGATATAGTATCAAGAAACAAAGGTCATAATATAACTTTATAACCAGGAATAACATAATTTTATTACATCAATACATAGCTCATTAGGCTATTACATTACATTGCAGCGGAATAACTATAAGCATGGGGTCCTTCATCTTCAAAGTGCCACAGGCAGATGTTGGTTGTAGACTTTGTAATCCTAAACAATCAATCTTCTCTAAAATCAATCAAACCTGCAACAATACAAGTTACAGCCACAAGGGTCAATACATTTGAATTGTATTGGCAAGTGATACTATGGTAGTATGGTGGAGTCTATCATCTATATGCATGTGGCTAAGTGGAGTTGAGGCTTGCATTGATCAAAATAGATTTTTCCCTAACATTTTGAAAATACTAAGTTTTTGTTTGGCAAAATCTTTCCCAAGGCATCTACCAATCAAAGACTGAAGTGCTTGGCAAAATCATTTTCCCCAATCAAAGATTTCAAGATCCTTGTACCAAGTCATCTTTCCATCAGAGATTGAAGATTTCAAACAACCCTTGTTCATCCCACAAGATTTTAACTTTAGAAATTGGAGTGATGAGATTCTTGATTGCTTCCATGTCTTGATGCTCAAATTGTCCTTTACCAGGGACATGGCTAAGTACTTAAATTTTACACTCTGCAGAGGTGGTGCACTTTCCCCACAAGACTTGGTTTCCCAAGACAAGATCTGTCAGAAGCTTTCCCTTAGACCATCATGGACGCGTTCCAACCTATAAAACACTACCACCAACTGTCCATATGGCTAAGTTCTTGCAACCTATATGATCATGGCAGAGCCCATATTGCCAAGTGATTGCACTTGAAGCTTCTCAACATTTGACATCTCAAATCTCTTTGTTCCTGGGTGGCCATCCACAAGTGAGATACACTAAGGTAAACCATAAAAATGGGACTTGTGAACCACTCAACACAAACCATTCCTTCCATTCCACCCAGGTGATTTATTCACTTAGTTGTTTTATTAAACAAAACATAAGTCCACAGACTTAGAATATTTTTCCATAGTGTGAATATATATATACCACCCATGTTTTCTATTAGCTAGGCAAAGCTTGATAGTACTAGGATTCTTAACTTAGGAAAATCCTACTAAGGATTCATCTACTAGGTTTTCCTATAGCAAGGCCTATACTTAGCTAAATAAAAACCATGCAAGTTTTACTTAGAGAAAACACTAATGCATAGTGAAAATAATGGGACAAAAGATATGAACCATCACTTGCCTTTTTGGTAGAGGGTATAGGTTCACTCCTTGTCTTTGCAACAATCACACTCTTCAAGTCACTACAATTCAATCAAGCAAGGCACAAACTCAATCTACCAATCAAGCAAAACAACACACATAAAATAACAAAGTCAAAGAAATGCATGCAAGCATGCCAAGCTTTGTTTTGTTTGAAAAAGTGGTTCCTAGTGGGTCATAAACATTTGGGTACATCTAATGGTCATTTTGTCAAGTGGCAAAATCATTTGCAAAAGGTTTCACTATAAAAACCATTTTCAAAACAAAGTATTATTTTAAGTGGTGTAGGAATATTTTTACTAAGGCATTAACCTATAGGGTTCACCAAATATGTTTTCAATCACAAAACTTGGGGTTTGGGGTTAGTGAGTTTAAAACAAAACATTTTCCAAAGGTTTTCTTCCAAAATCATTTTTAATAAAATAACCACATTTCTATTTGACTAGAAATGGTTTTAAATCAAAGATTCCTTATTTTGTTTCACCAAATGAGTTGCTATTGCAAAACTTGGTGTTTGGGTCAGTAGGTTTGGTTCAAAACATTTCCTCCAAAGTTTTCCATTCAAAATCATTTTCATAAACAAAACAATAGTTTTATTTAGCTAGAAATGGACTAAACCAAGTAATCCATTCTAAACTTTTCCAAATTCATTTTCCAAAACAAGGGTTGGTTCCTAGGGTCAGTAAGGTCACAACAAACCATTTTGCAAAGGTTTTAACCCTAAAAACATTTTTAAACAATTTTTCTACTCTAAACTAGCACTCAAAAGAAGCTGCAAAAACAAGCAAACTAACAGAAACTATTTACTAAACCAAGGGCAGGGTTGGCTAGGTCTTGCTCTCCTGAATCCAACGACATAAATTTTTTAATTTTTGGACGTGTGGATTCAAAGTTACAAGGGTTTGAAGTTTGCAAAATATTCTGTTTTCAATTTCTGTTTTAAACAGAATAGTGACACGCGGCGCTGTCTAATTGGGTGGTACCGGTTCGGCCGGATCGGCATCGTGGAGCGTTGGATCTATTTAGATCGCACGGTCCAGAGAACATACCCCTTTGGTGTTTAAGTAATCTATCCGATTCGTTCGATCCAGATCTAACGGCTGCTACTGCCTGGTCACAGATGGGCGGCGCTGCGCGGTGGCTACTGGCGGCGGAGCGGCCTGGCGGTGGCGTTGCCGGTGATGCAGGAAGCAGGAGAGGAAAAGGGAATGCTCACCGTGCTCGCTGAAGTGCAGTGAAGCTCAAGACGTGATTAGTTCGTCGAGGGGCGCACTGGAACGGGGTGGATTGCTCGTCGGAGTTGCTGCAGGCGGCGGTGCTCTCGGGTTATCGTCGTTGGCGTCGCTTATGACCGCGCTAAGGCAAAGGAGAGGCACGGTTAGGTGCGCACGAGGGTCGCGAGTAAGGGAGCATCAAAAAGGGGGCGAGGGGAAGTCTGTGCTCACCGGGGAAGTTTGCCGGAGTCGAGGCCGATGGTGGCGCTGCTCAGACGTGGTCGTAGTCGAGGTTGTAGGTCACCCGCGGGAGAGCTGAGGCCACAGAGCGGTGCTCCGGAGTCTGGCGAACTTGTGAGTATGGTCGAGGAGGCTCGGGGTAACGTCGGCTGGCCGGAATCGCTCGCGGAGCTCGTCGGAGACAGCGGCAGTGCAGAGAGGAATTGGGCGGCATGGGGGCACGCTAGGGGGAGGCGTCTGGGGGAAAAGGGAGAGGGGTCGCTGGCGTTTAAAAGGGCATGGTCACGGCGAGGTTTAAGGCACGGCATTACTGCGAATTGATCGCGGCTTGAATAGCAGCAACGGCAGCGAGGTCTGGGGAAGACAGGGTCGCGCGGGTGAGAAGAAGAACAGGAGGAGTGGGGTCATCTTGTCAGCGAAAGAGGGGAAGGAGGAGTGGGTCCAGGCTGTCATTCACTCAGTGGGTTAGTTCGAGTGTGAGGAAAACGGTTCAGGCGTGGGAACAGGTGGGTGGGTCCGCTTGGCAGTGAAGGAAAAGGGAGTGGGGTGGGGTCCAGTTGTCTGTGACTGAGTGGGTTAGTTATTTGGTGTCAACCGTTTTCTCTGCGGGGAGGGAATACTGGGCTGGTTTGCTGGGCCTTTGGTGGGCTTGTTCAGTTGGGTCGACCTGTTCCTATTTTTTTCTGTCTGTTTTCTTTTTCCTTTTCTAATTCTATTTTTCTGTTTGAATCTTTTTTTATTTTCCAAACCAATTTCTGTTTTGAATTTTCATTCAAATATTCAAGCAATCAAACAAGGTTCGAATCAATTCAAACAAACACTCAACTTTGTATTTTGAATTTGGTTCTGTTTATTAACATAAACCAAATCACAAAATAAAATAATATTTTTATTTATTTTAGGATCCATTTATTAATTAAATAAAATGGATCTTTAGTTATTTAATAAAATAGGGTTTGATAAAATTTCCAAAATATTTTATTTTCCTTTATTAAATGTTTTTTTTAAATCCCTTTAGGATTATTTGTTCACCAATTAGTATGGGTTTTGGTAAGGGCTTTATTAGCTTTGGAAATTCAATTTCCTTATCTTATTATATCCATAAGATTTTATTTATGGTTCCAATTTGAGTGAAACCAACTTCTATGGTCTTTCTTGATCCTTTGTGAATTTTTGTTGATCAATTTTTGGTATGGATCAAATCCATGGATTTGAGATAATTTGGAAATGGTTTTTATTCCATTAGGGCTTAGGGTTTTGGATTTATTTTTGCCGGCGATGCAGGAAGCGGGAGAGGAAAAGGGAATGCTCACCGCGTAGCGCCGCCCATCTGTGACCAGGCAGTAGCAGCCGTTAGATCTGGATCGAACGAATCGGATAGATTACTTAAACACCGAAGGGGTATGTTCTCTGGACCGTGCGATCTAAATAGATCCAACGCTCCACGATGCCGATCCGACCGAACCGGTACCACCCAATTAGACAGCGCCGCGTGTCACTATTCTGTTTAAAACAGAAATTGAAAACAGAATATTTTGTAAACTTCAAACCCTTGTAACTTTGAATCCACACGTCCAAAAATTACAAATTTTATGTCGTTGGATTCAGGAGAGCAAGACCTAGCCAACCCTGCCCTTGGTTTAGTAAATAGTATCTGTTAGTTTGCTTGTTTTTGCAGATTCTTTTGAGTGCTAGTTTAGAGTAGAAAAATTGTTTAAAAATGTTTTTAGGGTTAAAAACTTTGCAAAATGGTTAGTTGTGACCTTACTGACCCTAGGAACCAACCCTTGTTTTGGAAAATGAATTTGGAAAAGCTTAGAATGGATTACTTGGTTTAGTCCATTTCTAGCTAAATAAAACTATTGTTTTGTTTATGAAAATGATTTTGAATGGAAAACTTTGGAGGAAATGTTTTGAACCAAACCTACTGACCCAAACACCAAGTTTTGCAATAGCAACTCATTTGGTGAAAAAAAATAAGGAATCTTTGATTTAAAACCATTTCTAGTCAAATAGAAATGTGGTTATTTTATTAAAAATGATTTTGGAAGAAAACCTTTGGAAAATGTTTTGTTTTAAACTCACTAACCCCAAACCCAAGTTTTGTGATTTGAAAACATATTTGGTGAACCCTATAGGTTAATGCCTTAGTAAAAATATTTCTACACCATATAAAATGATACTTTGTTCTGAAAATGGTTTTTGTAGTGAAACCTTTTGCAAATGACTTTGCCATTTTAGTAAATGACCAATTTGGAACCTACAAAGTTTAGAAGCCTAGTGGAGACCATCCTTACAATAGAACCAACCTTTGCATGCTTATGCATGACTTAGATCCCATTACTTTGTGTGTGAGAAATTGTTTGTTTGACTTTGGTTTGGAATGTAAATTGAATTGTGTTTGCTTGATTGACTTGTAGTGAAGTGTGAGACTAGCAAGATCAAGGAGTGAACCTATATCCTCTACCAAAAAGGCAAGTGATGCTTCATATCTTTTGTCCCATTATTTTCACTATGCATTAGTGTTTTCTCTAAGTAAAACTTGCATGGTTTTTATTTAGCTAAGTATAGGCCTTGCTATAGGAAAACCTAGTAGATGAATCCTTAGTAGGATTTTCCTAAGTTAAGAATCCTAGTACTATCAAGCTTAGCCTATCTAATAGAAAACATGGGTGGTATATATATATTCACACTATGGAAAAATATTCTATTACATCAATAGCTAGCATATATATATAAAACATGGGTGCATATATATATAGTGTGAATATATATATACCACCCATGTTTTCTATTAGCTAGGCTAAGATTGATAGTACTAGGATTCTTAACTTAGGAAAATCCTACTAAGGATTCATCTACTAGGTTTTCCTATAGCAAGGCCTATACTTAGCTAAATAAAAACCATGCAAGTTTTACTTAGAGAAAACACTAATGCATAGTGAAAATAATGGGACAAAAGATATGAACCATCACTTGCCTTTTTGGTAGAGGGTATAGGTTCACTCCTTGTCTTTGCAACAATCACACTCTTCAAGTCACTACAATTCAATCAAGCAAGGCACAAACTCAATCTACCAATCAAGCAAAACAACACACATAAAATAACAAAGTCAAAGAAATGCATGCAAGCATGCCAAGCTTTGTTTTGTTTGAAAAAGTGGTTCCTAGTGGGTCATAAACATTTGGGTACATCTAATGGTCATTTTGTCAAGTGGCAAAATCATTTGCAAAAGGTTTCACTATAAAAACCATTTTCAAAACAAAGTATTATTTTAAGTGGTGTAGGAATATTTTTACTAAGGCATTAACCTATAGGGTTCACCAAATATGTTTTCAATCACAAAACTTGGGGTTTGGGGTTAGTGAGTTTAAAACAAAACATGTTCCAAAGGTTTTCTTCCAAAATCATTTTTAATAAAATAACCACATTTCTATTTGACTAGAAATGGTTTTAAATCAAAGATTCCTTATTTTGTTTCACCAAATGAGTTGCTATTGCAAAACTTGGTGTTTGGGTCAGTAGGTTTGGTTCGAAACATTTCCTCCAAAGTTTTCCATTCAAAATCATTTTCATAAACAAAACAATAGTTTTATTTAGCTAGAAATGGACTAAACCAAGTAATCCATTCTAAACTTTTCCAAATTCATTTTCCAAAACAAGGGTTGGTTCCTAGGGTCAGTAAGGTCACAACAAACCATTTTGCAAAGGTTTTAACCCTAAAAACATTTTTAAACAATTTTTCTACTCTAAACTAGCACTCAAAAGAATCTGCAAAAACAAGCAAACTAACAGATACTATTTACTAAACCAAGGGCAGGGTTGGCTAGGTCTTGCTCTCCTGAATCCAACGACATAAAATTTGTAATTTTTGGACGTGTGGATTCAAAGTTACAAGGGTTTGAAGTTTGCAAAATATTCTGTTTTCAATTTCTGTTTTAAACAGAATAGTGACACGCGGCGCTGTCTAATTGGGTGGTACCGGTTCGGCCGGATCGGCATCGTGGAGCGTTGGATCTATTTAGATCGCACGGTCCAGAGAACATACCCCTTCGGTGTATAAGTAATCTATCCGATTCGTTCGATCCAGATCTAACGGCTGCTACTGCCTGGTCACAGATGGGCGGCGCTGCGCGGTGGCTACTGGCGGCAGAGCGGCCTGGCGGTGGCGTTGCCGGGAATGCTCACCGTGCTCGCCGAAGTGCAGTGAAGCTCAAGACGTGATCAGTTCGTCGAGGGGCACACTGGAACGGGGTGGATTGCTCGTCGGAGTTGCTGCGGGCGGCGGTGCTCTCGGGTTGTCGTCGTTGGCGTCACTTAGGACCGCGCTAAGGCAAAGGAGAGGCACGGTTAGGTGCGCACGAGGGTCGCGAGTAAGGGAGCATCAAAAAGGGGGCGAGGGGAAGTCTGTGCTCACCGGGGAAGTTTGCCGGAGTCGAGGCCGACGGTGGCGCTGCTCAGACGTGGTCGTAGTCGAGGTTGTAGGTCACCCGCGGGAGAGCTGGGGCCACAGAGCGGTGCTCCGGAGTCTGGCGAACTTGTGAGTATGGTCGAGGAGGCTCGGGGTAACGTCGGCTGGCCGGAATCGCTCGCGGAGCTCACCGGAGACAGCGGCAGTGCAGAGAGGAATTGGGCGGCCTGGGGGCATGCTAGGGTGAGGCGTCTGGGGGAAAAGGGAGAGGGGTCGCTGGCGTTTAAAAGGGCATGGTCACGGCGAGGTTTAAGGCACAGCATTACTGCGAATTGATCGCGGCTTGAATAGCAGCAACGGCAGCGAGGTCTGGGGAAGACAGGGTCGCGCGGGTGAGAAGAAGAACAGGAGGAGTGGGGTCATCTTGTCAGCGAAAGAGGGGAAGGAGGAATGGGTCCAGCCTGTCATTCACTCAGTGGGTTAGTTCGAGTGTGAGGAAAGCGGTTCAGGCGTGGGAACAGGTGGGTGGGTCCGCTTGGCAGTGAAGGAAAAGGGAGTGGGGTGGGGTCCAGTTGTCTGTGACTGAGTGGGTTAGTTATTTGGTGTCAACCGTTTTCTCTGCGGGGAGGGAATACTGGGCTGGTTTGCTGGGCCTTTGGTGGGCTTGTTCAGTTGGGTCGACCTGTTCCTATTTTTTTCTATCTGTTTTCTTTTTCCTTTTCTAATTCTATTTTTCTGTTTGAATCTTTTTCTATTTTCCAAACAATTTCTGTTTTGAATTTTCATTCAAATATTCAAGCAATCAAACAAGGTTCAAATCAATTCAAACAAACACTCAACTTTGTATTTTGAATTTGGTTCTGTTTATTAACATAAACCAAATCACAAAATAAAATAATATTTTTATTTATTTTAGGATCCATTTATTAATTAAATAAAATGGATCTTTAGTTATTTAATAAAATAGGGTTTGATAAAATTTCCAAAATATTTTATTTTCCTTTATTAAATGTTTTTTTAAATCCCTTTAGGATTGTTTGTTCACCAATTAGTATGGGTTTTTGGTAAGGGCTTTATTAGCTTTGGAAATTCAATTTCCTTATCTTATTATATCCATAAGATTTTATTTATGGTTCCAATTTGAGTGAAACCAACTTCTATGGTCTTTCTTGATCCTTTGTGAATATTTGTTGATCAATTTTTGGTATGGATCAAATCCATGGATTTGAGATAATTTGGAAATGGTTTTTATTCCATTAGGGCTTAGGGTTTTGGATTTATTTTCCAAGTGTTCAAATTTCTAGATACATTCATTGAGGAATGCATTTCTCTTGATTTGGATTTGTTGAATTCAAACTTTAACCAAAGTTTGTTCAGGATGGGATTTTAAGTTTCCTTTTAGAAACAAAAGTTTCTTTTCACCCTGATTTTCAACAAAATTTTATTTTGTTTATTTATTTTTCACATTACAAGATTTGGAAAATCTTGGGATGTGACAGACCAACAACGACAACGACAACAACAACACCAACAACACCAACAACGACAACGACAACGACAACGACAACGACAACACCCACAACGACAACGACAACACCAACAACGACAACGACAACGACAACACCAACAACGGCAACGACAATGACAACGACAACGACAACGACAACGACAACGACAACGACAACAACACCAACAACAGCAACAACAGCAACAACAACAACAATCGGAACAATCCTCACTAGATTTCTGAGACTAAGGCCTGCAAATTTCTCAGGAACCACTGATCCAATGGTAGCCAATGACTGACAACAACAATCGGAACAATCCTCCAGCATTTAACATGCCCACCAGATTTCTGAGACTGAGGCCTGCAAATTTCTCAGGAACCACTGATCCAATGGTAGCCAATGACTGGTTACGTTCAGTGACCAAGGACTTAGTCACTGTTGGCTGCACCGACGAGGAAAAAGTCAGGTTTGCAGCACATCTGCTCGAAGGATCGGCAACAACATGGTGGGACAACTTTCAGATCACCACTCCCCTTGAGGATGTGACTTGGTCTATTTTTGAGGATGGTTTCCGTACAGCTCACATCTCATCTGGAGTGATGAACGTTCCACAATCTGAAACAGCGTCACCGCAGTGTAGCTAAGTACATTGAGGAGTTCAACAATTTGGCGTGCTACGCACCGGATGAAGTTGATACGGATGCTAAGAGGAAACAAAATTTCCTCGAAGGACTTAATGATGAGTTGAACCTGCAGCTGTATGTTGCCTATGTCCCAACCTATCAATCACTTTGTGACAAGGCCACCATCTTGGAAAACAAGATGAAACAGGTTGAGGGCAGGAAAAGAAAGCATAACTTTGATAAGCACAGCTCAGGATCGTCTCACAAGAGTTCCCATAATGTTGATAGTAGAAGTTCTGAATTACACAAGAATGGGAAGTATAACAACCACCACAACCACAACCGTCATCATGACAGCAAGCACCATCGCAGTCATGATAGTGACAAGTATAAGAACCACAAGAGTGGACACAAGAGCCACCATAGTGAAAGTGGTAATGGGAGTCAGCATGTAAAGAAAGATCTCAGTCAGGTTGAGTGTTTCAAGTGTAAGAAGATGGGGCATTATGCAAATGAGTGCCCAGAAAAGAAAGTTGAAGGATCCAACAAGCCCAACCCTTTCCAGAAGGGACAAGTGAACCACATCAGTGTGGAACATATCTATGAGGAGTCTGATGATGTGGCTAGTAAGTTCAAGCTCAATTCTTTTCCAACACGTGTTCTTTTTTATACTAGCGCATCACATTCATTCATATCAAGAGCATTTGTTGATAAAAATGGACTTCCAACTGAAACTATTGGGTGTCCTATAAAAGTAAGCTCTCCTGGTGGAGAGATGATAGTGAACCTTGGATGCCATGATCTAGTGATAGAATTTGGAAAGTATAAATTTCCAGTTAGTTTGATAATCCTAGATTACCAAGGATTGGATGTTATTCTAGGCATGGATTGGATGACTAAGTATGAAGGAGTACTAGATTGTGCCAATCGTATAGTCGCACTCACTACCCTAGATAAGAAACGAATTAGGTTCTAGTCTAACTTTGAATCTAAAGGGAGTAAGCTAAATTCTCTTAAGGGGGTTAGTATAGACAGTGTGCTAATTGTGAGGGAATATTCGGATGTGTTTCTGGAGGAATTGCCTGGAATGCCACTAGATAGAGATGTAGAGTTTCTCATTGACTTGCTGCCAGGATCTGGACCAATAGCAAAGAGACCCTACAATATGTCAGTTGATGAGTTGAAAGAACTCAAGAAACAACTTGGAGAACAGTTGCAGAAAGGATTTATTCAGCCAAGTTCTTCGTCTTGAGGTGCACCAGTTTTGTTTGTTGAAAAGAAGGATAGAAGTCAAAGGTTGTGCATAGATTACCGTTCACTCAATGAGGTGACTATCAAGAACAAATATCCTTTGCCTAGAATCAACGATTTGTTTGATCGGCTAGAAGGAGCCCATGTGTTTTCAAAGATTGATCTTCGATCAGGCTATTTTCAGCTAAAGATTAGAGAGCAAGACATACCTAATGTAAGGTTCCCAACCTTTAATAAGGTAGAGATCCCTGTGTTTACAATGCTAGTCCCTGGATCAATAGCTAGCATCCACAGTTAAGATGTAATATCAAGAAACAAAGGTCATAATACAACTTTATAACCAGGAATAAAATAATTCATTACATCTTACATAGCTCATTTGGCTATCACATTACATTGCAGCAGAATATCTATAAGCATGGGGTCCTTCATCTTCAAAGTGCCACAGGCAGTCATGTTGGTTGTAGTCTTGTAATCCTAATCAATAAACTTCACTAACATCAAACAAACCTGCAACATAACAAGTTGCAGCCACAAGGGTCAATACATTTGAATTGTATTGGCAAGTTTCACTACTATGTAGAATATAAGTGGATCCTATCAATACATGCATATTTGGCTAAGTGGGGTTTAGGCTCATTTGCAGAAAGCAATATAGTTTTATCCTATCTTTTCAAAATGGTTTTGATCTTTTGTCAAATCTTTCTGAACTCCTTGGAATCCACCAAGTGTTTCAAAATCCCTTGTTGTCACCCTCATGTTTTAACTTTGAGAAATTGGAATGTCGAGATCTTCTGTAGCTTCAGGCCTTAGTTGCTCAGTATTGTCCATAACCGGGGACACGGCTAAGTACTTAGAATTTGATCTTCTGCAGAAGTTGTACACTTTACCCACATGACACAATCTCATCTTGATGCCACCAGTGGCCGCTGGATAAGTACTCACCAAGATGGAGTACTGGCAGATTGAGAATGTGACAAAGTCTTTCCATAGGAGTCCTCCCAACACACAATGCTAGCTTGTCATTCAGGCACCAATGTAGGGTTTCAAGTTCCCTAGCACAAATCTAGTTAACCTGAAGATGCCAATGCATGGGTCTTCCACTATGTAGTTGACTAAGCCAGAGCCCATTTAGCATGTGGCTGTACATGGAAGCCACTGTACGAGAAACATGTTCAATCTCTAAGTCCCTGGGTGGTTTTCATCTGGTGCACAACAAAAAGAGATTGCCATATAAACATGGTTCCTCTTGTTGCCACCTTGTCCAAAACTTGAGTATCCTTGCCCACCCAGGTGGTTCATTGAGTACTTGTTTTATTATATAAAACATATATCTTTTCAACACTTCATATATTCATAACATGTATCCCATCCCAATATATATAGCAGGGTTAAGCATACTACAACTACAATGTTTCCACTAAGGAATATATAAGGGTATCCTATTAGGATTTAGCATAGCATAAAATATAGTAAACCTTTCCATGCATGTTACAAAATCCACTAAGTGTAATGAAAATAGTAGGAATTGGATGATAGTGTCACTTGCCTTTTTAGTAGGAAAAGTTGGTTCACTTCTTGATCTTGCTAATCTCACACTCTTCTAACTTCACTACAAGTCAATCAAGCAAACACAATATCAACTAGCATTCCAACCAATAATCAATCAAGCAAAACATCACACATAAAATAATAGAAACAAAGTCATGCATGGAAGCATGCAAAAGATAGTTTTATTTGCAAGGGTGGTTTCTACTAGGCTCTAAACTTTGTAAGGTTCAAGGTGGTCATTTTTCCAAAGTGGCAAAGTCATTTGAAAAAGGGTTTTATCTATAGATCATTTTTAAATCAAATGATCATTTCATGTGGTGGGAAATGCTTTTAGCAAAGTTACAATTTTATATTGTTCACCAAATAAGTTGTTAATTCACAACACTTGGTGTTTGGGGTCAGTAGGTTTGAATCTACACATTTTGCCAAAGGTTTTTCTCAAAAATCATTTCCATAGCAAAAACAATATTTTTATTTGACTAGAAATGAGCTAATTTAATCATTCAATCCTAATCTTCACCAAATACATTTTAAATTCATAAGTTGGTTCCTAGGGTCAGTAGGTTCACCACAAACCAATTTGCAAATATTTCATCCTTAAAATCATTTTTGTACAATTTTTATAACCTAAACAATCATACAAATGTTTCTGCAAAAACAAACATTTTACCAGAATCTTTTTGCTAAACAAATTGAGTGGTTGGCTAGGGCTTGTCTTTCTGATTCCATTGATATAAAATTTGCAAATTTTGGACGTGTGGATCAAAAGTTATGGATTTTTCAAATTTGCAAACAAATCTGATTCTAATTCTGTTTTAAACAGATCCAATGCCACGCGGTGTGTTCTTATTGGGCGGTACCGCTTCGTGCGTATCGGCCTCTGCGGGGCGTTGGATTTAAATAGATCGCGCGGCTCAGATCAAACGTACCCCTTCGTTTTAATGAATCTATCCTAGCCAACGGATTGAGATCCAACGGATCACAACAGCCAGACTATAACTGGGCGGCGCTAGCGGCGGCGGACGGCGATGCGTGCTCAGCCAGTGAGCTTGCCGGCGAATTAGGTCGCGCGGTAGAGGGAGAGGATGCTCATCGTGCTCGCCGAAGTGCAGCGAAGCTCAAGGCGTGATCAGTTCGTCGAGGGGCGCACAGAAACGGGGTGGATTGCTCGCCGGAGCTTGCAGCAGCGTCGGGTGCTTCTGGTTGTCGTCGGAGGCGAGGTTTGAGGGCGCGCTAAGGCAAACAGACCATGAGGTTAGCTGCGTATGGTACTGGGGATCACAGGAGCATCATTGGGAGGTGCTGGGGCAGTCTGTACTCACCGGGGGAACTCGCCGGAGTCAAGGCAGGAGGCGGCGATGCTCTGATGTTGAGGTTGCCGAGGCTACGGTGCTCGCGCGGTTGTGGGGTTGGTGCTGGGAGATGCGCAAGAAGAGGGGTAGCAGGCTCGTGTGCTCTGGGAGGCGAGGGGTGGTTGGACGGCGCCGGAATCGGCTGAAGAAGCTCGTCGGAGCAGTGGTGCTCGAGCTCGAAATTGGGGCAGCCTGGAGGCAGAGGGGAGGCGGTGTCTGGGGGAAACGGACGAGGGGAGGCAGGCGCTTTTACCTTGTGTGATGGCTGGGCGAATTAACGCGGCAGTTAACGGGGATTGAAGGAGCTATCAACAGGCAGAAACGGCAGCGAGGTGGGGAGTGGTCACCGCGGGTCAAGACGATGAACAGGAGGGGTGGGGTCGGTTGGTCAGCGAGAGAGAGGAGAGGGGATTTGGGTCCACCGGTCGGCGTCTCTGTGGGTCTGTAAGCAGGTGCGAAACGTTTTTCTTCGGGAGAGAGAGGAGCCGGGCTGCTGGGCTTAGTGGGCCAGGTTGGGTCGGGCCGTCCTTGCTCTATTTTTTCCTGTTCTAAATCTTTTTCTTTTTCCATTTCTTTTTCTGTTTTTGAAATTCAATCAACCAATTCAAACATTCAAATCAAGCAAATTTCTACCACACTTTGTATTGAGTTTTAGTTCTATTTAACAACACAAAACTAAAGTCCCAAATAAAAATAATAATTTTATTCTTTTTAGGATCTATTTAATAATTAAATAAAATAGACCTTAATTCTTAATTCAAATAGGTTTTGATTTATTTAATAAACTCTCCATTTGAAATCTAAATATTATCAAAACCAAATCAGTAGGTTTTATTTGAAAATATAAAATACTTGGAAAACTTGTTTAAAATAATTTAACAAGTTATGATGTTTAATTAAAATGGTAAAACCTTTATTTTTAATAAAAAATGGATATTAATAAATCCTTATTATTTTATTTAAATAACCCTTTACTCCTTTAATTAAAACAAAATATTTTATTTCAAAAACTTGGCCAAGGTTTAATTTGGCTCTATAAAAAAATAGTCCTTATTTATATTTCTAATTTTTTTTTGAAAACCAAATCTTTTCATTAAAAGATCCAAAAATAGTTTTTCTATTTATTTAAAATTTTCTTTATTAATTGTTTATCTTTTAAATCCCTTTAGGATTTGTTTGATCAAATAGGTTTGAAGGTTTCCAATTGGAATCAAAAGTTTCTTCTCACCCTGAAAATCAACAAAGTTTTATTTTATTCATTTATTTTTCACATAACAAGATTTGGAAAATCTTGGGATGTGACAGGCTACCACCCTTAAAATAAATCTCGTCCCGAGATTTGGGAAGGCTAGGGTTACAAGTAGGCTCAAAACAACTAGGGTACTACCACCCTTAAAATAAAGTCTCATAGGGTTACATTGATGGTTCACTTGACTAAAAGTTCAACATAATAACCAGACAAGGAATCCTTATTTGACTCTTCTGAGTTTTCTAAATCCTGACATCCACTTCTTATATCTCTTCAAAGTTTCCATTCATGTCAATGTGGTTCACATGTCCTTTCTAGGTCACATTGGAGTCATTTCCATTGGCTCTTCTAGCATTCTTTTTCTTTTTCTTCTCTGGACAGTCTGATGCATAGTGTCCAAGTTCCTTACAATTATAGCATTGCAACTGGCTAATGTCCTTCTTCCTGAAAGTTTCATGTTGGTTCTGACCAAGGTTATCTCCATTGTCAGTATCATTTCCATTATTCTCACTTCCATTGTTGTTGTGGTGATACTGATGTGGTTCAGAATCTTCATTGCTCTTTTTGTATGAATGCTTCTTCTTTGATGATCCTGAATAGTTCTTGAGTTTATGTTTCCTCTTTCTGTTCTCAACTTGATTCATCTTGTTTTCCAATATTGTGGCTTTGTCACAGAGTGGTTGATAAGTTGGGACATAGGCAACAGCTAGCTGCAGGTTCAACTCATCATTAAGTCCTTCAAGAAATTTTTCTTTTCTCTTAGCATCTGTATCAACTTCATCCGGTGCATAGCGTGCCAGATTGTTGAATTCTTCAATATACCCAGCCACACTGAGGTGACGTTGTTTCAGATTGTGAAATTCCTTTTTCTTCAAGTACATTACTCCAGGTGAGATGTGGGTTGTTCTAAATCCATCCTCAAAAATAGCCCAAGTTACATCTTCAAGGGGAGTGGTGATTTGAAAGTTGTCCCACCATGTTGCTGCTGGTCCTTCAAGCAGAAATGCTGCAAACCTTACTTTTTCTTCATCAGTGCAACCAACAGTCACTAAGTCTTTGTTCACTGAACGTAACCAATCATCAGCTTCCATTGGGTCAGTTGTTCCAGAGAATCTTCCAGGCCTAAGTTTCAGAAACTTGGTGAGCATGTCAAGTGCTGGAGGATTATTCTGATTGTTGTTATTGTTGTTGTTGTTTTGATTCTGTATGAATGTGGTCATCTGCTGCATCAACTGTGTCTGAGCTGCCATCATCTGTTGCATCTCAGGGGTGATGTTGTTGTTGTTTTGGTTGGGGTTGGCACGACGGGGAGGCATCTGTTGGTTTGATAGGGATAAGTATTGGTGAATAGGTTTTTAAGAAGTTTTAACACACAACTCAAAAACAACCAAGTTCAATCAAACAATCAAACCATCAAACAATCAACAAGCAACTATCCACTTAACACCTTACGAGCTTAACTCATGAGTTGAAGGAAACAACAAGTTTTCTTGAAAATAATAACTTAGTATAATCATACCTCATAGGACAATATGATCCATACTCTAACTTGATATCAATGTCTTTGGTAGGCAATCTAATGTCTCTTGGTTTTCACTAGTAGTCCTTAGTGATATCCAAGGTTGAGTCCTTGGTGAAAATGTTGAATATGTTGAAGTCATTAGAGTTGAATATGTTGAAGTCATTAGAGTTGAAGATGTTCTTAGCTCATGGTAAAGTCTTTGGCCATGGGGTAGGCTTTGTCCATCAAGTTTGAAAATAGAAGAGGTGTAGAATCAAAACCAAAATGGTTTGAGGAAGGAGTTTACAAGATTGTTTGTAAATAAGTTTTTGGAACAAAAACAACTCCTATCTTTCTAAGGGGTTTGTCCAATCCTAGGGTTACAATACTAAAGGCAACATAGTGCTCTGATACCATCTGTAAGGTTCCCAACCTTTAATAAGGTAGAGATCCCTGTGTTTACAATGCTAGTCCCTGGATCAATAGCTAGCATCCACAGTTAAGATGTAATATCAAGAAACAAAGGTCATAATACAACTTTATAACCAGGAATAAAATAATTCATTACATCTTACATAGCTCATTTGGCTATCACATTACATTGCAGCAGAATATCTATAAGCATGGGATCCTTCATCTTCAAAGTGCCACAGGCAGTCATGTTGGTTGTAGTCCTGTAATCCTAATCAATAAACTTCACTAACATCAAACAAACCTGCAACATAACAAGTTGCAGCCACAAGGGTCAATACATTTGAATTGTATTGGCAAGTTTCACTACTATGTAGAATATAAGTGGATCCTATCAATACATGCATATTTGGCTAAGTGGGGTTTAGGCTCATTTGCAGAAAGCAATATAGTTTTATCCTATCTTTTCAAAATGGTTTTGATCTTTTGTCAAATCTTTCTGAACTCCTTGGAATCCACCAAGTGTTTCAAAATCCCTTGTTGTCACCCTCATGTTTTAACTTTGAGAAATTGGAATGTCGAGATCTTCTGTAGCTTCAGGCCTTAGTTGCTCAGTATTGTCCATAACCGGGGACACGGCTAAGTACTTAGAATTTGATCTTCTGCAGAAGTTGTACACTTTACCCACATGACACAATCTCATCTTGATGCCACCAGTGGCCGCTGGATAAGTACTCACCAAGATGGAGTACTGGCAGATTGAGAATGTGACAAAGTCTTTCCATGGGAGTCCTCCCAACACACAATTCTAGCTTGTCATTCAGGCACCAATGTAGGGTTTCAAGTTCCCTAGCACAAATCTAATTAACCTGAAGATGCCAATGCATGGGTCTTCCACTATGTAGTTGACTAAGCCAGAGCCCATTTAGCATGTGGCTGTACACGGAAGCCACTGTACGAGAAACATGTTCAATCTCTAAGTCCCTGGGTGGTTTTCATCTGGTGCACAACAAAAAGAGATTGCCATATAAACATGGTTCCTATTGTTGCCACCTTGTCCAAAACTTGAGTATCCTTGCCCACCCAGGTGGTTCATTGAGTACTTGTTTTATTATATAAAACATATATCTTTTCAACACTTCATATATTCATAACATGTATCCCATCCCAATATATATAGCAGGGCTAAGCATACTACAACTACAATGTTTCCACTAAGGAATATATAAGGGCATCCTATTAGGATTTAGCATAGCATAAAATATAGTAAACCTTTCCATGCATGTTACAAAATCCACTAAGTGTAATGAAAATAGTAGGACTTGGATGATAGTGTCACTTGCCTTTTTGGTAGGAAAAGTTGGTTCACTTCTTGATCTTGCTAATCTCACACTCTTCTAACTTCACTACAAGTCAATCAAGCAAACACAATATCAACTAGCATTCCAACCAATAATCAATCAAGCAAAACATCACACATAAAATAATAGAAACAAAGTCATGCATGCAAGCATGCAAAAGATAGTTTTATTTGCAAGGGTGGTTTCTACTAGGCTCTAAACTTTGTAAGGTTCAAGGTGGTCATTTTTCCAAAGTGGCAAAGTCATTTGAAAAAGGGTTTTATCTATAGATCATTTTTAAATCAAATCATCATTTCATGTGGTGGGAAATGCTTTTAGCAAAGTTACAATTTTATATTGTTCACCAAATAAGTTGTTAATTCACAACACTTGGTGTTTGGGGTCAGTAGGTTTGAATCTAAACATTTTGCTAAAGGTTTTTCTCAAAAATCATTTCCATCACAAAACCAATATTTTTATTTGACTAGAAATGAGCTAATTTAATTATTCAATCCTAATATTCACCAAATACATTTTTAAATTCATAAGTTGGTTCCTAGGGTCAGTAGGTTCACCACAAACCAATTTGCAAAGATTTCATCCTTAAAATCATTTTTGAACAATTTTTATAACCTAAACAATCATACAAATGTTTCTACAAAAACAAACATTTTACCAGAAGCTTTTTGCTAAACAAATTGCATGGTTGGCTAGGTCTTGTCTTGCTGATTCCATTGATATAAAATTTGCAAATTTTGGACGTGTGGATCAAAAGTTATGGATTTTTCAAATTTGCAAACAAATCTGATTCTAATTCTGTTTTAAACAGATCCAATGCCACGCGGCGTGTTCTTATTGGGCGGTACCGCTTCGTGCAGATCGGCCTCTGCGGGGCGTTGGATTTAAATAGATCGCGTGGCTCAGATCAAACGTACCCCTTTGTTTTAATGAATCTATCCTAGCCAACGGATTGAGATCCAACGGATCACAACAGCCAGACTATAACTGGGCGGCGCTAGCGGCGGCGGACAGCGGTGCGTGCTCGGCCAGTGAGCTTGCCGGCGAATTAGGTCGCGCGGGAGAGGGAGAGGATGCTCACCATGCTCGCGTGATCAGTTCGTCGAGGGGCGCACAGAAACGGGGTGGATTGCTCGTCGGAGCTTGCAGCGGCGTCGGGTGCTTCTAGTTGTCGTCGGAGGCGAGGTTTAAGGGCGCGCTAAGGCAAATAGACCATGCAGTTAGCTGCGTATGGTACTGGGGATCACAGGAGCATCATTGGGAGGTGCTGGGGCAGTCTGTACTCACCGGGGGAACTCGCCGGAGTCGAGGCAGGAGGCGGCGATGCTCTGATGTTGAGGTTGCCGAGCCTACGGTGCTCGCGCGGGTGTGGGGTTGGTGCTGGGAGATGCGCAAGAAGAGGGGTAGCAGGCTCGTGTGCTCTGGGAGGCGAGGGGCAGTTGGACGGCGCCGGAATCGGCTGAAGAAGCTCGTCAGAGCAGTGGTGCTCGAGCTCGAAATTGGGGCAGCCTGGAGGCAGAGGGGAGGCGGTGTCTGGGGGAAAACGGACGAGGGGAGGCAGGCGCTTTTACCTTGCGTGATGGCTGGGCAAATTAAGGCGGTAGTTAACGGGGATTGAAGGAGCTATCAACGGGCAGAAATGGCAGCGAGGTGGGGAGTGGTCACCGCGGGTGAAGACGATGAACAGGAGGGGTGGGGTCGGTTGGTCAGCGAGAGAGAGGAGAGGGGAGTCGGGTCCACCGGTCGGCATCTCTGTGGGTCTATAAGCAGGTGCCAAACGTTTTTCTTCGGGAGAGAGAGGAGCTGGGCTGTTGGGCTTAGTGGGCCAGGTTGGGTTGGGCCGTCCTTGCTCTATTTTTTCCTGTTCTGAATCTTTTTCTTTTTCCATTTCTTTTTCTGTTTTTGAAATTCAATCAACCAATTCAAACATTCAAATCAATCAAATTTCTACCACACTTTTGTATTGAGTTTTAGTTCTGTTTAACAACACAAAACTAAAGTCCCAAATAAAAATAATAATTTTATTCTTTTTAGGATCTATTTAATAATTAAATAAAATAGACCTTAATTATTAATTCAAATAGGTTTTGATTTATTTAATAAACTCTCCATATGAAATCTAAATATTATCAAAACCAAATTAGTAGTTTTTATTTGAAAATATTAAATACTTGGAAAACTTGTTTAAAATAATTTAACAAGTTTTGATGTTTAATTAAAATGGTAAAACCTTTATTTTTAATAAAAAATGGATATTAATAAATCCTTATTATTTTATTTAAATAACCCTTTACTCCTTTAATTAAAACAAAATATTTTATTTCAAAAACTTGGCCAAGGTTTAATTTGGCTCTATAAAAAAATAGTCCTTATTTATATTTCTATTTTTTTTGAAAACCAAATTTTTTCATTAAAAGAACCAAAAATAGTTTTTCTATTTATTTAAAATTTTCTTTATTAATTGTTTATCTTTTTAAATCCCTTTAGGATTTGTTTGATCAAATAGGTTTGAAGGTTTCCAATTGGAATCAAAAGTTTCTTCTCACCCTGAAAATCAACAAAGTTCTATTTTATTCATTTATTTTTCACATAACAATATTTGGAAAATCTTGGGATGTGACACCTAATACTGCTTTCACCACTAGGCATGGTTTGTATGAGTACACCGTGATGCCATTTGGTTTGACAAATGCACCAGCCTATTTCAAGAATATGATGAACAAAGTGTTCATGGAGTTTCTTGACAAGTTTGTTGTCGTATTCATCGACGACATTCTGATCTATTCCAAGAGCAAAGAAGAGCATGAGGAGCATTTGTGTTTGATACTTGAGAAGCTCAGAGAACACAAGTTGTATGCCAAATTCAGTAAGTGTGAATTCTGGGTAAATGAAGTCGGATTTCTCGGGCATATTGTGTCGGGAGATGGTAAAGCTATCGATCTCACAAAGGTGTCAGTTGTCACTGAATGGGAATCTCCGAAGTCAGTGAAAGAAGTCCATAGTTTCCTTGGCTTGGCAGGATACTACAGGAGATTCATTAAGAATTTCTCAAAGGTAGCTAAGCCGATGACGGAGTTACTTAAGAAAGACAAGAAGTTTGACTGGACTGAAGGATGTGAACTCAGTTTCCAAGAACTGAAGAAGCGACTAGTGTCATCACTGGTCTTATGTCTGCCAGATTTGGAGAAGTATTTCCAAGTCTATTGTGATGCATCTCACCAAGGACTAGGTGGAGTCTTGATGCAAGAAGGGAAAGTTGTGGCTTATGCCTCGAGACAACTCAAAACTCATGAAGTGAATTATCCTACTCATGACTTATAGTTAGCCTCTGTTGTCCATGCACTTAAATCATGGAGACATTATCATTTGGGAAAATGTTGTGAAGTATTCACAGATCACAAAAGTTTGAAGTATATCTTCACTCAGAAAGAAATCAACATAAGACAAAGAAGATGGCTTGAGCTCATCAAGGACTATGACTTGAGTTTGCAATACCATCCCGGTAAAGCAAATTTTGTAGCGGACGCTCTAAGCCGTAATGTTTATGTTAATGACCTTACTAAGGGAGAATTGCCAGATGATCTGTCTGTCCAATTCAAAGATCTCAGGTTGGAGATAATGCCTGAGGGACATCTCATGTCATTAGATGTTCAACCCACCTTGTTGGACAAGATCAAGGAAGCCCAAAAGATAGACAAGGAAATTGAAGAAATCAAAGGTAAGATTAATAAAGGGAAAGCTAAAGGATTCCATGAAGACGAATAGGGTACTCTATGGTATGGAAAATGTATCTGCATTCCGCAAGATCCGGAGCTTCGGAAACTGATTCTGCAAGAAGCACACAACTCACCATATTCCATTCATCCGGGTAACACCAAAATGTACATGGATGTGAAGGAAAGATTTTTGTGGAATAATCTCAAGAAGGACATCGCAGAACATATTGCCTTGTGTGATGTGTGTAGTTGAGTGAAAGCGGAACACCATAAGCCGGCAGGGTTACTACAACCACTACCTATTCCTGATTGGAAGTGGGACAAGATTGGTATGGATTTCATCACTGGACTGTTAAGGACTAGATCGGGATATGATTCTATTTGGGTTTTTGTAGATCGCTTAACTAAGGTGGCTCATTTCATACCCGTGAAGACAACCTATACAAGTGCTAAGTTAGCCAAGATCTATATGAATAGGATTGTATGTCTGCATGGAGTACCCAAGAGTATTGTGTCGGATAGAGGAACTCAGTTCACTTCGCATTTTTGGCGACAATTGCATGAGCCATTGGAAACGAGATTGGAGCCTTACGCAGAATTCTCTTACAATAAAAGCTATCAAGCTAGCATTTGAGATGGCACCATTTGAGTTTCTCTATGGAAGGAAGTGTACTACGCCATTGTTGTGGAATGGTGTAGGAGAAAGAAATTTATTCGGACCAAAACTGATTAAGGAAGCTAAAGAGAAAGTCAGAGTAGAAAGGGACAGATTGAAGATAGCACGGTCCTGACAGAAAAGCTACGCGGATTCAAAGCATAGCGAGGTCACCTATGAGGTGGGTGATAGAGCCTATCTTAGGGTCTCACCACTCCGTGGTGTGAAGAGATTTGGAATCAAAGGAAAGTTGGCTCCAAGATATATTGTACCATTCCAAATATTAAGTCGCAAAGGAGAAGTGGCTTATGAGATTGAATTGCCTGAATCACTTTCTGCGGTTCACAGTGTGTTTCATGTAAGTCAGTTGAAGAAATGCCATCCGGAGATGGAAGAAACTTCTTTGAAGGATACTATACCTTTTGAAGAGGTTCAGTTGGAGAGTGATCTCACCTATGAGGAGAAGCCCATCAAGATTCTTGAGACTGCAGAAAGAGTTACTCGTACTAAGATGATCAAGTTTTGCAAAGTCTAGTGGAACCACCATACCGAGGAAAAAGCTACATGGGAACGAGAAGATGAGCTTCGGGAAGACTACCCTCACCTATTTGCTAGCCATTCCGAATCTCGAGCGCGAGATTCATCTTAAGGGGGTTAGGTTTGTAACATCCCAAAATTTCAAAATCATGTCCCATACATACATTCATCATCATGTGTAGCACCCCGGGTAAAAACCACTACTAGAAATTGTTTGTTATTTTATTTTTGCATCATCATGACACCATCATGCATCGTTTGCCTAAAACTATTTTTCTAAAAGCCTATATTTCTTTTCTAAATATTCCTCGTCTTTTATTTCAAATAAAAACCTCAGGCTTGTCCGGATATTTTGTTTTGCCTAAAAACCAATTATAAATGCCTTTATAAAATAAACATATAATCTTTTATCATAAAATATTTTATAAAATAGGGGAGGCAGTCTAACCGGTCAGGCCCAAAGGCCCAACCGGCCAGACCACCTACTACCCAGTGCACCCCAAGAAAACCCTAACCCTAGACCTCACCCTACCTAGTCCTAATCTCTCCCTCACCCCGCCGCCACCCCCCTTTCCAAAAACACGCACACACCACATCGATCTCGCACCCTGCCCATACCCCGATCCCCACCCCCGACCCCTGGCCCACCTGGCCGCGAGACCCACCCCCAGCCCATGTGCCTCGACCGAACCGCCCGCAAGCCCCGCTCCCTCGCCTCGCTCGCGATCCCCTCCCCTGCTTTTCTTCCTCGTCCCCCCGACCCTGCTCATCGCCGCCAGCTACCGCTCGCCTCGCCTCGATCCTCTCCTCCGAGCGCCGCCCTCTTCCTCGCCAAGTCCCAGGCTCTGCCGCCCGGTGCCGTGGGTGTCCCTCCCTCCGTCGTGCGCCTCACCCTCGCATCGCTCACGTCCGGCCGCCCCGGAACTCCTCCGTCCCCGCCTCTGGAACTCCCTCACCAAACCGAGCACAGCACCCCGCCGCCGCCGTCCGCCGACCTGCTCCCTTCCCCTCTCTGGCCTCATCTCCATCTCGTCGGCCACGCCCTCTACCATGTCGCTCCACCACCTGCAGGACCTCGATGAGTTGTGCCCTTCCGCGACCCCCGAGCTCCCTGGCCCCATCGAGCCAGCGAGCCTCTCCCTCGCTGTCGTCTGTCACGCCCAAGGCCTGGCCCGCCCTTCTTCCACCCAACCCCGAGTCGTCCGCCTGCGAGCAGCGCCAGCCTCGCCTCTCCGCTATGGTCCCGCCTCCGCTGTAGCCGTGTGCTTCCCTGGATGCACCCAAGGAGGTTGTTTGGGCTGCTCAATTGTGTGTCAGGCACATGTTTGGACCGATGTCGTTTGTTTGTTGCTGTCACCTGGAGTGCCCGATGCCTGTGTTGTGGCAAGGACAAAGGACCTAAGGGCTTCGATAAGATCTTCTCCGGTACCGAGGACGTGAGAAGTTCGAAACGCCAAGATCGACCATCTATTCTTGTTGAGTCGACAAGTTTTCTCCAAGATCAAGCCCCGAAGACCGATCCTGTCGACCCCCGAAACCCCGACCAACCCTCGCAGCCCCAAGATCTTCGGAACCAAGATGTGTGACCCCTTCTCGAGCCCTAATTTGTAAATTTCCATATAATATATCTTGTGCATATAAATTGTCATGCTTGCACACATATCATGTGGGTTTGGGGGCATTATGCCGATTAACCTTATAATTAAATATGGAGACCATATGCGGGCTTTTCTAGTCTAATATTGGTGCCATTTAAAATTGTGTAGCGAACCGGTGATATATTTTGCCATGTTAAGACAACATTTAAATTGCGGGGTATCTAAACAACAGGAACCATCTAAATAATTGCCGGGGTCCCTGGTTCCGCTTAATATTGCCTAATCGCATCTTTGTCATGCCATACATCATACATGCATCATGCCCGATCTTCTGTCGTAGTATTAAATAGTGCATCCGGTGTTTCTTCTAGTGTTTTGCTTCTTCACGGATTAGGCCAATGAGTTGATGCGAGTGTCGACCTGATCTTCGGATGAACCTTCGGCAATGTTTTCAGGCGAGAATTCTCCCCCTTTCTACCTATCTTACTTTTATAGTCTTTATTTCCTTCTGTTGATCTATTGCTATCTGTGTTGTGATGCTATAGATTCCGAACCCCGTTATACTTCCCTGCAACCCTTATATTGCCATGGACACATCCTATTACCTGTTGTTTGGTAGATAGTCGGCCTTGCGAGTCGTAGTTGCTTGCGCAGGTGATGTGTCGCGCCGTCCATCTACCACAGTTATTGGAGTAATGACGCATATTTAATGTTAGAGATGATCATGTCTTTAATTACCGTTTGATAACTAAAATTGAAGTAGATAAATAATGCAGAGGCATAGGTGGGCAATAGATGTTACTTGGTTTTAACCATCCACTTGTGTCCCGTAGGACCCCGAGTACTTGATACCTATTCTTTGAATATTCGCACTATCCGCATGTGGGACCATGAATCCCCCTAACCCTAGCTTGAGTCATATTTAATTCCTGGGGGCCACAAAGTAGTTTGGGGCTTTATTACTATCCTGTACTTATGCCATGCTTTTCTGCTTTGTTTACGATTGCGCGTGGAGCGCCTGTACTGTTTACGAACAAATGTGGAATGTTTTCGCGGTATCGACAAGCCCAATCACACTTTCGGGTTCCCAGTCGTTTATAGCCATTGGCACAAACCTTTGGGTCCGTCTCGGAGCCGGCCAACTTCGTCGCGGGTAGCTTGGTGGGGTGGCCCCCTGAAATCAAATATGAATCTTGCGAATGTTCTGTCGTGATGCCTCGCTGGGTTTTCATTTGGTTTTTCTCGAGGTTGATTGTGCGTGTGTTGCTATTTGTGCCCCCTGCAGGGTAAAACTTTCTGAAAGCCGTGTCCGCGGTTATGGACGACTTGGAGCACAGTATCTCGGTCATAGACAAATATAACTAAAGTAGTGCTATAAATTGACTTTATAATGACTAGTAATCAGCTTCACTATAATGGAATGGCTAAATAAAAGTGCCAACAATTGTTGGTTTGGGTTGTCGCCTGTTACCATTGTATTTGACTAGTAAGTATTGCAACTACAACGGAATGGCTAAGTAAAAGTACCAACAACTGCTGGGTTTTGGGATGCCTCATGCTATATGTATCTGACTAGTAAGTACTACAACTGCAATGGAATGGTTAACTAAGACTGCCCACTGCTTATTATATCAGGATGACTCATGCTATCTATATCTGACTAGTAATTGCCGCAACTATAACGAAATGAATAAAACTGCCAAATGTGTGAGTTCCTCGGTTGAGTTCCTTGTTTTGTCTCGAGGGGTAAATACCAGGATGGGTATGCTTGGTGATAGTTTCAGGTTGGACCCGAATAGGTATTTCTTATCCCTATCTGATAGTCGCTAGTTGTATTGAGTCTCTATAGGTTGTATAGTGCATGCTTTGCTGCCGCTTCAGTCCACCATACCTTTGTAGGCGAGGACCACCGAATTCTAGTCTCGCCGTGTACTAGCATCAGTACTGAACGCTCTCTTTTTCCTTTGCCCTTTGTCGGCACCCCTTTTGTTTAAGCAGGTTTTGAGATTGACGTCATTAGCAGGGTTACCCTTCCGGCTTGTCCTGGGCAGGGTTATGGACGCCATTGGTTATTCTTTAGGGCTCTTAGCCCCATTTGCATCTTGTTCGTAGTCGGACGCTGTATCATTTTCAAGGTGATTTGGATCTTTGTACTGTATATCTGTATTCTTGACTCATGGAGTCATTGTTGTATATATCTGTTCTGTGGGTTCCATCGTGGACTATTGTGTAATGATATTACTTCGTTTTCCACCCGCACGAAAGTTCCTGGTGGGCACCTTTGAATCGTTTCTATGCGGGTTGGCGGGAATCGCTAAAACTTGCATAGGTCCGATTCCGAGGGTGTTACAGAGTGGTATCAGAGCTCAGCAGTTACGATACCCCACTGGTCCAGTCTGTAGGATAACCTCGCTAACGGATGTTGTAGAGTGTCAAAGCTATTTTGGAAAATTGGTTGGATAGATCTCATTAGGTCTGTTTTTACTCCTTACCCCTCTGCTATTCTCCTCTTACCTTTGCGTGTTTTGAATCTACCCCTTATCTTTTCTTCGAGTCCAGGAATTCTCGTGGTTGGGATTCCGTGGTACCTTCAGGGGTTCGCTTCCTCTTGTAACGGTGCTTCAACATTTTGTCTTCATGCCATCTGAGGAATCTCCCTCTGTGTACCTTCAGTGGACCAAAAATTCACTAAAATTTTTCTTTGTATCTTCCAGTGTTTTTCAATGAGACGACCTCATATCCATCAGATTCGATAAAGACTCTACATCACTTCTTTGCTTCCGAACCTCGTTTGTTGAGATCTTCAGTCTAAATTCTGAGGGTTGGTTGCATAGTTCGTCTGTTCGTGTACAGAGTAATGCTTTGAGTGCGGGATGGAGTCGCGACCATACCACTACTCTTATCATTCGCTTTTGTATATTGAATGGTGGATCGATGAAATTCTTACTCCTTCCATGGAAGTTAGAGGTGGCCTTACCTTTAACTTCATCCGTTGATTATCCGGAGTGTTCTCTCGACGAACATGATCAATGACCTCTTGTTGGTGGTGTCGCTGATTTCAAGATGGAGAAAGAACCCTTGTTGGTGGTGTCACCGATTTCAAGATAGAGCAAGAATCTTGTTAGTGGTGTCGTGAGGATCTACATGATGCGAGGAGATCCAAACCGTCGGCCTTCTTCCCCTTACCAGGAGGTGGATCTCGAGGGCGAGATCCATTGTTAGTGGTGTAGAATTGTAGCACCCCAGGTAAAAACCACTACTAGAAAATGTTTGTTATTTTATTTTTGCATCATCATGACACCATCATGCATCGTTTGCCTAAAACTATTTTACTAAAATCCTATATTTCTTTTCTAAATATTACCCGTCTTTTATTTCAAATCAAAAACTCAGGCTTGTCCGAATATTTTGTTTTGCCTAAAAACCAATTATAAATGCCTTTATAAAATAAACATATAATCTTTTATCATAAAATATTTTATAAAATAGGGGAGGCAGTCTAACCGGTCAGGCCCAAAGGCCCAACCGGCCAGACCACCTACTACCCAGTGCACCCCAAGAAAACCCTAACCCTAGACCTCACCCTACCTAGTCCTAATCTCTCCATCACCCCGCAACCACCCCCCTTTCCAAAACACACGCACACACCACATCGATCTCGCACCCTGCCCATACCCCGAGCCCCACCCTCGACCCCTGGCCCACCTGGCCGCGAGACCCACCCCCAGTCCTAGTGCCTCGACCGAACCACCAGCAAGCCCCGCTCCCTCGCCTCACTCGCGATCCCCTCCCCTGCTTTTCTTCCTCGTCCCCCCGACCCTACTCATCGCCGCCAGCAACCGCTCGCCTCGCCTCAATCCTCTCCTCCGAGCGCCGCCCTCTTCCTCGCCAAGTCCCAGGCTCTGCCGCCCGGTGCCGTGGGTGTCCCTCCCTCCGTCGCGCGCCTCACCCTCGCATCGCTCACGTCCGGCCGCCCCGGAACTCCTCCGTCCCCGCCTCTGGGACTCCCTCACCAAACCGACCAGAGCACCCCGCCGCCGTCGTTCGCCGACCTGCGCCGTTCCCCTCTCTGGCCTCATCTCCATCTCGTCGGTCGTGCCCTCTACCGTATCGCTCCACCACCTGCAAGACCTCGACGAGCCGAGCCCTTCCGCGACCCCCGAGCTCCCTGGCCCCATCGAGCCGGCGAGCCTCTCCCTCTCTGTCGTCTGTCGCTCCCAAGGCCTGGCCCGCCCTTCTTCCACCCAACCCCGCGTCGTCCGCCTGCGAGCAGCGCCGGCCTCGCTCTCCGCTACGGTCCCGCCTCCCCCTATAGCTGTGTGCTTCCCTGGATGCACCCAAGGAGGTTGTTTGGGCTGCTCAATTGTGTCTCAGACACATGTTTGGACCGATGTAATTTGTTTGTTGTTGTCAACTGGAGCGCCCGATGCCTATGTTGTGGCAAGGACAAAGGACCTAAGGGCCTCAACAAGATCTTCTCCGGTACCGAGGACGCGAGAAGTTCGAAACGCCAAGATCGACCATCTCTTCTTGTTGAGTCGATAAGTTTTCTCCAAGATCAAGCCCCGAAGACCGATCCTGTCGACCCCCGAAACCCCGACCAACCCTCGCAGCCCCAAGATCTTCGGAACCAAGATGTGTGACCCCTTCTCGAGCCCTAATTTGTAAATTTCCATATAATATATCTTGTGCATGTAAATTGTCATGATTGCACACATATCATGTGGGTTTGGGGGCATTATGCCGATTCACTTTATAATTAAATATGGAGACCATATGCGGGCTTTTCTAGTCTAATATTAGTGCCATTTAAAATTGTGTAGTAAACCGGTGATATATTTTGCCATGCTAAGACAACATTTAAATTGTGGGATATCTAAACAACAGGAACCATCTAAATAATTGTCGGGACCCCGGTTCCGCTTAATATTGCCTAATCGCATCTTTGTCATGCCATACATCATACATGCATCATGCCCGATCTTCTGCCGTAGTATTAAATAGTGCATCCGGTGTTTCTTCTAGTGTTTTGCTTCTTCACGGATTAGGCCAATGATTTTATGCGAGTGTCGACCCGATCTTCGGATGAACCTTCAGCAATGTTTTCAGGCGAGCATTCTCCCTCTTTCTACCTATCTTACTTTTATAGTATTTATTTCCTCCTGTTGATCTATTGCTATCTGTGTTGTGATGCTATAGATTCTGAACCCCATTATACTTCCCTGCAACCCTTATATTGCCATGGACACATCCTATTACCTGTTGTTTGGTAGATAGTCGTCCTTGCGAGTCGTAGTTGCTTGCGCAGGTGATGTGTCGCGTCGTCGATCTTCCACAGTTATTGGAGTAATGACGCATATTTAATGTTGGAGATGATCATGGCTTTAATTACGGTTTCATAACTAAAATTGAAGTAGGTAAATAATTCAGAGGCACGGGTAGGCAATAGATGTTATTTGGTTTTTAACCGTCCACTTGTGTCCCGTAGGACCCCGAGTACTTGATACCTGTTCTTTGAATATTCGCACTATCCGCATGTGGGACCATGAATCCCCCTAACCCTAGCTTGAGTCATATTTAATTCCTGGGGGCCACAAAGTAGTTTGGGGCTTTATTACTATCCTGTACTTATGCCATGCTTTTCTGCTTTATTTACGATTGCGCGTGGAGCGCCTGTAATGTTTAGGAACAAATGTGGAATGTTTTCGCGGTATCGACAAGCCCAGTCACACTTTTGGGTTCCCAGTCGTTTACAGCCATTGGCACAAACCTCTGGGTCCGTCTCGGAGCCGGCCAACTTCGTCGCGGGTAGCTTGGTGGGGTGGCCCCCTGTAATCAAATATGAATCTTGCGAATGTTCTGTCGTGATGCCTCGTTGGGTTTTCATTTGGTTTTTCTCGAGGTTGATCATGCGTGTGTTGCTATTTGTGCCCCCCTGCAGGGTAAAACTTTCTGAAAGCCGTGTCCGCGGTTATGGACGACTTGGAGCACAGTATCTCGATCATAGAAAACTATAACTAAAGTAGTTCTATAAATTGACTTTATAATGACTAGTAATCATCTTCACTATAATGGAATGGCTAAAAAAAGTGCCAACAATTGCTGGTTTGGGTTGTCGCCTGTTGTAACATCCCTAAAATCATGTTTTCAAAGATTGCATATCATTCATGCATGCATATCATTTAGGGATCAAATATCAAACCCATTTCAAGAAAACAAAGCACTAAGTGCTATTATTTTATGTGAGCATGCATTAATCTAATGCCACTCTCAAATGAGAGTATAATTGTTTTAAACCAAGATTTGTTTGCTCTCATGTTGTTTTGATTGAATGATAAAGTTTAGATAAAAATTTACAAAAAAAATATGGTTTTAAAACCATTTTCAAAACTTATTCAAATCAAGTGTTATGGCACTGTTTATTTTGATTATTCAAAGGACCCAGCAAGTACAGAGAGACCACATGGTTTTATGCCCAAAAGTATGAAGGTTACACTTCACAAAAATCCAGAAAAAATTTGAATTCAATTGCTTTTGAATTTGTTTGAATTTGATTCCTGAAAATCAACTTAGAAAAAGAAAAAGAGATAGAAAACCTAACTAGGCCTGGCGCCAGCATTCTAGCCCAGTAAGCAAAACAGCCCACCCGGGTTCCCCTTTATTCTCTGTTTCTCACCGCGCCCGCGTGCACCCACCCCCTGACAACCAGACCCCACCATGCCCCGTCAGCGTCGTCCCCAATCAACGCGCGGCCGAGGCGCTCCACCGTTACCTCGCCGCGGTCACTGCCCGCGTTATTACCATTGATACAGCACGTAATCGCCGCCCCCTCCTGGCTATTTAACCCCCTCTGCACCACGAGCATTTCCCCTCACCTAGCGCCACCACTCCACCACCAGGCTGCGTGTATTCGAACTCACTCCGCCGCTGCACAGACGCACTCCGGCAGGCGATTCCGGTAAGCTCTGACCGCCCCTTTACTTCTGGCTCAAATGAGCGTGACTGCCACATCCTTGTGCATCTGCTAACGTCCCTAGTTTGCCTGCTCGTGACCCAGGTAGCCGTCTTCGTTCACGCCCGCAACCACCAGAGCCGCCGCTCAACTCCGACGAGCAATAGCGGTAAGAAACGAGCGCCCCTTGTCTTCTCCTTGAAACCATCTTTCTCACTGTGACCTTGCGCACCCCCTAATGCCACTGACTCATGCTAGGGTGACGCAGAACCTCGGCAACATCGTCGTCTGCAACCACCCGACGCTGCGCACGACTCCGACGAGCTCCAGCGACCACCTCTGGGCGCCCCTTCGCCAACCAAGCCCACCTTGAGCATCAGCAACGTACGGCGAACTCGATAAGCCACTTCACCCTCTCCCACACGACCTAAATCATTGGCACCGTCTTTGATAGAGCCGCCGCCGCCACTCGCCGCCGCTAGCGCCGCCCGTCTGTGGTCGTTTGATCCATGACCGTAGGATCTAGATCTAGCGATTAGGAATAGATCTGTAGCAAAGCGGTACGAACAGATCTGAGCCGTGCATGTTAAGTTAAATCCAACAGCCCGCGAGTGTGATCCGGTGCGAATCGGTATAAACTAATCAGAAAACGCCGCGTGTCTGTGAGTTTGATTTAAAATCTGAATTTAGATCTATTAGATGTTTAAACTTGGAAAATTCATAACTTTTGATTCCCACGTCCAAATTTGACAAATTTTATATCACTGGAATCAGGAGAGAAAAACCTTTCCATTTATGCAATGTGTTTAATGTTTTGCCTCCGTTAAAATGATTATTTTTGCAGAAACATTTGTAGGCATAATTTGGGTATAGTAATTATTTGAAAAATGTTTTAATGTTCAAATAAAATTTATTTGGCAAGTTTTGAACTTGTTTAAGATTCAGCACTGTGCACTTGTCTTGTTTGGTGTAGAAAATCATCACATGGCATTTTGCATGCATCCATATATTTTTGTTTGTATATATTTTGTATGTGATTTTTGTGCTATTATTTTATGTGTAGATTTTGGTGCAAATAGTGATTGTGATTGTGAGGATTGTTGCTACTCTCCAAACTACCAAGGCAAGCGGTGCTTCATGATTTTATTCCTATGTTTTTCAACTATGCACTGGAAATATTTTTCTAGACTTGCATGAATATTTTGGTCTATATGCTATGCTTGGGAAATCCTAGTAGTTGTAGAATTGCTAGAAATTTCTAAGTTAAGATACTTATCAATGCCATGCTTAGCCTAGATAGTAGCAACCAAGGGTGGTTATATATTCATGCTATGATAAAATATTTCTAAGTCTTTGGACTTGTGTTTTTGCTTAATAAAACAACTAAGTGAATGAAACACCTGGGTGGAATGGAAAGAATGGTTTGTGTTGAGTGGTTACACAAGGCCCATGTCTATGGTTTAACTTGTGTATCTCACTTGTGGAAAGCCACCCAGGAACAAAGGGATTTGAGATGCCATATGTTAAGAAGCTTCTAGTGCAACCACATGGCATTATGGGCTCTGCCTGGATCATATAGGTTGCAATAACTTAGCCCTTTGGAAAGTTGGTGGTAGTGGGATGATAGGTTGGAGCGCGTCTATTTGGTCTAAGGGAAGGCTTCTGAAAGGTCCTGTCTTGGTGAAAATCAAGTCTTGTGGGGAAAGTGCACAACCTCTACAGATGGAAGAATCTAAGTACTTAGCCATGTCCCTGGTATTGGACAACTTGAGCATCAAGACATGGAAGCAATCAAGAATCTCCTCATCCCAATTTCTAAGTAAAAACTTGTGGTTGAACAAGGGTGAAGGTTCACCAATTTCTATTGGTGGTTCCTTGGGAAAGTTTTGTCAAAGGAAAACTTAGTGTTTTCAACTGATAGGTAAAACCTATTTTGAGCAAAGCAAGCCTAAGCTACACTTAGCCAAAATGCATATAGTATCTAGACTACTAATATTCTACTAAGGTATCACTTGCCAATACTATTCCAATGTATTTACCCACTATGGCTGTAACTTGTGATGTTGCAGGTTATTCTGGTGATGATTAGGGGTTATAAGTCTACACTCAACATGCTTGCCTGTGGCACATGAAGATGAAGACTTATTTATCTTACTATATATTTGAACTCTTGTACTAGGCATGTGGCCATGGAGTTTGTAAAAGACTATGTTTGTCTCTGGAATGATATGTGATAATGACCTTTGTTTCTGTGTACTTCATCTTAAACTGTGGATGCTAGCATTGATCCAGGGACTAGCATTGCAATCACAGGGATCCTTACCTTTAAAAGGGGAGGGATCTTACATATTTAGACTATAAATAATTGGTTTTGTGTTTAGTACTGTTTGACTTGTCTTGGTTAGTTTAGAAAAATCATCACATGGCATTTGCATGCATTCATAATATTTTTGCTTGAATGTTGGAATGTGATTTTGGTTCCACTATTTTATGTGTAGATTTTGGTGCTAGTGGTGATTGTGATTGTGAAGATTGTTGCTACTCCCCCAACTACCAAGGAAAGTGGTGCTTCATACATTTGGTCCTATTATTTTGACTATGCATTAGTGATATTTTAAGTAGGACTTGCATGGAATTTTCTATGTGTTAACTATGGCTTGGGAAATCCTAGCAGATGATGCCTTAGTAGAATTTTTGCTACTAGTATGCTTAGCCTAGCTAGTAGAAAACAAGGGTGGATTATTCATGCTATGAAATATTTCTAAGTCTTTTGACTTATGTTTTTGTTTAATAAAAATACTAAGTGAATGAATCACCTGGGTGGAATGGTATGAATGGGTTATGTTGAGTGGTTACACAAGGACCATATTCATGGCTACCTTGTGTATCACACTTGTGGAAAGACACCCGGGAACAAAGAGATTTGAGATACTTAGTGTTCAGAAGCTTCTAGTGCAGCCACAAGGCATATGGGCTTTGCCTTGATCATATAGGTTGCAATAACTTAGTCAAATGGACAGATGGTGGTAGGGTGATAGGATGGAACACGTCCATTTGGTCTAAGGGAAGGCTTCTGAAAGATCTCGTCTTGATGCATGTCGAGTCTTGCGGGAAAGTGCACCACCTCTCGAGAAGGAAAAATCTAAGTACTTAGCCGTGTCCCTGGCAATGGACAATTTGAGCATCAAGACATTGAAGCTATCAAGGATCTCCTTATCCCAATTTCTAAGTTCAAAACTTGTGGTTGAACAAGGGTAAAGGTTCACCAATGTATATTGGTGGTTCCTTGGGTGTTTTTCATCAAACTAAAACTTAGTGTTTTCAACTGATAAGGAAAACCTATTTTGAGCAAAGCAAGCCTAAGCTACACTTAGCCAAATTCATATAGAAGTTAGAAACTGCTATTCTACTATGGTATCACTTGCTAATACTATTCGAATCTATTGACCCACTATGGTTGTAACTTATGATGTTGCAGGTTACTCTGATGCGGATTAGGGTTATGATTCTACACTCAACATGCTTGCCTGTGGCACATGAAGATGAAGACTTTACTTTATTTTACTTATGTTATGAACTCTTGTACTAGCCTTTGGCTATGGAGTTGTAAAAGACTATGTTTATCTCTGAATGACGATGTAATAAAGACCTTTGTATCTGTGTACTTGATCTTAAACTTTGTATGCTAGCATTTGATCCAGGGACTAGCATTGCAATCACAGGGACCTTTACCTTTATAAAGGTGGGGTCTTACAACTTCTTTTGGAGAAGTCACACCCTGTTCTTCATTGCCTAGAACACTCTAGTTTTCACTCTTATTGTTCTATGAGTGTTCTCTTTTGCTAGCACTGCGTTTAGCTTTAGTTTTCTTCTTATTTTTTCTTATAACTTTTTAGTTCTTCTTTGTAGTTAGTTGAGACAAACTCTCTGGTCTTTATTGATTATTATCTTTGTGAGTTGTTTCAAATAAGTTGATTGGTGTTGGAAAAGAGTAGAAAGTTCCATGCTTATGGTGGTACAAAAAGAAGCTTGTTTTAACTGTGGCTTAGACTTTATCATGTCATGTTAGATGTTGCTTTGACCATATGCTTAGTGATTATTGTTTTAGCATGACTTGTTTCAAACAATTGATATTTCTTAATGTGCCATGAAGGAATCATGCGTTGTTTTAGCATACAAAAGCATAATATTGTGGTATTCTCATTTGATGCTTTATTTGGGTTAACTTGGCACATGCTTACACCATGTTATGACTATGAACCAATAACCTTAGCCTCTATGATAATTTTGTTTTTGACTTGTGATATCACTTTATTCTTTGATTAATAATGGTTTGTCGCTCTGAATGATTATGGCCATTATTGCTCTCTTAGTTGGTCGCTCCCAGTCTTTTGCTAGCCTCCACCTGTACTGAGTATGATCTCTACTCGTGCATCCAACTCCCAAGAAACCAAGTTATTCCAAAGAGTCCACTATAAATTCCTATGCATGGTGTGTTGCACCATTCCAAGTATCTTCCAAATTAAATTTTTATTATGTGAAAATTAGTGATTAAAGCTCTCACGAACTTGAAGGCACATTTTATTTCTTGCACTTAATAAACCTGAACCATTGTGACTATCTTATGATGCTTATATGCTTGCAAATTGTAAGCTGGGAGTTAGCAAAACCATGCTTTCATGGGGCACGCTTTCAACATTGCACTTATTTATTCAGTTGATAGCATGTTCTTTTGTTTATGGATGTCGTCGGTGTGAAATGAGATGGGAACTTGCAGGTTCATGGTGTTTGTATATGTGTTAGAGAAATGCCTGGGCGGCCAACCTAAGCCATGCCTAATCATGGTGGAAACTTGCAGCAAAACCATAGTGGCATTCTATGAAGCATCCTCAATAAAAACTGTGCGAATAGAAAAAAAAGGGATTACTGAGATGCTCACTGTCTGTTGCCTTGTCATTTTGATATGGGATAGCTCCTATGTCATGGGGCAAGGGGTACCCTGTTGGCGGTTCTCTATGATACACATATACTTACAATGACAAGAACTTGCCTAGGTCCAATGTTGAGTAGCATGAGGCCTCGGTACTCGTATTAAAGGGGCATGAGATTTTCAAATTGTGACTTTTCAAGCATATAACTCATATTTGCTCTCAATTTAACCTTAATCACTTCAAGATCCTTATGATAGGGGTAATGAGATCTCCAAGCTAATGAGTACCATAATTTTTGGAAGCTTTATAAAACCATTTAATACCTGCTTCCCTCTGTGAAGGGCCTTTCTTTTACTTTTTGTTGAGTCTCCATCTTCTATCTTTATGCACTCCCTAAGAGAGCATAGTTGTCATTCTGAGTTCAATGTGCATTGTCCCAAAACATGTTGATTGATTCATAAGTATGGTATTGCTTGTTCTTAAATTATTTGTATCTAGTCACCCTTATGAACTTTCAAGGTGTCCTATGCACTTATGTTTTGCTATTCCATGAAGGACAAGCTGAATACCACTCTTTCTATGTTTTCTCTATGTGAAACAAACAAATGTCTTTCAAAGCATTATTCATGATCTTTTGTTTGTTTTTCCTTTCATGTTGCAACATAGTTGCTATGTCTTATTATCAGAAATATATATTTCATGCTTATGTTTAGAGTACTTTGATCCCAGCTATCAATGCTTTGCAATACCTTGATCAAGATTGTGTTGGTGCATGTCACCTCAAAAATTATTCTTTTTGTCACTTACCTACTCGAGGACGAGCAGGAGTTAAGCTTGGGGATGCTGATACGTTGAAAATGTATCTATAATTTTTTATGCTCCATGCTTGTTTTGCACCAATTATATTATGTTTTTGTCTACACTTTGTGGCATTTTTATGAATTTCCTGGAAATAACATGTTAACAAGTGCCATAGAGCCAGTTTCCTATTTTCTGTTGTTTTTGGTTTCAGAAAAACTAGTAAAGAAATTGTAAGATCCCTCCTTTGTAAAGGAAAAGGATCCCTGTGATTGCAATGCTAGTCCCTGGATCATTGCTAGCATCCACAGTTTAAGATAAAGTACACAGATACAAAGGTCATTTATTACATCCATTCCAGAGATAAACATAGTCTTTACAACTCAAAGGCCACATGCCTATTACAAGAGTTTGAATAAGTAAATAAATATAAGTCTTCATCTTCATGTGCCACAGGCAAACATGTTGAGTGTAGACTCATGACACCTAATCCTCATCAGAGTAACCTGCAACATCACAAGTTACAGCCACAGTGGGTCAATACTTTGGAATAGTATTGGCAAGTGATACCTTAGTAAAATTTAGGTGGACTATATTACTATATGCAATTTGGCTAAGTGTAGCTTGGCTTGCTTTGCTCAAAATAGGTTTTGCCTATTAGTTGAAATCACTAAGTTTTCTTTGTCAAAAACTTTTCCCAAGGAACCATCAATAGACATTGAGGTCCTTCACCCTTGTTCACCCACAAGTTTTACTTAGAAGTTGGTATGATGAGATTCTTGATAGCTTCCATGTCTTGATGCTCAAGTTGTCCATTGCCATTGGGAGATTCCCATTCAGTCACTGCTGAAACTTTAGCAGGATCAACTGCTACACCATCCTTAGTCATAACATGACCAAGAAAACCCACTTCATCCAACCAGAACTCACACTTGCTGAATTTGGCATAAAGTTTATGCTCTCTTAATTTCTCAAGTATCAAACGCAAATGTCCTTCATGTTCTTCTTTGCTCTTGGAGTAGACTAAGATGCCATCGATGAAAACGACAACAAACTTGTCAAGGAATTCCATGAACACCTTGTTCATCATATTCATGAAGTATGCTGGAGCATTTGTCGAACCAAAAGGCATTACGGTATACTCATACAACCCATACCTTGTAGTGAATGCTGTTTTTGGTATGTCTTGTTCTCTTATCTTGAGTTGAAAATAACCTGACTGGAGATCAATCTTTGAGAACACACAAGCTCCTTCTAGCTGATCAAACAAGTTGTTGATTCTAGGCAAAGGGTATTTGTTCTTGATAGTTACCTCGTTGAGTGAACGGTAATCTATGCATAACCTTTGACTTCTATCTTTCTTTTCCACGAACAAAACTGGGGCTCCCCAAGATGAAGAACTTGGTTGAATAAATCCTTTCTGCAATTGTTCTCCAAGTTGCTTCTTGAGTTCTTTCAGTTCATCAACTGACATTTTATAAGGTCTCTTTGCTATTGGTCCAGACCCTGGTACCAAATCTATAAGAAATTCCACATCTCTATCTGGTGGCATTCCCGGCAATTCTTCCGGAAACACATATGGATACTCACTCACAATTGGCACACTATCCATGCTAACCCCTTAAGAGAATTTAGCTTACTTCCTTTAGATTCAAAGTTGGACTTGAATTTAATCCGCTTTCTTTCCGGGGTTGTGAGTGCAACAGTACGATTAGCACAATCCAGTACTCCTTCATACTTAGCCATCCAATCCATTCCCAATATTACGTCTAGTCCTTGGGAATCTAGGATTATCAGACTCATTGGAAATTTATGTTTTCCAAACTCTATTACTAGATCCCAGCATCCAAGACTTACTATCATATCTCCACCCGGAGAACTAACTTTTATTGGACACCCAATGTTTTCAGTTGGAAACCCATTTCTATCAACAAATGCTTTTGATATGAATGAATGCGATGCTCCAGTATCAAAAAGAACAAATGCTGGAATAGAATTGAGTCTAAACTTACCAGCAACAGCATCAGGCTCCTCATAGACCTCCTCCACACTGATGTGGTTCACCTGTCCTTTCTGGAAAGGATTGGGCTTGATGGGTCCTTCAACTTTCTTTTCAGGGCAGTCATTTGCATAATGCCCCATCTTCTTGCATTTGAAGCATTCAACCTGACTGATGTCTCTCTTAACAGGCTGACTTCCACTTCCACTTCCATTACCACTATGGTGGTTCTTATGTCCACTCTTGTGGTTTTTGTACTTGTCATTATCATGACTACGGTGATGCTTGTTGTCATGACGGTTGTGGTTGTGGTGCTTGTTGAATTTCCCATGCTTGTGGGATCCTGAGCTTCCGCTGTCATCATAGTGAGATCGTTTGTGAGACGATCCCGAGCTGTGCTTGTCGGAGTGCTTTCTCTTTCTACTCTCAACTTGCTTCATTTTGTTCTCCAATATTGCAGCCTTGTCACAGAGCGACTGATAAGTGGGAACATATGCCACAGCCAACTGCAGATTTAGCTCATCATTCAAGCCTTCAAGAAATTTTTCCTTTCTCTTGGCATCAGTGTCAACTTCATCCGGTGCATAACGCGCCAGATTGTTGAACTCTTCAATGTATTCAGCCACGCTGCAGTGGCGCTGCTTCAGATTGTGGAACTCTTTCTTTTTCAGACTCATCACTCCTGATGAGATATGAGCAGTGCGAAAGCCATCCTCAAAGATAGCCCATGTCACTTCATCTATGGGAGTGGTGATCTGGAAGTTGTCCCACCAAGTGGCGGCTGGCCCTTCCAGCAGATGTGCTGCAAATCTGACTTTTTCAGCATCCGTACATCCCACGGTTACCAAGTCCTTGTTTACTAAGCTTAGCCAATCATTGGCCACCATGGGATCAGTCGTCCCTGAGAACTTAGCTGGCCTCAATCTCAAGAACCTGGTGAGCATATCAAAACCCGGTGGGTTGTTGTTGTTGTTATTGTTGTTATTGTTATTGTTGTTGTTGTTTTGGTTCTAGATGAACGTCATCATCATCTGCATTAGCTGAGTTTGAGCAGTCATCATTTGTTGCATTTCTGGAGTGATGTTGTTGTTGTTGTTGGGGTTGGGGTTTGCACGACGGGGAGGCATCTGTGGTTTGTTCAAATAGAGATAAGAATGAGATACCCATAGATGATTTCATGCACATTACATCACATAAGCAAACACAAGAATGCAACACAAAGATAAAAGTTCAACAACAAGATAACAAGTTCACAAAGTAAAACACACAAGTAGCAAGCCATCCACATGTCGGATGGTCCAATAACAAGTTCTCAAATAACAAGTACGATAATAAAAGATAAACGAGTAGTCAAGTCTACTCATCAGCATCAATCTCCTCCTCGACAAAGGTAAGACCTGTGTTCTCCATCGCGGTCTTGTTCTCCTCGATGCTAGTGGTCAAGGTCTCTATCTTGGCCTTGAGAGCCCTCTTCTGGGAACGAAGCCTCTCAATCACCGTCTGCTGCTGCTCTAGCTCGATGTCCTTGGACTGCAGTTCTTCAGTCATGTCCCGGATCTTCTTGTTCCTATCCTAGACACGCTTCTCCTGACTCTTGAACTTCCTGTCCTGGGTCTCGAAATTCGCCTCCATTTCCTTGACTATCTCGTCCTGCTGCGCGAAGAGCTTTTCCTTCTCGCAAAGCTGCACCTGGAGCTCGTCATTGCTAAGCATGACATTGGTCCTGTCCGTGTCCACGTGCCTAATGAGAGACTCTAAGTCCTGGAGGTACAGGCATATCGGCTCTGCTGCGTCCCTCGAATCGTCCTCGAAGTCGATGTGGAAGTGGGTCCCTCTAACCTGTCGGGAGTGTCGCCCTAACAGACGTCCTATCAGATCCTGCATAACTACCTCAATGCCTCTCTCCCTGTCATCGTGCATGAGCTTGAAGACGATGGCCTCCGTAGTAGGCTCTGTCTGGCGTCCGGGCTGGTTCACCTTGAAGCCCCAGAGGTCCTTCCTCTCAAACTTGGTGAGGGGATGCACCATGATGGTGGGAAGAGGGAGATTGAGCAAAGTAGTAAGCTCAACGATACGAGGACCGAAGCGGGTAACCTGGAACTCCTCAACAGTGCTGATGGTAATAGGCATCTATTTATAAGATAGAAAAGTTAGAACAACACAATTCAAGATAAAACATCACATACATATCCTTGGAAAGCAAAACACACAAGTCATGCATACATGAAACCATTACAACATCCAAGGTTCATTCTTATTTTTAAAGCAACATTTTGGAAAATAGGGTGATAGGTGGTGGTCCAACTAACGAAGTACATTTACAATCCTATCTCACTGGATCTGTTGGCTAACACAATGTTTCTAGAAGCAATCAGCCTATCTTGCTCACATGATTCCATCACTAAGTCTATAATGTCTCCTCTTAAGGTTTGGTTGGTAGATTCCAACTCTTGGGTATGTTCCTTATCTTTCCTTAGATCATTTTGGAGGTTGAGCATTCTGCACTTGAATCTATCACCAAGTTCTTTGATGGTCTTCCAAGCTGCATCCCTTGCTGATTCAAAGAATGTAGGGTGCACCACTGAATTGGTGAACATGCAGAATCCTTTTTCCTGATGGTTGTCTTCCTTGTTTTTATAGAAGTGAAGTTGCACCCACCAGTATTCCACTCCTTCATCTATCACCGGAAAACCTTTGTACACAGCTGCACCTTGTATCTCTAATGAAACATGAGGTCCTTGAGAGCCTTGGGGAATTCTGTCTCACACTCCAAAGTCATTGTCATGAGTGGTCCTTTCCTTACGGCTTCGTTGATGGAGTTCATCTACAAATAGAGATGAGAGAGAAGATTAGAAAAGTTTACGAGACGAATAGACAAGTGTAGAAGTAGTTGAAAATTTTTACTTAGTGGTTTCCAATCCTAGGGTCATAATCCTACAGGCATCACAGTGCTCTGATACCATCTGTAAGATCCCTCCTTTGTAAAGGAAAAGGATCCCTATGATTGCAATGCTAGTCCCTGGATCATTGCTAGCATCCACAGTTTAAGATGAAGTACACAGATACAAAGGTCATTTATTACATCCATTCCAGAGATAAACATAGTATTTACAACTCAAAGGCCACAGGCCTATTACAAGAGTTTGAATAAGTAAATAAATATAAGTCTTCATCTTCATGTGCCACAGGCAAACATGTTGAGTGTAGACTCATGACACCTAATCCTCATCAGAGTAACCCGCAACATCACAAGTTACAGCCACAGTGGGTCAATACTTTGGAATAGTATTGGCAAGTGATACCTTAGTAAAATTGAGGTGGACTATATTACTATATGCAATTTGGCTAAGTGTAGCTTGGCTTGCTTTGCTCAAAATAGGTTTTGCCTATTAGTTGAAATCACTAAGTTTTCTTTGTCAAAAACTTTTCCCAAGGAACCATCAATAGACATTGAGGTCCTTCACCCTTGTTCACCCACAAGTTTTACTTAGAAGTTGGTATGATGAGATTCTTGATAGCTTCCATGTCTTGATGCTCAAGTTGTCCATTGCCATGGACTTGGCTAAGTACTTAAATTTTTCCATCTGCAGAGGTTGTGCACTTTCCCCACCAGACTTGGTTTCCCAAGACAGGACCTTTCAGAAGCCTTTCCTTAGACCAAATGGACGCGCTCCAACCTATCATTCCCACTACCACCTGTCCAAATGGCTAAGTTCTAGCAACCTATGTGATCCAGGCAGAGCCCATATTGCCAAGTGGCTGCACTAGAAGCTTCTCAACACTTGGCCTCTAAAATCCCTTTGTTCCTGGGTGGCTTTCCACAAGTGAGATACACAAGGTAAACCATAGCCATGGGCCTTGTGTAACCACTCAACCAAAACCACCAATCAAGTCCCTTTCCACCCAGGTGATTCATTGACTTAGTTGTTTTATTAAGAAAAACATAAGTCCAAAGACTTAGAAATATTTTCATCATAGCATGTATATTTCACCAACCCTTGTTTGCTACTAGCTAGGCTAAGCATGGCATAGATAGTAACTTAACTTAGAAATTTCCTAGCAACTCTACAACTACTTAGGATTTCCCAACATGGCATTTGGCAAAATAGTAACATGCAAGACTTAGCAAAATATTTCTAATGCTTGTATAAAAATATAGGGATAGAAATATTCATGAAGTACCACTTGCCTTGGTAGTTGGAGAGTAGCACTCTTCACAATCACAATCACTAGCACCAAAATCTACACATAGAATATAGCCACAATCACATACAAAACATATACAATCAAAAATATATATGCATGCATGCAAGATGCTAAGGGATGATTTTTAAAACTCAACCAAGCAAGTGGATAGTACTGAATCTTAAACAAGTCAAAAACTTGCTAAACCAAGTTTATTTGACACTAAAACAATTTCCTAAACAATTCATATAATCAATTTAGTCCTAAACAAGTTTCTGCAAATAAAATAATTTTAACAGAAGCTAAACATTAAACACATTGCATAAACATAAAGGGCTTGTTCTCCTGATTCCAACGGTATAAAATTTGTCAAATTCTAACGTGTGGATCAAAAGTTATAGCTAAAACAAATTTGGATATAAATCAGATTTCAAATTCTGTTTTTAAAACCAAACCCTAGCCACGCGGCGCTATCCTATTGGTCGATACCGCTTCGCTCAGGATCACCCTTCCGCGCCGTCAGATCAAGTCAGATCCAATGCGCCAGATTCAAAGAAAATATTTCGCTCAGATCTAATCTAGTCCTTACGATACAGATCTAACGGCTATCGTTGCTCTGACCATAGCCTAGCGGCGCTAGCGGTGGCGACTGGCGGCGGCGCGTCTGTCAGTGGCGGCGCTGGCATTCTAGGTCGTCCGGGGAGGGGAGAGGGTGCTTACCAGAACCGCGGAGAGTTACTGAAGCTCAAGGTGGCGGTGGCTTTGCAAGGGGCGCACGGTATGGGCTGCTGGAGCTTGTCGGAGTCGTGCACGGCGTCAGGTGGTTGCTGTCGAGGTCGTTGCCGAGGTTCCGCGTCGCCCTAGCACGAACCAGATGGTTTAGAAGATGTGCAAGACGGTGGCGAACAACCTCGTATGCGAGAGAGATCAAGGGGCGCGCTATGCTTACCGTAATTGGTTGCCGGAGTTGAGTGGCGGCTCGGTCGGTTGCGGGCACGAACGGGGACGGCGTCCTGGTTCACAAGCAGGCAAGCAAAGGGCATCAGAAGATGCACGAGATCATGCTGGACACACTCGTTTGAATCAGAGGCTCAGGGGCGGTCGGAACTCACCGGAATTTGCTGCCGGAGGTCGTCGGAGCTGCGGCGGTGTTTGGCGAGTTGCGAGCAGCCTGGTGGCGTGGAGAGGAAATTGGGTGAGGGGAAATGGCCGTGAGAGGGAGGGGCTTAAGTAGGCAGGAGCTCGACAAGAAATGCCCAGTGATTCAATGCCAATTACGTCGCGGAATCAAAGCAGCAACAGCCAGCGGCGGTGTTCGTGCGCGGAATCTGGGGGAAGACGACCACGACGTGGACAGGGCCCGCTCGTCAGCGAAATCAACAGAGAGGGAGTGGGGTCCGAGTGTCAGCGACTCGCTGGGTGCGTCTGCACGTACGAGAGAGAGAGGGGACCCGGGTGGGCTAGCTGGGCTGGTTCGCTGTTGGGCCAGAATAGCAGCGCCGGCCCTTTTCCTTTTCTTTAATCCTTTTCTTTTTCTAATTTGATTTTCTGGAATGATTTTCAAATGAATTCAAACTCTATTTGAATTCAAATCTTTTCAGGATTTTTGCAGTGTGCAACAGTCACAAATCTAGGCATAAAACCATGTGGTCACCTTGAGTGGGCTTGGTCATTTTTGGAAAGACAAAATAACAGTGACATTGCACTTGGTTTGCAAATGTTTGAAAATGGTTTTGAAACCATTTTTATTTTGTAAAATTTTGTTCTAACTCCACACTCAATCCTATCAACAAGGGAAACAAACAAACTTGGTTTTGAAACACTCAAGCTCTCAAATGGGGATGGTCATTTGATTTAAGTTTGCTCACATAAAATGATAGCACTATGTGCTTCTATTTTCTTGAAATTGGTTTGAAATTGATCTCAAAACTATATGCATGCATGAATGATATGCAATCTTTGAAATTATGAATTTAGGGATGTTACAGAAATATTCTCGGAATTGGACGAAACAAAAGCCAACTTTCCTATTTTTCAGAGATGGAGTCTGGAGGAGAGGGGGAGACGCACCCCAGGGCGGCCACACCTAGGACAGGCGCAGCCAGGGAGCGCGCCGCCCTAGGGTGTAGGCCCCTGGCGCTCCACTGACCTCGCCTCTCCACCTATATAATCCCCCCGAAATGAAAACACTAAGAACCTGATCATCACTTATTGTAATGCTACATGATGTGTTTGCTGGGATCCGATGAATATTGAGTATTATGTCAGATTGATTATTTTTCTATCATGTCTATGTTATTTGTGATCTTGCATGCTCTCCATTGCTAGTAGTTACTCTGGCCAAGTATTTGCTTGTGACTCCAAGAGGGAGTATTTATGCTCGATAGTAGGTTCATGCCTCTAGTAATCTGGGAGAGTGACAGAAACTTCTAAGATCGTAGATGTGTTGTTGCTACTAGGTAGAAAACAACAATCCTTTTTACAAGTGCAATTGTATTGTTTATATTACACACTTTGCTTAACGCAATTATCTGTTGCTTGCAACTTAATACCCGAGGGTTGTTCGGATGATTTCCTGGAGGCAGATTATTAGTCATAGATGCAGTTTGATAACGGTCTATGTATCATGTTGTAATGCTCAAGTGAATCGCATAGTGATTATCATGTCATGTACATGCATTGTTATGCATTCTCTATTTGTCAATTTCCTAGATATAATTTGTTCACCCAGCATGTTATTTATCTTATGGAGAAACACCTCTAGTGAACTGTGGACCCTGGTCCATTCCTTCCCACTGATATTCCATCTACTGTTTACTGTTTACTTTCTGCAATTGCTACAAGCAATTACTTTCTTCCACACTATATGTTTAATCCTTTGTTTTCAGCAAAACCAATGAGCTTGACAACCTCACTGATAAGTTGGGGCAAAGTATTTTGGTTGTGTTGTGTGCAGGTTCCACATTGCTAGCAACACCTTCAGAAGTGGTTTCTTTCTCCTACTGGTTCGATAACCTTGGTTCCATAACTGAGGGAAAACTTGTTTTTGTGCTCGTCATACCTTGCTCTTGGGGTTCCCAACAGGATCCACATCAACTGAGCCATCAGAGAGACATACACCCGCAAAGCCACTTGTGCAATGCAAGTTGCACATTGAGCATGGAGCAAGTCTCATGTGCAATGACATGTAAGGTGAGCATGGGCCGCTTCATCCCACCATCCCACAAGATGCAAACTACATGAAAATAAAGCGACAACAAGAGCATCAATTCCCACAAAACCATTGTGTTCTAACCGTGCAATAGATCTACGCATAGATTCGGCTCTGATACCACTGTAGGGTTCGTAGCATAGAAACAAAAAAATTATCGCAACACGGAAAAACCAAGATCCAATCTATGGCAAAGCCAAGATCTAATCTATGAGATCAGTGCAACAAGATAGAAGAGAACTAACCCTCGTAGATCCAAATCCATAATGAGATCTAATCTCGTGGTTCATGTAGTCAATCACTTGCCGATCTCAAGATCGTGACGATGATCCTTCCGGCGCCATGTTCCGGCAGCGCTTCCGCACTCGGTCACACGTACGGAGTCGATGAAGACCATACTCTCCCATTCTAGCGGTCAGCAGAGGTAGTAGATCCGCTCGGAATCCCAGCAGCACGATGGCGTGGTGGTGGTGGAGGAGAGATTTCTGCAGGACTTCGCCTAAGCCGGAGCAGAAGGAAAGGAGGAGGAGGGTGGCATCTAGGGTTGGAGGAAGAAGGGCAAAGGGGAGGCACCCACCCCTCCCCTATTTATATATAGGGGTGCGGCCTAGGGTTCCCCCTTGGCCCACTTCCCCTTGGGCCAGCACAAGAGGGAGAAGGGGGGAGACTTGCCCCCCAAGTCTTCCCCTTTCCTTTATAGGGTTTTTCCCTAAACCCTTTAGGGCTGGTCGGTTTGGCCTCTAAGGCTTGGTGCAGCTGGCCCATGGTCCCCCGCATCATTCTCTTATCCCATCTTGCCCCTCCCGGGGTGGAGGGCTCACTGGTGGCCCCTCTAGAACATTCTAGAAGCTCTGGTCAAAATACCAAAAAATCGGAACCTTAGAAGATAACTTCTTTTATATGAATCTTACTCTCCGGACCATTTCAGATATCCTCGTGATGTCTTGGATCCAATCCGAGACTCCTAACAACATTCGGTCTCCAACTCATATTCCATATCTACTTAAACAACATCGAACCTTAAGTGTGTCACCCTACGGTTCGCGAACTATGTAGACATGATCGAGACACCTCTCGATCAATTACCAATAGTGGGACCTGGAGATCCATAATGTCTCCCACATATTCAATGATGACTTCGTGATCGAATTAACCATTAACATATGATACTGATTCCCTTTGTCGTGCGATACTTCACTTATCTAAGATTCGATTATCGGTATCTCCATACCTAGTTCAACCTCGTTATCGATAAGTACTCTTTACTCGTACCATGATATGACATACCTTGTAACCTAGTCACATGCTTGCAAGCCAATTGGATGACATTCCACCGAGAGGGCCTAGAGTATATCTATCTATCATTTCGATGGAAAAATCCCACTCTTGATCCATGCGCTTCAATGCATACTTTCAAAATACCTAATGCCACCTTTATAACCACTCAGTTATGTAAGTGGCATTTGATGTCATCAAAGTACTCATCCATTGATGGTAATTAACATGATCTCATGGTCGAAGGATTAGGTTACTATGTATTTGAAAGCTTGTGGCAAAACAAACTTAATTACTTGATCTTATGCTATGCTTACTATTGGTGTGTGTCCATCACATCATTCTCCTAATGATATGACCTTGTTATTAATAGCATTCAATGTCCATGATCAGGAAACCATGATCATCTATTAATCAACAAGCTAGTTTAACAAGAGGCTTTCTAGGGACTCTTTTATGTTTACAAAACACAAAAGTATTAATGTTTCCTATTAATAAAATTATATCATGGGATGTAAACATTTATCATAAACACAAATATATAATAATAACCACTTTATTATTGCCTATTGGGCATATCTCCAACAATACGCACACTGCAAGGCTGTGATATTATCATCGTTGGCACGATGCTCTAGATGGTGGAACACTGCATGGATTGGGAGGCTGGATGCATGTAACCTGCGGAGGGATCATTAGTTCGATCCTCGCATCAAGTGGAACTTCTCCTCGCGGCTAGGAGGGATACGCCAATCTGCCAGGATTGACATGGCCGTCATTAACGAACTCCACCGAGATATCTTCTGCTGCAATCTTTTGTGAGTTCATCTAGATTTATCTTCCATCTCTTCATAGATCTATCTTGGGCGTGTTCTGTAGGCTGATTTTTTGTTTTCCCTATGTGAATCCAAAAAACGTCTACTCTGCTGCCACCCACCTAGATTCCATTGCCCGCTCCTCTCCTTTCTCCAGGTCAATCCATCCTCCTCAACCATTATCCTCGTATATCCTCTCCACCGAGAAAGAGCACGACCACGTAGAGTTCTAGGAGCCCCCTGATCTGGTGATGGGGCTACTATGTGTGTGCTGAGAGGGATGACATTGGATCCATAGTTATTATCTAGGATACCCTCTTGCCGGTAGAAGCCCAGGATCTCCGGTTGTCATGCTCACTCGCGCGCCATCTCCCCACGTGAAACCATTGCTTGGTGATGTGTTGCCATCCCGAACACGGGGGAGAGGGTTGAGCGAGACGAGCTCGGCGTGGTGGTATTGGCGAGGCCAACACTAGGGCTCTCGGTCTATGGCCTTCTCATGAACCTAATTGACGATGATGGTCATGCCCATGGATCACCTCAGGATAACGTTTTTGCAAAAACGACGTTTAGCTAGCAGAAGTGATAGATCATGTTTGTGCAGTAACAAGGGAACAAAGAGAGTGTAGAATTATGATAATAGCATACTTAATTCAATAAAAAAGGGGTACAAGTGTTTATATAGAACATGGGAGACGGGTCCGGTGGTACCGGCCGGTGCCCTAATATAATCTAACATCCCCCCCACACTATCAACGGTGCTAACATCCCCCCACAGTATCAACGGTGGGTTCAACAACGTTGATATTGAAACGAATATCGGTGAATGGCGTTGTTGCAAGTCCTTTGGTGAAGATGTCGGCAAACTATGATGTTGTAGGAACATGAAGAACTCGTACTTGGCCCAAATCAACTTTCTCCCGAACAAAATGAATGTCGATCTCAATGTGCTTGGTACGCCGATGTTGTACTAGATTGCCTGACATATAAATTATAGAAATATTATCGCATTAGACCACTGTAGCCTATAGAATAGGACGATGGAGCTCCTCAAGTAATTGGCGCAACCAAACTGTTTCAGCAACTGCCTGAGCAATAGCCCGGTACTCTGCCTCAGCAGACGAACGAGAGACCGTTAGCTGGCGCTTCGAAGACCAAGAAATTAAATTGTTCCCAAGGTAAACATAGTATCCTGAAGTGGATCGACGAGTGTCTGGACAACAAGCCCAGTCGGCATCTGAATATGCTGTCAAAGTTGCAGGTGGTGATGAATTTATGTGGAGACCGTGATCAATAGTGCCTTTGACATACCGGAGAATATGTTTGACATGATTGTATTGCGGAACACGTGGATCATGCATGAAGAGACATGCTTGTTGAACGGTATATGAAATTTTAGGTCGGGTAAGTGTGAGATATTATAGTGCCCCGGTGATGCTACGATAGAGAGTTGGATCAGACAAGATTTCACCATTAGAGGAGAGTTTAGAATTTGTATCTACGGGAGTGCGAGAGGGTTGACAATCTAACATACCGGCTTTGTTAAGAAGTTCTATGGAGTACTGACGTTGAGATAGGAATATACCTTGGTCATCACGTGTGACAGCAATGCCCAATAAGTGATGGAGAGACCCGAGATCAGTCATAGAAAACTCATTTTGAAGGAAAGAGATAATGTGTTGAAGGAAAGCTGAAGAGGAGGTTGTAAGAACTATGTCATCTACATAGAGAAGTAGGTAGGAAACTTGATTGTCTGAATGATACACAAAGAGAGAGTAATCAAATTTAGAAGGAGAGAAACCTACGGTTTGAATGAAATTAGAGAAACGTTGGAACCATGCTCATGGAGCCTGTTTGAGACCATAGAGATATTTTTGGAGAAGACCCACATGATTAGGAGAGGTAGAATCTTCAAAGCCTAAGGGTTGTTGACAGTATATAGTTTCATTAAGTGATCCATGAAGAAAAGTATTTTTAATATCTAGTTGGTAAATTGGCCATTGAGAGGAGACAACAATACTAAGGATTGTGCGAATAGTGCTAGGTTTAACTACAGGTGAGAAGGTTTCATCATAGTATACGCCATGTTGTTGAGAGAAGCCTTGACAGACCCAACGAGCTTTGTACCTAGAGAGACTACCATCAGACTGAATTTTTTGGCGAAAGACCCATTTACCACAAACTATGTTAGCATTAGGAGGACGGGGAATGAGCTGCCAGGTGTTGTTAGATAGTAGAGCTTGAAATTCATCACGCATTGCAGCAACCCAATTGGGATCTAGAAGAGCAGACTTATATGTTGTAGGTAGAGGAGAAAGATTAGTAGTGACACTAAAGTTGAGACGTTTAGAAGGTAGACGGAAACCTAATTTGGCACAGGTATGCATAACATGGTCATTGGTAGGTGCAGGGACAGGGACAACATGGGATGGTGGAGCTAACAGTGATGGAGAAGGGGAGGCGTCCAGCGCAGCGGATGAAGTGGACGCGGGGGTGGTCTGCCGTGAGTCTGCCACGGCAGAAAAAGTGGGCGATTGTGCTGCCATGGCAGAATGTGGCATTTCCATGGCAGGAGAGAGAGGGCCTACCGTGGCAGGAAAACTAGGCATATCGGCTGTCATGGCAGGTTGCTCTGTCGGGCCAGCGGGGGAAGTAGCTGATGCAGCGGGGTGAAGGATAGGTCGATGTGGGCGGGAAGTGGCTGATGCAGCAGGGTGAAGGATAAGTTGCCGCCGGCCCGTTGCCGTCGCCCTAGCCACCTCCGGCACCACCTCCTCCTCTCCGGCCTTCTAAACCTAGATCGCCGGAAAACCCTAGATCCACCATAACTCGCATCGGCTTAGGTGAAGCCCTATGGGATCGTCCCTCTACTTCTGACACCACGCCGCCATGCTGCCGGAATCACGAGGGGAGGACTACAACCTCTGCTGCCTGCTGGAACAAGGGAGAGGAAGGTCTTCATCGAGTACCGAATGTGTGACCGACTGCGGAAGCGCTGCCGGAACGCAGCGCCGGAAGGATCATCTATGCGATTTTGAGATCGGCAAGTGTACGACTACATTACCCACGAGAATCTGCTCTCGTTAACCTCTTTGGAATCTTCGAGGGTGAGTACTCTAATCGACTTGTTGCTTTAATCTAGTAGATAGATCTTGGCTTGTTTGTATGCATGCGGTAGAAATTTTTTGTTTTCCATGCTACGAACCCCTACAATGGTATCAAAGCCGTGTCCATATGTAGATATGTTGCACGAGTAGAACACGATGATCATTGTGGGTGTTGATGCTTTTTGTTGTTGATTGCTTCTTGTGTACTTTGCATCTTGCGGGATGGTGGGATGAAGCGGCCTGGGCTAACCTTACATGACATCATTCATGAGACTTGCTACATGCTTGACATGCAACTTGTATTGCATAAGTGCTTTGCGGGTGCATGTTTCTCCCAACACAGTGAAGATTCAATTTACAACGGGTAATTGACAATACTAGTATCAACGTTGTGATTCTTGTTCGTAAGTTAGAACGACACTTATTGAAAGCCCCAAACCACGTAAAACATGCAAATAAAATTAGAGGCGTCTAACTTTGTTTTGCAGGGGTGTGTTGTGATGTGATATGGCCATGATTGTGATTATATATGATGTATGCAATGTTCCTTATTGTAAGTCAGCAACCCACAGGAGCCATATGGTTGTCTTTTAATTCTGTTAAGACCTGCGTGTCTATTATTCAAAGTAGTTGTAATAGTTGATGCTGGTGGACGACAACCATGAAGCGGTACCATTGACCTTGACGCCATGCCGGTGATGATGGAGATCATGTTCGTGCTTGAAGATGGAGATCGGAAGCACAAGAAGAAAGGCCATATCATATCACATATTATGAATTGCATGTGATGCTAATCCTTTTATGCATCTTGTATTTCTTATTTCACGATGGTAGCATTATAAGATGATCCTTCTAGCACAAAATTTCACGTTATAAAGTGTTCATCCTTAGTTAGCACTATTGCTAAAGCTCGTTGTTTCGAAGCACCACGTGATGATCGGGTGTGTTAGATTCTGCGAGTGTATACAACGGGAGCAAGCCAGATTTTCTCATGTGGAAGCTAAGGTTTGATCTTGACGAGCCTAGCATGTACAGACATGGTCTCAGAACATGGATCACCGAAAGGTAAAGCATGAGTCATATAGTAGATATGATGAACATGTTGATTGTTCGCCATTAAAGCTACATCAACTCTCGTGATGATCGGTTTTGATGTGGTGGATTTGGTTAATGTGATCACTAAAACAATGTGAGGGATATTGTTTTGAGTGGGAGTTCACCTAGATTAATTTAACTATTAATTAGAACTCAATTTGTCATAAACTTAGTCTAAACTATTGCTAATATGTTATAGATCAATGGCGGCCCCTACCATCAATTTCAATGCGTTCCTAGAGAAAGAAAAGTTGAAAAACAATGGAAGCAACTTCGCGGATTGGTTCCTCAATTTGAGGATTGTCCTCAATGCTGGTAATTTGACCTATGTGTTGGATGCATCGCTGGGTGACCCACCTGCAGCTGATGCTACCGATGAGGTAAAGAATGTTTTCCTCGCTCGGAAGAATCAGTACTCCACAGTTCAGTGTGCTATCTTGTATGGTTTAGAATTGGAGCTTCAGAAAAGGTTTGAGAACCATGACCCACATTATATTGTCTGTGAACTCAAAATGATATAGGCTCACGCGGCAGTTGAGAGTTATGAGGCTTCTGAAAAGTTCTTTAACTGCAAGATGGAAGAGGGCATCTCTGTCAGTGAGCACGTGCTTAAGATGTCTGGGCACGCAAGAAAGCTTCAAAGCTTGGGTATAGTGATTCCTAATGCTTTGGGGATTCACCGTGTCCTCCAATCACTACCACCAAGTTACAAGAACTTTGTGATGAACTACAATATGCAAAACATGGACAATTCGTTTCCCGAACTCTTCTCCATGTTAAAGTCTGCAGAAGTGGAGATCAAGAAAGAGCACCAAGTGTTGTTGGTAAATAAGACCACCAAATTCAAGAATCAAGGCAAGTCTAACAAAAAGGGAAACTTCAAGAAGGGCGGTATGAAAGTCACCGCGCCGGCGAAGAAGACCAAGGCTGGGCCTAAGGTTGATACTTAGTGCTTTTACTGCAAGGGAGAAGGTCACTGGAAGCGAAATTGCCCTAAGTACTTGACGGATTTGAAGAATGGCAACATCAAGAAGAAAGGTATATCCGATATACATGTTATTGATGTGTATCTCACTAGTACTCGTAGTAGAGCCTGGGTATTTGATACTGGTTCGGTTGCTCATATTTGTAACTCGAAACAGGTGTTGCAGAATAGACGGAAACTAGCGAAGAACGAGGTGACGATGCGTGTTGGAAATGGATCAAAGGTTGATGTGATCGCGGTCAGCACGCTACCTCTTCATCTACCATCGGGATTAGTTTTATACTTGAATAATTGTTATTTGGTGCCTGCGTTGAGCATGAGCATTATATCCGGATCATGTTTATTGCGAGATGGTTACTTGTTTAAATTCGAGAATAATGGTTGTTCGATTTATATGAGTAATATGTTTTATGCACATGCACCTTTGATAGATGGTCTATTATTATTGAATCTCGATTGTAGAAATACACACATTAATAACATTGAAGCTAAACGTTTGAAATTGAGCGATAACTCGACCTATATATGGCACTATCGTCTTGGTCACATTGGAGTGAAGCGTATGAAGAAAATCCATTCTGATGGACTTCTTGAATCACTTGATTTCGAATCACTTGAAAGATGCGAAGCATGTCTGCTGGGTAAAATGACTAAGACTCCATTTTCTAGTATGATGGAGCGAGCTACGGACTTATTGGAAATCATACATATCGATGTGTGTGGCCCAATGAGTGTAGCATCGCGCGGTGGTTATCGTTATGTTCTTACCTTCACGGATGACTTGAGTAGATATGGGTATATCTATTTCATGAAACATAAGTCCGAAACTTTCAAGCAGTTTAAGGAATTTCAAAGTGAGGTAGAGAATCAACGTAACAAGAAGATTAAATTTCTATGATCTGATCGTGGAGGTGAATATCTAAGTTACGAGTTTGGCGAGCATTTGAAGAAATGCGGAATACTTTCACAATTGACACCGTCGGGAACACCACAACGTAATTGTGTGTCCGAGCATCGTAATCGAACTCTCTTAGATATGGTTCATTTTATGATGTCACTTACATATTTACCGCTATCGTTTTGGGGTTATGCATTAGAAACAGTCGCATTCACTTTAAATAGGGCACCATCTAAATCCGTTGAAATGACACTGTATGAATTATGGTTTGGGAAGAAACCTAAATTGCCGTTCCTTAAAGTTTGGGGTTGCGAAGCTTATGTAAAGAAGTTACAGCCAGACAAGCTTGAACCCAAAGCGGAAAAATGCGTCTTCATAGGATACCCGAAGGAAACTATTGGGTATACCTTCTATCATAGACCCGAGGGCAAAATCTTCGTTGCTAAAAATGGATCCTTTCTAGAGAAAGAGTTCCTCTCGAAAGAAGTGATTGGAAGGAAAGTAGAACTCGACGAGGTTGTTGAACCTTCTATCGAACTTGAGAGTATCACAGCACCGGAAGTAGTTCCTGGGCGCCTACGCAAATAAGAGAGGAAGCTGATGATGTTGATCATGAAACTTCCATTGAAGTAACTACGGAACCTCGCGGGTCAATGAGAACTCGTACCACTCTTGATTGGTATGATCCCGTTATGAGTGTCATGTTGGTGGACAACACCGATGACCCTGCGACATATGAGGAAGCGATGATGAGCCTAGATTCTAATAAATGGCAAGAAGCCATGAAATCTGAGATTGGATCCATGTACGAAAACCAAGTATGGACTTTGGTGGACTTACCGGATGGTCAGAAGGCTGTCGAGAACAAATGGAGTTTCAAGAAGAAAACAGATGCTGATGGTAATGTTACTGTCTATAAAGCTCGACTTGTCACAAAAGGGTTTCGACAAATTCAAGGAGTTGACTACGATGAGACTTTCTCACCGGTAGAGAAGCTAAAGTCTGTGAGGATTTTGTTAGCAATCGCTGCATATTATGATTATGAGACACGGCAGATGGATGTCAAAACAGCGTTCCTCAATGGAGACATTGATGAAGAGTTGTATATGGTACAACCCAAAGGTTTTGTCGATCCTAAAGATGCTAACAAGGTATGCAAACTTCAATGGTCCATTTATGGATTGAAGCAAGCATCCCGGAGTTGGAATCAACGTTTTGATAAGGTAATCAAAATTTTTGGTTTTATACAAACTTATGGAGAAGCTTGTATTTACAAGAAAGTGAGTGGTAGCTCTGTAGCATTCTTAATACTATATGTAGATGACATGTTGTTGATCGTTAATGATGTAGCCCTTCTTAATAGTGTCAAGGATTATTTGAATAATAGTTTTTTAATGAAAGATCTTGGCAAAGCAGCTTACATATTAGGCATAAAGATTTATAGAGATAGATCGAGACATCTAATATCATTGTCATGGAGTACATATTTGGACAAAGTTTGAAATAGGATTGGAATGGAAGATAGCAAGAAAGGGTTTTGCCCATGTTGCCCAATACGACCTTGAGTAAAACTCAAAGTCCTGCAATGGCAGAAGATAGAGAAAGGATGAGTAAGACTCCCTATGCCTCAGCCCTAGGATCTCTTATGTATGCCATGCTATGTACTAGACCCGACATTGCATATGCTATTAGTTTGACTAGCAGATATCAAAGTGATCCAGGAGTGGATCATTGGACAGCGGTCAAAAACATCCTTAAGTACTTGAGAAGAACTAAGGATATGGTTCTTTCTTATGGAGGTGATGAACAGCTCGTTGTTAATGGTTACACCGATGCTAGTTGGAACACCGATCCAGATGATTCTAAATCTCAATCTGGATACGTATTTACTTTGAATATTTCAGCAGTTAGCTGGAGGAGTGCAAAGCAAAGCGTTGTGGCGAGATCTTCAACTAAATCGGAATACATAGCTGCTACGGAGGCTTCACAAGAAGCGATATGGATGAAGGAGTTCATTATAGAGCTTGGTGTGGTTCCAAGTGCGCTGGACCCAATGTATATCTATTGTGATAACATGGGTGCCATATCCAATGCGCAAGAACCAAGGTCACACAAGAAGCTGAAGCACATCAAGCTACGTTTGCACGCTATTCAAGAGCATGTCTAAGATGGTGACATAAAGATTTGCAAAGTACACAAAGATCTGAATGTGGCGGATCCGTTGACTTAACCTCTCCCGAGGGCAAAACATGACCAGCACCAAACCACCATGGGTGTTCGGTATATTACCATGTAATCTAGATTAGTTGACTCTAGTGCAAGTGGGAGACTGTTGGAGATATGCCCTATAGGCAATAATAAAAGTGGTTATTATTATATCTTTGTGTTTATAATAAATGTTTACATTCATGCTATAATAGTATTAACCGGCAACATTAATACTTGTGTGATTTGTAAACTAAATTAGAGTCCCTGGTAAAGCCTCTTTATAATACTAGCTTGTTGGTTAATGGATGATCGTGGTTTCTCAATCATGAACATTGAGATGTTATTAACAACAAGATCATATCATTAGGAGAATGGTGTGATGGACATACTCCTATATAAAAGCGTAGCATAAAGATCAAGTCATTTCAATAGTTCGTTTGCTATAAGCTTTCTGATACATAGTAACCTAATTCCTTCGACCATGAGATCATGCTAATCACCATCACCGGAAGGATGCTTTGATGACATCAAACACCACACTGTAACTGGGTGGCTATAAAGGTGGCATTGAGTGTTCGGAAAGTATGTGTTGAGGCACATGGATCAATAGTGAGATTTGTCCATCCATATGACGGATAGATATACTCTGGGCCCTCTCGGTGGAATGTCATCCAATTAGCTTGCAAGCATGTGATTGGCTCACAAGGTATCACATATCACGGGAACGAGAAAAGAGTACTTATCGGTAACGAGGTTTAACTAGGTATGCAGAGATACCGACGATCAAACCTCAAAAAAGTAAACTATCGCGATACAAAGGGAAATTGGTATCGTATGTAAGTGGTTCATTCGATCGTAAAGTAATCGTAGAAATATGTGGGAGCCATATGAATTTCCAGATTCCTCTATTGGTTATTGATCGGAGAAGTGTCTCGGTCATGTCCGCATAATTCACGAACCATAGGGAGACACACTTAAGGATTCGATGTTGTTTAGTAGATATGGAATGTAAGTAGGGAAACCGAATGTTGTTCGGAGTCTCGGATGGGATCCAGGATATCACGAGGAGATCCGGAATGGTCCGTAGAATAAGATACATATAAGGAAAGTCCGATTCCAGAGTTCGGGAATGATTTTGATGTTTTCATCGGAGAGGTTCTAGAAGGTTCACCGTACCGGAAGGGGAATGGTCCATGAATGTGTCATGGGTAAGTGGAATGATTGGATCATGTCCTAGGTCACTTGGTTGGGCATTTGCGAGAGAGAATTAAAGCTCTAAATTGAAAGTCAAAAGGGAGGTTTGAAAAGTCAAACTGGAATAATAGTTTCCTAGTGGAAGAAGGAAAGAGTCCTTCCTTCTATCCAACTTGGGTTTGGATATGGATTCAAACTCCCCTCTCCCAAGGCTGCCCCCCTTCTCATAAATAGAGGGGGAGGGCTGCCCCAAAGACCACAACACCGAGCCTTCCCCACCATGCGCCGCCGCCGCCGTCCCATCGCTGCCGCCGACACCACCTCCTCATCTCCGGCCTTCTAAACCTAGATCACCCGAAAACCCTAGATCCACCATAACTCGCACCGGCTTAGGCGAAGCCCTGCGGGATCTTCCCTCTACTTCCGACACCACGCCATCATGCTGCCGGAATCGCGAGGGGAGGACTACAACCTCCGTTGCCTGCTGGAACAAGGGAGAGGTAGGTCTTCATCGAGTACCTAACGTGTGACCGACTGCGGAAGCGTTGCCAGAACGCAGTGCCGGAAGGATCGTCTATGCGATCTTGAGATCGGCAAGTGTACAACTACATCACCCACGAGAATCTGCTCTCGTTAACCGCTTTGGAATCTTCGAGGGTGAGTACTCTAATCGACTCGTTGCTTCAATCTAGTAGATAGATCTTGGCTTGTTTGTATGCATGCGGTAGAAAAAATATGTTTTCCATGCTACGAACCTCTACAGGAGAATGCCATGTTGAAGGAAAAAGTTTCTATTAGCATTTTTGTTAAATTCTTTACCATTATCACATTGTAGAAATCGAATGGGTAGGAAAAAGTGAGTTGCCACATATTTTTGAAAGTTTATAAATATTATGTTTACATCAGATTATTTCTTAGTGGAAAAGTCCAGATAAAGTGTGTAAAATCATCCAATATGACAAGATAATATTTGAAACCATAAATACTCAAAATTGGGATGTCCACAAATCACAATGTAGTAGTTCAAACAGAAAAGTACAAGAGGAATTGGATGAACTAAAGGGTAGACGAACATGTTTCCCTAGTTGACAGGACTCACAAATTGATGAATTATGACTATCTTTATTACATGGAATGGATAAATCACTAAGCAAAGATGACATCGTTGCATTATTGGGATGGCCTAAGCGTTGATGCCAAAGATCGACGGTGGCGACCATGGAGGATGGAGGTGAGGCCGTGGGGGCACCATGGATGGAGTAGAGGTCACATGAGCTATCGAAGCGTGTGATCTCTGCCTTGGTTTGTAAATCCTTCACAGGCAAGCCAAAGGGGTCAAACTCGACAGAAACATGATTATCAGTGGTGAAACAACGAATAGAGATTAGATTTTTAATTAGGGCTGGGGCAACTAAGACATCACGAAGTAGGAGTTGTTTGGTTGTGGATGGAATTTGTGTGTGACCGACACATGAAATAGGAGTGGAGGAACCATCACCTAGTGTGATAGATGAAAAATATGATGGTGTGCAATTTGACATCATATTATTAGATGAAGACATATGACTAGATGCACCAGAATCAAAGATCCAAGTAGTACCTGTGTTACCTTGTGCAGCAAAGTTATTCATGGCCTAGAGAAACGCAGCTTGATCCCAGCTCGAAGTATTGGCAGGTGGTGGTCCTGTCGGTGGTGCAGGTGCCGGCGCAGAAGGAAGCGCCGCATACATGTTGTAGGGCTAAAAGTAGGCTCCTGGATCGGCGTTGTAGATGAGTTGCGGAGTTGGGGTGCCGTATTGGATCGATGGTGCAGCATAGGCGGCTAGTGTCGGGGCGGCGTAGTAGGCATGCGCGGGCGAGCGCAGACCGAGGAGGCTGGGAGCGCCGGTGTGAGGCCGAAGGCCTGGCTACCATGCGCTAGAGTAGGCCGGGGGAGCGCCGACCGGGGAGGGTGCATACTAGGGAATGGACCAGGCCTGGACAAGCCCCGTCCACGAGTCATGAGGGGGCCGCCAAATCGGTGCTGCAGAGGGCGCCGGTGTCAATGTAGGGGCGTTGATCGGTGGAGCTGCTGGTTGTGGAGGCCGAGGTGGTGGCGGCGGTCGATACATGGGGTTGTTGCCGCGGTAGTTAGGGCTTGGTCGCCATCCAGGAGGTGGGACAGGCGCCGAAGGCGGGGCGACCGGCGGGGCAGGAGCAGGGGCTGGTGGCTATGGAGAAGCAGCGAATACTTGAGGGTGGGCGTCCTTGTTGGAGAGAGCACGGTCGGCCCATTGGAGTTTGGATCGCACCTCGGCGAAGGTGGGGCGGGGCTGCATCATGGGGATGAACGAAGATTGCTTCTCGAACCGCTCGCTGAGCCCAACGAGAAGAACATTGATCAGTTGGCGATCATCAACAGGGTCACCGAGCTCTTGAAGCTCATCAGTGATGGATTTTAGGCGCTGACAATAGGCACCGATGGGAGAATCGCCCTGGATGGTGTTGCGGAACTCGGTGTGGAGATTTGTAAGGCGAGCATCGACGTTGTCCTGGAAAAGTTGGCGAAGAGCAGACCATAGATTGGATGTGGCGGTGGCCTGATGAAAAACGAGATTGAAAATTTCTGTGGACACGCGAGTATAGATCCATTGGATCACAGCCAAGTCATCCTTGACCCATTGAGGATCACAGGGACGTGGAGCAGAGGTCGCATCAACATGAGAACAAAGGTTGCAGCGACCAAGATGAATATCGAACAAGTGACACCAATGATAGTAATTGTGGGCAGCAAGATCTGGGGATAACATTGGAAACATCTGTAATTGTATCGACTAAAGAACTTTGAGGAGAAGGTAGAGGAGGATTTTGGTGGATGGAGAGTTGGGAGGAGGAGGGTGTATCGGTGGCAGACTTGAGGGCGGCGGCGACCTTGGCGGTGAAGTAGCCAGGGGGCGGCGGCAGGGTGGGTGGAGGACCCATGATCTAGGAACGATAGTAATCTAATACCATGTAGAATTATGATAATAGCACACTTAATTCAATAACAAAGGGGATACAAGTGTTTATATAGTACATGGGAGAGGGGGGCGGTGGTACCGGCCGGTGCCCTAATATAATCTAACAGAGAGGAACCTGGCATAAAAAGATCAAAGATGCACAAAAGCAGTTCGCTGGACCCTCTGTCGTTCGTCGGATAGGGGGTCGTTTGTCAGATAGGGGGTCGAAGTGCACAACAACAGCTAGGTATCGGTCGGTGGTGGAGTATTGAGGGTCGAAGCGAGTCCATGGGAGGAGATAGGTCATGGGGGCGTGAGAGAGATACTGAAAGGAAATTATAAGGCCATGTTTGACATATCTGTGTTTAAGAGTTATGCGGTGCATGTGAGCTATTTTAGATGGTTACATTGATTTTGTGCACGAAAGTAAAATGATCGTGTGGATTTGCTTCTCCATATCTATGACGGTATTGATTTGAAAAGCATGGAGATCATTCAGACTATTTCATGTTTATCCATGTTTTTTACTATGATAGTAGAGAGTTCATGGAAAGATATGATTTTCAATATTATACATGTTTAAAATTCGTGTTATGTGATCGTCAACCAAGAACTCTGCCATTTGGATTCAACAGGTAGACGGATTTAAAAATATAAAATCGTTATTCATTTTATTTAGTGTTGCGCAGTAGCAACCACATGAACTTTGTGCTAATAATATATACTCCCTCCGTTTCAAAAATATAAGATGTTTTAGGTTTGTGAAGAAAATGAATCTAAACTTTTTTAGTGTGTAGATTCATCTCAAAGTTACGTAAAGTTACATACTAAAACAAGTCTAGATTTATTTGTTTCACAGATGAGAGTATAAAAAAGAAAAATACTATTCTAAGCCGTTCTCTGCCAAAGGCGGCCGCCCGCATCCGGGGCGGGTCCAACCTCAAAGAACATCTGCGGCCGGTGTAGTTTGATCGTGCCTAACGTCACATCAAAGTGGAGTGTTTTGAAAAAACATGCCCGCAGTGGGGCAGGCTGGACAAGCAAGGCAAGGCTGCCAACCTGGTCCGTGGGTTTGACTGCTTCTCTCTTTACTCTCCGCCTCTTCCTTACGCGCCATCCATCATCTCATCGGAGTGCCTGGCCGCCGGCCCTTCTCTCCTAGCCTAGTGCTCTAGTATCCACTCCTTCCGCGCCTCTTGCTTGCCATCCCGCTCTATCCCAAGCTCCACCCTTGCCGCCACCTCTACTCGGCCTCTTCTTCACCGTACCCTCCCAGTCCAACTAGCGATCCGTCCCCCTCAGTCGTCGCCACAGTTCTGGCCGGCGCAGATCCCTGTTCTGCACTAAAGGTTAGTGCCTTTCCCCGTACCCTCTTCTGCTGTATTGATTAAGTTTAGTCGTTGACTCATCGTGTACCAAGTTTTTTTTCCCGAGAATCTGTGTTGACTCCCAAAATTTTTCATGCATCAGTTCTGATCTTGATCAGTTTTTACGGAGATATCATTCTTGTTTTGGTAATAGTTATTTGTTCAAAAATTGAAATGGAATCATTTCGTCCCTCACTTTGCATCAGAAAATAATAGTACTACATAATGATCAATCCAAAAATGTTCTAGTACATAATATAAGTACCAGTTGTTAGTTAGGTGATCAGTCCGGTAGGTAATGCTTTTGCCGATTCGCCGAAAGGTACATGAGCTCAAATGTTCTCATGCTATATGCTATAATTGGCATGCGTACAGGTGTTTTCTTTTGGGGTTGATATATATGGACTCTAGGGATTTATTTTTCGGGAGTGACTATTTCTTAACAGTTGTTTCTTAGTCGAAAATTATAGTTATCTGATGTTGATCTTCACATCACTTTGCACTAGCACGAATCTTAATGTTTATATCAGATGGCTCTTAGCATTGACTTAAAAACAATTATTTCGGGAGAAACAGCAAAAAAAATCAGTGTATTTGTGTGTTGTTTCTGGTATGCTACTAGCACAAGGACTAGAAAAATTAAGGATTTCACTTCCTCACATAAACCCGATTTCTTACAGAAAATTAACAACACCGATGTAACTATTTGTTTCTATTACAATTTCCCCCTTGTTTGAATAATAAATACTCCCTCCGATACATATTACTTGTCGCAGAAATGGATGTATCTAGATATGTTTTAGTGCTGGATACATCCAACCCAGTGACAATTAATATGGATCGGAGGGAGTATTAGAATTAGGATTCAAATAATAGTCATCCAAGTGCAATGGTGTAATTATGTGATCTGCAAAGCCATAGCCAGCATATTACTACTACCATTCACAATATCATCCTATGCTGCAAAAAGGTTGACTGCATTATCCGCTCATCTTAAAAACAAACTGATCGAAGCTTCTCCCTCTTCAACTGACCAGAACCATCAATTCATTTGATCTCAGATATCTTTTCAACTCCTTTTATTGTCTCGTACGATCTTTACAATTAAGTAAACAATAGCAAACCAGTTAATACAAGACCGAACTGAATCATATCAAATCCAACACAGGGTATGAGTATAAAGAAAAAGGTCACATTTCTTTCCTTCACAGTTGTATCTTTCCCTTGTGGAACACTCCTGATGTTAGCCTCGTTAGATCAAGCAGTTATCTCACAACTTAAATATGTGTTGCGTCTAAATAATTGATGCACCTACTGACCGAGTCAAAATATATTTACCATCTTTATTACATCTATCATGACTGAATAATCTGTGTGATCCCGTTCTTGCTTCTGTGAAAGATTCTTGTTTCGCTCTTCCACTTCTGTAAGAAAGGACAATCAATTTCATATGGAGTTCGACTCTGCAACCTCTTTTAAAATTGCCAATGCCCTCTAGTTTGAGGCAGTCTGTCCATGAATCTGTCACGACAGAACTGCCTGTCAGCTCCCTTCTTGCTCGTCTGGCTTGAAAGATTCTAGTTTAGTTCTTCCACTTCTGTAAGAAAGAAAACAAATTTCGTTTGGACTTGGATTCTGCTTTTATGCAAACCTCTTCTAAAGTTGTCAATGACCTCTAGCATAACAAATGAGACTAGATTTTTGGCTCAATTGTCTTGTACACTACAGTTATTGAACCATTGACATGTGCATCGATATGGATCTTATTGGCTGAGGTGGAGGAAAGGAGGAAGTTGGGATGTGGAGGATTGGGCAGCGCTCGAGTGCCCGGGTTGCGCTTGGCAGGCGCAAGAGCCTCCTGCTACCATAAGAAGAGATGGAGAAGAGGGGACTTAATTATTCCTTTGTTGGAATTAAATAGAGCAGGCTCCGAACATAGCAAATTTAAAGGTAGAATATGATACTAACAACATATCTTATCCTAATTTAGATAATTTAGTCCCAAATTAGAGGGTAGCCTTCATAACCCAAAACCTCAAGGGATGAAGTCCCTTCAGGAGGTAGCCATATGTACCGCCGGTTGTGGCCTATGTTGTTGATTGTAGTGGCTGACCATATTTTGTTTGTCTTCTCTTATTTGACTTCCGTAAATTGTGAAATTTAGGCTTTCTCTTTCACTCCTTTAACTTGGACCTCTTACGCGGATAGTTTTCAAAATGCATCAATTATTCCGAGATCAGTATCTCTTTTGAGCTTCCATTTGATGTGAAGATTGAAATCTGATAATGCTATGATATCCATAACCATCACTGCTACCTTCTCCCTCCAAATGAATTGAATCATCGTCACTTCTTAATTTCTTCAAGCTGAAGTCTATTCTCCTTCTCATTTCTCTTAAATAGCATCACTCTCCTCATATTTGATCAATTATCTTGTTTTGCTTTTGCAGTTCTCGTTTCTCCTACACAACATGGTGTTTAGATAGTCTGAGCAGTGCTGTGTTTTAATTATCCGCTGAATCTTGAATACGGTTTAAGGACCAAGTTTATTTTCATAGGACATGAATGATTCAAGTGGTTCCCAACGTCAGCATGTCAATGGAGAACATAAGCAATTGCACTTCCTAGGTTCGCCTACTCTGAACAATGGACCAAAGCACCGTCCATTGACTCCCATGAGACGATTCCGTGGAATAGTGTGTGTGGGAACCATACTGTCAACATCATTCCTGCTGATAGTTTACATAGCTCCTGTAACTACTTTCATTGTACGGTTGTTCAGCGTGCATTACAGCCGAAAGATAACTTCCTTTCTATTTGGAATGTGGTTATCACTATGGCCATTTTTGTTTGAGAAAATAAACAGTACCAAAGTAGTTTTCTCTGGTGAAAATGTGCCTCCAGCAAAGCGTGTTTTGTTATTCGCCAACCACAGGACCGAGGTTGACTGGATGTACTTGTGGAATCTTGCATTCAGGAAAGGACAATTAGGATATATCAAGTATATCCTAAAGAGCAGCTTGATGAAAATACCTGTTTTAAGCTGGGCATTTCATCTTTTTGAGTTTATTCCAGTAGAACGAAAATGGGAAATTGATGAAAGAATTATCCAGAACAGATTGTCAAAATTTAAGAATCCCAGGGATCCTCTATGGTTGGCAGTTTTTCCAGAAGGCACTGACTATACGTAAGATTTTTCTTCTATTCATGTAACGGTCATGCTTGATTGTAATATAATTTCGTATGTTTGTTCCTTTTTTGTATTTTGAATATTATTGATGGGCAAACCAGACAGCCATGTCGAATTGCTCCGTCATTCTATTGCTTTTGCCATGATTTAACTGTGCATTATTTTGCTCTTTCTTCCTTAATACTTTCTTGCTTACTGGTGCTTCTATCTTAGTGAGGAAAAATGCATCAAGAGTCAAGAATATGCAGCCGAGCATGGTCTGCCTGTATTAGAGAATGTCCTTCTTCCGAAAACAAAGGGGTTCATTACTTGTTTGCAAGAGCTTAGGAGCTCCTTAGATGCAGGTAAGCAACCCTACACCCCACCATCTTTGTTTCTCTGCCATCCAAGTGTTTAATATTTTAAAATTATATGCAAAAGATCCTGTTGTTTTTTTCATTACCAGCAGAGCCTTTCTGAACCAACTTTTCTGAATCTACAGTGACCAGTCCTCACGTGTTGAGACTTGTTGTTATTCTGTAGACCATCTTAAAACCAATATAATTTATGAAATTCTTTTTGAGTCGATTATGAAGAATATTAGTTATATCAGTTTTACACATGATTATGCCATAGAATCAATATTGCTCTTTTCCACTTAAATGTTCTATCATATATCTGATTTAGTTAACAAGGGGTACATCTTGCACTCCAAACTGACCAGACATGTCATGCAACTCAGGGGGTCCAGCAGTGTCTGGCTGGACGATCCCCTTGAGCTCTTGCTCCCGTCATTGGTGAATGATGTAACTATCATATGATAAATGAAAGGTTGCAAGAAAAAAAACTCTATAGTATAATATGGACCTAGAACAGTATAGTGTCGAATTTATGAAACTTCGAAGTCTGAACAATGAACAAAATTGCATTTGCAACATTAACAAAATATACTGTAGAACTGCTTTGCTTTTTTCCACACAAATATATTGAGGCAACATTGCTAAAAGTAGTGTTTTTTACTATTGATTTTTGAAGCTTGATATGCTGGTTCGTGCAGTTTATGACGTCACAATGGCATATAAACATGGACAACCGGATTTTCTGGACAATGTATATGGCATTGATCCTTCAGAAGTTCACATCCACATCAGAACTGTTGAGCTCAAGAATATCCCCACATCAGAAGATGAAGTAGCTGATTGGATGATAGAACGGTTCAGGCAAAAGGATCAACTTCTGTCAGATTTTACCATCCAAGGACACTTCCCTGAAGGAGGAGCTGAAGGAGATATATCCACACTAAAGTGCCTTGCAAACTTTTTTGCAATAGTCAGCTTGACAGGCACCTTCTTGTACTTTACTCTTTTTTCATCTGTGTGGTTCAAGATCTATGTCGTGGTAAGCTGTGCTTACCTTACATTTGTTACCTACTACTCGATACATCCAACAGAACTTGTGAGTTCCCTCAGTGCCAAAAAAGATTTGTACAAGATGTTGTAACTATGAGACTGAAAAGTGTATAACTGAAGATGTTTACTGCTGGAATTCTTGGCTTGTGATATTTATAGTTTTGATTAAACAAGATGACTTTGATGAGATCTTTTTTAGAAAATGGAAGCTTTATTACCATTGCCCCTGCATTATAGATACATATAACAACTTTGATGAGATCTGGGAGCGAATCCTTGATTTTTCCTAATTAGTGTTCATTAGAGAGAAGATCTTCATAATCGCTTCTATATTCGCTACCAAATTCAAGGTGAAAAATAGTTCCCTTCGCCTTCTATTTTTGAAAGCTTAGTATAACCTTTAGTCCATATGCGTTTATAAAAATATTATTCCGTCATCTATTATGCGACTTTAGTTTTTTATAAAACTAACTAATTAAGAATGTAGTGAATAAATTGCCATCCAACTTATTGAAAAGCCCGCAAAATATTTGCGGGGGCATAGTATATATGATTTATCTTTAGAAAAATGAGATATCTTGAAACAAATTTGATATTTTCATGATTTGGATTTCTGTTTGTTTAAATAGGTTTATGCCTTTTTGTTGATAAGGTTTTGTTTTTCACTTCCACTAACGGCCCCCTAAGCGCCTCTAGGTGGAAGTCTATTCAACAGATGCCTTTAGACATCAACTAACAAGCCAGTTTGGCCTGTTAGTGGAAGTATCACTACTCACTGGCAACATCAAAAACATCGGTGCAAGTCGAGTAGGGGTCTAGGGGAGGGGTTTTTCCCGTCGTATGGGTTAGGTCCTTTCTACAAGAAACAACGAAAAATAACTGTTATGGGCAAACATTCCTTTATCCCTAATCCTGAACTCTAAAAAAATGGCTAGATCTCTAAAGCCACCGAAGGAGCTTCCATCAAAGCCTTGTGTTTCCAAAAGGAACACAATCACACCGGGATAGATGGTTTACTTTACAGAACCATTCCATAACCATTTCCCCAGTGATCTTGACCTGAGACTTGGTGCCATTGACATTTCAAGACATGGTAACCGTTGTTAAACATGAGCTAGACCCGGTTGCACAAGAAGCAAACTAGCGACAAAGCCCCCAAAACAAAGTCTAGGTACCACCAAAGGAACAAACCAGGTCTTGTCTTAACAATAACAAGAACGATTCCCAAAAGTAGGGATGATAGCTCAGGGCTTGATGAAGAGGAATGGGGGATTAGATATTTTCTGGAGGACCAATTGCTTCAAGCTCTGAGAAGTGAGGAGGAATACTGGAGACAAAGGGGAAGGGCCAACTGGGTCCTGATGGGAGACGCTAACACAATACTCCCATGCCATTGCGAATGATGGAAGGTGCAAGTGTAACATATCTTGTTTGTCCGTTGACATGGGGTGATTTCTGACAAGGAGGCCATTCAAAAGCATATTTATGAGTTCTATATTGGGCCGATGGGCTCTCAGGATCCCAAACCTATTAAATTAGGGCTGATGGCCTCACAGGTAGAGCAGATGCTCTCTGTTGAGGAGAATGAGGAACTGATGCGTTCCTTCACTCTGGAAGATCTGGTAGCCGTGATCAAGGGCACGGAGACGGAAACAGCGTCGGGCCCTGATGGTTCCCATATGGACTTCTTCAAAGCCTTTTGTCCTAACATTAAAGACCTTGTGCTTCAAATCCTCAATGGCTATGCTCTGGGGACAGTAGAGATAGCAAGACTGAACTTCGGAATCCTCTCTCTTCTACCTAAGGTTCCTGGTGCCGACAACAGCAAGCAATTCAAACCGATTGCGTTGATTAATGTGTTGTTCAAATTCAGTGCTAAAGCTTATGCCACCAGGTTATCCTCGATAGCGCATCGGGTGGTGGCTCAGTCTCAGACTGCCTTTATCAAGGGTAGATACATTCAAGATGGAGCCTTGGACCTGCATGAGATCATTCATGAACTCAAGTATAAAAATATGCCCACAATTTTTCTGAAATTAGACTTCTCGTGTTAATTGGCAATTCCTGAGAAAGGCGCTGCTTCGAAAGGGTTTCGATGGAACAATGGTGCACCATATCATGCAGTTGGTGTGTGGGGGCCAGACGGCGATTGCGATCAATGGGGAGATAGGACCATTCTTTCGCAACAAGAGGGGAGTTAGGCAGGGCGATCCACTCTCTTCACTGCTGTTTGATCTGATCGCAGATGCTTTGGATTTGATCCTCAATAAAGCAAAGGTTGCAGTCATAGTGCTGGCGTGGTCTTACACCTGATTCCGGGAGGTATAACCCATTTGCAGTATGTTAATGATACAATGATTCTGATCCAGAACTCTGATCTAGTTGTGGCCAATCTTAAGTTTATTCTGATCTATTTTAAGCTCCTCTCGGCACTAAAGATCAACTATCACAAAAGCGAGCTCGTCGTCATGGGTGGAGACCCAAGTGACCAAGCCAGAGTGGATACACTTACGAACTGCCAGCATGGTGCTTTTCCATTCACGTACTTTGGATTCACTATGTCTGAGCACCGTTAAGGATCTGCAACCCCTGGTGGCAGCGGTTGGTAGAACAATGGAAACCTGGCAGTGGAGGTTCATGTCTTCTTGTCATACCCCGAATTTTAATACTAAGTATTTTACGGTTATTTAATCTTATGAAAAAGCGACCAAGACTATATATAAACATGATATGTAAATGGGAAGTTAAAAATAAAATGTTTTCTTGGTACTTTTTTTTCGAAATGGGGAACATCGTCCCGGCCTCTGCATCATCTGATGCACACAGCCCTTTTTATTGCATTATTCAAACGTAATCAAAGTTTTACAATCATGGATCAGATAAGGTTGATACATGTATCAACCATCTAAAAATAAGAAGCAAAATTGCTCTATCCATTTTTCAGCCTATTAATATGACGCCACCCAGTAGCCTGGAAAAAACAGTCATGTGCAACCATAAGCAGGTGGTTGCATCCAGATTCCATATGCTTCCTCTGATCCTCCGGGAGAAGCATAGACCATTGTTGAATCCAACATGTAGCTCGGCGAATAACCTGTAAAAAATTTGTACCATTCTGTTTGTTAAAAACAAAATCATTTCGAGTATTCCAAATAGTCCAACATAGTGCTGATACTCCAATACGAATTCTAGATTTATTTTGCTTGTCCACCCCATGAAGCCAATTTCCAAACATATTATTAATATTCGTTGGAGGGGTAATATCAAAAGCGAAGAACATCATTCGCCAAATAATTCGTGCAAATGGACAATATAAAAATAAATGTTCAATCGATTCCAAAGAACCTTTAACTTGCCGTTTGGTGTTTAGTAGCTGTCACGAGCTGCTCTGCCTAGTGTTGTTAGCATAATTTCTTATTAGGGTCTTATAAGGGCATCCACTATGTTGTCCATAAGGATATCTACAAGCAAAAAGTGCACCTTATGGATTTCTACATACATAGTGGAACATATCTACAAGCTATCAACAAGCTCAAAACCTTGTGGATAACCTACAAGCTTGTGGACTACCATAAGAAATATATAAATACTTCTTTTAGAGCTGCCCTATCTACTATTGGCTATAAGGTTCACTTTTTGACTACTTTTTCTGACATGTGGAGTCTATCTTAAGGTATGCTTGTGTAACATACATAGTAGAGTACTTCCTTTGCCATAAGACTATCCAGTGGGCCCCAGCTTGTGATTTGGTTTGGCAACAAACATAGGTGATGCCCTAAGAAGGATACACGAGAAGAAATAGAGAAACAGGTTGGGCTTTCTTTTTATTGTACGCAAGACAGACTTGTAGTGCCCAGGTGTCCTTGCCGTTTAGTACAGCCAAAGGGAGGGCGCCGCCGCTGTCATCCATCTGCCCTAACGCTCGACCCCTCAGGCCACCGGCTCGTCGCCGCAGCTGCGAGGCCATCGCTTTTTCCCTGCTTGATTTTCTATTTGTGGAGAGCCTGCCCTTGCGGGGTGTCACCGTTTTCATCTTCCATGGTACGTACTGCTAACCAGGTCGTTCCTGAAGGCAAAATAGAATCCTTTTTAGTTGTTCAGAATTTAGGTCTATATTTAGGATCCCTTTTGATGCGGGTTTTTTTAGATTATGGTAACAATTGTCAAGCTGGGTGTTATGTGAAAGTTTCGAGGAGATTAGGTAAACTATAATTCTAAGTTGTGTGGGATTTTCTCGTGCGAGGCTGCAGATTTATAAATTGGGTAACTGGAAGTAGTAATAGAAACAATCGTGTTTATTTCTTGTCATTTACCCTGGCTGTATCCACCGATTGGTATTTAGCTGATTGTTTTTTATTTAAGAATTCTAGCATTCGTGGCATATAAGGAGAGGATAAAAGCTACATGGATATTAAGAATTCTAGCATTCGTTGTGACAGAACGTGAGCCATATGCATGTGTTGGTGAAAATTATTGTATTATTGCTAGAACCAAATCCGAGCCAGAATAATTTGTTGTATGTGAATACGCATGTACCTCATGCTAGTGCTATTAACTCTGGGGTTAACTAAATCTGTCACCACTATGCGTGACTATACTGTAACTTTTATTACCGTTTAAGGTACTAGCAGATAATACAGCCCGTGGGTCTTTTCTAGAAAAAGGTAAAGGTTTTGGTTTGGAAGTGTCGCGTGTAGGAGTGATGGTATAATCAGTTCGCATTCTTTTGAAGTGATGACGTGTATTGAGTGTGACATATGTTCTCTAACAGGTGTTGATACTTCCGCTCCTGAAAAAAGCCTGAACCGTTTTCTTAGGTTTAGGGGCTCCTGGCGACGTGGGTGGCGATCAGCAGGCGATCTGGTCGCGCTCGACGTTTGGGAACGGCGACGCCGGACTTCGGACCACCGATCGCAGGATCTGGTCGATCTCGACGGTCGGGAACGGCGACGCCGGGTTTCAGACCACTTCTCGCAGGTTCTGGTCGAACTCGACGATCGGGGACGGAGACGCCGAGCTTCGGACCACCTCTCGCAGGATCTGCCATGGCGGGTTTGATGCCAGAGACTGGTGCAAGCACGGGTGCGGATGGAGGAAGGGAGAAGGTGATCCTAGGGGTCACGTCCAAGCTTTCCAAGCCGGGCCTCACAGCCAAGGAGAAAAAGATCTTGGTCATGGAAGATGACCAGGATGAGGGAGAGATTCCGGTCAAGTATGCAGTGATGGGTAAGGTTCTCGCTGCCAAGAAGTTTCATATCCAGACAATTGAGAGTGCTCTTCGCCCGCAATGGGGAAACCCTAGAGGTCTGAATTTCACGGCTAAAGGGGATAATATTTTCTTAGCAAGTATGGACTTTGAGAAGGATCGAAAGCGCATCTGGGAAGGAGCACCATGGACAGTATCAAAGCTTGCGGTGGTTCTGGATGATTTCGATGAGAGTATGAAGCCATCGGAGATCGAATTCAGGAGACTTCCGATGTGGTTCAGATGTGATGATCTGCCCTTCAACTGGATGAATGACACACAGGGGAAAGCTATTGCTAACCAAGTTGGAGATTTTATTAGGCTGTATCTTCATGAAAATAGTTCTCGATCTGGTTAGGGACAGAGTTTGAGAGCTAGAGTTTGGATTGATCTTGATGAGCCTCTTATGAGGGGTTTTCCGATTGAATCCAAGAAATCCAAGAAGAGGAAGACGGTAGAATGGTACCCAATTAAATATGAGAGATTACCGTATTTCTGTTTCTCGTGTGGGAAGATTGGCCACTCTGAATTTTTTTGCCCAACTCCCGCTGAAAGAGATGAGAATGGTAAGTGTCCTTATGATGGCTCGCTGCGCTATCAGGAACCGGGGAAGCAAGAACCTCAATGGCAGCAGCCTGTGACAAAAGATACTAATAAAGCGAGTTATCAAGCTAAGGGGGATGGTTCTAAAGCTAAGCCTGCTGGTGCTGGAAGATCTAATGGGAACACCAATCCTTCCACTAGCCATGTGCAGAATGTGGTTTCAAATTTTAATTTTAAAGCTCTTGGAGGTGGTCAGGGTGGTAGTCCCGGCAAAAAGAGCTAAGGGCACTGGAGAAGAGGAAGAGCATCAATCTGATTCTGATTCTTTGGCGGAGGCTGAGTACCAGCCCCGCCAAGACCAATGAATTATGTTAGTGCGAACTGCAGGGGGATGGGGAACCACCCTGCAGTTCGAGAGCTTCGCGGTTTTGTGAAGCAATTGGATCCCACTCTACTCTTTGTAATGGAGACAAAAATTTCTGCGAAAAGAGTTGAGAAGTTAAAAGGCACTTTCGGTTTCTCTGGGGTGTTTGTAGTGGATGGTGATGGCCTTAGTGGCGGTGTTGGACTGTTCTGGTCATCAGCAGTGATAGTTGATATTAAGAGCTATAACTTACATCATATTGATGCAGTAATTCAGTGCAAGGATGGGTCTGTTCCTCCATGGTGTTTCACAGGAATTTATGGTGAATCTCGCAGAGAGAATAGACATCTAACTTGGACTGTGATGAGGATGTTACACCAGCTCCGAAATCTCCCGTGGTTGTGTAGTGGTGATTTCAATGAAACGTTGTACATCACGGAACATTTTAGTGAGCATGATAGAGATGAGTGGCAGATGAGGGCTTTCAGAGAAGTGACTGAAGATTGTGGTCTGATTGATCTTGGTTTCTCTGGTTTGCCTTATACTTGGGACAATAGACAAGAGGGCAGTGCTAATGTTAAGGCAAGGATTGATCGAGCTTTCGGTAATGCTGGCCTTCTGAATCTATTTCAGGTTGTTAAAGTTAAACATATTAGTGTTGTTCAGTTTGATCACTGTATGATTCATACGGAGTTAAAGAAACATATCAGTCATCGTCCCTTGGGGAGGAGAGCTTTCAAATATGAGAATGTTTGGCAAACCCATGGTGATTATGACAAAGTAGTTGTGGATCTCTAGCAGCAGGCTGAAAGAGGCGTTGGTCTTGAGGGGTTTGCGAAAGCTCTTTCAAGTATGCAGAATGGTTTATCATCTTGGGATACAGAAACCTTTGGGGATTTCAAGTAAAAGCTCAGTAATTTGAGGAGGGAGCTTGATAGGGTGAGGAGAATTTCCTTGGGCAGAGGTCCTTCGTCCGAGGAAAAGAAAATTATGGAAATAATTAATGAGGTTCTGTTCCAAGAAGAGATTTGGATTAAGAAAAGATCTCGGGTTAACTGGCTAAGATCGGGTGATCGTAATACTGCTTATTTACATGTTTTTGCTTCCGAGCGCAAGAGAATGAACTCAATATCCTCACTCCAACTCGAGGATGGTACATGGTGTGATGATGCGGAAGAGGTAAAAGATGAGGTACAGGGTTTCTATAAAAACTTGTATACTTCAGAAGGAGCTCCTGATATGCAGGGACTTATCGATCTAGTTAATGAGAAAGTGGTGCAAGAGGATAAGGTCAATCTTGAAGCCGATTTTACTGAAGAGGAAGTCAAGAGAGCCCTTTTCCAAATGCATCCCTCTAAGGCACCAGGTGTTGATGGCTTCACGGCAGGGCTTTACCAACGCCACTGGAATCTAGTAGGCCCGGAGCTGTGTGGTGTGGTGCTAGGTTTTCTGAATGGAGGGGAAATGCCGGAGGAGATTAATGATACTGCTATAACTCTCATTCTAAAGGTGAGAAATCCCCAGTCCATTAATCAATATAGGCCCATTTCTTTGTGCACTGTTCTTTACAAAATCGCAACTAAAACGGTGGTGAGCAGAATGAGGCCTGTACTGGAGTACACTATCAGCCAGGAACAAAGTGCTTTTGTGCCAGGACGGTTAATTAGTGACAACGCTTTGGTGGCTTTTGAGTGTGTTCATGCTATGAAGAGAAAGAAGAAAGGAAAAAAGGGTCATTGTGCAGTCAAATTAGATATGATGAAATCTTATGACCGTGTGGAATGGCCTTTTGTGGATTCAATACTGACTAAACTCGGATTTCCACCTTGGCTAGTTCAGATAATTATGAAGTGTGTTTCTATAGTTTGTTTCTCTATTAAGGTGAATGGTGGTTTGCTCGAACCTTTTACTCCTTCTCGAGGAATCAGGCAGGGAGATCCTATGTCACCATATTTGTTCCTTGCTTGTGCCGAAGGATTGACTGCTCTGATACATCACTACAATTCAGGCTTTATTGATAGGGGAGTTCGTGTGTGCAAAAGATCTCCATGGATCTCTCATCTGTTATTTGTTGATGATAGTCTTATTTTTATCAATGCAAACGGGGCTAGTGCTGCTAGGCTCAATAAAATTCTGGATATATATCATTTGGCGTCTGGACAAAAAGTCAATAAGGAAAAGAGTGCTATTTTCTTCAGTCCTTGTACTTCGGATACTCACAGGGAAGTGGTGAAACAACATCTGAATATTCATATTGAAGCCTTCGGTGAAAAGTATCTGGGTCTGCCTACTGCTGTTGGCAAGTTAACAAGCGAGGCCTTTGAGTATATTACTGAAAGTGCAAGAAGTAGTGTGAATGGGTGGGCTGAAAAGAATCTATCTTACCCAGAAAAATAAGCTTTAATAAAATCAGTGGTCCAAGCCAAGTCGATCCGTGGTATGAGTTGTTTTTTACTCTCCAAAAGTACTTGCAAAAAATTCACTTCTGTTATAGGACAATTTTGGTGGAGTGGAAATTTAGATAGAAGGTCTATGCATTGGTTAGCCTGGGATAAATTGGCTATTCCAAAAAACCAAGGGGGTATGGGTTTTCGAGATATGCAGGCTTTTAATGTAGCTTTGCTAGGAAAACAAGCTTGGAGAATAATTATGAAGTCAGACTCCTTGTGTTCCCAGGTTCTTCGAACCAGGTATCTCCATAACCAGGAGTTGATGACTTCCAATGCTCTGAGGACATCATCAAAAACCTGGCGTGCGATTCTAGCAGGAAGGGAGGCTTTAAAACTGGGTCTTATAAAGCGAATGGGCTCTGGTCAGTCTATTTTGATTTGGGAAGATTGTTGGCTCCCTAACTCTGCGACAATGAGGCCAATGGGTCGTCTGAAGGAAACTGATCTTGTCATGGTAAACGAGCTTTTAACTGCAAGTAATGATTGGAATGAGCCTTTGATCCGTGGAATCTTCTTTGCTCCAGATGTTGATTCTATTTTGAGTATTTTGTTGAGGAGTACAGGGGGTGATGACTGGCTGGCATGGACGAAAGAAAAATCTGGAATTTATACAGTTCGGTCGGCTTACAAGTCCTTGACGGAAGCGCGTCAGTCGAAAGAGGCTAGGAATAATAATGGACATGTTGTGTCTTCGTCTGAAAATGATACTGATTTATGGATACGATTATGGAAACTGCCAGTAGTACCTAAGGTGCGTGTTTTTTGGTGGCGAGTTCTTCGAGGAATTCTTCCTGACTATAGGACTTTGTCACGGCGACATATAATGGATAACAGCACATGTGCTCTGTGTAAAGCAGAATCTGAGAGTGTGATGCATGCTTTAATTGAATACAGTCATGCGAAATTGTTTTGGGATGCCGCAAAGGAAATTCTTTTAGTCAAATTGCCGAAGCTACATCCAGTGACATGGGCAAAAGATATCATGTGCGAGTCTTTTTTCAACCAACATGAGAAAGATATTATAACTTCAGTCATGTACTCGATCTGGTCATCGAGAAATAATCTGACTCATGGTGAGAGTGGTTTTAGTCCTGCTAAAACAATGGAGATGGTGAAGGAAACCTTGTAGACTCTTGAGTTACCAAGGGACAAGGGTGTTCCTAAATCTGCTAGGCCAGAATGTAAGTGGCAGAGACCACCTGATGGAGTGGTTAAAATTAATTCCGATGGTGCTGTTAATGTCAATGACAATCTGGCAGCTACTGGTGCTGTTGCACATGAGGGGGTGGTCTTCTGTGGTGCTACGGGTAAGACTTACCGAGGTGTGTCTGATCCTTTGACGGTGGAGTCCCTTGCTTTTAAAGATGTTGTTGTGTATGCAAGAAGCAGGGGTTTCACTAATGTTGTTTTTGAAGTTGACTCTGAAGATTTGGTCCGACTTTGGCTAAATAGAGCTAATGATCTTTCAGTAGTCAAGCAGGTCTTAGATGAGATAAGTGAGCTGAGTTTGTTGTTTACAAATTTTAGCTTAGTTCATGCTCGTCACGAGGCTAACCAGGCGGCTCATTCTTGTGCAAAATATATAAGCCTATAGGATGGGTCGTTTTCTTGGGATGCTGAGCCACCTGCTTTTATAGGTCACAGCCTTGGGGCTGATTGTAACTTGGTGTGACTTGTGGGCTACAAGTTTCTAATGCACTCTTTTCCTTACCAAGGAACCTAAGGGGGCTGGAAGGTTTTTAATGAGGCGGCTTGCTAACTTTTAATATATTATCTTTCAAAAAAAAGGTGTTGATACTTCCAGTTTGGACTCTTACAATTTACAGCTTGTGCCACCATGGCTGAGGCAAGTGCATGACGGGATAATACTTTGCATGATTCCCTCACTCCACTTTTACTCTCTAGCACTTGTTTCTTATTCCAGTTGCTAGATATGTATTATGTGTGGAGAGAAAGGGGTTATGATGGAGAATATAATTGCGTTTGCATTTTGTATAACATCTTAAAGGCAGTGTATAAAGTGGTGTGTCCTACTGAGGTAGGCACTTGAGGTCCCCACATCATGGGTAATCTCCACAAGTTGGAGTGAGTGGATGCCGACAGGTATCCACTCAAGCGATACCGGTATACGCAAAAGAAAAAGTGAAAACAAAGATCATGTAGGCATATAATACAGTTTTCGCACCATGACGAGGGTTATGGAATAAATGTTGGTGTTGTGTTTTATGTTTTGCATATTGTTTCTTTATGTACTTGTTGAGTATTTTATACTCACCCTTGTTGCTTTAATGTTTTTAGGTAAACCTTGATGACAATATGATACGTCCAATTTGCATCACCATTCTATATCATAATTTACCTCTATTCATTGATATTTGTCTTATTATGAGGTATTACTTATGGCTTTTCATCTGTTTATGCATGTTGGATGATTTTTGGAGGATGGACTGCTGGAGTCTGGATTCTGATGGAAAAGAAGGCGTTTCGGTGCAATTTCACGAAGATCAAAAAAATACCAGAAAAATATGGAGACATATTATTTTACCAGAAGACGAAGGAAGCCAGAAGGAGGGACTAAGATGGGCCTCAGGGGGCCCACACCCCCCTAGGCGCGGATCCACCTGACCCCGCGCCTAGGATGGGTTTGGCCCACCTGCTAGGCCTCCGACTCCTCCCCTTCACCTATATCTTCTCTACGGAACCCTAACACCAAGGGAGCGACCACAGATAGACTTCCGCCGCCTCTGGGAGGCGAAAACACCGAGAGAGAAAGATCTCTCCGGCATATAGATTTCTGCCGGGGGAATTCCTTCCCGGAGAGGGGAGACCGTCGCCATCAACACCATCATCAAGCTAGGCTTCATCAGGATCATCATTATCATCATCCACACCATCATCTCCACCAGCACCATCATCACCACTCCATCCTGCTGTAACAATTGTGTCATGGGAATGGTCACGGCAGATGCTGCAATCGGCAGCGAGTAGTAGAACGAGGGGCAAGGGCGGCCAGTCATCTGCGGTGCGAGATGAGGGTGGAGACACAGGGTTTTACCCAGGTTCGGCCCCCCGGAGGGTAAAGACCTACTCCTGCTAGATTGTATTATGAAGGTGGTACAATGGGCGAGCTCGGCGGCTAGGCAGCGAGTCGCTTGGGTGTATGATGGAACGTATCTCTACACGCCCTGCAGGGAGGTTTATATAGGCTCACCTCCCCTAGGGTTTACATATCTCAACCGAGTCAGTTAAGGCTTCGGTACTCGTTTAACCTAATCCAACTGGGCCTATCTAGTCGCCTGGGCCTTCAGCTTCCAGTCGCTTGGATCCACACCGGGCCTTGATCCAGTCGCCGTCTTGCAGGCCCACTCGCCGGTTTCTGGGCCAGTCAGAAACGTCCTACTGGGTATACCCCGGTAGGCACATCCCCATCAGTAGTCCCCGAGGCCGTCGTCGATTGGGCGTAGGTGGCTGCTGGCAGTCGGAGCATACGGCTTCAGAGTAGACACCCAGTCGAATCGTCGGCGGGCTACTGTATAAAGGAAAAAACTAGTCATCCTGATCGTAGCTTTGGCGAGTCGAGTCGGCGAAACACTGTCATAGTGATCGGGTCGGCGAGCCGAGTGGCTGAAGTTGGACCGTTAAACGTGGTCAAACTAGCCATTAGGGCAATCCAACGGTAACTTTTGGCGTAATCACCGCGTAGTAACGGCTCCCTGATTTGGCGGGTAACAACCGCTATATAAGGGGAATGGCAGGCGATCAGAGAACCATCTTCTCGCCATTTCTTCCGATTGCATGCACTCTCGCCTTCCTTCGCATCGCGATCCAGCCGACCCGAAATCCTCCGACCCCCCACAAATCCTTCCGCCATGGCCCTCTCCACCGAGCCTTGGGGTAGATCTAAGTGTACGAGGGAGCAACTGGCTTCCTTTGAGGAGGCCGAGATCCTGCGCACCGGCTGCTGGCGCATCCCCGCGGCCGGAGAGGTGATCCCGAACCCGCGCAAGGGGGAATTCATCTACTTCACTAGCCACCTAGAACGGGGGCTAGGATTCCCCACGTCCCTGTTCTTCCGGCGCTTCTGCGCCTACTACGGGATCCAACCGTCGGACCTAGGTCCACACAGCATCGAGCAGCTCGCCATCTTCGTGGCGTTCTGCGAGTGCTACTTGGGCTGCCGACCCTACTTCCCTCTATGGCAAGATCTGTTCCACGGACGGATCAGCCGCGAGGAAGCGGGCGGCCCAATGCTTGCCGCGGGCGGCCTAACATTCCAGCTGAAGTCGAAGGCTTCGTTCTTTGACTTGATGCTGCCGGCCAAGGCGGCGAGCGACTGGAAGAAGTCTTGGTTCTATGTTGCCGAGGCGACCCCGGAGGGCGAGACAGCGATCCCACGATACTCCGCCAACCGGTCCGAACCGCGCCGTCTTCAAGTCGGCAAGCTCCCCAGCGACCAGCGGATGGTCGTGGACGAAATGCTTCAGACCATCCACGGTCTAAAGAAGAAGGGCCTCCAGACGATCAACTTGTACAACTGCTGGCTCGGGCGGCGGCTCGTCCCTCTGGCCCGGCGCGACCACTACATGTACCAGTACACAGGCCGGGAGGACTTGACGAAGTCCTGCCTCGCCGATTGGAAGCTCGAGGACTACACCCCAGCGCTGAAGAAAATCACCCAGGCGGTGTACCTGGACGCAAAGGCTAGGGTCGCCCCCTACACCACAAAGCATCCAGCCCCAACAGTAAGTCACCTCGCATCATTCGCAGTCGCAGTTTTTGCAGTCGCGGTCATTCTAACTTCATTTTACGTTCATTGCAGCTATTCCAAGTGGTGGAAGGATGGCTCCCGCCTTCAGACGACGAGAACTCGAGCTCGTTCGTCCAGGACATGGGCGAGTCGCCTCCCGCCAAGGGCGACACCGAAAGCGACGAGAGCAACGGCGACGACGAATCCGAAGAGGAGGTCGCCCCGCTGGTCCGCAAAAACCCGCGGGCAGCGTCAGTGTGAGCTTGAGGCGAGCAAAAGCCTCGAGCGTCATGACGACGATGACGAACTCCCGGAGACCACCTCGCGCCGCCAAGCTACTCCGTCGAAGAAGAAGAAGAAGGAGAAGGAGGCGAAGGCCCCTCCGAAGAAGAAGACGAAGCCGATGAGGCCAGCCTCGCCACCGCACTCAGCGAGCAGCTCTGACTCCCCCAGCCCGGCCAAGGACGAGGCGCCGCCAACAGCAGCCGCGCTGGACACGACCACTATCGAGGTGCCACTGGCCTCGATGCCTCCGCCGTTCGTCCCAGTCTCTGGGCTAGGGGCCGCTCCGGCCGCGGCGGCTTCGCCCCGCAAGGAAGCTCCTGCTGAAGACATCCCAGAAGCTCCCGTTGCGGCCTCAACAACGAAGAAGCCGTCCGTGTCTTGGGCACGCGACGTCCTGGAGATGGGCCTCAGCCGCCGATTAGGCCCCGAACTGGAGAAGCCGGCCGGCCTTCGCACGGGGCTACGCTTCATTCCAGTCGCCAAGTGAGTTCGCTCACCTACCTTTGTCTTCCATAGCGGCTTGAATTTTCTTGCTCACACGATCGATTTATAGGACCGGAGCGAAGAAGATAGGCCACCCGACCGTGGCTAAGGTGCCACCCGTCGTCAGCGAAGAGGATCCCTCCCGGAAGAGGAAGGCGGACGAAGTCGTCGTCCCTGCGGACAGCGCCAAGAAGGCCAAGGGTGACGATGTCGTCACGATCTCCGATGACACGGCGATTGTGCCGAATGAACCCGCAGTGGAGGCGGCCGTACCCACGAAGGAGGGTGCTCCCTCGCCTAGGGTGACCGAGCCGGCCTCCTTTGGCGCCGGTGCTTCCATCGCCACGTTCCCGCGCTTCATGGCCAGATCGGCTACAGCGAGTGGGACCTCGCCTTCGAGCCGTGCACATAGGGTCGCTGACGCGAAGGTCGAGCAGCATCGTGGGCACACGCCAGCTCTCCTCGCGTCCGTGGATGCGATACAACTTCACGGCATGCTTGGCGCGGCCATCCAGGTATGTCCAGTCCCCGAGGATCAGACCGGTGAGTTGCAGCGGTCTGATTCTTCTAGTGTCTTGTTGTTATTTTTCGCGTCCAGTCCCTGAGTGCGCACTCGCTGAATTTCAGCGGGTGGGTACTTAGGATTTGTTGATTGCCAGTCCCCGAGTGCGCACTCGCTGAATTTCAGAGGGTGGGCACTTAGGATTTGTTGATTGCCAGTCCCCGAGTGCACACTCGCTGAATTTCAGCGGGTGGGCACTTAGGATTTCTTGATTGCCAGTCCCCGAGTGCGTATTCGCTGAATTTCAGCGGGTAGGCGCTTAGGATTTCACTTTGGTTAACTGCTTCTGGTAGTTGCTGCGAAGGCAGAAGAAGCTCGCCAGGGACTTGTCCCCGCGGGTGAGTAGGCAGCGGCGCAATCGGCGTTGAGATCGGCTGAGAAGCGGATCGCCGATCTCGAGCGCGAGCTGAGGGAGGCGAAGGAGGAAGCGAGCTCGGCTGATGGGCGAGCCAAGGCCGCCATTACAGCCGCCGCAGAGGATCGTAAAGTGTCCGACGCCCTTGTTGCTGGGCTTCAGGACGACTATACTTCGCTTCAACGCTTCATCACGGATCTCTCCTGCCCCTTGATTGGTAAGTTTATCTGCTTCTGCCAGTGGCGTGTGCCTTCTTATGACGTCCGACGTACTGACTGTTATTTTCTACTCGCAGGTCGCATCCTTGATAGTGCGGAAGAGGCAAGCTCGTTCGACGCGCGGCAATGTGTGGCTACGCTCGTCGACTAGGCGACGTTGTCGGCGACATGCATCCGAGCCTACCTCCAGGAGATATCGCCCACGGAAGTAATTCCCAGCGACCTCGTCGAGGTGTGGAAGTACTTGGAGAAGGCGCCGTCGGTCGTTGAGTTCATGACGCGGTCGGCGTTCCAGCACGGAGCGGCGACGGCGCTTAGCCTTGGGCTTGCTCATTTCCCAAAGGACTTCGACCTCGACGACGTGCCGAGTGGCTACCCGTCGTCGACTGGCGCAGTGGAGCTCTCCGAGGTGCTCAAGTTGACGGACCGCGCCACGATATTCTCCGAGCGTGTCTGGGCAATGGGCGACCTCCTTCCGTACCAGGAGACGGTCGTCGCGCCTAACGACCCCGAGCCGCAGCACCGGGATTTCAAGGTCGAGCAGCCCTTCCGCGCGGCGATGGCGGGTGAGCTGACGACGTACCCGTCAAACCCGTACACGCCGTTCATCCGCAATCGCCGGGGTGCTGGCGAGTCGTCATCGAAGCCTGCAGAATAGATAGTTCGCCCTGGGGCGTTTAGTAGCAGATCTGCCGTTTGGGCATATTTTGTACTCTGAGATGATTGCAACATGTTATGAATGTGATATCGTATTTGTTTCATGACTTGTCATGTGTATTCCGATTGAGGTTTGAACGAGTCCCCGAGCGCGTCCGCCCTTTTGTGGGGTTTACCTCGTGTGTGATGTGTTTGTGGTTTTTTAAATGTTTTGTTTTTGTGGTCGACTCGCTCGGACTCGAAGAGCCAGTCGCCAGGCGACTCCCTTGAGCGCTCTGTACTTCACCGTTTTCCCTGGCGCGAACGGGGTCGGGTGGCCGAGTCCCCGAGCATGGTACTTGGTTGTTCTAGGCGCGACTCGAGGGTGGGTGAGGTCTTGGCGCGTTAGTTTGGGCGCATCACTCCTGCCTGGCCTGTTGGGTCAGTCGCGTGGTGAGTCCTGGGCATGCTCTCATACTTGGCGTTTTCCCGAGCCGCTCGCGATGAACTGGTCGTCAGTCCCCGAGCGTGGTACTTGGCCGTTCGAGTCGCTATGTTGAGGATGCAGAGGATCATGGTCGCTGTAAGAAGCGGAGGCAGTTGTCTTGGCTCGTAGAGCCAGTCGGGCTGGGTGACTCTAATGGGGCTCCGGGTAGGCGTTTTTCGTAGACGATGCGAGACCTGAGGTGACTCAGTGCTCTCGCACCGCACTACTTAGTCGTGTCGATCGCTGTACCAAAGGTTGACTTCTGCGGTTAGCTTGACGCTGTTATTACGAGTGCGAGTGGCACAAGACACGGAGAGTAGGCGCAATTTGCGGTAACCAATTTTTTTATTTCATAGCGACTGGAGAGTACATATGTGGGGTTCTAGGAGTAGAACTTCCGTAGGAGGTTTATATTCCATGGTCGCTTGACGTCGAGTTCGCCGTCCCGCGGACGTCGATGAGGTAGTAGGCGTCATTGCCGATTACTCGCCCGATGGCGAATGGTCCCTCCCATGGAGGGGAGAGCTTGTGCATGCCCTTCTTGTCCTGGATGAGGCGCAACACCAGGTCACCTTCTTGGAAGGTGCGAGTTTTCACCCGCCGGCTGTGGTAGCGGCGGAGTCCCTGATGGTAGATGGCGGTGCGTGACCGAGCGAGGTCACGTGCCTCGTCGAGTTGATCGACTCCGTCCTGGCGGGCGAGTTCGTTTGCAGCCTCCGTGTAGTGGACAACACGCGGCAAGTCATGCTCGAGGTCGGTGGGCATGACTGCCTCGGCGCCGTACACCATGAAGAAGGGGGTGAATCCTGTCGACCTGTTGACTGAGGTGCGGATCCCCCAGACGACGGAGGGCAGCTCCTCGACCCAACACCCGGCGGTGCGCTCGAGTGGTACTTGGAGTCGCGGCTTCAGGCCGTGGAGGATGCTTTGATTGGCCCGTTCCGCTTGGCCGTTGGATTCCGGGTGGGCGACCGACGCGAGGTCGAGCCGGATGTGGTGCTCTTCGCAGAATTCGGCCATGGCTCCTTTGGCGAAGTTGGTGCCGTTGTCCGTGATGATGCTGTTTGGGAACCCGTAGCGATATATGAGCTCGCGTAGGAATTTAGTGGCGGTCTTCCCGTCGCATTTCCGGACTGGTTTGGCCTCCATCCACTTTGTGAATTTGTCAACCGCGACCAGGAGGTGGGTGTAGCCGGAGGGAGCCTTTTTGAAGGGGCCTACCATGTCCATGCCCCACACGGCAAATGGCCAGGTGATGGGGATTGTTTTGAGCACTGAGCTCGGCACATGCGTCTGGTTGGCGTACTTCTGGCACCCGGCGCACCGCTGGACAATGTCGACGGCATCGGCGTGTGAGGTGGGCCAGTAGAAGCCATGCTGCATAGCCTTGGCGACCAGAGAGCGGGCGTCGGCGTGGTGGCCGCAGTCACCGGAGTGGATGTCGTGGAGGATCTTGCGTCCTTCGGCGGGTTGGACGCAACGTTGGAACACGCCGGTGACGCTGGGCTTGTGGAGCTCGCCGTCGATGATGGTGTAGGACTTGCATCGGCGTGCAATCATCCGAGCGTCCGTCTCGTCTGCCGGCAAGGTGCCGGCCTCCAGGTAGGCGACGTAGGGCTTGGTCCAGTCGTCTGGCTCGTTGACGAGTGTGACCAGGGCTGTCTCCGGTTGTAACGGGACTCCGATGTCGATCTCCCTCGGGGGAGAGACTGATGTCTTGGTGATCGTGTTGAGGAAGACACCGGCGGGTGGTGCGGGTCGGGCCGACCCGATGCGGGAGAGTGCGTCGGCCTCCTCGTTCTTCCGCCTATCGATCCATTCGACGGAGTAGCCTGCGAAGTGTCCGCCCAGCTTGTCCACTGCTTGGCGATACGCCGCCATGGTGGGGGAAACGGCGTCGCAGGTGCCAGCGACTTGCCCAGCAACGAGGTTGGAGTCGCCGTAGCAGCGTAGGCGGTTGACGTTCATCTCCCTGGCAGCTCGCATGCCGTGGAGTAAGGCCTCGTACTCGGCCATGTTGTTGGTGCAGGGGTGAAGTCAAGGCAGAGGACGTAGCGGAGCTTATCGCCCTTCGGTGAAGTTAGTACGATCCCTGCTCCTGCGCCGTCCGCATTCTTGGAGCCATCGAAGTGCAGGCTCCAGTAATGGAGGTATGGCAGCTTCTCTGGCTGCTGGGCCTCTTCCCAGTCGGCGATGAAGTCCGCTAGGGCCTGCGACTTGATTCCTTCCGTGGCTCGTACTTGATGTTGTGGACGCCGATCTCGACGGCCCACTTGGCGACCCGCCCGGTCGCCTCGCGGTTGCGGATGATGTCCTGCAACGGTGCTGAGGAGACGACCGTGATCGGGTGCTCCTGGAAGTAATGCGGCAGGCACCGCTGTGCTCTGAAGACCGTGTATACCAGTTTCTGGTACTGCGGGTATCTCTGGCGTGACTCGGTGAGGACCTCGCTGATGTAGTACACCGGTCGCTGTACTGGGCGCTCCTTTCCTTCCTCCGGCCGTTCGATGACCATGACGACGCTGACGACGCGCTCGGAAGCCGCGACGTAGACCAGCATGGGTTCTTTGTCGACGGGGGCGGCGAGTAGCAGTGCGGCGAGTAGCACCTTCTTAAGGTCGCGGAGCGCGTCGTCCGCCTCCTTGTCCCACTGGAAGGTGGGGTTCTTGCGCATCAGGCGGTATAGGGGCATCGCCTTTTCGCCCAGGCGGGGGATGAAACGACTGAGAGCCGCTACTCGCCCAGCCAGCTTCTGGACGTCGCGCAGGCACTCGGGTTTGCCGAGTCGGGCGATCGTGTCGATCTTAGTGGGGTTCGCTGACGAGGTTTAATCTCGTCAATGCCCATTGTTATGGACTTGGGTTTTGGAGAAGATGGGGATGCTAGAGATCGTGGCACGGTTAACAGACAAGGAACCAGAGGACACGAGATTTACCCAGGTTCAGGCCCCCGGAGGGAAAACCCTACTCCTGCTTGTCTGCTCTTGATTACGGCGGAACCGAAGGTTACAGGGTGCGCAGATTCGATCTGGCGTGGATGCGTGTGCGAAAGTATGAGTCGAGAGATCTAGGACGTGCCCTCCTGGCCTTTATATAGACTTAGGCAGGTCCCGGGCATAGTCCTAGTCGGTTACAAGTTCTAGGGTTTTACCCCCTTTGAATTTCCTATCTCCGCTAGTCTTGCTCTCCAAGGATCCGAAGGCGTCATGGGCCTTGGCCACCCGAAAATCTTCATGGGCCAGCGTATATCTGCTGTGGGCCTTCCTTGGGCTAGACCAGGTATGCTGAAGTCACGTACCCGTAGGGTATAACCATGTCAGTAGCCCCCGAGTGATCAGTCGAATAGTAGATTCGGCTGAGGACTCTTCCATTCTTCGGGTGCAACTATGTTTTAATAGTATATGAGCGTAGGGATTGTTGATGCGTGTGCCTGACTCACCCGACAGATCAGGGTCAGTTAACTGTCTTAGGATGAAACGACACGATCTTCTTCAGGTTCGGGTCCCTCAACCCGGACCTGGAACATATGCTGGCGTAATTCGACTCAGGCCACGGAGGACTTACAGGAGTGGAATTCCAGTGGTTTTAATTGGTGTACCCAACGCGTCCGTCGGGATTTTTCATCGTACCTGCTGATACGGCTTCATACTAGCAGAGCGCAGTCAGGTGCGTTGTCAGGCCATCAGATGATATTTGTAGGTCTTATCTTTGTGTCGCAGACATAACATCCGAATGTTTGTCACCGCGGAGGTGCTTCGGGTGGCCAAGGAGGTTTGTTGCTCACTTAGCGTTTTTGTTGGGGCAGAGTTGCCAAAAAGTTTTTGCGTGCTGATCCGGAAGATCGCAGTTGAAGATTTCATAGGGTGCGCGACCAGCGCTCCCTATGGGAGTAGCCCCCAAGTATCTGTTCGAGTCGTAGACTCGAACGGAGACTTTAGTTCAAGCGTTGTTTCAGTCGTTAAGTCCGAAGGACTCGAAAATTTTCGGATGCTTAAATCCATCCTCCCTATGGGAGTAGCCCCCGAGTCCGTAGTGGAGTCGTAGACTCGATGTAGGACTCAGAGAAGTAATTTTGTCCTCATTTGTCTGTCGGGTGCGGGGCCAGCGCTCCTGATAGGAGTAGCCCCTGAGTATTTAGTCGAATCGTAGATTCGAGTGAGTACTCTTAGCTGTGGAGCCGAAGTGGTGCTAGTATAGCTTTTGATGATGTCAGTGCTTACGATCGATGATCTCAACCGTCTGCTACGCCAGAGATGACTTGACTGGACGAAGCGTGGGTCCCACTTGCTGACTTTGAATTGACTGGTCACGCGCGGCGTGGAGATGATTACGGCGTCTCCTCGATTTCCGCGCGTAGTGGACGGCGTGGTAACGACGGTTCGTTTTGGTGCTATCACGTGTACGGCCAGATCTACCATTGGCGTTAGGTCTTCTCGATGGAGGGCCAGGGTGCGTCGTCTTCGCTGTTATAATCCTCGGTGAAATCGTGGTTTGTTTTTCACCGCACCGGTTCATCTATTCACTGCCTTCTTGTTCTTGAGCTATTCTTTCTGCGCGCTGCGACTTTCTTCCACATTTCCTCTGTTCTTTCTGGTTTGGCATCGCCACCACCGCCGTAGCGCCATGGGGAAAACAAAGAAGTCCTCATCGGCGGTTGGGACCAGCTCCGCCGGAGGCAAGAAGGGCACCACCACTGCTCGCGTCACCGATGGTGGCTGGCGGCGATCAGAAACGCGGGAGAGCGATCTCCGCAAACTGCGCGAGCGGGGCCTGATCCCGCAGGACACGACGGCCGTGAGACTCCCTGGCAATGAGGTAATCCCCCGTCCCCCATCTGGGTACCGGGTTATGTTTGTTGCCTTCATGATTCGCGGGTTTTCTTTTCCGGTCCACAACTTCCTCTGTGGACTGCTCTTCTTCTATGGGGTTCAGCTCCATCATCTGTCTCCCAACTCTCTGCTCCACATTGCGTGTTTTATCACACTTTGCGAGTGTTGGCTTGGCATTGAGCCGCACTTTGGCCTCTTCCGGAAGCTTTATTCCGTGGTGTGTATCCCATTGGGGGTTTCATCATCTCTCTCAGTCCCAATGTGCAATTCTTTTCCTTTTCCATGTCCGAGTCTGTCCAGTACTGGCGGAGGCGATGGTTTTACATCCGCGACTCCGTTTTGCCTGGGCAAGATTTTGGCCTTGTTCCCTTTGACCCCTCCCAAAAGATTGAGAAGAAAAGGTCTTGGAAAAACAAAATCTTAGACGGTGAGGTGGAGGAGATAGAGGCCCTTTACCGTCGGGTGGAGGATCTCCAACTGATTCCTGAGAAGGTGGTGAACGGCGTGGACATCATCCGGACGTTTCTTGAGCGTCGGGTGCAGCCTCTCCAAGCGAGGGCGCACCCGATGTTTCTTTATTCCGGGCGCCGGGATCCGACGAGGGTTTCGAGTGAGAAAATCTCCAAGGGGAATCTTGACAAGGATCTTCGCGTGCTGCTGAAGTTCAAGGCCGGAGAAGAAATCCCGGGGAAGTCGCTGACTCCTCCCTTTTCTTCGACGTTTGTCGTGCCGAAGGTGTAGATTTGTGCACGTAGTGCTTCCCTTTTATTTTTGTTGAGTGTGCTTTTGTTTCCTTTGTTTGCTAACAAAGTTTCTTCTCATCTTGTAGAGCTTCAAAGTACCGGGCATGGTACCACCATTGCCCGAAAGATATCCGAATGCCCCGGATAATGAGGTGGTTGATTCCGTGTCCGAACTTCCTTCGGCGCGATCTCCGGCGGAGGATGCCGACGAGTCGAGTGAGGACCATATGCGCAAGCGATCACGGAGCTCGAGCGAGTCTTCGGATGCCTCAACTCCTCCGACTCCCAGAAATCCTCTGGGCCTTGAGCGTCATGATGAAGGTCATGGAGGTTCTTCCTCTCCCCTTCCTGCCATTCCTGTGCGGGTTGTTGCGTCGCACCCGCCAGCAAAGCGGAAGAAGGAAGAAAAGAAGGAGGAGAAGAAGGAAGAAAAGAAAGAGGAGAAGAGGGCCCGAAGGGCTTCTCCTATCTTCGACCTGAGCGCATTGGGCTCGTAAGTTTTCTTGTTGTACTGTTGTCCTTTTCCCTTCATGATTTTTTTGTACTTGTGCTGATTGGTTTGTATGCAGGCAATCCTCCGACGGCTCTAGTGATGGCGCGGGGGAGATGATGGGGGAGTCGAACATTGCGTCGCCTCCTCCTCAGACGGTGGCAACTTCGGGTGGCGCCGCTCCAGATCCTCCTGTGCGGGAGAGGCTGGTGGTTGCGCCTCAAAATTTCGCAGGCGGGCCTTCGGGCTCGCCTTCGGAGCACGTAAGTTTTCTGCTTCCTGTCACGGGGGGAGCCCCCGAGTGTCTTCGTGTGCTGATGTTGTTTTTGCTTCTTTGTTTTGGGCGTAGCCCCCAAGTCCTGTTCTTACTGCTATTGCCTTTTTCTGCAGCCTTTTGTCCAAGAGGCCAAGCGACTGGTGGAAGAACGCCTGACGCTGGAGGCGAAACTGCGGCAGCTTCAAGGTATTCATCTGCCTTTTAGTACTTCTCATGTTTATCTTTGTCCTGTTCTTTGACACTTGCTTGTCTTAAATGCAGAGGAGCATAACGACTCTCTCCGTGAGGTCGACGCTCTTAAAAAGAGCCTTGGCCAATCGGAGCAGAAGGCCGAAGCTGCCGTTGGCGCAAAAGAGTGCCTTGAGCTGGAGCTGTCGAAGGCAGCCGAAGCGAAGGAGCATCTGCAGCAGGAGGCCGCAGATCATGAGGAGCAGCTGGCCAGCGTTGCGGCTGCTCGTGAAAGAGGGGTGGCGTCGAAGCTCATGGCTGCTGCCAAGGCTATTTCGGGTGAGTGCTAGCTTTCGTACTTGCTTCTTTTTCTACGGATCTCCTTCTATGCTGCCTTTCTTCATGTTTTTCTTCGTTTTTGTCTCAGATGGCGCAGGCATCGAGTTCGACCGTGGTGCTCTGGAGAATGGGAGTGCTCTAGATGATGCCACTGTGGCGGTCGAAGACCGCTGCAGCACCGTCGTCAACTCCCTTGCCAAGGCGAAAGAGGTCCTTGGTCGCTTCTACCAGGAGCTCTTCCCGAAGGGCGCAGCCCTTGAAGATGTGGATGCCCTGGCAGAGGCTCTGTCAACCGAAGCGCCTGTGGCATACAAGCGCAAGCAGAAGGGCATCGGCGCGTCTGTCGGGCTGGCGATGGCCATGGCGGCTGGGGCGGAGCTGGACTTGCCCCAGATCACTTCTCGGATGCCGACGGCTGCGGATGGATCCGAGGTAGCCTTCGCTGCCTACTCCGCTCGCTGCAGACGATATGGGCCCAAGCTCATTGACTTGCTGTCTAAGTACGCGCTGCGGCAGCAGGGCGAGGCTAAAGCTAGGCAGTCTGGCTCTGAGGCGACTCAGTGTCCTGCGCCTTAGGCATAGTAGATGTAGGGTAGTATGTAGTTTACTTTTGTTGTAAATATCTTTTGTAGTACCATCCTTGTGCCACGCAGTGGCCTTATATATTTAATGAATTTCTCCGAGTTGGACTCCATCCTTGGTTGAATGTCTGTGTTTCTTTCTTTTTTCTGCTGCTATAGGTTCCTTCGGGTGCTGACCCAGTTGACACTTCATCCGAAAGGCCCTTGCGACCATCATTGGATGATTCCTCGCAGCTTGCTTTTCTTCGAGATCGTGTGCGCAGCTTGGAGAGGGATTTGCTCGGGTTACGCGGTCGCGCCGACGTTTGGAAATCCAAGGCAGATCGTGGTGCAGCCAGAGAGGAGTATTTGATGGCGGAGCTGGGTCGGCTGTCCGAGCAACTGCAATGTAAGTTGATCCTTCTTTCAGGCTCTAGCTCAGTTCTTCGGGTGAGCCTGCTGGCCTTAGTCTTGTTTTGTGCGGTTGTCGCAGGTGCCAATCTTGCTCCGAGGGAAGAAAAGGAGCGTGTCGCTGTTCGAGTCAATTGCTTGACTCAACAGGACATGGAGGCCGGCGGCTTCTTCTGGGTGGATCGCGACCGCGCCATGGTTCTGGCGACGGTGCAGGATCGTGTCTATCAGGTTTCGCGGGTGCTCCGCCAGGTGCAGACATCACTTTCCTCGGTGTTGCACGTCATGTTTCCTTTGGATGCTGTGCCGACGACCCTCGCAGGTCTTCTGTCGAGGTTTCAGAGTGCCAGCAATGTCAAGGAGCTGGTGCGGCAGCAGCTCGTCGCAGGAGTGAAGGCTGCCTTGTCTCTTGTGAGGGTGCACCGCCCTGACGTAGATTTGGCTGCTGTGGCAGCTGGGCCACCTCTTCGACCTGATGGTTGCGAGTGGAACATGCGTCCGCATTACGCGGCTGTAAGGCAGTATGCCGAACAGACTGTAGATTTGTTTGAACAGCGTGCTCAGGTTATTCTTCAGAATAGGTAGGACCTGAAAAATAGACAGATAGATGTAAAATTTGTATATTTCGGCTAGGCGTGTTTGTGCCCTTTGTTGTAAAGGTTTTCTTGTTTGTGAGCACGTAGTGCTTTGATTGAGTACGTGTCCTTTTCATTTGCCTGACGTGGTCAGCTACTCAGGTGTACACGTTTGGTCCTCAGTCGATGAAATCGTGAGGTGGGGGGAGCCCCCGAGTGCGTTTGTAGCATGTAATAAAGTTGCAGAAAAATAGTCAACCGAAGGTTGGGAGCGAGACACTTAGCTTTTATTTAAATCGTAATGGAGGAGGTACATGGTTCGGCTAAGTAGCCTTGGCTGAAAGCCTTATTAAAAGTAAAAGGGGGGTAGATTGCTACGGGTAGAATCGTCGCAGGTGCGAGATATTCCATGAGTTGGAGTATGCGACTCCAGACTCCACGTGCTTGAGGCGATAGGCGCCACCTGGGATGACTTCGGTGATGACGTACGGTCCTTCCCATGGTGACTTGAGTTTGTTCGGTCGCTTTTGCTTGAGTCGCAAGACGAGGTCTCCTTCGACGAAGGACCTTGGGCGCAGCCGGCGGCTATGATAGTTGCGGAGACTCTGCTGGTACACCGCTGATCGAGCTGCTGCTATATCCTGCGCTTCGTCGAGTGTGTCGACGGCATCTTCGAGTGCAGTCGTGGACTCGGCTTCGCTGTAAGCGACGACTCGTGGAGCCTGGTGGCGTACTTCGGCTGGGAGCACGGCCTCAGCTCCGTGCACCATGAAGAATGGTGTGTAGCCGGTGGAGCTGTTTGGTGCAGTACGTAAGCTCCACAGGACAGACGGTAGCTCTTTCGTCCAGTTTCCAGCTTTGTGCTCGAGTGAGCTCATGAGGCGCTTCTTGATGCCGGCGCCAATTAGGACGTTGGCCTTTTCCACTTGCCCGTTTGTTTGCGGGTATGCCACTGAGGCATATGTGATGTTGATTCCGAGGCCTTCGCAGAAGTCCTGGAATTCTTCGGAGATGAAGTTCGATCCGTTGTCGGTGATGATGCTGTGCGGTACGCCGAACCTGTAGACAATGGATTCGAAGAACTTGACGGCGGTTTTTCCCTTCTGGTTGGTGACTGGCATGGCCTCGATCCACTTGGTGAATTTGTCGACTGCGACCAGGAGGAAGACGTGTCCTCCTTTCGAGGACTTTGGCAGTTTGCCGATCATGTCGAGGCCCCATTGGGCAAAAGGCCAGGCTATGGGTATGGGTCAAAGTTCGGACCCAGGTGCGTGCGGTTTATCGGCGAACCGTTGGCACCCGTTGCATCTTCGGACGATGTCCTTCGCGTCGCTCATGGCCGTTGGCCAGTAGAATCCTGCTCGCAGAGCTTTGGCGACAAGGGAGCGGCTGCCTGCGTGGTGGCCGCAGATGCCCTCATGGATGTCTTGGAGTATGGCCTTGCCGTCGTTGATGGTGACGCACCGTTGTAGTACACCCGTGATGCTGCGTTTGTACAGTTCGCCGTTGATGATGGTGAAGGCTTTTGACCGACGAGATATGCGTCGGGCATCTGTTGGGCTGTCAGGTAGTTCTTCGTTTATCAGGAACTGGAGGTATGGTTGCGTCCAAGTTTCTTCGACTGCCATGACCTGCATCAGGTTGACCATGGCAACTTCGGTATCCAACTTTTCGGGTCCTTCATGACCTTCGGGTAGCGTAGCCCCCGAGTGTTCTGCTTCTTCGGGTGATCCCTTGGGGAATTTCCGCTTGATGGATGGCACGCAGATCTGTTCGAGGAACACGCCTGGTGGCACCTTTGCACAAGTGGAGCCGATGTTGGCGAGTCTATCGGCTTCCTCGTTGCTTTCTCTTCCGACGTGCCGAAGCTCGCAGCCGTCGAATTCTCCTTCGAGTGCGTTGAAGAGCGCGCGGTACGCGATCATGTTTTCGGCGTGTGCGTCACACTCGTTCATCGTCTGCTGGACGACGAGGTTGGAGTCACCGTAGATGACCAGGCGCGTTGCGCCGCAAATTTTTGCCATCTTCATGCCATGGATGAGGGCTTCGTATTCGGCCTCGTTGTTGGAGGCTCTGAATTTCATCCGAAGAACGTACTTCATCTTGTCACCTTGCGGGGAGGTCAGTATGACTCCTGCCCCTGCTCCAGCCTCGCGCTTGGAGCCGCCAAAATGCATTGTCCAGGACTGCGACATGTCTGGGGTGTCTGGCAGCTGCAGCTCCATCCAGTGCACCAGGAAGTCCGGAAGGACTTGAGATTTTATTGCGTGTCGCTTCTCGTAGACGATGTCCAAGGGTGATAGTTCGATGCCCCACAGGGCCACGCGTCCTGTGGCCTCTTGGTTATTCAGGATGCTGTTCAGGGGTGCCTCGTTGATGACCATCACCTGATGCTCCTGGAAGTAGTGGCTCAGCCGTCGAGCCGTCATGAACACGCCATAGGCTAGCTTCTGGTAGTGCGGGTACCGTTGTTTTGTTGGAGTGAGAACCTCGCTGAGGTAGTAAATTGGGCGTTGGACTCCGTGAGTCTTGCCTTCTTCGGGTCATTCGACCACGAGTACGGTGTTGACCACCTGGTGTGTGGCTGCTATGTACAGCAGCAGGGGTTCGCGCTCCTTTGGCGTGACCAAAACTGGCGAGGTGGAGAGTAGCCGCTTGAGGCTTTCGAATGCGTCATCGGCTTCTGGTGTCCACTCGAACTTGTCTGCCTTGCGCAGCAGCTGGTAGAATGGTAGGGCCTTCTCGCCCATACGGCTGATGAACCTGCTTAGTGCCGCTACTCGTCCTGCGAGCTGCTGGACGCCCTTGAGGTTTTTCGGCTTCTCCATTGTCATGATGGCTCTGATTTTCTTCGGGTTCGCCTCAATCCCTCGTTGAGAGATGAAGTATCCGAGCAACTGGCCCGAGGGGACGCCGAAGGCGCACTTTTCTGGATTGAGCTTGATCCTGTAGCGATCAAGGTTGTCGAACGTCTCGCGGAGATCGTCGATAAGTGTCCTTGCCTCCTTGGTTTTTATTACTATGTCGTCGACATAGACTTGGACGTTGCGACCGATCTGGTCCTTGAGGCAGGCCTGCATGCATCGCTGGTACGTGGCACCCGCGTTCTTTAGCCTGAAGGGCATTGTGTTGTAGCAGAATACCCCAAACGGTGTGATGAACGCCGTTTTCTCCTGATCTTCGACCTTGAGTCGAATCTGGTTATAGCCTGAGTAGGCGTCGAGGAAGGAGAGTTTCTCACAATCTGCAGTCGAATCGATGATCTGATCGATCCGAGGAAGAGGGAAATGGTCCTTTGGGCAATGTTTATTTAGTGACGTGAAGTCCACGCACATCCGCAGGATGTCCGTGTCCTTCTTCGGGACCATCACCGTGTTTGCCAGCCACTCGCTTTCCTTGATTTCCCGGATGAAGTCTGCTACGAGTAATCTGTTGATCTCCTTGCCGATAGCTTCGGCTCGTGGCTCCGACAGTCTTCGGATGGACTGCTTGACTGGCTTGGTGTCTGGAAAGACATTGAGTGCGTGCTCGGCGAATTCCCTGGGAACTCCTGGCATGTCCGCAGGACACCAGGCGAAGATTTCCCAGCGCTCACGGAGGAATTCGACGAGCGCGCCTTCCTATGCGGTGCTGAGGCCGTTGGCGATCAGCGCCGTCTTGGAGGCATCTGTCGGATGGACCTGCACTTTCTTGGTGTTGACGGTGGAGTCGAAGGACATGTCAGGTGCGTTCTGCCTGGTGACTGGGGGTAGCCCATTGTCCGTCACCTCGCGGAGCCTTACAAGCTCGTCTTGCATGCCGAAAGACTGGGAGATTTTGTTGAAATCCCTGTCGCATTGGTCCGATCGGGTGAAGCTCCCGTGGACTGTGATGACGCCCCTTGGTCCTGGCATCTTGAGTAGTAGGTATGCGTAGTGTGGGACGGCCAGGAACCTTGCGAATGCTACACGCCCCAAGATGGCGTGGTATTGCGACGGCCAGTCCACCACTTCGAATTCTAGGCGCTCCTGCCGAAAGTTGTCCGGCTTCCCGAAGATGACGTTGAGCCCTATTTTGCCCAGGGGGAATATGCCCTTTCCTGGGACAATGCCGTGGAATGTTGTGTCTAATTGTTCCAGGCTGCATTGCGGGATCCGCATAGCCGCTAGAGTGCTTGCGAACATTAGGTTGATGCCGCTGCCGCCGTCCATGAAGACGCGACTCATCTCGAAGCCTCCGATCTGCGCCTCCAGCACCAGGGCAGCATGACCTGGGCGAGGGATCTGGCAAGGGTGATCCGCGCGAGTGAATGTGATGCAGGACTTCGATCCGCTGAGGTACTCAGGGATTGCAGGCGGAGTTGCCACGGCCAAGTTGATTTGTCGGGTGATTTTCTTCTGCACCCTATTGGTGGGGCGTCCCTTCTGGATCATATTTAGTGCTCCCTTTGTTGGGGGGTATGGGACCCCGGCATTGTTTTGCGCTGGTGCGACTGGTTGATTTGGGCCTCCAATAGGCGGCGGTGGAGGAGCTCCGTGTGCTATTTCACCTGGCGCAGGTGCGTTTCCAAACGCAGGGATTGGGGCTTGTTGCCTCATCTGCACCATGCCTTCACTGAGTTTCTGGAACTCGCGGCAGTCCTTGAGCATGTGGCTGGCTTTCTTTTTGCCATCCTATTTGTCGATGTAGAAGTGGATGGTGCATGGACCCGAAAGTTTGTCGAATGCTGAGGGTCCGTTGTCACGGTCGTGGCGTTGCCACGACTGTGTTGGTCGTCCGTTGTCGCGGAAGTTTCCGCTGCGGTATCCTCCGCTGTTGCGGCTGTTGTCGTTACGGCGGTCGGCGTAGCCGGCCGCGACCATGTCGGGTCCGTCGCGGTCCTCGTAGATGCGCGATCTCCTCTTGCTGCGGCATTCACGTCTTCGGCTGTAGTCGTCCTCTTCGTCTGATTGCGCTCGCTGGATGCAATCTTCACCGTCTGCCCAACTGTTGGGATTTCCATGAGGTGGTCGAGTGTCTTGGGCTTTACACGCCCAAGTTCCTCCTTGAAGTCTGGGCGCTTGACGCTGTCCCTGAAGGCGTCGATGGCCCGCTCTTCGGAGATGTGTGCTGCGGAGTTCTTGGTTGTAGACCAGCGTAGTATGTACGAGCGAATAGATTCACCCGTTCTCTGAGTACAGGCTCGCAATTCTTCGATTGAGGCGGGCCTCTTGCTGGTGCCTTTGAAATTTCGGATGAAGCTATAAGCGAGCTCCTCCCAGCTTCGGATGGATCCTGATGATAGGCTGCTGAGCCAGACCCGCGCCGCGCCTGTCAGCTGCAGCTGAAGGCATTGCATGGCGGTTCTTTGTTGCCTCCGTGAAGCTTGACGGATGACAGCTGGTCGCTGAGCCAAGACTTTGGATCTTGCGTGCCATTGAACTTCGTAGTATCCGAAGGAAGCTTGAAGTTGTGTGGCATCTGTGTCCGCCGAACGGATCTGCTGAAGCATCGAGCTCCGTAGAGTTCTCCTTCGTCTTCATCCATCTCAGATTCAGACGAGCATGCGTGTTTGGCGCGTGCTTTGTCGATCTTGCGCTGTGTAAGCTTGTCTCCGGCGTCGTAGTCGCGTTTATGGCGGTGCGAGCTCTTATTCCTTCGAGGAAGATCGTGCTCCTCTTCCTCTTCGGATGAGGGGGTGGGGCTCCAGTCGCGCCTGGCCGAGGCTTTCTTCTTCGGCTCCGCAGGAGCGTCTTCGTGGAGCGCAGCTCCGATTAGTCCAAGTCCTGTAAGTGCGGACCTATGCATGGCTCTTTTCGGGTCCCCCTCCGGAGGTGGGTGAGCCGCGAGATACGCACTGGCTGCCATGATCGCAGCTTGTGGCGTCTTCGGGATGATGTTGCCGTCGGCATCCATATCCATGAACGATGTGTGGAGAGTTCGGGTCACGTCACGCCGCTCCTTGGGATCCATGTTTTCCACCCGAGAGCGGTGCTTGTTTCCCTGGTTTCCGTTTGTGCTAGAGCCGGGTGCCGCGGCGGAGAGCGCAGCTCGTCGCGCGCTGGACTCGGAAGCTGCTTGCTTGCCTTTGTCGAGTGTCTCCTGCATCTTGACTTGTTTCTTGTGCTCCTCGATGAGGAGGTAGTGGTATGCCATCAGTAGTTCACGTGAGGCGTCTGCAGGTAGGACGGCGTCGCCTGCGACGGCACGGCGCGCCTGCACCCATCCTTCTTTGCTAAGTTGGATGACGTGGCCGTTGCTTTCCCTGTTGGGTGGGGGGGACTGGCTTCTTCTGTTTTTGCCGTTTTCGCCGTTTCGGTTGGGCGGCGGATTAGGTGTTTCCTCGTCGGTTTGGATGACTGCGGCGCACAGATAGTGCTTGCAGATTGGCTGGCTGCTGCCGCAGCTTTCGGATCCGGAACCGTAGGTCCCTTCATCCGAAGGTGGATCGCATAGATCGGAGTTGCAGCTGCTGCTGCTGTAGAACTCATTTGTCGATGGTGACGTGTGTAGCACAGGATGTGGGGCCCACGAGGCGGGCCTGATTGACGGCACGGGCACCCGCTCAGGGAGGCGGAGGGTGCCAGTTTGTCCCACCTAGAAGCAGAAGCTCCTGAACAAAATTTTGAGTCCGTCGCCTACGGGCTCGAAATCCTTCATGGTGGCCGGCGAGTGGGAGGTGAAGTCGAAGGCGCCGAAGAGGAGGTGACTCTCCGTTGCCGCGGAGTTGTAGATCGATCGGGTCGGAACTGTCACGACCGCACAATCAGCAGCCCCAATTCCCACAGACGGCGCCAATTGACGAGGTTTAATCTCGTCAATGCCCATTGTTATGGACTTGGGTTTTGGAGAAGATGGGGATGCTGGAGATTGTGGCACGGTTAACAGATAAGCAACCAGGGGACACGAGATTTACCCAGGTTCAGGCCCCCGGAGGGAAAACCCTACTCCTGCTTGTCTGCTCTTGATTACGGCGGAACCGAAGGTTACAGGGTGCGCAGATTCGATCTGGCGTGGATGCGTGTGCGAAAGTATGAGTCGAGAGATCTAGGACGTGCCCTCCTGGCCTTTATATAGACTTAGGCAGGTCCCGGGCATAGTCCTAGTCAGTTACAAGTTCTAGGGTTTTACCCCTTTGAGTTTCCTATCTCCGCTAGTCTTGCTCTCCAAGGATCCGAAGGCGTCATGGGCCTTGGCCACCCGAAAATCTTCATGGGACAGCGTATATCTGCTGTGGGCCTTCCTTGGGCTAGACCAGGTATGCTGAAGTCACGTACCCGTAGGGTATAACCATGTCATTCGCATCGATCCCTCGCTTGGAGACGACGTACCCCAGCAATTGTCCTGCTGGTACACCGAAGGTGCATTTGCCTGGGTTAAGCTTTATTTTGTATTTTCGCAACTTGGCGAACGTTTTCGCCAGGTCGGCGAGTAGATCGCCCTGGCGGGCGGACTTTACGACCACGTCGTCGATATAGACGTGGATGTTGCGGCCAATTTGGCTCGCGAGACACTCTTGCATGCACCGCTGGTAGGTCGCCCCGGTGTTCTTGAGGCCGAAGGTCATGGCGGTGTAGCATAAGGCTCCGAATGGCGTGATGAACGCCGTCTTCTCCTCGTCCTCGACAGCCATTTTGATCTGGTTGTACCCAGAGTAGGCGTCGAGGAAACATAGCGACTCCGAGCCCGCGGTGGAGTCGATTATTTGGTCGATCCGCGGGAGGACGAACTGCTCCTTTGGGCAGGCGCTGTTCAAGTTTGTGTAGTCGATACACTTCCTCCAGGTCCCGTTCTTCTTCTCGACCAGGACTGGGTTTGCCAGCCACTTGGAGTACTTGATTGGATAAATGAAGCCTGCAGCAAGTAGACGTTGCACCTCCTCGGCGATGGCTCGGCGGTGCTCTTCATTGAAGGGCCGCAGCGACTGTTTGACGGGTCGCACTTTGGGGTCGGCGTTTAGCTTGTGCTCAGCGAGCTCCCTAGGGACACCAGGCATGTCAGAGGGCTTCCATGCGAAGATGTCCCTGTTCTCACGGAGGAACTCGATGAGCGCGCCTTCCTAGGCTGGGCTCATGCCCGTCCCAATCGTCACCATCTGCCTAGAGTCGCCTGGGACCAGCTCGACGGTGCGAGTGTGCGTCGTTGCCTCGAAGGTTGAGGTGTTTGCGCCCTCCGAGTTGGGCTTCTTGAGTATGGTGGGGTCGTCGTTGTTGACCCCGCTCGCGTATTTGGCGAGCTCGTCAGCGTGGTTGGTTTCTGCCGCGATGACGGCGTCGGCGAGTTCTGCTCCTTTGGCCTCGCACTCGGCGGCCATGTCTGGGTCGCCGTTGATGGTGATGACGCCGCACGGCCTGGGGAGCTTCATCGCGTTGTACGCGTAGTGTGGCGCTGCCATGAACTTGGCGAACGCCTGGCGCCCCAGGACGCAGTGGTAGGGGCTGTCGAAGGGCACCAGCTCGAAGACGATCCGATCGGTGCGGAAGTTTGCTGGTGTGCCGAAGGTGACTGGCAGCGTGACCTTGCTGATCGGGTACGCCTTCCGACCGGGGACGATGCCGTGGAACGTGGTGTGGGTTATCTCGATCATCGACTGCGGGAGCCGCAGCCGCCTGAAGGTGTCCAGGTACAGGATGTTGATGGAGCTGCCACCGTCCATCAATGTCTTGGGGAGCCAGTAGTCGCCCACCTTTGGCTTGACCACTAGGGCGACTCAGCCTGGGTACTCGATGCGCGGCGAGTGGTCCTGGCGGCTCCAGGTGATGGGATGCTCCGACCAGTTGAGGAACTGGGGAACGTCCACCTGGGCCACCGCGTTGACGGCAACGGCGCGGGTGATGACCTTCTTCTCGCGCTTCGTGTTGAAGCCGGTGAAGGTATGGAGCGATCCGGCCATGTTGCCGAACTTTCCGCCGTTTGGCGGGTTGTTGTCGGGGTCCTCCCTTGCTCACCGTGCCTTCTCAATCTCCCTGAGGGTGTGGCAGTCGGCAGTCGTGTGCGTTGCAGGTTTGCCTTCCCTGCTATGAAACGCACAAGGTTGGTTAAGGAGGGCCGCAGGGTCGATCCTTGGCTTGGCCTTGTAGTTGCCGCCGTCGCGGCGTTGTCCTCCGTCGCGGTGGAAGCTTTTGCGCTCGCGTTGTGCGTGCCCGGCGTTGGCGACGAAGTCGACTCGCCCGTCACTGCGGCGCTTGCCGGTGAGGCGAGTGTTGCTGTAGCGTAGGTCGGACCGTCGTCCGCTATCGTTGCCGCTCGTGCGGCGTTGTCCTCCCGACTCGTCGTCGGTTTCCTGGTTTGGATCTTCCTCCGCATACCGTTTGGCGATCTCGAGGAGGTCCGGTATGTTGTCGAGTGTGCAAGAGTGTCGCTTGATCTTGGCGACCAAAGGCTCGTAGCGGCACGAGGTCTTGAAGCAATGGATTGTGGTGTCCGGGTGGATGTCGACCGCGTTGTACCAGAGTTCTTGCCACCGCTGCACCCAGTTGCGGGTCGACTCGCGAGGTCCCTGGACGCATCGCTCCAGGTCCTCGATGGTGGTGGCGCGGGTGTAGGAGCACTCGAAGTGCCTGACGAAGGCGTCACGCATCTCTTCCCAGGAGTCGATACTATCCTGGGGGAGGGTGTTGATCCACTGCCTGCACGTCCCCTCCATCATCAGGGGGAGTTAACGGGCGGCTAGCAGGTCGGTGTGGCCTGCGATCCCCATCGCCATGAGGTATGTATCGAGCCAGACGGCGGGGTCGTACGAGGGGTCGTACTTTTCTATCTCCTTCGGCGCCTTGAAGTACGGTGGGTACTTCTCGCCTCGGATCATCGGTCCGAAGCACTTGGGGCCGAGTCGACTTAGCGACCCCATTGGCTCGCTGTCGCGACGATTGGTTAGGGTGTGTCGCAGGTCGTCGGGCTAGCGTGCGCGCCAGCTTTGGTTGTTGATGATGTGGGTGCGGGCGTCGATGGTTTGACCGTTGGCGGCGACGAAGTTGGTCGCTGGCCTGGGGTCGTTGGTGGAGAGTGCCGCGTTCGCGGGTCGGTGTTGGAGCTGCAGTGGCTCTGGTGGCGGGCAGTTGAGGGTGTTTGCCGCCATTGGGCGGCCGCTCGAGGCCGCTCTGCTTCCCGAAGAACGCGAGTACACTCGACCCTGCGAGTCGGCGCCTGCGTTTTGCTGCTCGACGGCCTTTGCGAGCAGGGCCCTGACGTACTAGATCTGTAGGGCGCCGTCGCCGGTGGCCGTGATGTTGTCGGCTGCTGCTCGGCCCGCCACGAGGTTGTCCATCGGGGTGGAGAACAGTGGGAGGCCATTTGCGTCTCGCTCCCGTGAGGAGACTACTATCCGCGGCTGGTCCCTGGGGGGTGTGCGGTTGGGTGGAGGTTGGGCGCCCATCGCCGTCAACCCTGGCGGGGGCCGGGCGCTTCCTCCTGGTGGCGCGTTCTCGCAGATCGCGCGCTCGGCCACGCGGGCCGGGTCGTTTTCGTCGTCGAAGTTCAGGGCGCGCCCCTGGACGGTGGGGTTCAGACGCGACCTGATTCGCTGCTGGTGGTAGCGTGATAGCTCCTACGCCGTCACCTGCTCGAGGCGAAATTTTTCGCGCTCAGCTTGCTCCTTGCGCACTGCCTCCGCCAGCTTCAGGCGGAGTTCCTCGACCTCCGTTGCCGTCGCGTTAGGAGGGATCGGGGTGGAGAAGGGGTCCTCCGGTGGTACGGTGCCGGTCGCCATGTAGGTCGCGGCGTGGCGACCGGTCTCGTCGCGGAGGTCGCCGGAATTTTCCGACCCGGAGTCGAAGTCAAAGATTCCAAGGATGGAGGGGTCCTTGAAGTCTCCCATGTTGGAGACCTGGGTGATGGAGCCCGCGGGTGATGCCGCGGTGATGGATCCGGCGAATGACGCCGGGGTCGCCGAATCGGCGTCGTCGTTGAGGGCCGCGTCTTCCGCGGCCGCTGAGTTTTCGGCCACGTTGTTGTGGGCCGAGTTGTACTCGGAGGCGAGGCGATGGATCGTGCGGATCTGGCTCTCGGAGAGCCGATCGCTTGGTGGCGACTCGCGGATGCGAGCCGAGTCCTCCGAGGCAATGACGTCGGTGAGGCCGAGAAGAGGCTGATCGTGCCGACCGGCAGGATCACGCTGTGCGTGACGGGTCACGCCGCCGGGACGTAGCTGCTCGGCAAGATTTGGAGCATCTCGCTGATCGCTATCATGCGGCCGGTGGCGACCGTCTCGTTGATGGGCAGATTGGATCTCGCCGCAGAACACCGGCCAGACCGGCCAGGCCCCACAGTGGGCGCCACTGTCGTGGAAATGGTCACGGCAGATGCTGCAATCGGCAGCGAGTAGTAGAACGAGGGGCAAGGGCGGCCAGCCATCTGCGGTGCGAGATGAGGGCGGAGACATAGGGTTTTACCCAGGTTCGGCCCCCCGGAGGGTAAAGACCTACTCCTGCTAGATTGTATTAAGAAGGTGGTACAATGGGCGAGCTCGGTGGCTAGGCGGCGAGTCGCTTGGGTGTATGATGGAACGTATCTCTACACGCCCTGCAGGGAGGTTTATATAGGCTCACCTCCCCTAGGGTTTACATATCTCAACTGAATCAGTTAAGGCTTCGGTACTCGTTTAACCTAATCCGACTGGGCCTATCTAGTCGCCTGGGCCTTCAGCTTCCAGTCGCTTGGATCCACACCGGGCCTTGATCCAGTCGCCGTCTTGCAGGCCCACTCGCCGGTTTCTGGGCCAATCGGAAACGTCCTGCTGGGTATACCCCGGTAGGCACATCCCCATCAAACTGTGTTGGATATTGCTTAGTTCATTAGGGGAAACTTTCCCGGTGTTAATTACTATTGTAGTTGATGCTTGTGAGTGGAACCATTGGATTATTGTTTATGTTCAGATTGTTATCCATTATCATATCATCTTTGCTCTTGATCTATATGATGTCTTGTGAGTAGTTCGTTTAGTTTTTGAGGACATGGGAGAAGTCATGTTGTTAGTAGTGAATCTGTGATGAGTTATTATTCAATGGTTTAGTATTTAAGTTGTGGTGCTATTCTTCTAGTGGTGTCATGTGAACGTCGACTACATGATACTTCACCATTTATGGGCCTAGGGGGATGCATTGTGTATTTGGCTACTAATCGTGGGGTTGCCGGAGTGACAGAAACCTGAACCCCCATTAGGACACCTTTGCACAAGGGAGCGTAGGATCTCAGAGTTTAAGGCTGTGGTTAGATTTATATCTTAATTACTTTCCTGTAATTATGGATGTTTGCATGGAGTTTAATCACAAGTATGTATTAGTCCTAGGAAGGGTAGTATGTTAGCACAGGTTCACCCACACAACACTTACAAACACCAAAGAAGAGTACTCAACTATTTGCAGCGAAAGCACTTGACAGAATGTGTCCTCGAGAATGTTTGGTCCTTATAAGTATTTCCACCGACTTGTCCTTTGCTAAGAAAGGATTGGGCGACTTGCTCCGTTTGTTCGTTACTTCTATTACTTGTTCTTTGTTTTGTTGCCTTGTCAGAAAACTACTAAAAATCCATTTGCTAAGTATTCACAGGGATTTCCTGCTCTATACCACTATTCGGCACCTTCTGCTCCTCGTTGGGATCGACACTCCTATTTATGAAAAGTACTACGATACACCCCCAATACTTGTGGGTCATCACAACATGCATAGGATTGGGAGTAGCACCTCTACAGTTTAGACGCACTAATTTCACACATTACAATCCTCTATCTACAGAGTAGTAAACCACATAGATTACTCTTGATTTCTTTACCATAAGGTTTGGTTTATATTATGTGGCTACCGAATTAGTCTATATGAGAGATCTTGGATATAAGGTTTTAACTTGGGTCCATTGTACTGTTTAGCTTTGTGTAAAGCTAAAACGGGTGATATATTATTATCTTGTTGTCTTGGATGTCCCCATAAATAAAGGAGACTCTGCTAAAACTTTTAGGTTTGTGTCATTATGATAAGTGTTCAAAGTATGTGTAGCATCGCTAGAGATGGTGGATATCCTAGGCTTTAGGTCTCTAGAATAGTTAAATATGAAACAAATAAATTTATAGTTTAAAAAACAATTAAAACGTGTCTTCATTTAGCCTAAACAACTAAAAAATGATTTAAATTTTTAACAATTTAAAACTTGACACATTGGTGCACAGCAGGATGGTTTTGGGTCATGCATTATATTGCATTTAGCCTTCCACTTTATCTTATTATTGATCCCTTTTATACTTATGTTCTTGTGCATGTGGGTATGCTATTGTCATGGGAGGATTGAAAATTTTTATGTACGTTGTATTGTCCTTTATTTAAGTAGTCGGTTAGAGGGAGAGAGTCGGAGTCTATTCATGGTTGATAAATTCAACATTGGGAATGAATTATCTATTTTTTATGCTAGCTCGATATAAGTGTGAATAACGTTATGGAGAAATTGGATTGCTATATTTTGATAGTTTTGTTGCTTCGTTTGATTCGTGAGGTGACATAGTTGAGGAGGTTGGTTTTGGCGTCAAAGTTTAATTTTAATATAATGTTAGAGGGGGATTAAAGTTTTATTTGTCCAGGGTTGCATCAAATTTTCACACGTATGGGGTTATTGGAACAAAATTTGAGAGAATAGTTTGTTACTCTATAGATGATGTGGACCAGGTGATTTGTTTTCAAAAGATTAAAGCTAGATTGGATTATGAGGTTGGTGTAGTAGGGTAGTAGTGGAGAAGATAAAATAATCTTATGAAGATCTTTGTGGATCCAAATCTATATGAGAATCTCTTTTCTCTATCTATGTTCCTTCAATTTTTTTTCCACTTGGCATCTCCTCCACTTTCACCGCTTTCTTGATTGTCATCTAGTAGTGGACTTATTGGTGTTGGCTTATTTTTGGAGATTATAAGTATTTTGAATCATGTACTTTAAAAGTAATTCTTTCTACCGTTGCTGAGTCAACATCTTTTATTTTTCCCATCTTTTGTATGTTTTGTTCTTCATTGACATTCGTCGGTACTCGTTCTCTCGTTCTTGATTATAAAGAATGTGAAGCATGCTACAATACTTGCAGGCAACCTACTTGATCCTTTCAAAGAAAAAAATCATTTTTTCTAAAGAATTTTGCTTGGTTGCTATTCTAGGTGCTCTAAAAATGTTAGTTTTATAAGTCAAGATGCTAGATATCCATAAAGTGACTCTTTATCTGTTTAATAGTCTGTTTGTACATGCAACCCTAAGGTTTCTTGAGAGATCGATGGATCAGATTTTGGTTGCGGTGTTGCAAATATTTTTATACCTATGCACTAACGGGTCCATCTAGAGCATACCCGATTTGGGTGCCCAAGCACCATGGTGCCCCTCTTATTTTATCTATCTATATATATATATCAAAGCGGATTTTCTACCCACCATGATAGTTGTGTATGGTGAACAGACAGTCCGATATCGCTAGCATGTGATCTTGCAATATTTGTATCGTCTCCTTCTATTGTTGTTCCGTTAACGCCATCCATTTGCCCTCCTTGTACCTGTCCACGCGCTTGCATGTTCTGCTCGGCGTGGGCCGTGGCCAATGTCATTTGTTGTTACCTTTGTAACTTGGATACCACAGTCGTCTGTACGTCGTTTCCAATTCTTTTCCACTCAGCCTACTGATGGGTTTCGCAGCATAGTAAATCAAAAAAATTTACGGATGCGAACAAGAAAGCCAAGATCTAATCTAGGAGATGCAATCAATGAGAGAGATAGATGAGATCTTCATACCCTTGAATAAATCGCACAGCGGAAACGTTCAACAGAACATGGTTGATGTAGTCGTACTAGCCTTCTCCTCCTCGCGATCCGATCCGATCCTACGCCGCAAGTGGCGGCGCCTCCGAGAGATGCACACGTACAGTGCCGCGACGTCTCCTCCTTCCTCGGTACAGCAAGTGGGGTGGAGAGATGGATTGGATCTGCAACACGATGGCGTGGTGCTATGGTGGAGAGTTTCTGCGGCAGGGCTTCGTCTACGCGCAGTCGGGAGAGAGAGAGAGAGAGGAAGGGCAGCAGTTGGCGGCTAGGGTTGGAGGAGTGGGGGGAGGCTGCGCCCCATGCCCTCCTTATATAGGGGGCTGGCCGGCCCCCTTGGCCCCTCCTCCAAGCCCTAGGGCGGCGGCCCCAAGGGTTGGAGTGGGGGGCAAGTTTCCCCCTCCTTCTAGAAGGGTTCCCTAGGGTTTCCCCTAGGGTTTGGCCGGCTGGGCCTATGGGGCCTTGTGCCCCTGGCCCAAAGCGGCCAGGGCACTCCCTATTAGGCCCACACATCCCTCCGACAAGTGGGGCCACATTGGTCCACTCTGGAAGCTTCTAGAACCTTCCGGTACAATACCGAATACTCTGAAACGATTCCGAAATCCAAAAACTGCTTTCCTTTATATGAATGTTATTCTCCAGACCATTCCGGAACCTCTCGTGATGTCCTGGATCTCATCCGAGACTCCGAACAAAAACTCATAAACCAATTATCCATTCTATCCTAGCGTCGAGGCATGTTAAGTGTGTGACCCTACAGGTTCGAGAATATGCAGACATGATCTTCTATCAATAATCAACAGCGGGATCTGGAAACCCATATTGACTCCCACATATTCATCGATTATCATATCGGATGAACCACGATGCCAGGATTCAATTAATCCCATATATGTATTCCCTTCGTCACGCGATATTTTACTTGCCCGAGATTCGATCGTTGGTATCAGCATACCTAGTTCAATCTCGTTCACAGCAAGTACTTTACTCGTTCCGTAATCCGATATCACTTTGTGATTAACTCCTTAACCACGTGCTTTCAAGCGGTGTTGATATCGATTACTGAGTGGGCCCGAAGTATATCTCTCCGACTTTGGAGGGAAAAATTCCATCTCGATACATACAACCCAACAAGTACTTTCCGATCACCTGAGAGACACCTTTATGATCACCCTCACATAGGATGACGTTTGATGACCTCAAAGCTTTCTTCCGATACCAGGGAGTTGTATTATCTCATGGTCTAAGGAATACGATACTTGACATAAGAAAAAGCTTCGCAGAGATGAACACGGTGACACGATCTAATTGCTCTGCTTAATTTGGGTATGTCCATCATATCATTCTCCTAATGACATGATCTCATTATTAACCGACAACTCATGTCTATGGTTAGGAAACCTTAACCATCATTAATCAATGAGCTAGTCCATAGAGGCGTACTAGGGACACAGTGTTGTTCATAAACCACACAAGTATCAAAGTTTCCGCTTAATACAATTCTAGCATGGAATATAAAGTTTATCATGAACAAGAATTATAACAATAACATCTTTATTATTGCCTCTAGGGCATAATTCCAACAGTCTCCCACTTGCACTAGAGTCAATAATCTAGTTTACATCTGGCAACAATCTAACACTCATGGCATTAAGGTGCTGATCATGTTTTGCTCATGGAAGAGGTTTAGTCAACGGATCTGCGATATTCAGATCCGTATGTACTTTGCTAATCTTCAGATCTCCATCTGCTATATAATCTCGAATTATATGAAAACGGTGGTTGGTGTGCTTGGTCTTTGGATGATATCTTGGTTACTTAGCCAGTGCTATGGCGCCAGTGTTGTCGCACAATATCTCCAATGGGTCCAAGGCACTTGGAACCACACCAAGCTCGGTGATGAAGTTCCTGATCCAAACTCCTTCACTTGACGCTTCTGAAGCAGCCATGTATTCCACTTCTGTTGTAGATCCAGCAATCACGCTTTGCTTGCAGCTTCTCCAGCTCACAGCTCCTCCATTCAAAATATAAACGTATCCTGTCTGAGATTTAGAATCATCCGGGTCGGTGTCGAAACTAGCGTCGACGTAACCTTTTGCGACGAGCTGCTCATCACCTCCATAGACCAAGACCATTTCTTTAGTCCTATTTAAATACTTTAGGATGTTATTTACGGCTGTCCAGTGTTCCACTCCTGGATCACTTTGGTATCTGCTCGTCAAACTAAGAGCATTGGACACATCCGGTCTAGTACATAGCATGGCATACATGATAGAACCTATGGCCGAGGCATATAGCACTTTGCTCATAGTATCTCTATCGTTTACCGTAGCTGTACACTGAGCCTTGCTCAATATCTTACTTGACAACATGGGCAATGAACCTTTCTTTGCTTTGTCCATTCTGAACCTTTTCAGAACTTTGTCTAGATATGTACTTTGGCTTAAAGCTATTAGGCGTCTTTGTCTATCTCTATAGATTTTGATGCCTAATATATAAGCAGCTTCTCCTAGGTCTTTCATTGAAAAACATTTATTCAAATAACTCTTCACATCGTTAAGCATACCAATGTCATTTCCAATAATCAATATGTCATCCACATATAGTACTAAAAATGTCACTGAGCTCCCACTCACTTTCTTGTAGATACAAGCTTCATAGCAATTTGGAACAAATACAAAACTCTTGATCACTTGATCAGAATGAAGGTTCCAACTCCGAGATGCTTGCTTCAGTCCATAAATGGAACGCTGAAGTTTGCACACCTTATTAGCATCCTTAGGATCGACAAAACCTTCGGGCTGCATCATATACAACTCTTCATCAATGTTGCCATTGAGGAACACAGTCTTGACATCCATCTGCCATATTTCATAATCATGAAATGTAGCAATTGCTAATAAAATCCGAATGGACTTAAACATCGCTACGGGAGAGAAAGTCTCATTGTAGTCAACACCTTGAACTTGTCGAAAACCTTTTGCGACAAGTTGAGCTTTATAGACAATAACATTACCATCCGTGTTCGTTTTCTTCTTGAAAATCCATTTGCACTCAACGGCCTTACGGTCGCTAGGAGGGTCCACCAAAGTCCATACTTGGTTCTTGCTCATGGATCCCAATTCGGATTTCACGACCTCTAGCCATTTCTCAGAGTCTGGGCTCATCATTGCTTCCTCATAGTTCGCAGATTCACTGTTGTCTAATAACAAGACGGGTAAGACAGGGTTACCGTACCATTTAGGAGTGGCACGTGACCTTGTTGACCTGCGAAGTTCAGTAGTAGCATCGTTCGAAGTTTCATGATCTTCGTCATTAGCTTCCTCTCTTGTTGGTGCAGACGGGTCTGGAACAATTTTAGGTGCTGCGCTACTCTCCAACTCGAGAGAAGGTTCATTAACCTCGTCTAGCTCTACCTTCCTCCCACTCACTTTTTTCGAGAGAAACTCCTTCTCAAGAAAGGATCCGTTCTTTGCAACAAACACTTTGCCTTCGGATCTGTGGTAGAAGGTATACCCAATCGTTTCCTTAGGGTATCCTATGAAGACGCATTTCTCCGCTTTGGGTTCGAGCTTGTCCGGCATCAACTTCTTGACATAAGCTTCGCATCCCCAAACTTTAAGAAATGACAACTTAGGTTTAGCACCAAACCATAGTTCATACGGTGTCGTCTCAATGGATTTAGATGGTGCCCTATTTAAAGTGAATGCAGCGGTTTCTAATGCATAACCCCAAAATGATAACGGCAAATCTGTAAGAGACATCATTGATCGCACCATATCTAATAGAGTTCGATTCTGGCGTTCAGGCACACCCATTGCGCTGTGGTGTTCCGGGTGGCGTGAGTTGCGAAACGATTCCGCTTGCTTTAAGATGCGTGAGAAAATCATAACTCAAATATTCACCTCCACGATCGGATCGTAGAAATTTAATTTTCCTGTTACGATGGTTTTCCACTTTGTTCTAAAATTCTTTGAACTTTTCAAACGTTTCAGATTTATGTTTCATTAAATAGATATACCCATATCTACTTAAGTCATCAGTAAAAGTGAGAAAATAGCGATATCCACCGCGCGTCGAAACACTCATTGGCCCGCATACATCGGTATGTATGATTTCCAATAAGTTCGTTGCTCGCTCCATCATACCGGAGAACGGGGTTTTGATCATCTTGCCCATGAGGCACGGCTCGCATGTGTCAAATGATTCAAAATCAAGAGACTTCAAAAGTCCATCAGAATGGAGTTTCTTCATGCGTTTTACACCAATATGACCTAGACGGCAGTGCCACAAATAAGTTGGATTATCACTATCTACTTTGCATCTCTTAGCCTCAATGTTATGGATGTGCGTTTCATTGCTTTCGAGATTCAGAAGAAATAAACCATTCACAACAGGTGCATGACCATAAAATATGTTATTCATATAAATAGAACAACCATTATTCTCCGATTTAAATGAATAACTGTCTTGCAATAAAAACGATCCAGATATGATGTTCATGCTCAACGCAGGCACATAATAACACTTATTAAGGTTTAAAACTAATCCCGAAGGTAAAACTAAGGAGAGTGTGCCGACGGTCATCACATCAACTTTTGATCCATTGCCAATGCGCATCGTCACCTCATCCCTTGCTAGCCGCCGTCTATTCCGTAGCTCCTGTTTCGAGTTACAAATATTAGCAACTGAACCAGTATCAAATACCCATGCACTACAACAAGCTCTAGTAAGGTAAACATCAATAACATGTATATCAAATATACCTTTAATGGTTCCAGCCTTCTTGTCCGCTAAGTACTTGGGACAGTTGCGCTTCCAGTGACCCTTGTCCTTGCAATAGAAGCACTCAGTGTCCGGCTTAGGTCCAGACTTGAGCTTCTTCTCAACAGGGGCAACGCGCTTTCCGCTGCCTTTCTTGAAGGATTTCTTTGCACCCTTACCTTTCTTAAAGCTAGGGGTCTTGTTGACCATCAACACATGATTATCTTTCTTGATGTCCACCTCCGCAACTTTCAGCTTAGCGAAGAGCTCAGTGATCGTATCAGTGGAACCAATTTGATTATGAGTAACTACAAAACCTTTGTAGCTAGGAGGGAGTGATTGAAGAACTCTGTCAATCTTGAGCTCTTCTGGAATCTTGCAGTCCAGTTGCTCAAGACGTTGAGTGTAGCGCGACATCTTAATGGCGTGCTCACTAACGGAACTCCCTCCCTCCATCTTGCAGTTAAAGAACTTCTCAGAGATCTCATATCTCTCAGAATGGGCCTGAGTCTAAAACATGGTTTTCAGTTCCTCAAGTATCTCAAAGGGCCCGGCGAACTCCTCAAAACGATTTTGAAGGTCCGGTTCCAAAGCAAACAACATGGTACTCTTAATCACTCCATAATCATCTTTGCGTGACTAATACACCGCCTTTTCATCAGCCGGCGCATTAGTAGCAGGGGCGTCACCTAGCGCTTTCTCTAGTACATAGTCCTTTTGTCTGCCAGCGAGAATGATTCTCAGATTGCGGAACCAGTTGGTGAAGTTAGACCCATTGTTCTTAAGCTTTTCTTTCTCAGCAAAAACGTTGAAGTTGAAGTTGGACTTAGCCATTTGATCTACAAAATTTGCAAATACAATTTAGACTATGTTCATGATAACTAGTTCAACTTAATCAAATTACTAGATGAACTCCCACTAAATTCAACATCCCTCAAGTTGTTTAGTGAACACGATCCAAATTCACCACACCTAATCCGATCTTCACGAGAAGAGATGTGGTTTCAATGGTGGACAACAAAGTGTTGATCATATCATTCATATGACTCATATTTAACCTTTCGGTTCGTGCGTTTCGAGGCCATGTCTGTACATGCTAGGCTCGTCAAGTCAAACCCAAGTATTTCCGCGTGTGCAAAACTGACTTGCACCCGTTGTATGTGAACGTAGAGTTTATAGCACCCGATCATCATGAGGTGCTTGAACACGACGAACTTTCGCAACGGTGCATACATGGGGAGAACACAATTTTATCTTGATCTTTAAGTGAGGAATCATCTTATAATGCTACCGTCGCGATCTAAGCATAATAAGATACATAAAAGGATAAACATCACATGCATATAATTTTATGTGACATGGTATAGCCAATCTCCGCGCAATGATCTCCATCTTGTGCGTGCCAGCATGATCTCCATCACTCCACCATGATTGCCTCCACCACGAATAGCAACTACAACTATTGCTAACTACTTAGCAAAAAGTAAAGCTATTACATGGCGTATAAGAAGTTGACACACAGGTCATACACAATTATAAAGATAACCATATGGCTCCTGCCGGTTGTGAACTCATCAACATGCAAGTCGTGAAATATTACAAAACATGATCATTGCATACATCATACACATCACGTCTTGGGCCATACCATATCACAAAACACTCCCTGCAAAAACAAGTTAGACGCCTCTACTTTGTTGTTGCATGTTTTACGTGGCTTATGGGAGTAACAAGCTAAGAACGATTCTTACCTACGGAAAGCCACAACGGTGATATTATGGTTGCTAACATCCGGTGTAAATCCCATGACTACTATAGTGAGAGAAACTGGCATCCACCAGCCGCATGTGTGGGACAAGCCACACGACAAGTGCGGAGCCGGTCTCGCGAACGAGGTCGCGTAAAGTTGGCTTGGACCGCTTCAATATCACTATGCCGCGCCATAAGAAATACACAACAAGAGGCTTGCAACAGAAAACATCAACGCCGCAACAAGCATGTTGCGTTCTACTCGTGAAACACATCTACGCATAGATCTAGCTCTGATACCACTGATTGGGTTTCGCAGCATAGTAAATCAAAAATTTCTACGGATGCGAACAAGAAAGCCAAGATCTAATCTAGGAGATGCATCAACGAGAGAGATAGATGAGATCTTCATACCCTTGAAGAAATCGTACAGCGGAAACGTTCAACAGAATGTGGTTAATGTAGTCGTACTAGCCGTCTCCTCCTCGCGATCCGATCCGATCCTACGCCGCAAGGGGCGGCGCCTCCGAGAGATGCACACGTACGGTGCCGCGACGTCTCCTCCTTCCTCGGTCCAGCAAGTGGGGTGGAGAGATGGATTGGATCTGTAGCACGATGGCGTGGTGCTATGGTAGAGAGTTTCTGCGGCAGGGCTTCACCTACGCGCAGTCGGGAGAGAGAGAGAGAGAGAGAGAGAGGAAGGGCAGCAGTTGGCGGTGGTGCTGGGAGGTACGGCACCGGTGGCGATCTCGCGGCGGGCGGCGCCGCGGGAACGGAGGAGTCGACGATGGCGCCCGCGAGCAAGGGCCCGAAGCTGCGGCGGCCTGGTGATGCTCCGCCGCGTTAGGTCAGTTAACTGAACCCTAAATCCCCAATGCGAGCATATGCTAGTCCCTGTTCTAGCCACAAAAAGTGATGATTTTTCTGGGTCTTAGGTGTATTTGACGACGAGTTCACGGTAGAAATAAATCATGGTGGATTTTTTGCGGATTTGGGGCAGCTAAGAGCTATGTAGATAGTACAGTAGCTCAGTTTGATGGATGTGAGGCAGACACATGGTCGCCTTTGTGGCTAACTGATTTTATGGAGCGACTAGGGTATAAAAATCCAGTGGAATATAGTTTGTATTGGTTGCTCCCTGGTAAAGATCTAGGATCAGAACTGCGCATAGTGGACAGTGATGTAGATACACTGCATATGATTGCAGTAGTGCCAAAATTTCAGTATTTTCAGTTGTTTGTGGATCACAAGAATCTGAATATTGGCAGAGCTGAAAGAATTGATGATGTTATAATATGTGGATCTCCTGAATTGCCTTCTGTCTTGAGTCCAAATACACTGAAAAATATGGGAAAAACAGCAGCAGGTAGTAACAATGCAGGTACTAGCAGTGCATCAAAGCAACAACATGATGGCCATGAGACCAGAAGAAGCAGGAGGAAGCTGTATGTAGAAGAGGAAGCACATTGCAGTGAAGACAGTGATGTTGATTCTGATTGGGTGGACTCTGAAAATGAGCTAGAGGCAGATGATGACAATTTGTTTGATGAATGGGTGGATGAAACATATGATGACAAAAAGGATATAAGCAAATGTCAAGAAGATAATGATTATGACACAGATGCAGATTTGGAGGAGCTTGAAGATTCAGACATTCCAGCTGCAGAATCAGGAGATGAAGTGGAAGTGAAGGACAAGCAAGGAAGGAAGAAACTGAAGAAGAAAGTTAAGCTCAGAAGGTGGAGGCCAGAGAATATGAAAGAACTGGAATTCAAGATTGGAATGGTTTTTATGTCAGTTATTGAGCTTAGAGGAGCAACACACATTGTGAGGCAGAGAGTTGGTGTGCATTATGTTAAAAATGATTTGCATAGAGTTAGGGCATGCTGTGAGGAAGGATGCCCATGGTACCTGTATGCTGCACCTTCTAGCATTACCAAAGCTTGGACTATCAAGAAGTACCAGCCTCAACACAACTGTGAGAGAAATTTCAAGATCAAGCAATTCACAGCAAGATTCCTAGCTGGCAAATACTTGGAGAAATTCAGGGCTGATGACAAGATGTCATTGAAGAATTTTTCTAGGCTAGTTGAGCAGGATTTCAACATGTCAGCCAGCAGAAGCAAGTTAACTAGGGCTAGAAGGTGTGCACTGAAGCAAATTCATGGTGATGAACTTGCACAGTATAATTTGCTATGGGATTTTGCTGCTGAAATTAGAAGATCAAATCCAGGAAGCACTATGTTTGTCAGTGCACATGCTGGTGTGTTTCAGAATTGCTATATGTCACTGGATGCTTGCAAAAGAGGCTTTATGACAGGTTGCAGGCCTATTATAGGTATTGATGGCTGCCACATGAAAAATAAATTTGGTGGTGTGTTGCTTGCAGCTGTGGGAGTTGATCCAAACGATTGCATTTACCCTCTGGCCATTGCTATTGTAGAAGTGGAAGACACAAACAATTGGAAATGGTTTCTGGACACACTCAAGGGTGATCTTGGCATTGAAAACACTAGGCCTTGGACATTTATTAGTGACAGACAAAAGGTAATCTTTATGCATTGTTTCAATTATTAAGCTGTGAGATAGTTGAGTTATCTTTATGCATTGTTTGAATTGTTCATTTATTCTGAGTGCAGGGTTTGATCAATGCAGTCAATGCATTATGGCCTGATGCACAACACAGGTTCTGTGTAAGGCATTTACACCAGAACTTTGCTAAAGCTGGATGGATAGGAGACATTTTAAAAAACAAATTATGGCAAATTGCTAGAGCAACAAGGGAGTGTGATTGGAAGAGGCACATGGATGAAATGAAAGCACTGGATGAAGGTGCATTTGAATATTTGAATGCTATTGATCCTAGACAATGGTGCAAGGCTTTCTTTGAAGATTTGCCCAAATGTGATTTGCTTTTGAACAACATTTGTGAAGTATTCAACAAGTGAGTTTCTCTATGATTGGCTTTTCCCAGTTTTTATGCTACTGCATTGTTCATTACCTTGATTGACATTTGTTTATCTATATATATTTATCTATGTAGGTATATACTGGATGCTAGAGAACTGCCTGTAGTTACTGGTTTGAAAAAAATTAAAGATCAATTAATGCTTAGGTTTTTTAGTAAAAGGAAGGAACTAGATGAAATGTGTGGCTCAATTTGTCCTAAGATAAGGAAAAAACTAGACAAAAATATAGACTTTGCCAACAATTATGTGCAACAGAGGATCTTTTCAAAGTTACTGGGTTGTATGGTGAATATGAGGTTAGCATTGGGAAGATGGAATGCTCTTGTAGGGCTTGGCAATTGTCTGGAATTCCATGTAGACATGCCTGTGCAGCAATGAGGCATGAAAGGATAAAACCTGAAACATGTGTGCACAAATGCTACAGTTTAGATGCTTTCAAATCAGCTTATAGTGGAGTAATCATGCCATGTAGTGATCCTAAAGTTTGGAAGAAAATGAATGGCCCTGAAATAAAACCACCTAAATATGATAAGAAAGTGGGAAGGCCTAGTAAGAAGAGAAGAAAATGCCCACTAGAGGAGGAAGGTGGTACAAGTATCAGTAGGCATGGCATCATTGGACATTGCAGTGTGTGCAATGAAACTGTACACAACAAGAGAAAATGTCCAGCACTTGGCAGAGACAAGGGAGACAGTGGAGAAAGAAGCACCAAGAGAACAGCTGCAGCAACAGAGGAGCAAGAAGCACCTTTCTTTCCTGATGGAACAACTGCAGCACAAGAGGAGCAAGCAGATCAGCCTGATCCCATTATGGTAGTATTTCCTGATGATGAAGAGCAAGCACAGCTGAAAGAACATGTGTGCCCCCATGGTGTGGTTTTGGTAATTAATGATAATGTTTTATGGACTTATGTTTGCATTGAGTTTTACTTGTAGAATTTGTCCATAGACAATGCTTGAACCATATGGTGGCTTCAAGGTTGGAATAAGAATAAAGTGAAGAAGATCAAGTGTTGATCAAGGTTTCTTAAGATGATCTCAAGTGTATCGTGCCATCCTTATGGTGATCATGGATATGTGAAGATATGCCTAAAAGAGAGGCTCTTCCATAGTGGAGTATGGGGGAGCATCTTCACCAAGCTAGTGCAATCAAGAAAGGTGCTCCATCCTAAGGTGTAGAATATACAAGGCAAAGGTTTGATTTGATAGGGTTTCTTTCTAACTGGTCTCGTGGTGTTAGTTGGAGAGACCGGTTTATAGGATAGATAACCGTACTATCAAGAGGGGCTCTCAAGTGAGTAACTTGATCATATCCCTCAGTGAGAGCTCAAACCTTTGCATACTTGGCATCATATTTCTTGGTTCTTGTTTGGTTCTTATCCATGAGAGGATTTAGATATTGTGTGAATCTCTATGACAAGCTTAAGTCCACCGACAACGGATTTCTTATGCATTCTCTATTGTGTTTTCGATATTGGAGGTTTTATCGGTTTGTCTTTTATAGATAGGTTAAACCTTTCATCATTTGGTTCTATCCTCCATTGATGTACTATGATGGTTCCCTGCATGATCTTGTAGAGATCGTTACTATCTTCGAAACGAGCCCAAGATCATCAAAATCGGAGTCCGAATGAAAAAGTTATGATGGTTTCAGTTTTGCTGTTCCTGCCAGTTTTCAGGGGGGGCGGATTATCCGGCCATGGGGGCGGATTATCCGCCCCTATACTGAGGGTCGCGCCGCGAAGTACTTAGCCATTTTTTTGGTCCAGGGAACCCGGAATATCCGGGGTAGGGGCGGATTATCCGGCCTGGAAGGTCCCAAACGGTCATATTTCGTTGGGGAGGGGTATAATTAGACCCCTTCTTCCTCCTTAGGCCTGGGACTTGCATTCTCTCTCTCCTCCATTGTTTTGACCTTCAAGAGCTTGCAAATACTCTCAATCCCTCCCATATTTCTTGAATCTTTTTTTGGGATTTGAAAGGGGAGATCTAGATCTACAACTCCACCAATCCATCTCTCCTCTATGTGAGGGGAACATATTGGGATCTAGATCTTGGGGTTTCTTTTGTGGATTTCCTCGTGTGTTCTTCCTCTCTTATTCTCCCACTAGCTTTTGTAGCTTTTGTGGAATTTGGGAGAGAAGGACTTGAGCACTTCCTGTGTTCTTGCCATTGCATTTGGTGCATCGGTTTGAATTCTCCTCGGAGGATTTGGTGAGTGAAAGTTGAGAATCTTTTTACTCTTGGGTTCTTGGAACCCTAGACGGTTTGTTGGTGTTGCAGGTTGTGGCCTTGGTGGCGTTTGTTGGGAGCCTCCGATTAAGTTGTGGAGAAGTGCCCCAACCTTGTGAGAGGTTCCGGTTGCCACCGACAAGTGCACCAATAGTGGAAGTGTGGATCGATCCCGTTGGGGTGAGATTCACCGGAGAATAAGGGAGGCCTTTTGTGGCGTAGGTGGTTTGATACCACCCCCTCTCCAACGAGACGTACTCTCTTTATGGGAGGAACTCGGTAATAAATCATCGTCTCCGCGTGCCTCGGTTATCTTTATACCGAGCTATTTACTTATGCACTTTACTTTGTGATAACCTTCGTGCTTGAATTATTATATCTAACTATCACATAGTTGCTTGTTTTGCTTAGCATAAGTTGTTGGTGCACATAGGTGAACCGTAGTTTATATAGGTTTTGTGCTTGACAAAGTAAACGCTAGTTTTATTCCTCCTTTGTTAAGCCCATCTCGTAAAAGTTTTAAACTGCCTATTCACCCCCCCTCTAGGCGGCATCTGTATCCTTTTCAACAGCCTCCTAAGAAAATGCCAGTAAAAAGGAAGTGCAGTTCCAAGGTAAAATACTACCAATTCTCTTTTTTCCTTGCATATTTCTCTATCTGACATTTTGTCATATTTGTGTAGAAACAAATAATGCCACACACTGCCACAAGTGCAACAACACATATTGTAGCATCTGCAATGAGCTATGACATCACAACATCCACTGTTATGCAAGTTCTGCAGGAACAAGTGAGTCATATTCTCATTTCTTCATTTCTGTTTGAAATTCTGCATTTCTGTTTAAATAACTAGTGCTAATTTTGATCTGTAGGCAGTAGCAACACAAATGTCCCAGACTTCACCACCAGGTCCTCTACCTGAGAGTCAGTTCATAGTCAGTTGTAGAGAAAACATCCCACCTCCAAGGGCAGGTACCAGGACACTGGGTTTACCAAGGCAGAAGAAGAAGCCAGTCTCTAAGAAGAAAACTGATGCTTAGTTAGGTTGTTTACTAGTTAGGTTGCAATATTTTGGTCTGTGATATTTTGAATAGGTTTGTCAGAAACCTAATGCTTAGTTCTAGCTCTGGTTTCAACCAAACCTGTTGGTCCCAAAACTATCCCATTTTTCTTGTTGTAATGACAGTTTATCTGCCTACTTATCAGACAATTATGCTTGTTCTACTGAAAGTTTATCTGAACAACCTTGCATTCATCCATGATTTGTCCATTACATTCATTCATCCATCATTTGTCCATTACATTCATTCATCCATCATTTAGCAAGTACATCATACACCAGTACAGCAATGACAATAACTAGGCCAGCACAAATTATTTTGCACAACTTGATGAGCTCATCCATCTTCTGCATCACCCCATCCATCATCTGCAGCCCAACATTTACATTCTCCTCCCCTTTTTCTTCAATTCCATCAACAATATAACCATTAGCTATGAGAAAATCAACATAGCTATCTTCACCATCCTCCCAGTAGTAGTGGTTGCAAGGATTAGTACCAACCTGCGCCAGTTTTCAGCAAAAACTCATAAAAATTCAGAAAACTGCAGCCAAAACAGTGTCCAGATCCATCAACCAGCAAACTTACACGATGATTAGGGCATTTGTAGAACACTCGGCCTGGATTTGCGCTTGATTGAGAGACAAGACGGATTGTCCTCTGAACTCCACAGCAGGGACATGGCACCAACGACAGATTTCCCGTCGGCGCAGTAGCTGCGGGTTGGGCCAGTGCAGGAGATGCCAGCGAGGGGGATGTAGAAGCTGCCTTCCTCCTCGGCCTAGTGCCAGCAGACGAGCTCGCCGAGCTTTTCATGGTGCTGCAGCGGGGGCGAGAGAGCAAACAGAGAGAGATAGAGAGACAGAGACAGCGGAGGGCTCTGGAATAGGAAGGCAACTAGTTATAGGGGTTCATTTGCAAAAAAGCAACCGCCAGCCGCGGGAAAACTCCCGCCAAACTGCCCTGCAGCTTACGTGGCAAGGTAGAACCAAATTAGGACCTGCGGTGACTCACTTACGAAACATTTAGGACTTGAATGTGCATTTTGATAGAATTAGAACTAAACTAACCCACGAAGAAAAGAATAGGGACCGCGGGTGCGTTTTTCTCGTCCAAACACACCCTTTATTTTTTGCCTTTTACATCCATGATTTATTCTCTCACAAATAGCTACCGACCGACGGCCTAATCGAGTGCATCATGCACGGCCGGCGGTTCTCGCCAGCTGGGGATAGCGGTCGGTGGTTTCGGGGCAAGCAGGTGACCTCGCCGGCGCGCTGCGCGCGTCGCTGCGGGAGGCTGTGCCGGCGGGCGGCCTTGCAGCGTGCAGCGCTCTGGGTGGCTTCGTCCCTGACGGCTTCTACTACATCTAGCGCCGGCCGCCACTTCCATCTTCCCCGTCGCCGGCATCCGGGGAGCCCCCTATCCTCCATCCAGGGCACAAATAAGCCTCGCGTCCCTCCATCCCCGCATTAGCTACCCGGCGGGCTTAAACGTCAAGGTAGTTGCGGCAGTTCCTTCCTTCTTTTTCCTCAGATTTGTTTTCCTAATTTAAGCCATACTGCTTTCATGTAGATGCTTGTAGTCTATTAATAGTGTTTCTAATCAAAACAAATACCTAATTTTAAGGCATAGTTTCATTCTGAATCATGTTCTTGCTGGTCAAATAATGCTTATACTTGATTTGAGTCAAATATTTTCTATTGATCCATCTTTTATGGATAATTTTTGCAATTGGTACCCGAGAGTAGCACATCAATTAGTGTCCCTTAAATACTGATTGCATCGTGCCCGACGACGGCCTCCACTCCTACACTCGGCAGACGCTACCAGTATCTTCTAGCATGAAGAGACGCTACTTTTGCCCAAGTGGAGAGGTGATGCTGCCAGGTCCCCTATCTTTCAGAGCCGTCACTGCTGCCGGACTGCACGAGAGCACTTAGACTTAGGTGAAATTTTCATCCGTGAGCAGTTCCCCTGAGACAGAGTTCGTGATGACCTCTCAGCTATCTGCTATCAATTTCTTTTTCCACCGAGTCTATCCTTCTCACTCTGCCTTTGATTCTTACCAACAGCCAAGAGGGCCATTGAATTAAGTATTCATCTTTCCTCGATGGATATTTGATCTTGGAATTTTCTTGCATCATATGCCAAGCTACAGACAACAACCGCCCATGCCATTCCATGGCTCTGCTATGCATTTCTCTAACTACAGGATTCATGCCTCGCTGTGGATTATTTGTTTGTGCATGACGAGTAGTACTTGTTTATTGACCATGTGTGACGGGTAGACAAATTCAAGTGTCATGTCTTTATGCATTCTTTGTTGAATAGTGATTTGCATTTAGGCATTTATCGTTTGAAGTTTCTTTATTCCAGAAATCCATCTAAATAAAAAATATTTCAGTTATAACTCTTGCACACTAGTACTCAACTAATCACTAGGTTATATGTCATCATCTAGTAGTAGCTCGATTTGACATAAGTGAGTCATAAGTTCTGACGGTGCCTTGCCTATTACTTGTAGAGGATCACTTTTAATGCAAAAAATACTCTATTTGCAACTATGCAAAGCTAGGCTAATTAATTTTGCAACATCAAACGCCAGCCTTCACATTTTTTAGGTCTTCTCTACACTTATTTTATGTTATTATAATTGGTCTTTGATTGTTCAATCATATGGATAGATAACTAGCCTCATCCATTCTAAACTCTACTTATCAGTGTATCACAGTGTCAAACTGTCAATGACATAGCCCTGTGGTCATGTGACCTGAATTATAGACTAGATTTATCCAGCTAATTATATTATGCAACCCTAAAAAAGGCCCAGATCTATTTACCTGTTATCCATCTGGTATATATTTTTTTACAAGGCTTAGTGTGCTGATTTCCTTCTTTTGGGGAGCTTATTGGCACTGCTAGCAGTTCACAGAACTGCAAGCATCACACTTAAAATCTTGAATCTATGATTTTTAGTCATTATTCCCAAGACAAATACAATTATTTCCTAGTGTTGATCCACGTTGCTGCAAACCTAGCATTTGCACATGTTGTTTATGCTGCTTTCGGTTCAGTATTATTTACACAAAACCATAGGCATGGGTTCCATACGGATTTGTTACCATAAAATATCTTCTATTACTAATACTGCAGAATTAGTTCGTTTTCAGATTCTTTCCATTCTCATGTTCCTGTAGGAGCAGAAATTATATTATATCTAGGTCACCTAAATACTGTTTTTGCACAGCTGAAGCATATGAAGAAACAACATGAGACAAGGAGCACCGGTCCTGTTTCCTAATGCCCGAGGTGGGTTAAGTTAATAGGGCGGTGTTTCTTTTCTTTTGCTCATTTTCAGGACTGCATTTGTGTCTAATCCAATGTTCCTGGTTTGTCTTTCAGTTCATCATTCGGCGATCAGCTCTTTGTCGAATGCTACTGTAATGTATGTTTTGTTGATTCTCATTTCTGGTTTCATGCATCATGGTTACTATTGTAGCCATTGATCAGTATCTTATCTAATTCTATGCATATTCAATTTATATGTACAGATGTATTATAATTTTGGTGCATCTCTTGTGCTTGCTACTTCACTACTTCTCAACAAATAACTGTATTACATATAGTTGCATTTTATGTCTACTTCCCTACTTTTCAACAAATAACCGTCAACAGTACAGTTTAGAGGTTATTATCATATAATAATCATATACATTTTGATGTGTTTGAATTTTTTTTTAACGGTGTCCTTCTCTAGTTTCTAAATTCAAAATATGTGTATGGAGGATTGGACTATTAAAGCTAACTGGGATGTTCTTGATAAAAGTGTGAAATAGGCCAATGTGATGCAAATCACAATCCAACTAAAGTATGCCATGTGATATTTTACAGCGCACTTTCAATCTAATGCAATCAAATATACTATTTTTGTCCCTTGATGACTACCGCTATAGTATAATAATAGGAGTGTCCCGTGCTATTTTTTTCTTACCACACCTTCTAAGTCTTCATGTTATGTGCAATTTATAGGAGGGTTGGGCAATGTATCTTTTCTATGTCCTCTGGATTTCAGTTTATGTGGAAAGGGTGCAGGTTAAAGAAGAATGGTTGTTCTTTTCTTTCAACGATGCTCCACTTCTAGATTTGGTTGATTACTGGTAGAAGGTGAGTTTGAGGATCTAAGAACAGAGGTAAGTTGGGGGCTTGCTATAGAACTTCTGTAAGTAAATAATACTTATTATCCTACCTACTCCCTCCGACCCATATTAGTCGACTTCAATTTAGATGTATCTAGACAAGTTTTTATGATAGATACATCTAAATTGAAGTCAACTAATATGGGTCGGCGGGAGTACTATTTTGACAGTTCATAGTTAATGCAAAGAGATTTTTTTGGCATATGCTCTATGTGGCAGCCCATGGTGGACCATGGATCTATGCCCAACAACTTGCTTATTTGTTGTGTAAGTGATCTGACCCTGCGATGATCGAATTGCCAGGCTAACAGTGGGAAGCGCGGAGGTAGTACTGCGGCTCGCCGTACAACACTTCCTCATTGAAGGACCGGAAGGCCGACAAGATCTTCACATAAGAGCATGAGATGTAGTCCAGTTGTCGATACCGGAGATCCTCTCTCCACAGATGGCCTTGGGCCTTCGATAGCAGCACCTTCGTGCTGGACATCAGTGCCCCAGAAAATTCTCTTTGGTTCTGCTTCCCGACGGACCAACCAACTGGCTATGACAAAGCGCCTTAGAAAATGGTAGTAACGGTCAGAAGATATAATTCTTTGAGAAAATGATGTGATTCTATTCATTACACGGAGCGATGTTGGGAGCTAGCGTGCAAGACACTGGCATGATTATTGTTTACTTAGGTATGTTCTTTCGAAGGTAGCTAAGCTAGGAAAGTAATCAGCGGCGATTGATATAAAGTAAACTATAATTTGTGGCTATAAAAGCCCAGTTTTAAAATGCCTGGATTTCGTGGCAAATGAGTGGAAATTCATTGTGATTATGCGTTGGCTTAGCTTCATATAATTCTTATACCTTTAGCTCTACTTTTGGCAGAACATAATTGCCAAAATTAAATTATGTTTACTTATGTCCTTTGGATTCTACTTTTGGCAGTGCCAAAACTAAATTATGTTTACTCATGACCTTTAGAATTTTTGATGACTGATTAGTATCCTATTATAGTTCTCTTACAGAGGCTACTTTTTTTAAGTCACATGCACGTTGGTTCAGACATAATATTCTTACGTTATGCAACTTTAAATACCTGATCAAGCTTCGTTATTTTACATCGCATGCGAGGTAATTTTACAACACCTAGTACGCGGGATGGTGGACGGCTGTTGCACGGTCAGTCTGGCTCGCGCTCAGGTCCGGTGGGGTGCAGAATAATATATATATATATATACCTTTATATATACGTCGGGCGACTCGAATATATACCCATCTCATTGGTTATCGTCGGATGATGATCCTACAGTCAGATCTGATACTTTCATTAATACTGTTTTTTCTGACTAATGAACATGCTAACCTATTAACCATCCCATGTGCGTGCATTTAATGGTCAGACGTGGGATCTTACATACCTATTTTCTATAACGAACATGTTAACCCGTAGATAATAGCCTAATTAGTGGACGATTGTGCGAATCTTGATGACCGATTACACGGCAATGAGTAGGGGGTATTGTCACCGGATGGCAGATACATATTTTCGATATATATATATATATAAATCCTATTTAGCACCCAGGATATAAAATACTTATTTTGCACCCAACATATTTTTACGTTGTTAAATTGAAAAAATTATGTTCTGTATATGAATTATTATGTTCATATATTCACCACAACCAAAAATTTCGACATAAAAATAAAGGTTATGAGCCATTATAGTGTAAAAAACACCAAAAATACGTATTTTACATTGTAATTTTATATGACATGTAAACAAAAAAAATTATGTCATTTCTAAATTTTCTTATGTTCTTCTCAACTTACGAAGTACGCAAAATTTACGTGACGTAAAAATAATATACGGTTTTTAAGATAGAGGGTGAGTGTAGAATAACTATTCTATATTTTGAGTGTCAAATAGCGCCACTATATATATATATATATATATATATATATATATATATATATACTATTAAAAGATTTACGGTCTTAATGGTTTGTAAGTCGTTTGGCAAGTACCCCTAAACTATAAATTATTTACGGTGTTGTGCCACCGCCAAGTACTCCGGTCCTGACATTGCCTTCGTCTGAATCGAAAAAATTGACCAGATCCATTGAGATAAAAGAATGCGATCGATCCGGTCACGGTCACCTGATCCAAACAGAACATGTCGACAGCCTAATCGGATGGTTCCGACACGCGATAATGTGTCCTTCAGGCTGCTGATTGTAATTGCAGTACCTGTAGATATACGACCATTATTAGGGATTAAAAGACACACGGTCTATCCGAGCAAAGGAAGGGCGAGACGGCCTTCGAGGGAAGAGAGTAGCGGCGGAGGAGGATTTCAGCTGGCGTTGGACGAGTAGATGATTTCGATTTGGGAATTTTCCTTTCCCATGCTCGATGTGGTTGTCTCGAGTGGCGGTCCAGGATTAGGAAGATGCGATTTAGTGGTTCGCTTGGACTGGGCTCGGCTTGCCCTCCTCGGCTCATTGGGCTGGCACGAGTGACTTCTGCCGGCAATGTGCAATTAATATGAAAAAATAGTATCTGGCGCAAATGTATATGCTTCTCGAAACAGGCATATGCCCAAATATATATGCTAGATTCCCTAAAAATATGTATGTGCTAGATGTACGTACGAGTACATAGATGTCCTTTCTCAAATAGGATAGGAATCATGGACCGAAAAGATGTTGTATGGATCAAACTCTGTACATGTGGAACAATTACATTTTATCGTTATTTTAGAAATATATCAATTTTGCGGGGTGGAGGGAGACAAAGGGAACTCTGTAAATGTGCTAGATGCGTGTATTTAGTATGATCTATTTTAGTATTTTTTTGAAGGAAAAACCATAACATAGAACCTAGGAGTTTGCATCGGTTCGATGCCTAATCTATAGCCAGGAAGAATGTGTTAGAATATTAGGCATAATTTCCACGATTAATTCTATAATATAAATCATGACAACAGCAGCTATAATCACGTGAACCTCTAACATACTAGATGTATTGATCAACATGAACAGTAGCAGAATATACGCACTAACAACCATACCAAAGCAACTGATCTGACAACGGTATACGTACTGATCAGTTGCCGATGAAGTCGTTGTTGGTGCAGCGTTTGTAGTAGACCGTCGAAGAAGTCGGCGTTGAAGACGACGAGCACGAGCTCCGACTTGACGACCGGAAAGACGCGCCGTGATGACGAACTTGAGCAGTCACGCGGAGCGCTTCCCAAAAACCTTATTCGCCCTCTCCCGTACAGGATCACAAGGGCAAGTGGTTCCGGAGACCTGCTCTCCCGTCCGCCGGTGCACGCCGGCAAGCGGGATGGAGTAGACTACGGTATTGGCGCAAGTAGAGAGGATGGCAAAATCCTAGATTGGTTTTCGGTGGTATTGTGGCGGTAGTCACACATGACTTTATATAGAGCAGCTCAGGAAACCCTAACGGGGGCGAACGTGGGCCGAGTCCACGTTGCGCACGTTCGGGTCGGTTACAGTAGCCCACGATCCGGGAGCGACCCGAATAAGCTAATTGTTTGACACGTCTGTCAAAACCTCACAGTTTTCCTCCTGAGCAGCAAAATAAAGCTCGGCTCGGCCCGCAACCCGCGGCGCGCGCGTCGTGACGAGACGGGCGGGCGGGCGGGCGGGCGGGCGTGCGAGCGGCGGCGTCGTCGGAGGAGGAGCGCGCGCGTGTATCTCTCTTATTGCCACTCACTTACAAAGTGGTGCAACACTCCACCTTATAAGGTGGTGCAACTCTCCTCCAACTTTCCATGTGGGATTAAACTTGAGCTCCCACTCCACTTCTATGTGAGCTGCCACAAACATAGGCCCAAACACATATGAGCTGCCACAAATTTGGGCTTTGAGATTTAGGAAAAATCTGAAATACACATGGGCCTAAATGAATTGGCCCATTATTTCTAACAATCCCCCACCAGATCTCAAATGCCCATTTGAATATTTGCCAATCATCGCTACTTGTTTATATACCAGTGTTTCAACAGAGACTGTTAAGTTGAACTTCCGCCTAGAATCTTGAACTACGTCTATCAACAACTTGAATGATGGACGAACCTTGAATTGCAAGTTTGGTGCCAATAGATTTCACTCAAAATCATAACTAGTACCTGGCTGCCAGTAGCCTACCCCGCGGGTTGGAGCATATGCGTCATACTCCCTGATCTCTTCATGAGTTTACTAGAGATCACCCAAGTCTCATAGACCGCGACATTTACAGTCGAGCTCATATAGGTGTGTTCTTTTAAGAATGCCCTGTAGGACGACATCTTTACTAATTAAAGCCAACAAAAACACATTAAGGCATGTTGCCAACCTGCCTTACAGATTATGAGAGTTGTGCATCTTCACCTAGAGAAGGTTATAAAGTACTCTTCTCTGTCAAACCACTAGCTTGTTCTTCCCAGGTCCTAATTCACGGGATCTTCGATCACATAGGTTGGGTTACCACTAAGGTGTGACATCCATGGGTCTCAACCCCATCTCCCTCGATGCACTTTCTATCACATTTCGTGATAGTCCCTTTGTAAAGGGATCTGCCAGGTTTTTGTCTGTTTGAATATACGTAACAGTTATTACTCCAGAGTTTCTCAATTTTCTGACAGATTTCAAACGTCTCTTCACGTGACTTGATGACTTCGCGTTATCCTTAGAATTGTTCACTTTGACAATAACAGTTTGGTTGTCACAATTCAAAAGGATTGCCGACACAGGTTTCTCAACCACAGGCAAGTCCATCAAGAGCTCACGTAGCCATTCTGACTCAACAGTGGCTATTTCTAAAGCAGTAAGTTCTGCTTCCATAGTTGACCTCGTCAATATGGTTTGTCTATGAGACCTCCATGACACTGTGCCACCTCCAAGGGTAAACACATACCCGCTCGTGGCGTAGAGTTCATCAACGTCAGAGATCCAATTTGAATCACTATATCCTTCAAGTACAACAGGGTTCCATGAATAGTGAATCCCATAGCTCATTGTACCACATAGATAGTGACCCTTTCAAGGGCATGTCAATGATCAATACCCGGGTTAGACATGAACCTACTCAACTTGCTCACATCAAAAGAGATATCGGGTCTTGTAGCGCTTGCTAAGTACATGAGAGAACCAACAACTTGTGAATATTTCAGCCGATCTGTTGGTTCCTTCTTATTCTTTTGTAATATCAAACTGGGATCATAAGGTGTTGGAGAAGTCTTGCCATCATTAAAGCCAAATCGGCTCAAGACCTTCTCAACATAATGAGATTGCGTTAAAGTAATCCCATTCTCGTTCTTAATAAGCTTGATGTTTAGAATGACATCAGCCTCTCCCAGATCTTTCATATCAAAAATCTTTGACAGGAAAGACTTGACTTCATTTATCACTTTCATGTTTGTACCAAAGATCAGAATGTCATCCACGTTCAAACATAATATAACGCTATCGCCCCCACCATGGCGATAGTAAACACACCTATCAGCCTCATTAATGACAAAGCCAGCAGAAAGTAGAGTTTTGTCAAACTTCTCATGCCATTGCTTAGGTGCTTGTTTCAGGCCATATAAAGATTTTAATAACTTACACACCTTTGTCTCTTCACCTTTTACCACAAACCCATCCGGATGATCCATATATATCTCCTCTTCCAACTCTCCATTAAGGAAAGCTATCTTCACGTCCATTTGATGAACAAGAAGACCATAAGAGGCAGCCAGGGATAGTAGTACTCGAATGGTGGTCAGTCTAGCTACAAGACGCACCTTGTACTTCTCAATAGTACCATCAGGCCTTAGCTTATTCTTGAACACCCACTTACATCCCACAGGTTTACAACCATAGGGTCGTTCTGATAATTCCCAAGTTCCATTAGAAAGAATCGAGTCCATCTCATTTTGGACAGCTTCTTTCCAATCATCTGCATCAGGAGATGCATATGCCTCAGTAATGGATCTAGGAGTATCATCCACAAGGTACACGATGAAGTCATTACCAAAGGATTTTGCAACCCTCTGTCTCTTACTCCTCGTGAGAGGTTCATCATCGTCCTTCTCAAGAAATTCCTCATGTGGTTGTTTAGAATTCTCAATAGATGCACTAGATTCAGAAAGTATTTCAGAAGAAATCCTACCAATGCTATGCATATATTTCTGTTGGAGATATGCCCTAGAGGCAATAATAAATGTAGTTATTATTATATCTTTGTGTTTATGATAAATGTTTACATTCATGCTATAATAGTATTAACAAGGAAACATTAATACTTGTGTGATTTGTAAACCTAATTTGAAGTCCCTAGTAAAGCCTCTTTATAATACTAGATTGTTGGTTAATAAATGATTGTGGTTTCCCTATCATGAACATTGAGATGTTATTAACAACAAGATCATATCGTTAGGAGAATGATATGATAGACATACTCCTATAGATAAGCGTAGCATAAAGATCAAGTCATTTTAATAGTTCATTTGCTATATGCTTTCTGATACATAGTAACCTAATTCCTTCGACCATGAGATCATGCATATCACCTTCACCGGAAGGATGCTTTGATGACATCAAACACCACACTGTAACTAGGTGGCTATAAAGGTGGCATTGAGTGTTCGGAAAGTATTGGTTGAGACACATGGATCAAGAATGGGATTTGTCCATCCATATGACGGATAGATATACTCTGGGCCCTCTCGGTGGAATGTCATCCAATTAGCTTGCAAGCATGTGACTGGCTCACAAGGGATCACATATCACGGGAACGAGAAAAGAGTACTTATCAGTAACGAGGTTGAACTAGGTATGCAGAGATACCGACGATCATAACCTCGGATAAGTAAACTATCGTGAGACAAAGGGAAATTGGTATCATATGTAAGTGGTTCATTCGATCGCAAAGTAATCGTAGAAATATGTGGGAGCCATATGAATTTCCAGATTCCTCTATTGGTTATTGTTCGGAGAAGTGTCTCGATCATGTCCGCATAATTCACGAACCGTAGGGAGACACACTTAAGGATTCGACGTTGTTTGAGTAGTTATGGAATGATGAGTAAGAGACCGAATGTTGTTCGGAGTCTCGGATGGGATCCGGGATATCACGAGGAGATCCGGAATGGTCCGGAGAATAAGATTCATATAAGGAAAGTCCTGTTTCGGGGTTGGAGAATGGTTCCAGTGTTTTCATCAGGAATGTTCTAGAAGGTTCCGGAATGTCCGGCACTCTGAAGGGGAAGGGTACATGAATGTGTCATACCAAGTTGGAATGATTGCATCATGTACTAGGTGTCATCGCTGAACAAAATAAAGGGTTTAATCAAATCCTAGTTTGAAAAGTCAAACGCCAATTTGAAAAGTCAAACGGCTATTTTGGGAAGTGGAGGGGAAGGTGGAAATCGAGTTGGGGAGGAGTTCCTCCCCTCCACCGCCGGCCCCCTTGGGAAACCGAGTTGGGTAGGGACTCCCCTCCCCTGGCGCGGCCCCTCCACATATATAAGGAGGGGCAGGGCTGCCCCTCCTAGCACCCAACACCTCCACCCGCAAACCCTAGCCCTAAGCCGCCGGCCCTCCTGCAGCCGCCGCCGCCCTAGGGCAAGCCGCCACCGCCGCCTAGCTAACCCTAGCCGCCGGCCAAGCCTCCTCCTTGGTGTGTCTAAACCCTAGATCGCCGAGGACCTCTCTCATAGTCCACCATACTCGCTCCGGCTTAAGGCGAAGCCCTGCGAGATCTCCTCTCTACTTCCGGTACCACGCCATTGTGCTGCCGGAATCGCGAGGAGAGTGCTACAACCTCCGCTGCCTGCTGGAACAAGGGAGAGGAAGGTCTTCGTCGAGTACCGAACGTGTGACCGACTGCGGGAGCGCTGCCGGAATGCAGCACCGGAAGGATCGTCTACGCGATCTTGAGATCGGCAAGAGTACGACTACATCACCCACGAGAATCCGCTCTCGTTAAACACTTTGGAATATTCGAGGGTGAGTTATGCCATCGACTCGTTGCCACAATCTAGTAGATAGATCTTGGCTTGTTTGTTTGTATGCGGTAGAAATTTTTTGTTTTCCATGCTACGAATCCCTACAGTGGTATCAGAGCCGTGTCTTTATGTAGATCTGTTGCACGAGTAGAACACAATGGTCATTGTCGGCGTTGATGCTTTTATTGTCGATTGCTTCTTGTGTACTTTGCATCTTGCGGGATGTTGGGATGAAGCGGCCCGGGCTAACCTTACATGACATCGTTCATGAGACTTGCTCCACGCTTGACATGCAACTTGTATTGCATAAGTGGCTTTGCGGGTGCCTGTTTCTCCCAGCATAGTTAAGATTCAATTTACAACGGGTTATTGTCAATACTAGTATCAATGTTGTGGTTCTTGTTCGTAAGTTAGAACGACACTTATTGAAAGCCCCAAACCACGTAAAACATGCAAAGAAAGTAGAAGCGTCTAACTTTGTTTTGCAGGGGTGTGCTGTGATGTGATATGGCCATGATTGTGATTATATTTGATGTATGCAATGTTCCTTATTGTAAGTTGGCAACCGGCAGGAGCCATATGGTTGTCTTTAATTTTGTTAAGACCCGCGTGTCTATTCAAAGTAGTTGTAATAGTTGAAGCCGGTGGACGACAACCATGGAGAAGCGTCATTGACCTTGATGCAATGCCGGTGATGACAGAGATCATGTTCGTGCTTAAAGATGGAGATCGGAAGCACAAAGAAGAAAGGCCATATCATATCACATATTATGAATTGCATGTGATGTTAATCCTTTATGCATCTTGTATTGCTTAGTTAACAACGGTATCATTATAAGATGATCCCTCATGCACATGAATTTCAAGTCATAAAGTGTTAACCCTTAGTTAGCACCGTTGCTAAAGCTTGTTGTTTCGAAGCACCACGTGATGATCGGGTGTGTTAGATTCCGCAAGTGTATACAACGTGAGCAAGCCAGATTTGCTCATGCGGAAACTAAGGTTTGATCTTGACGAGACTAGCATGTACAGACATGGTATTGGAACACGGATCACCGAAAGGTAAAGCATGAATCATATAGTAGATATGATGAACATGTCGATTGTTCGCCATTGAAACTATATCAACTCTCGTGATGATCGGTGTTGATGTGGTGGATTTGGTTCGTGTGATCACTAAAACAATGTGAGGGATATTGTTTTGAGTGGGAGTTCACCTAGATTAATTTAACTATTAATTAGAACTCAATTTGTCATAAACTTAGATCAATGGCGGCCCCTACCATCAATTTTAATGCGTTCCTAGAGAAAGAAAAGTTGAAAAACAATTTGACCTATGTGCTGGATGCACCGCTGGGTGACCCACCTGCAGCTACTGCTACCGATGAAGTAAAGAATGTTTACCTCGCTCGGAAGACTCAGTACTCCACAGTTCAGTGTGCTATCTTGTATGGTTTAGAATCGGAGCTTCAGAAAAGGTTTGAGAATTCAGACCCACATGATATTGTCCGTGATCTCAAATTGATCTTTGAGACTCATGCGGCAATTGAGAGCTATGAGGCTTCTGAAAAGTTCTTTAACTGCAAGATGGAAGAGGGCAGCTCCGTCAGTGAGCATGTGCTTAAGATGTTTGGGCACGCAAATAAACTTCAAAGCTTGGGTATAGTGATTCCTAATTCTTTGGGGATTTACCGTGTCCTCCAATCACTACCACCAAGTTACAAGAACTTTGTGATGAACTATAATATGCAAAACATGAACAAGCAGTTGCCAGAACTCTTTGCCATGTTGAAATCTGCAGAAGTGGAGATCAAGAAAGAGCACCAAGTGTTGATGGTCAATAAGACCACCAAATTCAAGAAAGGCAAGTCTAAGCAAAAGGGACACTTCAAGAAGGGTGGTAAGAAAGTTACCGCGCCGACGAAGAAGACCAAGGCTGGACCTAAGCCTGATACTGAGTGCTTTTACTGCAAGGGAGAAGGTCACTGGAAGCGGAATTGCCCAAAGTACTTGGCGGATTTGAAGAACGGCAACATCAAGAAGAAAGGTATATCCGATATACATGTTATTGATGTGTATCTCACTAGTACTCGTAGTAGTGCCTGGGTATTTGATACTGGTTCGGTTGCTCATATTTTTAACTCAAAACAGGTGCTGCAGAATAAACGGAAGCTAGCGAAGAACGAGGTGACGATGCGCGTGGGAAACAGATCAAAGGTTGATGTGATCGCGGTCGGCACGCTACCCCTTCATCTACCATCGGGATTAGTTTTATACTTAAATAATTGTTATTTGGTGCCTGCGTTAAGCATGAACATTATATCGGGATCTTGTTTATTGCGAGACGGTTACTTGTTTAAGTCCGAGAATAATGGTTGTTCGATTTATATGAGTAATATGTTTTATGCACATGCACCTTTGATAGATGGTCTATTCTTATTGAATCTCGATAGTGGAAATACATATATTAATAACATTGAGGCTAAATGTTTGAAATCGAGCGATAACTCAACCTATATGTGGCACTGTCGTCTTGGTCACATTGGAGTGAAGCGTATGAAGAAACTCCATTCCGATGGACTTCTTGAATCACTTGATTTCGAATCACTTGAAAGATGCGAAGCATGTCTGATGGGTAAAATGACTAAGACTCCATTTTCTGGTATAATGGAGCGAGCTACGGACTTACTGGAAATCATACATACCGATATGTGTGGTCCAATGAGTGTAGCATCGCGCGGTGGTTATCGTTATGTTCTTACCTTCACGGATGACTTGAGTAGATATGGGTATATCTATTTCATGAAACATAAGTCCGAAACTTTCGAGAAGTTTAAGGAATTTCAAAGTGAGGTAGACAATCAACGTAACAAGAAGATTAAATTTCTACGTTCTGATCGTGGAGGTGAATATCTAAGTTACGAGTTTGGCGAACATTTGAATAAATGCGGAATACTTTCACAATTGACACCGTCGGGAACACCACAGCGTAATGGTGTGTCCGAACGTCGTAATCGAACTCTCTTAGATATGGTTCGTTCTATGATGTCACTTACAGATTTACCGCTATCATTTTGGGGTTATGCATTAGAAACATCCGCATTCACTTTAAATAGGGCACCATCTAAATCCGTTGACGACACCGTATGAATTATGGTTTGGGAAGAAACCTAAATTGTTGTTCCTTAAAATTTTGGGTTGCGAAGCCTATGTAAAGAAGTTACAGCCAGACAAGCTAGAGCCCAAAGCGGAAAAATGCGTCTTCATAGGATACCCGAAGGAAACTATTGGGTATACCTTCTATCATAGATCCGAAGGCAAAATCTTCGTTGCCAAGAATGGATCCTTTCTAGAGAAGGAATTTCTCTCGAAAGAAGTGAGTGGAAGGAAAGTAGAACTCGACGAGGTTGTTGAACCTTCTCTCGAATTTGCGAGTAGCACAACACCGGAAGAAGTTCCTGTGGTGCCTGCACCAATAAGAGAGGAAGCTAATGATGATGTGTAGGGTTTCGTAGCATGGAAAAAAAATTTTTCTACCGCATACAAACAAAGAAGCCAAGATCTATCTACTAGATTGTAGCAACGAGTCGATGGAATAACTCACCCTCGAAGATTCCAAAGTGTTTAACGAGAGCGGATTCTCGTGGGTGATGTAGTCGTACTCTTCCCGATCTCAAGATCGTGTAGACGATCCTTTCGGCGCTGCGTTCCGGCAGTGCTACCGCAGTCGGTCACACGTTCGGTACTCGACGAAGACCTTCCTCTCCCTTGTTCCAGCAGGCAGCGGAGGTTGTAGCACTCTCCTCGTGATTCCGGCAGCACAACGGCGTGGTACCGGAAGTAGAGGGGAGATCTCGCAGGGCTTCGCCTTAAGCCGGAGCGAGTATGGTGGAGTATGAGAGAGTCCTCGGTGTTCTAGGGTTTAGACACACCAAGGAGGGGGCAAGCCGGTGGCTAGGGATTAGCTAGACGGCGGCTAGGGTTTGCCCTAGGGCCGGCGGCGGCTATGGAGGCGGCGGCGGCTTGGGGCTAGGGTTTGGAGGAGAGGATCTTGTGTGTCTCTAGGAGGGAGCCCTGCCCCTCCTTATATAGGTGGAGGGGCCGGCCGGCCAAGGGGAGGGAGAGGAGTCCCTCCCCAACTCGGCTTGGAGGGTGCGCCGCCGGTTGGAGGAGGGAACTCCTCCCCAACTCGGTTTCCCACTCCTCCTCTTTTCCTCTTTCCAAATTTAGCCGTTTGACTTTTCAAATTAGCTATTTGACTTTTCAAACTAGGATTTAAATTAATCCTTTATTTGGTTCAGCGATGACACTTAGTACATGATGCAATCATACCAACTTGATACAACACATTCATGTACCCTTCCCCTCCGGAGTGCCGGACATTCCGGAACCTTCTAGAACATTCCCGATGAAAACACCGGAACCATTCCCCAACTCCGAAACGGGACTTTCCTTATATGAATCTTATTCTCCGGACCATTCCGGATCTCCTCGTGATATCCCGAATCCCATTCGAGACTCCGAACAACATTCGGTCTCTTTCTCATTATTCCATAACTACTCAAACAACGTCGAATCCTTAAGTGTGTATCCCTACGGTTCGTGAATTATGCGGACATGATCGAGACACTTCTCCGAATCAATAACCAATAGAGGAATCTGGAAATTCATATGGCTCCCACATATTTCAACGATTACTTTGCGATCGAATGAACCACTTACATACGATATCAATTTCCCTTTGTCTCACGATAGTTTACTTATCCGAGGTTATGATCGTCGGTATCTCTGCATACCTAGTTGAACCTCGTTACCGATAAGTACTCTTTTCTCGTTCCCGTGATATGTGATCCCTTGTGAGCCAGTCACATGCTTGCAAGCTAATTGGATGACATTTCACCGAGAGGGCCCAAAGTATATCTATCCGTCATATGGATGGACAAATCCCACTCTTGATCCATGTGTTTCAACCAATACTTTCCGAACACTCAATGCCACCTTTATAGCCACCCAGTTACGGTGTGGTGTTTGATGTCATCAAAGCATCCATCCGGTAAAGGTGATATGCATGATCTCATGGTCGAAGGAATTAGATTACTATGTATCAGAAAGCATATAGCAATTGAACTATTAAAATGACTTGATCTTTATGCTACGCTTATCTATAGGAGTATGTCCATCATATCATTCTCCTGACAATATGATCTTGTTGATAATAACATCTCAATGTTCATGATAGGGAAACCACAATCATCTATTAACCAACAAGCTAGTATTATATAGAGGCTTTACTAGGGACTTCAAATTAAGTTTACAAATCACACAAGTATTAATGTTTCCTTGTTAATACTATTATAGCATGAATGTAAACATTTATCATAAACACAAAGATATAATAATAACTATATTTATTATTGCCTCTAGGGCATATCTCCAACATGATGATCATGAAACTTTGGTTGTAGTTGCTACAGAGCCTCGCAGATCAACGAGAAATCGTACCACTCCTGATTGGTATGATCCCGTTATGAATGTCATGTCGGTGGACAACACCGATTACCCTGCGACATATGAGGAAGCGATGATGAGCCCAGATTCCAATAAATGGCAAGAAGACATGAAATCCGAGATTGGATCCATGTACGAAAACCAAGTATGGACTTTGGTGGACTTACCGGATGGCCGGAAGGCTGTCGAGAACAAATGGATTTTCAAGAAGAAAACAGATGCTGATGGTAATGTTACTGTCTATAAAGCTCGACTTGTCGCAAAAGGGTTTCGACAAATTCAAGGAGTTGACTACGATGAGACTTTCTCACCTGTAGCGAAGCTAAAGTCTATGAGGATTATGTTAGCAATCGTTGCATATTATGATTATGAGATATGGCAGATGGATGTCAAAACAGCATTCCTCAATGGAGATATTGATGAAGAGTTGTATATGATGCAACCCAAAGGTTTTGTCGATCCTAAAGATGCTAACAAGGTATGCAAACTTCAACGGTCCATCTATGGATTGAAGCAAGCATCCCGAAGTTGGAATCAACGTTTTGATAAGGTAATCAAAAGTTTTGGTTTTATACAAACTTATGGAGAAGCTTGTATTTACAAGAAAGTGAGTGGGAGCTCTGTCGCATTCTTAATACTATATGTAGATGACATATTGTTGATTGAGAATGATGTAGACCTTCTTAATAGTGTCAAGGAATGTTTGAATAATAGTTTTTCAACGAAGGATATTGGCGAAGCAGCTTACATATTAGGCATAAAGATTTATAGAGATAGATCGAGACGCCTAATATCATTGTCACAAAGTACATATTTGGACAAAGTTCTAAAGAGGTTTGGATTGGAAGATAGCAAGAAAGGGTTCTTGCCCATGTTGCCCAATACGACCTTGAGTAAAACTCAAAGTCCGACAACGGCAGAAGATAGAGAAAGGATGAGTAAGACTCCCTATGCCTCAGCCATAGGATCTCTAATGTATGCCATGCTATGTACTAGACCTGACATTGCATATGCTGTTACTTTAACTAGCAGATATCAAAGTGATCTAGGAGTGGATCATTGGACAGCGGTCAAAAACATCCTTAAGTACTTGAGAAGAACTAAGGATATGGTTCTTTATGGAGGTGATGAACAACTCGTTGTTAATGGTTACACCGATGCTAGTTGGAACACCGATCCGGATGATTGTAAATCACAATCTGGATACGTATTTACTTTGAATGGTGCAGTAGTTAGCTGGAGGAGTGCAAAGCAAAGCGTTGTGGCGAGATCTTCAACTGAATCGGAATACATGGCTGCTTCGGAGGCTTCACAAGAAGCGATATGGATGAAAGAGTTCATTACAGAGCTGGGTGTGGTTCCTAGTGCGCTGGACCCAATGTCTATCTACTGTGATAACATGGGCGCCATAGCCAATGCGCAAGAACCAAGGTCACACAAGAAGCTGAAGCACATCAAGCTACGTTTTCACGCTATTCGAGAACATGTCCAAGATGGGGACATAAAGATTTGCAAAGTACACACAGATCTGAATGTGGCGGATCCGTTGACTAAACCTCTCCGGAGGGCAAAACATGACCAGCACCAAACTGCCATGGGTGTTCGGTATATTACCATGTAATCTAGATTAGATGACTCTAGTGCAAGTGGGAGACTGTTGGAGATATGCCCTAGAGGCAATAATAAATGTAGTTATTATTATATCTTTGTGTTTATGATAAATGTTTACATTCATGCTATAATAGTATTAACAAGGAAACATTAATACTTGTGTGATTTGTAAACCTAATTTGAAGTTCCTAGTAAAGCCTCTTTATAATACTAGCTTGTTGGTTAATAAATGATTGTGGTTTCCCTATCATGAACATTGAGATGTTATTAACAACAAGATCATATCGTTAGGAGAATGATATGATGGACATACTCCTATAGATAAGCGTAGCATAAAGATCAAGTCATTTTAATAGTTCAATTGCTATATGCTTTCTGATACATAGTAACCTAATTCCTTCGACCATGAGATCATGCATATCACCTTCACCGGAAGGATGCTTTGATGACATCAAACACCACACCGTAACTGGGTGGCTATAAAGGTGGCATTGAGTGTTCGGAAAGTATTGGTTGAAACACATGGATCAAGAGTGGGATTTGTCCATCCATATGACGGATAGATATACTTTGGGCCCTCTCGGTGAAATGTCATCCAATTAGCTTGCAAGCATGTGACTGGCTCACAAGGGATCACATATCACGGGAACGAGAAAAGAGTACTTATCGGTAACGAGGTTGAACTAGGTATGCAGAGATACCGACGATCATAACCTCGGATAAGTAAACTATCGTGAGACAAAGGGAAATTGGTATCGTATGTAAGTGGTTCATTCGATCGCAAAGTAATCGTAGAAATATGTGGGAGCCATATGAATTTCCAGATTCCTCTATTGGTTATTGTTCGAAGAAGTGTCTCGATCATGTCCGCATAATTCACGAACCGTAGGGAGACACACTTAAGGATTCGACGTTGTTTGAGTAGTTATGGAATGATGAGTAAGAGACCGAATGCTGTTCGGAGTCTCGGATGGGATCCGGGATATCACGAGGAGATCCGAAATGGTCCGCAGAATAAGATTCATATAAGGAAAGTCCTGTTTCGGGGTTGGAGAATGGTTCCGGTGTTTTCATCGGGAATGTTCTAGAAGGTTCCGGAATGTCCGGCACTCCGAAGGGGAAGGGTACATGAATGTGTCATACCAAGTTGGAATGATTGCATCATGTACTAGGTGTCATCGCTGAACAAAATAAAGGGTTTAATCAAATCCTAGTTTGAAAAGTCAAACGCCAATTTGAAAAGTCAAACGACTATTTTGGGAAGTGGAGGGGAAGGTGGAAACCGAGTTGGGGAGGAGTTCCTCCCCTCCACCGTCGGCCCCCTTGGGAAACCGTGTTGGGGAGGGAATCCCCTCCCCTGGCGCGGCTCCTCCACCTATATAAGGAGGGGCAGGGCTGCCCCTCCTAGCACCCAACACCTCCACCCACAAACCCTAGCCCTAAGCCGCCGGCCCTCCTACAGCCGCCGCCGCCCTAGGGCAAGCCGCCGCCGCCTAGCTAACCCTAGCCGCCAGCCAAGCCTCCTCCTTGGTGTGTCTAAACCCTAGATCGTCGAGGAGCTCTCTCATAGTCCACCATACTTGCTCTGGCTTAAGGCGAAGCCCCGCGAGATCTCCCCTCTACTTCCGGTACCACGCCGTTGTGCTGCCGGAATTGCGAGGAGAGTGCTACAACCTCCGCTGCCTGCTGGAACAAGGGAGAGGAAGGTCTTCGTCGAGTACCGAACGTGTGACCGACTGCGGGAGCGCTGCCGGAATGCAGCGCCGGAAGGATCATCTATGCGATCTTGAGATCGGCAAGAGTACGACTACATCACCCACGAGAATCCGCTCTCGTTAAACACTTTGGAATCTTCGAGTGTGAGTTATTCCATCGACTCGTTGCTACAATCTAGTAGATAGATCTTGGCTTGTTTGTTTGTATGCGGTAGAATTTTTTTGTTTTCCATGCTACGAATCCCTACAATTTCATAGGAAAAATATTCTCAAAGAATGTTGCATCACGAGATTCCATTATAGTATCAACATGAATATCAGGTACCTCAGATTTAACCACTAGAAATCTATAGCCTACACTCCGTGGAGCATATCCTAGAAAGATACAATCCACTGTCTTAGGTCCGAGCTTGCGTTTCTTGGGGATCGGTATGTTGACCTTCGCCAAACACCCACAAGTGCGCAGAGACGAAAGTGATGGTTTTCTCCCAACCCACTCCTCATGAGAGGTGACCCATTCCCCATTAGGATGGATGAATCCCGAGCGACCAGATAAGAAGTGAACATAGAGATGTCAGCACACACATGAACATTAGCACCCGTATCAAGCCACCAACACGGTGATTGAAATACTGAAAGAATAGTAAATAAATTACCATACCCATCAGTATTGCTAGCGGTCACGACGTTGACAGTCTTGGCCTTTTTTCCTCTACGGTATGCGCGTTCTGGACAGTCCTTGGAAAAGTGGCCAGGCTCTCCACAAGTGTAACAAGATAGTTCACTCTTGTCCCTGTTCGTCTTCTTCTTCTTGAAGGTTGTAGTCTTTACATGCTTGTTAAAGGAGGGTTTGAAGTTCCCTTTGTTCTTGCCTACGGATTTGCCTTTCTGCACAAAGTTGGCAGTAGCATGACTCTCTCCTTTCTCAGTAGTGTCCTTAGCCCGAGTGACGAGGTTTAATCTCGTCAATGCCCATTGTTATGGACTTGGGTTTTGGAGAAGATGGGGATGCTGGAGATCGTGGCACGGTTAACAGACAAGCAACCAGGGGACACGAGATTTACCCAGGTTCAGGCCCCCGGAGGGAAAACCCTACTCCTGCTTGTCTGCTCTTTGATTACGGCGGAACCGGAGGTTACAGGGTGCGCAGATTCGATCTGGCGTGGATGCGTGTGCGAAAGTATGAGTCGAGTTCTTGTGGCTAGATCTGTAGATCTGTCTATTGTGTACGTGCGTTTAGTCGTGCCCTCCTCGTTGGACCCTCCTAGCCTTTATATATGGGGAGGCTAGGTCTCGGGTGCCAATACGAGTAGGTTACAAGTTGTATTCAAACTCTAGTCTTGAGGTATCCTTGTCTTGTGCGCTTTGGAGTCCGTGTCCATATGTGCTTCGTGCATCCGAAACGTTTTGGGCATCCTGCACCCTGGCAGGTCGTCGAGTGGGCCTTCCGTCGGGCTGGACCAAGTATGCTAACATCGGGTACCCGTAGGGCATATCCATGTCAGTAGCCCCCGAGTGTCCATCCGAAACGTAGATTCGGGTGGAGACTTAGTTGTCTTGAACCTTGTATTTGTATGTCGGAGTCGAAAGTTGTGTCGAGTGCGAAGCACTTCACCCGGAAGTTCATCGGGTCAGCTGAATTTGTTCGGCTGTTGTAAAGGAATCGACATCATGGACGTAGTCAACACAATGGACTATAGGGTGCGCGACCAGCGCTCCCTATGGGAGTAGCCCCCGAGTGTCTGTTCGAGTCGTAGACTCGAGGAGAGACTTTAATTCAGCCGTTGTTTGCTTCAGGTCCGTAGGACACAATTTTTTTTTCGGATGCTTGAATCAATCCTCCCTATGGGAGTAGCCCCTGAGTCCGTAGTGGAGTCACAGACTCGACGTAGGACTCGAAGATCTTGTGTGTGCAATCAACGCTCCAGTTTAGAGTAGCCCCCGAGTGTCTGGCGGAGTCGTAGACTCGGGCAGAGACTCGAGTATTGTATCTTGTAGACGCAGTCGACAATCTCGCGGGCGCACCGCTGACCCGGAAGTACATCGGGTGTGCGACCAGCGCTCCTGATAGGAGTAGCCCCCGAGTGTCTAGTCGAGTCGCAGACTCGAGTGGAGACTCATGCGAGGAGAAACCACTGACCCGGAAGCTCATCGAGTCAGCGTCGCGCCTGTGTAGCATCAAGTGATGCAACCATCCGAGGAGGGTTTCGACTCGGGCCTTGAGTTTATGGCGTAGCCAGCTGTTTTGTCGACTCCTGTTGGAGGATCCGATATAATAGCTCAGTGCAGTAGACGTCCTTGTAAGCTGCGTAAAATATAAAAAATTGTGAAGTACTTGTATCTTGCAAGAAATATTTGCCTGTCGGCTTGTATAGTAAGATTCTGGTGCCGATCGAGTCGACACTTTTGCACTGTATGCTAGGCCTTTTCGTTAGCCTGATTACCCCTAGTCTCAGTACCTTGCCGAGGCACTCGGTGTTCAAGGATTCGACGGTCAGGCAGAATCAGCTACTCGGGCTGTCGCGTTCGAGGTGCTCGAGTGAGTGGAGCCGATGGCACATTAGGTTACTCGAAGAGGGCGCAGCCCCCGAGTGTTTCGAGTGCGAGTTAAAAAGAAATTAGCTCTGAGTAGAGGGAAACTTAGCTTTATTGGTAGTTGTCGTGGACGGAGTCGACGCGGGTAGCGGGTCACACGGCGGACATAGTCGACGCGGCGGACCACGGTCATAGCAGCGACGGGTTCCTGGGGTCGATGGCGGCAGCGAATTCCGCATCCGAAGATTGTCGCAATCGAAAATCGCATCAGGTCGCCATATCCGAAGGATGCAGCGGGTCACCGCAGCCGAAGGCCGCAGCGGGTTTGGATGACTGCGGCGCACAGATAGCGCCTGCAGATTGGTTGGCTGCTGCCGTAGCTTTCGGATCCGGAACCGTAGGTCCCTTCATCCGAAGGTGGATCGCATAGATTGGAGTTGCAGCTGCTGCTGCTGTAGAACTCATCTGTTGATGGTGACGTGCGTAGCACGGGGTGTGGAGCCCACGAAGCGGGCCTGATTGACGGCACGGGCCCCCGCTCAGGGAGGCGAAGGGTGCCAGTTTGTCCCACCTGGAAGCAGAAGCTCCCGAACAGAATTTCGAGTCCGTCGCCTACGGGCTCGAAATCCTTCATGGTATCCGGCGAGTGGGCGGTGAAGTCGAAAGCGCCGAAGAGGAGGTGATTCTCCGTCGCCGCGGAGTTGTAGATCGATCGGGTCGGAACCGTCACGACCGCACAATCAGCAACCCCAATTCCCACAGACGGCGCCAATTGACGAGGTTTAATCTCGTCAATGCCCATTGCGACGCTGACTCGATGCGCTTCCGGGTCAGTGGTTTCTCCTCGCATGAGTCTCCACTCGAGTCTGCGACTCGACTAGACACTCGGGGGCTACTCCTATCAGGAGCGCTGGTCGCACACCCGATGTACTTCCGGGTCAGCGGTGCGCCCGCGAGATTGTCGACTGCGTCTACAAGATACAATACTCGAGTCTCTGCCCGAGTCTACGACTCCGCCAGACACTCGGGGGCTACTCTAAACTGGAGCGTTGATTGCACACACAAGATCTTCGAGTCCTACGTCGAGTCTGTGACTCCACTACGGACTCAGGGGCTACTCCCATAGGGAGGATTGATTCAAGCATCCGAAAAAAAAATTGTGTCCTACGGACCTGAAGCAAACAACGGCTGAATTAAAGTCTCTCCTCGAGTCTACGACTCGAACAGACACTCGGGGGCTACTCCCATAGGGAGCGCTGGTCGCGCACCCTATAGTCCATTGTGTTGACTACGTCCATGATGTCGATTCCTTTACAACAGCCGAACAAATTCAGCTGACCCGATGAACTTCCGGGTGAAGTGCTTCGCACTCGACACAACTTTCGACTCCGACATACAAATACAAGGTTCAAGACAACTAAGTCTCCACCCGAATCTACGTTTCAGATGGACACTCGGGGGCTACTGACATGGATATGCCCTACGGGTACCCGATGTTAGCATACTTGGTCCAGCCCGACGGAAGGCCCACTCGACGACCTGCCAGGGTGCAGGATGCCCAAAACGTTTCGGATGCACGAAGCACATATGGACACGGACTCCAAAGCGCACAAGACAAGGATACCTCAAGACTAGAGTTTGAATACAACTTGTAACCTACTCGTATTGGCACCCGAGACCAAGCCTCCCCATATATAAATGCTAGGAGGGTCCAACGAGGAAGAGAGAGATTACGACTACACACACGACCTACAGACGCCATAATCCCCAATAGACAGATCTACGGATCTAGCCACAAGAACTCGACTCATACTTTCGCACACGCATCCACGCCAGATCGAATCTGCGCACCCTGTAACTTCCGGTTCCGCCGTAATCAAAGAGCAGACAAGCAGGAGTAGGGTTTTCCCTCCGGGGGCCTGAACCTGGGTAAATCTCGTGTCCCCTGGTTGCTTGTCTGTTAACCGTGCCACGATCTCTAGCATCCCCATCTTCTTCAAAACCCAAGTCCATAACAATGGGCATTGACGAGATTAAACCTCGTCACCGAGCCTTCTCCTCAACATCAAGGGACGCTATCAGATTTTCAACTGATATCTCCCGTCTCTTGTGTTTGAGAGCTGTGGCAAAGTTCCTCCATGAAGGGGGCAACTTAGCAATAATGCAACCCATCACAAACTTGTCGGGTAAGGTACACTTAAGGAGTTCGAGATCTTTGGCAATGCACTATATCTCATGAGCTTGTTGAACCACAGGAAGGTCCTTTGTCATCTTAAAATCATGAAAGCTCTCCATGATATACAGTTCACTGCCAGCATCTGCAGCACCAAACTTTGCATCCAGTGCATCCCAGAGTTCCTTCCCGTCTTTTATGTGCATAAACACATCATACAGACAGTCAGCAAGAATGCTCAGAATACATCCCACAAAGACAGTATTGGCATCCATGAACTTCTTCTGATCCTCGTCAGATATAGTTCTTTCAGGTTTGCCTTTACTGATATGGAACACTTTCATCGTGGTCAACCAAAGCTCAGCCTTGTACTGCCACCTCTTAAAGTGCACACCGGTAAACTTATCCGGCCTCAGTGCATCGGTAAAACCAGCCATTGTTAATTCAGGAAATTGCCTACAATAAGATTTTTGGATTGTTAGAATATTAGGCATAATTTCCACGATTAATTCCATAATATAAATCATGACAACAGCAGCTACAATCACGTGAACCTCTAACATATTAGATGTATTGATCAACATGAACAGTAGCAGAATATACGCACTAACAACCATACTAAAGCAACTGATCTGACAACGGTATACGTACTGATTGGTTGCCGATGAAGTCGTTGTTGGTGTAGCGTTTGCAGTAGACTGTCGAAGAAGTCGGTGTTGAACACGACGAGCACGAGCTCCCACTTGACGACCGGAAAAACGCGCCGTGATGACGAACTTGAGCAGTCACGCGGAGCGCTTCCCAAAAACCTTATTCGCCATCTCCCGTACATGATCACAAGCCGAGTCCACGTTGCGCACGTTCGGGTCGGTTACAGTAGCCCACGATCTGAATAAGCTAACTGTTTGACACGTCTGTCAAAACCTCACAGTTTTCCTCCTGAGCAGCAAAATAAAGCTCGGCTCGGCGAGATTCCCGCAACCCGCAACACGCGCGCGTCGTGACGAGACGGGCGGGCGGGCGTGCGAGCGACGGCGGCGTCGGAGGAGGAGCACACGCGTGTATCTCTCTTATTGCCACTCACTTACAAAGTGGTGAAACACTCCACCTTATAAGGTGGTGCAACTGTCCTCCAACTTTCCATGTGGGACTAAACTTGAGCTCCCACTCCACTTCCATGTGAGATGCCATAAACATGGGCCCACACATATGGGCTGCCACAAATTTGGGTTTTAAGATTTAGGGAAAATCTTAAATACACATGGGTCTAAATGAATTGGCCCATTATTTCTAACAGAATGGATGGGCGCATAGATACGAAGCATGCAATGACCGCCTCCGGGCTTGGTGATGTATTTTAAGGACCAACGAATCCATCGTTTATGTCAGTACATGGCGGCAATTGTCTAATTCTTGCACCTACTGTACAATCATCCCACCCTACCTAAGGTATGGATCTCAGAATGTTAACAGAGTCCCTTTAGGTGCAACCGATCAATTTGTTAGTGCTACTAAGATCCTAAATTATTATATGCCGATTATACTTCATCCTAACGTTGTATCGGGATATTATAAAATCTTTATATATGTGTAAGCGAGTAAAGAAATTTAATAGACCATCGCAACGCACGGACACACACACACACACACACATATATATATATATATATATATATATATATATATATATATATATATATATATATATATATATAGCTCTGCTATTCAAGAATCACTTCCTGAATAACTATTCAGGAACTCACTGTTACTGTTCACGTGAACACCAGGAACTCTCTGTTAACTTCTAGGCGAGCACGAGTTAACTTCTTTTTCTTTCTAAGTTAACTTCCAGTATGTAACAGTAATAGTGAATGTTAACTTTTACTGTGTAAGTTAACTTGCACGACCATTCTTAACTTCCTCATGTGTGCAAGTTAACTACCTCTTCTATGCTAGTTAACTGACTGACGGAGCATCGATTTTCCGTGTTTTTGCGGACTGTATATTGATCGCACTTTTTGAATCACTTATCGGAATGATGCATGCGATATACCGTTGAAAAGGTATGAAAATTTCGCATCTTTTTCGTAAATAAAGTTTTCCAAATTAGGTATATTTTTAAAATACTTTCAAATATACTAAACAGTATTATCGCGAATTTCTTTGTTACTATACTGTTTTTTGGGATTTATTTTTCAACACTTTCTGCCTCTTGTGTTGCATATGATTCCTAGCTACAACACTTGGATTGCTTGAAACACCACTTGACAGATTCACATCCACACTGTTCTGCACTGATGTAGACTTGGCAATGGGATTGGGGCAATGCTCTGGTACTAGCTTGTCGTCTTGGAAGACGCATCATAGGTTCAAAACAACCTATAGGCTCATCACATATCACAGGAGAACGTTTACGCTTTGGTGGGCCAGACCAGCAGACATTTCTTCATCTCCATCTACTATCTTTTCAACCATATCATTGTTTCCATGGGCCATTTTTAGATGTGTTTCTGTTTCAAAAATCTGTGGACAAAAAGACACGGCATGTGTTAATTTTATGGAACACCTAACTTCCACATTCCCTAGTAGCTAACTTCCATACATGAAATTAGTTAACATCATTTTTTTCATCCCTGATCAAGCACATGTTGTTTTTCAACATCCCAACCTCCACAGTTTACTATTGCTAACTACCATATATGAACAGTTTTGTTCCAAAGATTTTTTGGTGGTGCAACACATTTCATATTTTCACAACAACTAAAACCACCCTAGTTGAACATAGTTAACTCCCATACAAACATAATTAGTGGAGTTTACATTAAAATATTTACTCTATTTTTTTATACCTGAAATCTTTGGTCAGAGAAGCTTGATATTTCTTTTTCAACATCTATTTCTACTTTCTCAATTACACAATTAGTCACTATTTCAACTTCAGTATTGAACACCCTAGTCGCAAGCAGAACCTGCAGCACATGTAACCATAATTAACTTCTAACAATTTAATATCTTAACTTTCATAATTTTTTAGGAGTAACACAGCTGCAATACCAAATACTGCTAGTTAATTTTCTGTTTTTTTCCAGAAGTCTAAATGAACCCACACAATAGTAATAATCAACTTTAAAACATAAGTAACCATAGTTAACTTCTCATACTATAACATGGTAACTCCCAAAAAAACCTGACCTAACCGCAGTAATGTTTTCTGAAACTACATTTGACACGTTCAGTTAACTCCCAAAAAACCACCACAAAACAAACACATCGGTTATTTCTTACAAGGTTTCATTAATTTCACAAGACAAATTTAAGTAGTTAACTAGAAGAAGTTTGCAAGGTGCTAACCCCCATCATATGCTAACTTATCATGGATTATTTCAATTAACTTCCAAAAAAACACGAAACCAAACACACTAGTGATTTGCAAGTTCCTCTTAGCTCATCATAATATTTTAGTAGTTAACTAGCAGAATTTACGATAGTTAACTAGCAGGATTTTAGGCATACACCTCAGATTTTTGCAGGGACACCCCTTTTCGCCTGATAGGTGCCATGAATACCAGCGGTATCTCACCTGCACCGATGCGGTGGATGGTTGGTGCCCTCGCCGGGGAATCCGGCACCTCCTCCTCGCGTCTGCCGCTACTGCAGCTCGCTCGCCTGCTCCGCCGCATCCTGGAACAAGGTCGTTATGTCGGGAACAAGATGGAAACTCCGGCGCCTCCTCCCTCGCGTCGGCCTCCGCCGCCGCTCGCTCGTCGGCGTCGGCGCTGCCCAGAAGAAGGTCTTTAGCTCGGGAAAAAGCGGGGAACTCCGGCGCCTCCTCCCTCGCGTCGGCCTCCGCCACCGCTCGCTCGTCGGCGCCGGCACAGGTATGGTAGACTCTAGGAAATCGCCGGGAGGTGTCTCCGCTCGGGGGCGGGGCTTTGAAGAAGGAAGGGGGTGTGGTCGGGGCGTCTCTGGAATCGTGTCCGGGTCGGGGAAGTCTAGGGATATCCGGGTCGGGGACGGGATATCTGGGTCGGGGCCAATTTGGGTTAGGAGACACTTTTTAAAAAGTAGGGTGGTTTCTAGATAACTATCTAGGTATTTGACTTCCTAGGAATAGAATATTATTCTGCACCCCACTGCACCAGCCTGTCCGATGCTCCACCCGCACGCACGTCCGGTCCGCACCACTCCAGCCTCCCGCGCGCCAGGCGTTGTAAAGTTACATCGCATGCTTCCCTTTTAAAAAAAAGTTATGCACCACTCTAGCCTCCCGCGCGCCAGGCGTTGTAAAGTTACGTCGCATGCTTCCCTTAAAAAAAAGTTATATCGCATGCTCGATCCGTAGACAGGTTGGAGACTCTATATCGTTGAACCTTTTGTAAGGTATACGTAAAGATTCCCTTGGTGCAACATAAGAGTCCTTGCATGTGCCGTAAGAAAAAAACCAGGCCAGCCCGTTGTATTATGTCTCCGTGACTGATTAGAGAGAATCGATGTAAGAAAAATAAACCTATATAAGAAAATATGCTAACGAGCACAAGAAACATGGTTGATTAAATCGATTTGTACTCCAGTGGAACAAACACTCAAGTAAGCAATTTCATATGGGACATATAGATTTGTTAAAAGGCACGATTGCATAAGTTTGTGCAAAATAGTTACATCAATTCAATTACACAACCCTTTGATATTGCACTTCTATCCTACTAGGCGGCACAAAGCTGAAGACCACAATATACCGTACAGCTCTAAATTGTATCCAGGAGCAGGACATTTCAACATCACCAGCCGTCCTGAAAAATGGACAAAAGAATAGGATAAGAATGAAGAAAACCGATGATAATTTTAAACCGAAGCATTCCTTAGAGAAAAAACTGAATCATTATGAAGCAGGGATACAAAAGGTGACATGACCTCAATAGGAGCAAAAGAATGCTCGTTTCACACCATCACATATTTATAAGAAGATTTATAGGCTATATATATTCAGTGAGCCCAAATTCATACTAAGGATAGATATACTCTGCCCACCAAATTTCTTAAGCCTGAAATTTATGTGCGCCACTCACCAATTCCTAATCTCGAATAGCTAATCGACTTCTGATGAAGAAGGGAGAACACAAAAACAAGAAAGAATATTAGAATCTGGGTGTAACTTTTTTGTGGGGGAAATCTGGAGCAAGCTAGCATTCAGATTCTGGAACTAGCTAGCATTCAGATTCTGGAGCAGTGCACGTGCTCATCATTTATCAATCGGATAAAGAAAAGAAGGAATTTAGTAACAAATATCCCTGTGGTCTCACCGCTGTAAGCCTATAATGATGCTACCTCAAAAGTCTACTAGATTGGAGTGTTATGTTATGCCGGTTTAACTGCCACTGTATAATTTGCAGCTTGTACAATTATGCCTTTGGTTTAGATAGCCATAGCTACCCCGGTTGTATTTTTCTTTCTTCTTATTTTTGTACTATATGTTACTGCTTAAAACTTAAAAATGGTTTAGGTAGGGTTTTTGATAGCTAGTTTTATAGTGGTAAACAACCAGTATGAAGAAATTAATCATATTTGAATTGATAGATCTGAAAGACAGGAAAATAGATTAAAGAAGAATATGAATCCTAAGCAAAAGTGATGATAATGATCTCCCACTTAGAATCAAAGGTTGGGAAGTAAATGAAAATTATGTTTGTTTCAAGAATCGGTAAGCTCCAGTAGGATTAAAAATCAACAATTCAGTCCACGAAGGACATATGAAGTTGTTCCATGGCTACATGCAGAAGGTGAATCAAGCTTTTCTTTTTTTTTTAAATGAAAAGCTTCATACCTAGACATAACCTTGTTGCCATCAATGAAAAAAATAAAACCAGCCCATATTAATGGCTGAATCTGATGCAGAACATGGATTCTAAAACAAACTTTAGGTTTGGAGTAACCTGAATAAATATTGGACCATAAAACCCCAAATGAAAAATAGTAACTTGAGGTCACCTCAGGCCACGCTAGCCCAACACAAAAAGGACTGCAATATAACAGCTTCCTCACACGATTAACAGACAATTTTTTGAAGATCTTATAGAACTAGTTGGATTCTTGGAAGTGATGCGTAACACAACTTAGCAGCCATGCAAGAAAACATGTCCTAAGAACTATAACTTATTCATGGACCTACTGGCCATGGAGTTATCACAGGGCAATAGACCTTCACATCCAGCTGAGCAGAATCATCTGATTTCCTATTAGGCTAGTAAATGATTCACGGTTATATTGGTATCCTCCTTGCTAGTTAATGATTCATAGCTGAGCAGAATCAACTTAGCAGCCATGTAACTTATTCACAGTTAATGATTCTTTTCTGCATACCAGTGAAGAGTATTATGGAATTGGTATCCTCCTTGCTAGTTCTAAATACAAAAAAATCCACCTAAAAGGAATGGGCAGACACCATATACCTTACATCGAATCGTAGAAGCGTGCTCTGTCTGCCATGAAACGATCTACAGAACACACCAGGATGGTGCCGTCCGCCGCTCACCATGATGGCGATTTAGCCTGCAGCCACTGCGGTGCTCGGCCAGGATGCTGATGCCGCCAGCAGCCACCACCCACTGCGCCGCCCGACCAATTCTGTTAACACTCAACTGTATGCAGTTCTTATTTATCTTGTCAATGCAGGATCATGAAAGAGTTTCTGGATTCCTTTTTATTTCGACATAGGCTATCTTTACCTTGTTTCTACTCCTATGTCGTCTTCAAGAACAGGACATAGTTACCAGCTACCATGTATTGTCTCCACAAAACTGCAACACAGATTCCCTGCAAGAAAAAAGAATGGGCCAAAGATTGGTGCATCAAAATATGACATCACAATCAGGTTGTACCAAGCTAACATTTATGCTCGTTGTTCGTAACTGAAAATAGAAAAAGAAGTAGTTAAAACATTTAGTATATATTACATTTATAACAAGGAAGGCGATTGTATAAAATTTATGAAGAGAAGCTAAGCAATAACGGCACTTCTATCTCATCTCAATCAGACATCACTTGGAGGCCAGTGTGTGAGCTTTGGGGGAGTCCTCTCCCACTGAAGTGCCAAGTTTCTCATGCCATGTCCATTGTATTGAGGTCCTATCAACCAAAAAATAACCATTTAAACAAACAACATCAATAAAGAACACTAGTTGGAGACCAATACGTATCTTTTGGAATTGATTAATGGTACGTCCATGCCAATCAGGAGAGAGTGGGTGAACTTACCTATGAAATTAACAATTAGTCAATACCCAAACTGCAAGATGAATTGAAGGGCTGATGCCTAGTTCGCATTATGGAAGCCGGACATTGGTCCAATTTCAGCTGACCACCATCGCTCCCAACCCAGGCTACTACTAAAATAGATTAAAGATCTAGATATGACATATATACTGTCAAGCTTCATGCACTAGCCAACGCAACCAAAAGTCCAAACTAATGGAAAGGGCTAGTGCAATCCACTTATACACTTCAACACCCCTCTCACGTGTGACGGGGAGAAGTCAGCACGTGCAACCGGAAGAGAGCGACGGCGCGCGAAACTCACGTATGACTCAAGAGGCCTATACGTGGACACAGAGGGGTCAACAACAATTTTAGGATAAATTACGAAAGCCAGGACTCGAACTCAAGACCTTAGGCTCTGATACCATATCAAGCTTCATGCACTAACCAACGCAACCAAAAGTCCGAACTAATAGAAATAGCTAGTACAATCCACTTATACACTTCAACATCCCCTCTCACGTGTGATGGGGAGAAGTCAGCACGTGCAACCGGAAGAGAGCGACGGCGCGCTAAACTCACGTATAACTCAAGAGGACTATACGTGGACACAGAGGGGTCAACAACAATTTTAGGATAAATTGCGAAAGCCAGGACTCGAACTCAAGACCTTAGGATCTAATACCATTTCAAGTTTCATGCACTAGCCAACGCAACCAAAAGTTCGAACTGATGGAAATGGCCAGCGCAATAAGTGGATAGAGGGGTCAACAACAATTTTAGGATAAATTGCGAAAGCCAGGACTCGAACTCGTGACCTTAGGCTCTGATACCATGTCAAGCTTCATGCACTAGCCAACGCAACCAAAAGTCCGCTCTCTTCCGGTTGCACGTGTTGACTTCTCCCCGTCACACGTAAGAGGAGGTGTTGAAATGTATAAGTGGATTGCACTAGCTCTTTCCATCAGTTCGGACTTTTGGTTGCGTTGGCTAGTGCATGAATCTTGACATGGTATCAGAGCCTAAGGTCTTGAGTTCGAGTCCTGGCTTTCGCAATTTATCCTAAAATTGTTGTTGACCCCTCTGTGTCTACGTATAGGCCTCTTGAGTTATACGTGAGTTTCGCGCGCCGTCGCTCTCTTCCGGTTGCACGTGCTGACTTCTCCCCATCACACGTGAGAGGGGATGTTGAAGTGTATAAGTGGATTGTACTAGCTCTTTCCATCAGTTCGGACTTTTGGTTGCGTTGGCTAGTGCATGAATCTTGACACATACAAGCTATTACCCACGGGAAACACATCATATCAGACACAAGGAGGAAAGAGATGAACCTTTTGCGAATGGCAAGGTGAGTAGTGCCATGGATGGAGAAGGAACCAGGCCTCGAACATCCCTAACCTTGCGAATCATCTGAAGATCGTGGGACATGGATGGGATCTGGAGGTTGGGACGACTGTGCCGCTCAGGTAATAGAGGTGGCGGTTGCTTATTGCAGCTGGTGGAGGTAGTCGGCGGAGGAAACTTGGAGAAGCAGCAGGAGATGCCAAAACCACCACCCGTCTGCGCCATGCCGCCATTGTCGCCGATTCCAACCGCCAACCATGACAGAGCCAAGGACAAACAGAGCGCGCAGATAGAAGCCACCGCTCGCCGCCGGCCGCCCAAGCGCCGCCGAGTTCAGTTACTCCTCGAAACAGGCTGACGCCAGCTTTAAATAAAGCAATATCCAACATAGTGTCATACAACCAGGCCACACAAAGGTTCACACACACCACGCACAAACACGGACATGCCCTCCACTAGCCCAGGCATGGCCTGGAACCAGGGGAGGGCCACCAACACATCACAACACCTACAACAAGAGATAGCCACCATCCTGAAGGGCCCTCACGGGCCAGACGAAGAAGCAAGCCGGCGCGCCGCCGCAATCAGGTGCTCCAGCATCCCGTCCAGCCTCGCCCGCTCGCGCTGTCTACACAGCGGATACCACTGCTGCAAGAAAGCCAACAAAGTGAAGGTCGAGTCAAAGGCCCGACAAAGGAAAATACGCTCAATGACCATCTTATTCCGAATATTCCATAAAGTCCAGGTCATCGCCATAAATACCAACCAAAAGAGGCGCCTCCTCCTTCCAGTATGGTTTGCGGCAACCTCTAGGAACTCCCCAAGGTCTGAGGCTTGCCACTCAGGCCCCAGAGCCTCGTGGATGAAGTTCCATAGGAAGCGAGCAGCGGGACACGAGAAGAAGATATGTAGGCCCGTTTCCGGGACCACACACAAAGGGCAAAGACCATCGCCAGGTCCATGCCGCTTGGCCACCTCGACACCCGAGGGAAGCCGGTCACGCAGTAACTGCCACACAAAGATCTTAATCTTCAGAGATAGGGGGGCCTTCAGGATGGTCAGGCTCCTTGTGATCTAGTTACAATGCAAGTCGACCTCGAACCTTAGTTTGTGGCCTTGTGATCTAGTTACAATGCAAGTGAGGATGCCCTAGTGTTTGTGATGCGTGATTCACTATTACAATTACAAGTTAATAATTTGGGTGCGGATGGATTGCCCCCGTACCAATTACCCTTATTATTAGCACTTGTATGTTGGAGTTGTGAATCACTATGTGAATTTTTCCTTTAATTGGATGTGAGACGCCATTGTGCAGCCTAAACCATAAAATGGTAGTTTGTTTCACATGTAGTAGAGGAAACCTTTGCCTACCCTAGCAGATGCAGTGATGCTAAATCTTCGTTGTTTTTATGGTACCACATCAGAGACAACTCCTACTAGACCACCATGAGAGTTTACGATAGGTTACGTGCTGTTCTGTAGTTTTGAGCCACAGTTTCAGAATTATGAGCATTCAGTGCTCATATACATTTACATTCTTTATAAGGATTTTATGATTTACCAAGAGACGGGGACAATTGGTTATGACCAAGATACCATCCATGTTTCCAAGTTGTTTGATAGGGACGTGCAGTTCTCTTCAATCTTATTCCTGGCGCTTGACCTACCTATGTGTCTTGTTATCGCTTATCATGACCATTTCAAGAAGGATTGAAGGAGTTGAACGATTTGTTATTCCAAAGTTTTGTTTTAACTATGTCTCATCTTGGGGAGCACATGATATGTTTATAGCCAAGAGCGATGATAGTTGGAGAAAGTGTTTGGATTATCGTATGATGAATGCGAGAACAATCAAGAACAAATTTATGTCTCCCCGCATCGAGTAGATGATTTATAGCTAAATGGAGTGAAGGGGTTATCGAAGATTGATCTTCAGTTTAGTTATTATCAAATATGTGTGCATGAACATGATATTGAGGGAATTTTCTGTTCCATTAAGCTTGGGTATTCTAAAAATAAAGTTATTTATTGTGGATTGACCAATTCCCTAACCATCTTTCTGGAGACAATAAAAAAATGCTACCTAAGTTCCTTGATAGCTTTGTGGTAGTGTTTATGGATGATAGTCTCTTATATTCCAAGGCAAAATAAAAGCATCAGCCACATTTGAGGCCGATGCCACTTTTAGGAAGATTATGTTTTTTCTATTTTGGCAAAGATTAAGTAATTTGAGTATTGGCTTTGAGAAGTGGCTATTATAGGTCATGTGTGTGCTCAGGCAGGACTAAAAAGTTATTGCTTATGCTCCTAGTCAACCGAGAAATCCTGAACGGGACTATCCTACTCATGATCTAGAACTAGTGCTTGTGGTCCTTGTACTCAAGATTTGGAGGCATTATCCTTAGGGAGAATCTTGTGATATTTTACTCATTATAAGAGTCTCAGTTACGTTTTTATATAGAAGGAGTTGAATTTGAGGCAGAGATGGTGGCTAGAACTGATAAATGGACTATGACCTCCTTATCCAATACAACATAGGCAGTGCAAACAAATTTCAAACATTCTTAGCCGCAAGTCATTTCCTCCCACTAGCTTGACTCATCATGAATAATCTTGATCAGATGAGCCTCTCATATTTCCTTTGCTATATTAGCACATCAGGATTCACAAATGCATCCTTTTGTTATCCATTCACATGGAGAAATAATCACAAAAATATGATTGATTGTAACTTAATTGTGACATTACATTCTCGAAGGTAGACCTAAAGAGTTCATTATAGAAAGAACCTGGGTTGTTAAGTTTCGTAGTTGTGTTAGTTGTGCCACAAAGTCTCGGGTGGAGAAGATCATTTTGGGAGATAGTTCATACTTAGAATGACATTTCATCTCTCAATGGATGCCTAATTAGAGTATAGAATCCAAACCCTTGATGATGTTGAGTTGTTATGGCCTGTCTGGGCAAGTGATTTGGATACCACTCTTGGATTTAGCTTATAATAACGGTATTAGGCTAGCAACACCTTACGAGGAGATAAGACCAGTTTGGGTTTAACATAGTACATAGGAGAAAGCTGGGATTAGGAAAGTTATGTCAACATCATGGAGTAGGCAAATATTTATGCTGATTCTAAGAGGATGAATTGGATTTTAAGATTGGCAAGCAAATACTCCTAAGGGTGTCACCCACCATAGGTGTTACGCAATTTTATATCAAAGTAAAGTTTAAACCATGGTACACTATACCTTTCATGATAGTGGCACGAGTTGAGAAGCTACCCTCTGGCCTTAAGTTTCCCAAATCTATGAATGGTGTGCGTAATATTTCCATATCTTCTTGTTGCGGAAGCATTTCTGAGATCTTGAACATCAAATAACCATGGAACCAATTAAGATTAAACACCGTTTGATATCGGAGGTTCGTCCTTCGAGTATACTGCGAGAGTCTGAGAGGGTGATGAGTCATAGGATGCTAAAATATATGAAGGTTATCTGATCTCAACAGTCTGACCATGAGGGATTTGAGAACTTGAGACACGCATTCACGACAAAATATCAAGAATTTTTCTTGGCTACTATGTGATGCATAATTTTTTTTATATGTTATGTTTTTATAAGAGTAGTAAAGTGAGAAGAATTCTGGGTTGAATTCTGCTTAAGGGGATGAGAATGTCATACCCCAAATTTTAATACTAAGTATTTTACGGTTATTTAATTTTATAAAAAGTGACCAAGACTATATCTAAACATGATATGTAAATGGGAAGTTAAAAATAAAATGTATTCTTGGTACTAGAACCTTTAACTTGCCGTTTGGTGTTTAGTAGCTGTCACGAGCTGCTCTGCCTAGTGTTATTAGCATAATTTCTTATTAGGGCCTTATAAAAAGGATACACGAAAAGAAATAGAGAAACGGGTTGGGCTTTCTTTTTATTGGACGCAAGACAGACTTGTAGTGCCCAGGTGTCCTTGCCGTTTAGTACAGCCAAAGGGAGGGCGCCACCTCTATCATCCATTTGCCCTAACGCTCGAACCCTCAGGCCGCCGCTGTTGCGTCCTCTCATTCTGCACCGCCGCCGGCTCGTCGTCGCAGCTGTGTGGCCATCGCTTTTTCCCTGCTTGATTTTCTATTTGTGGAGAGCCTGCCCTTGCGGGGTGTCACCGTTTTCATCTTCCATGGTACGTACTGCTAACCAGGTCGATCGTTCCTGAAGGCAAAATAGAATCCTTTTTAGCTGTTCAGAATTTATGTCTATATTTAGGGTCCCTTTTGATGTGTTTTTTTTTTTTAGATTATGGTAACAATTGTCAAGCTGGGTGTTATGTGAAGTTTCGAGGAGATTAGGTAGACTATGATTTCAAGTTGTGTGGGATTTTCTCGTGCGAGGCTGCAGATTTACAAATTGGGTAGCTGGAAGTAGTAATAGAAACAATCGTGTTTATTTCTTGTCATTTATCCTGGCTATATCCACCGATTGGTATTTAGCTGATTGTTTTCTATTTGAGAATTCTAGCATTCGTGGCATATAAGGAAAGGATAAAAGCCACATGGATATTAGGAATTAGATTAGTCATTTATAGTTGACGTTGTGACAGAACGTGAGCCATATGCATGTGTTGGTGAAAATTATTGTATTATTGCTAGAACCAAATCTGAGTCAGAATAATTTGTTGTACGTGAATACGCATGTACCTCATGCTAGTGCTATTAAGTCCGGGGTTAATTAAATCTGTCACCTCTATGCGTGACTATACTGCAACTTTTATTACCGTTAAAGGTACTAGTAGAAAATACAGCCCGTGGGTCTTTTCTAGAAAAAGATAAAGGTTTTGGTTTGGGAGTGTCGCGTGTAGGAGTGATGGTATAATTAGTTCGCGTTATTTTGAAGTGATGAAGTGTATTGAGTGTGACATATGTTCTCTAATAGGTGTTGATACTTTCAGTTTGGACTCTTACAATTTACAGCTTGTGCCACCATGGTTAAGGCAAGTGCATGACGGGATAATACTTTGCATGTTCCCTCACTAGACTTTTACTCTCTAGCACTTGTTTTTTATTCCAGTTGCTAGATATTTATTATGTGTGGAGAGAAAGGGGTTATGATGGAGAATACAATTGCATTTGCATTTTGCATAAACATCTTAAAGACAGTGCATAAAGTGGTGTGTCCTACCGAGGTACGCACTTGAGGTTCCCACATCATGGGCAATCTCCACAAGTTGGAGCGAGTGGATGCCGACGGATATCCACTCAAGCAATACCGGTATACGCAAAAGAAAAGTGAAAGCAAAGATCATGTACGCATATAATACAGTTTTCGCACCATGACGAGGGTTATGGAATAATTGTTGGTGTCGTGTTTTATGTTTTGTATATTATTTCTTTATGTACTTGTTGAGTATTTTATACTCACCCTTGTTGCTTTAATGTTTTCACGTAAACCTTGATGACAACATGCATTGGATTGGGAGTAGCACCTCTATTGTTTAGACGCACTAATTTCACACATTACAATCCTCTATCTATAGAGTAGTAAACCACATAGATTGCTCTTGATTTTTTTATTTACCATAAGGTTTGGTTTATATTATGTGGCTACCGAATTGGTCTATATGAGAGATCTTGGATATAAGGTTTTAACTTGGGTCCATTGTACTGTTTAGCTTTGTGTAAAGCTAAAACAAGTGATATATCATTATCTTGTTGTCTTGGATGTCCTCATAAATAAAGGAGACTCTGCTAAAACTTTTAGGTTTGTGTCATTATGATAAGTTTTCAAAGTATGTGTAGCATCGCTAGACTAACCCTAATCAACTCCTTCCTGTCAAGCATGCCTACTATCGACATGAGCATGTTCTTGTTGGCGGATGGGACTCATGAAGGTTTTGACTCGCACATGGGAAGGTTTTTATGGGAAGGGCAAGGAGCTAAAAAGAAGTATCATCTAGTCAGTTGGGAGGAAATCTGCAAGCCCAAGGCATAGGGGGGACTAGGAGTCACTGATACGAAAAATTTGAATACAACTCTGATGTTGAAGTGGGTTCAGATAATTCTGAATGGGGAGAATGAAAATTCGTTGTGGTTGCGCTTGCCGAGAGCTAAATACAGGGTTGCTAACCTCTTCGAGTTGAATGCTGCGGGAGAATCCCATTTTTGGCATGCCATTCACAAAATAAAAGATTTGTTTAAACTGGGGGCCAGATTCACCCCTGGTGTGAATTCTTCGGTGAGATTCTAGACTGATCTGTGGTGTGTCTTGGAAATGCTCAGTGTGAGGTTCCCTAGACAGTTTGACATCTCCTCGAAGCCGAACTTACTTATCTCTCGAGCCTTCGACGGTGCATCGTGGGCTCTTGCCTTCAGGCGTTATTTCGTCCAGGAAGAAAGGGATCAATGGAAAATCATGATGCAGGAATTGGATCAACTCAGACCAAGTGCAGAACCTGACAAGGTAAAGTTGGATCTTGAGAGTTCTAGGATCTTCTCGACCAAGTCTATGTACAACGAGCTCGCCAAAGGGACAAGCTTTGTCCTTTGCAATAGAATTTGTAGTTTGAGAGTGCCTCTCACATTCAAGATCTTCATCTGGCAGCTCATGCGCGCGGGACTACCTTCTAACGACCAAATCATGAAGAGACATGGTCTTTCCATGGGAAAGTATTCCCTATGTGGGGCTTTCGAGGATGCAAATCATATTTTATTTTAGTGCATCTTAGACAAATTCGCCTGAAGTGGGGATCGTGCCATGTTTGGTACCAACTGGAGTCCTAACTCATGCCTAGAGTGGTGTGATATCTCTGAGGGCTTGCAGGGGAGGGCGAGGAATGCAATCTTGACATTTTTTGTTGCTTTATGCTGGTCTTTGTGGAATATTCGTAACAAATTTACTATTGAGTTGAAATTCCCCCGTCAACCGGCTGATGTTTTCTTTAAAACTATTCTAACCTTGCAGCTATGGTGGCCCCTGTCAAAATCCAAGGCGCTATTACTTCTAGAGGAGCTGATCGTCGCACTTAAGAAGGTGTACACGGAGACATCCTCCCCACTGGCGCAAGCCCTTGGGGTGGCCTCAGCTTTGACAGCTGCGGACCCCCTCCTTAGGTTTAGCGTTCTTTGTCAATGTCAATTTCTACCCGCCCCTGTCATATGTTGACAGTGTCAAGTTTGCTAGTGTAAAGGCTTGTTGAACTCTTGAACCCTCTAGCCTTTTCAGTTTGTGGTGTGGGTAGCTTGTGTCTAGAACTTGTGGTGCTGACTTTTTAATATTCTGCTCTCGTGTGTGGGGCTTTCTTAATTTAAAGCCGGGTGTGGCGCCTTTTATCTAAAAAAAAATACCCGTTTCAAAACTGATTACGCCATATTCCAAAGCACGACACCTAGGGAAATCCTAAAGCGTGGAGTTTCCCAACTCCTGACTAAGTGGTTTGTTAGTAGCACTGATTTTAGCCAAAAAAAATCCACAGATAGAGGCCTCTCGCATCTTTCACCAGGGAGACGCCATGGACTAACCCTAGCCTCCACCGAACAACCTCCCCCCATGTAGACACTCGCCACCGCTGTCATCGACCTTGTTTGTGGCGACGACATGCCCATGTGCCAAAGGTGTTGGGGGCAGTGATGGTGGTCTCACCAGGGTGGGGTTGAGCGTGGCTCATCATCGTGGGCGGCAGCTAGGGAGGAGTTCCTAGTCGAGGCGGTGGCGTGGCCTTCCTACATCGACGACGCACGACTGTGTTCATGGAGGAGGAGGCGTAGCGGATCCATGTCCTAGACCCATCATGGGCAGCGGACGGGGCGGCGGTCCTGGTCCTGTTAGACATCGCGTGGCGTATGGCTGTTCCTCCGGCATTCTAGGTGGGTGGGACGTGAGTTCCTCTGGTCATTACCTGCGTGAAGCCTCCGTGGCCCGTGCGGGTTGAGTATGAATTTATGTGCCCTTGCTCAGAATAAAAATGTTTTGCCCTACTGCTTGGGCATCACGTGGAGGTGGCGGTCCTAGAGTTCTTCTCGCGTTGAGACGAATATCTACTTGATGCATATCCTCCTTGATTAGGCCAGAGTGTCGAGTTTCGAAAGGCTCCACCGGTGAACTTTCATGGGTGCCTCTTGCCTAAATATTGTTGGATTGGATGTGATTCTGTTGGGAGTTCTTATGTTTTTATGACCGTTTGGTTTTAGAGGGAGCGTTGCAAAGTTCTGATGTCTGTTACCATCATGGGACACGTCTTTCAGTCCATGGTGAAGTCAGAGGCGGAGAATGTCATGAAAGCTGAGATATGAGGACTAGAAACGGTGGTTTGATTCTTTGTGGCGATGAGGAACTGGCTTGGTCATTCGTGACTTGTGGCAGTGGCATCGGCATGTGGGGACGATAACACATGAGTTAAATTCATATCTTGCAGGGTGAAAATCCAAGGACTGACCTTAATTGGTTGTGTTTGTGATCTTGTTGAATGCATTTTTTTGTGAGTGTGGTCTTTCTTCGGGGTGAAAACCTATGATCCATGATCGGGTTACTACGACGCTTGTGCACTTTTTTTCCTTCTTAAAGGCGTCGCTATTGGAGAAACTGGACATTATTGTTGTTGCAAAGAATGGATTACTATAGCGGGACTTTTCTTTTCTATAATTCTTCTTCTTCTTTTTGATTGTGTGCATCTGTAATGTCATTAGTACATTGTGATGTTACAGATACTAGATGTAATTGGTATCTTCGTGATATTATTATATGCTCTTATAAAAGAAAACTATTGAAACTCTATAAGGCCCAAGTAGCTTAGCCATGACAAGTATAGCCCTGAATTAAAAATAGTAAGTATTCACATATTTGAAAATAAAATGTGCACATGTAGAATTTTGTATGAATAAAATTAATTAAAAAATTATAATTCAAAATTAAGGAAAATAGGAAAGCTGAAAAAAGGTAAAAGGAAGAAAATAATCAATTAAACGGAGTATTATATACAAAAAAGGAGAAAACAAAATGAAACAAGAAAACAAAAGGAATTATTGCAGTTGGCCCAATTGGGCCGGACCAATAGGGAAAAGCACACATCGCTTGGAAAGAAAAACACGCGTCAAATCAATTCAGAATAAAAAAATCTTGCCGGAAGCTTGGAGTGGCACCCGCGTAAAAGCGATGCAATCTGAAATGGAAAATGATACATGTCCCCTGGGGGATCGCGTCCTCGTGTCCCCCGGGTCGCGCGTCGTTGGATCAATCTTGATCCTGCCGTCTGTTGCTCGCCACATGTCCCGCCTCCGCCTCTCATACAATTAGTTGCTACAAGACCGGCTCGCGCACAAATTAGATCGATGGTTCCACCTGACCAGGAGAGAGGCGACGACACCAGAGGGAGAGGCTATTGCGGTGCGACGCCCACGCTGCCGCCGACCATGGCTCCTCCTCCGGTTCATGCTCCTCCTCTCCACTCCTAATCCTTCCACGGAAATCGCCTCTCTGATCCTGCAACAATCTCCCGCAGAAACCCTAGGGCAGCAGGATGAAGGGACCGTCGTCGACGACCGATGAAGAAAAAGGGAGCACCTCCGGTGGCGGAAATGTTACTGTGAGTAGTGATTCATCCTTTTCCCCTTCAATTTTTGTTTGTTCTTCTAATTAGTTGTTGCTTGTGCTTGCTTGGGACTGATACGTCAGAAACATATCTATAATTTTTGATGTTCCATGCTTGTTTAGTATCTACTTTGCTTTATCTACACTTTGAGGTGTTTTTATATGTGCTCTGGTAATAACCTATTAACAAGACGCCACAGTGCCAGTTGCCTGTTTCCTTCAGTTTTTGGTTCCAGAAAGGCAGAAAATCAATATCCTCGAAATTGGATGGGACAAAAGCCAAAGTCAATATTTACCGTGGGGAACATAGAGCCAAAAGACGAGACGGAGGAGGGCCTCGAGGGGGCCACACCCCCTGGCCGCACGGGTGGTCCCACCCCGCACCTGGGGGGGTGCAGCTGCCTCGGGCACCCCCTCGGCCTCCCTCTTCGCCTATAAGAAGCCCCCGATGCCTAAACCCTAAGTACCCGATCAATATTCCACGAAACCGTCTGTAGCCGCCGCCACCATTGTCCCTAGATTGGGGGGATCCGAAGCTCTTCCCGGCACCCTGCTAGAGGGGAGATATTCTTGGAGGCCTTCTTCTTCATCATGTCAGCCTCCGGTATGAAGTGTGAGTAGTTCCACCTTAGACTACGGGTCCATGTAGTAGCTAGATGGTTGTATCTCCTCCTTTGTGCTTTCATGTCTAGATATTGTGAGATCCGTTCATGATCAAGATCTCATCTATTTGTAATCATGCATGTTGTGTTTGCGGGGATCCGATGGATATTGAGATTACTATGTCAGATTGATTAATGGTTTTGTCTTATTGATTCTATCATGTATGTGTTGTTTGTGATCTTGCATGCTCTCCGTTGTTAGTAGCTATCTTGGAGAAGTAGTTGCTAGTGACTCCAAGAGGGGGTATTTATGCTCGATAGTGGGTTCATGCCTCTATTTAATGTAAGGGAAGTGACAGAAATCTCTAAGGTTGTAGATGTGTTGTTGCCCCTAGGGAGAAAACAACGGTCTCTTGTTCATGGAACAAGTGAATTGTTTACCTTACACACTTGGCTTAAAGCAGTTGTCTATTGCTTGCAACTTAATGCTGGAGGGGTTTCGGATGATAACCCAAAGGTGGACTTCTAGTCATAGATGTAGTTGGATGGCGGTCTATGTATCTTGTTGTATTGTCCAATAAAATTTCATAGTATCATGATGTCTAGTATTGCATTGTTATGCCTTGCTCAGTCCTGTCAATTGCCTAGCTGTAATTTATTTATCCAGCATGCCATGTTTGTTTATCTAAGGAGAACACCTCTAGTGAACTATGGACCAATCTTTATCATATATACATCTTCCACTGTTACTGTTTACTTTCTGCAAACCACTATTACCTTCCACACCATACAGTTAATCCTTTGTTACAGCAACCGGTGAGATTGACAACCTCACTGTTCATTGGAGCAAAGTCTTGAGTTTCTGTTGTGTAGGTCTCCAAGTTGCTTGCAACACCTTTGAGACGTTTCCTTCCTCCTACTGGTTCGATAACCTCGGTTTCTTACTGAGGGAAGACTTGGTGTTGTGCTCTTCACACATTGCTCTTGGGGTTCCCCGACGAAGCGCTCTCAGGCGCCATCAATAAGTTTTCTGGCGCCATTGCCGGGGAGGCTAAGGACGTCTTCACAAGGGGAGTCCTTCTCAAACTTTCTCTTTACTTTGTTTTTGTTTTGCTTAGTTTCTTTTGCTTGGTTTCGTTTGCCTCTTTTTATCAAAAACTCCAAAAAAATTAGTTCCTTCTCTAGTTGCTGCTACTGTTGGCTTGCTCCACTTTTGCGAAAATGAACTCTGCTGAGAACACCAAGTTGTGTGACTTCACTATCACAAACAACAATGATTTCCTAAGCACCCCTATTGCTCCACCTGCTCCTGATGCTACCTTTTATGAAATTAAACATGCTTTGTTGAATCTTGTGATGAGAGAGCAATTTTCTGGTGCTAGTTCTGATGTTGCTGCTGCCCATCTCAATAACTTTGTTGAAATTTGTGAGATGCAAAAATATAAGGATGTAGATGGGGATATTATCAATATCAAGTTGTTTCCTTTCTCCTTGAGAGGAAAAGCTAAAGAATGGTTGCTATCTTTGCCTAGAAATAGTATTGATTCTTGGATTAAGTGCAAAGATGCTTTTATTGGAAAGTACTACCCTCCTGCTAAGATTATATCTATGTGAAGTGATATTATGAAATTTAAACAACTTGTTGTTGAACATGTTGCTCAAGCTTGAGAAAGAATGAAATCTTTGGTTAAGAATTGTCCCACTCATGGACTTACTGCTTTTATGATTATCCAGACATTTTATGTAGGTTTGAACTTATCTTCAAGAAACCTGTTGGATTCAGCTGCTGGAGGTACCTTTATGACCATCACCTTGGGTGCTGCAACAAAACTACTTGATAATATGATGGTTAATTATTCTGAATGGCACACTGAGAGAGCTCCACATGGTAAGGAGGTAAATTCTGTTGAAGAAACCTCCTCTTTGAGTGATAAGATTGATGTTATCATGGCTATGCTTGTTAATGGGAGAGCTCCTTTAGATCCAAATAATGTTCCCTTAGCCTCTTTGGTTGCTCAAGAAGAGCAAGTTGATGTGAACTTCATTAGAAACCACAATTTCAACAACAATGCCTATAGGAATGATTTTGGTAGCAACAACAATTATAGGCCTTATCCTCGTAATAATGGCAATACCTATGGAAACTCCTACAAAAATACTAGAAGTGCCCCCTCTGAACTTGAAGTCATGCTCAAAGACTTTATTAGTAAACAAACCACTTTCAACAAGACTGTGGAGGAAAAGCTTTTGAATGTAGAGAAAAATATTTCCTCTTTGTCTGAAGCACAGTCCTCTTTGATTAATAAAATGGCTGATAAACCTGAAACCATGGAAAGTACCTTTGCTGCTACTCATGCCATACAAGTTACTATTGATGAAAATGTTAGACTGTTAGCCCAACTTCATGCTAAGTGGGAAAGGGAAGCTGAAATTGCTAGAAACAATAGTGTGTGCACCATCACCACCACCAATATGAATGCCACTAAACCACAAGAAGTCCCTATTCCTCCTCCTACAATGCCTAAGACCAATGAGTCTACTACTAGTGATGCTAAGTTTGATTTTGATCTTGATGATTGCAATATTTCTGAAGTGATTATGTTCCTACAAAAGCTTGCTAGAAGTCCTTATGCTAGTGATATGCATGTTACTTTCACCAAACACATTATAGATGCTCTTGTTAAAATCAAGGAAGAGAAGTTGAAACACAAAGCTTCTATCCCTAGGAAAGTAGAAGATAGTTGGGAACCCATTATTAATATGCAAGTGAATGACTTTGATCTCAAAGCTTCATGTGATCTTGGTTCTAGTGTCCCTATTATGCCTAGAAAGATTTATGAAATGCTTGATTTGCCACCTTTGGAAGATTGTTATTTGGATGTCCAACTTAATGATAATGCTAAGAAGAAACTCATGGGGAGTGTTAATGATGTTATCATTATGGTTAACAATGCTTATGTCCCTGTTGATTTCTATGTTTTGGATGTTGAATACAATGCTTCCTGTCTAGACCTTTTCTTAGAACTGTTGGTGCCATCATTGATATGAAAGAAGGCACCATTAAATATCAATTTCCATTCAAGAAAGGTATTGAACACTTCCCTATGAGGAGAGAGAAGTTGCTTTTTGCTCCTCCTTTGAAAGCAAGGTTTGATGTTAATGCTTCTTCATTTGAAAATACTTGATTCTTGCTTCTTGTGCCTAACTTAAAGGCGTTAAAGAAAAGTACTTGTTGGGAGATAACCCAAGAGTTTTCTTGAGTCTTAGAAGTTACTAATTCAGTAATGACCTCTCCTTATCCTTTTTGTTTTCTTTTTTGTGCCAATAAAGACCTCTAACGAGAGGGAAGTAAGATTTGGGGAGTTGCTGTCCCGAAACAGATTTTTGTGCTCCACCATAAACATTCGTGAGGAATCTCTGTAAGTCGGATTGAGCAGATTTTTTTGAATAAATCCCCCAGTATCTTAGATAACTTTTGTTAGTTCAACACTTTTTGATTTGAGCAACAGAAGGTCTTCTAAAAAATAGGTTTCTACCTTGTGGTCTGTTTTGACAGATTTCTGCAATTATTTGCATTTGCTTCTTATTGATTCCTTTTTGGGTTCTTTTTGGGAAATTGAGATTTTTGAGGGAATTGCTACAGTAGCTTGTGTTTTTAGTGAAATTTTTGCTGTTATAAAGCTAAACCCAAGGGTGTATTATCTTTTGAATACACTAATGTTGATAATGAAGATTGTGTGAAGTTTTGTATGAAGGAAAAAGTTTAGGTGTAGAGAGAGAATGATGTAATAAGATGAAGAATGGACAAAAGCTCAAGCTTGGGGATGTCACCCCATGTCACCCCAAGAAATATTCAAGAGGTACAAGCGTCAAAGCTTGGGGATGCCCAAGGCATCCCCTTCTTCATCAATAAAAAGCTCAGGTCTTTCTAGACACTGCGTTTTTATTATTTCATGCATTGCTATGTTGTTCTTGGAGCATCTTAGTTTTCATTTGCTTTGCTTAATTTGCTTGAATAAAGTAGTTTGTACCCCCGTTCTCGCTGTGTTGTTTCAAATAAGTTGATTGGTGTTGGAAAGGAGTAGAAAGTTCTTGCTTGAAATAGTGCAAGAGGAGCTTGCTTTGACTGTGACTTAGACTTTAGCATGTCATTCTAGGTGTTGTTTTGACCTTATGCTTAGTGATTATTTCTATAGCATGACTTGTTCCAAACAATTGGGATTGCTTAGTGTGCCTTGAAAGAATCATGCATTGTTTCAGCATGCAAAAGCATAGTATTGTGGTATTCTCCTTTGATGCTTTGTTTGGGTTGACTTGGCACATGATCACACCATGTTATGACTATGAACAAGTCACCATAGCCTCTATGATCATTTAGTCATTGACTTGTAGTACCACTCTATGCTTTGATTAGTAATGTTTTGTCGCTCTGCATGATTATGGCCATTTTTGCTCTCTTAGTTGGTTGCTCCCAGTCTTTTGCTATCTTCCACTTGTATGAGTAAGCTCTACTCAGGCTTCCAACTCCCAAGAAACCAAGTTATTCCAAAGTGTCCACTATAAATTCCTATGCATGGTGTGTTACACCATTCCAAGTATATTCTTGTTTTCATGTATCTTCCAATTAAAAAGTATTTTGTTATGTGAAAACTTAGTGATTAAAGCTCTCACAAACTTGATGGCACACTTTATTTTTATTGACCCTAATAACCTTGGACCATTGTGTCATCTATGTTGTATATGCTTGCACTTATACATTGACCATGCTGTCATGGGAAACGCTTTCAACATTGCACTTGTACATTGTACACAGTTGATATCATGCTCTTTTGTCTATGGATGTCGTCGGTGTGAAATAAAGGGGAGCTTGTAAGTCCATGGAGTTATGTATGTGTGTTAGAGAAACGCCTGGGACGCTAGCCTAAGCCTTGCCTAATCATGGTGGAAACTTGCAGCATCACCATAATGAGGAATCTGTGAAGCATCCTTAATAAAAACCTTTGCAAATAGCAAATAAAAAGATCGCTGAGATGCTCATTGTCTGCTTGCCTTGTCATTTTGATTATGGGATAGCTCCTGTACCATGTGCAAGGGGTACCCCGTTGGCGGTTTTCTATGATATACATGTACTTACTATGACAAGAACTTACACGTGACTAAAGTTGAGTAGCATGAGGAGCGGCCCTTGTATTCAAGGGACATGAGATTGCCAACTTATACTTTGTAAAGCATATACTCCATAGTTTGTTCACTTTAGCCTTAATCACTTCAAGATGCTTACGATAGGGGCAATGAGGGCTGAAATCTAACAAGTACCATAATTTTTGGAAGCTCTTTTTGAAACTTGAAATCCCTGCTTCCCTTTATGAAGGGCCTTTCTTCCACTATTATATTGAGTCTCCACCTTCTATCCTTAGGCACCAGTTAAGAGAGCATAGTTGCTATTCTTAGTTCTATGTGCATTGTCCCAAAACTTATTGATCGATGCATATTGCTGATATTACTTATTCTTGTGCTATTTGTATCTAGTCACTCTTATGAACTTTGAAGGTGTCCTATGCATCTATTTGCTACTCCATGAGGGACAAGCTGATTTCCACTATGCTATGCTTTCTGTATGTGAAACAATCAAACTTTTTTCAATGCATGTTATTCATGATCTTTGTTTGTAGCCTTTCATGTTGCATGCATAGTTACTTTGTCTTACTGTTAGAACTCCATCTTTCATGCTCATGTTTAGAGTTCTTTGATCCCAGCTTTCAATGCTTGCAAATGGTTTGATCTTGATTTTGATGGTGCATGTCACCTCAAAAATTATTCTTTTTATCACTTACCTACTCGAGGACGAGTAGGAGTTAATCTTGGGGATGCTTGATACGTTGGAAATGTATCAATACTTTTTGATGTTCCATGCTTGTTTAGTATCTACGTTGCTTTGCTTTGTCTACACTTTGAGGTGTTTTTATATGTTTTCTGGTACTAACGTATTAACAAGATGCCACAGTGCCAGTTGCCTATTTTCTTTTGTTTTTGGTTCTAGAAAGGCAGAAAATCAATATTCCCGGAATTGGACGGGACAAAGGCTGAAGTCAATATTTTACCGTGGGGAACACGGAGCCAGATGACGAGATGGAGGTGGGCCTCGAGGGGGCCACACCCCCTGGCCGCACGGGTGGGCGTACCCCGCGCCTAGGGGGTGCAGCCGCCTCGGGCACCCCCTTGGCCTCCCTGTTTGCCTATAAGAAGCCCCCAATGCCTAAACCCTAAGTACCCGATCAATATTTCACGAAACCGTCTATAGCCTCCGCCACCATCGTCCCTATATCAGGGGGGGATCTGAAGCTCTTCCCGGCACCCTGCCGGAGGGGAGATCATGCCGGAGGCCTTCTTCTTCATCATGCCAGCCTCCAGTATGAAGTGTGAGTAGTTCCACTTTGGACTATGGGTCCATGTAGTATCTAGATGGTTGTATCTCCTCCTTTGTGTTTTCATGTCTAGATATTGTGAGATCCGTTCATGATCAAGATCTCATCTATTTGTAGTCATGCATGTTGTGTTTGCGGGGATCCGATGGATATTGAGATTACTATGTCAGATTGATTAATGGTTTTGTCTAATTGATTCTATCATGTCTTTGTTGTTTGTGATCTTGCATGCTCTCTGTTGTTAGTAGCTATCTTGGCCAAGTAGTTGCTAGTGACTCCAAGAGGGGGTATTTATGCTCGATAGTGGGTTCATGCCTCTATTTAATCTAAGGGAAGTGACAGAAATCTCTAAGGTTTTAGATGTGTTGTTGCCACTAGGGATAAAACAACGGTCTCTTGTTCATGGAACAAGTGGATTGTTTACCTTACACACTTTGCTTAAAGCAGTTGTCTATTGCTTGCAACTTAATACTGGAGGGGCATCGGATGATAACCCAAAGGTGGACTTCTAGTCATAGATGCAGTTGGATGGCGGTCTATGTATCTTGTTGGATTGCCTAATTAAATCTCATAGGATCATGATGTCTAGTATTGCATTCTTATGCCTTGCTGAGTCCTGTCAATTGCCCTGCTGTAATTTGTTTACCTACCATGCCATGTTTGTTTATCTAAGGAGAACACCTCTAGTGAACGATGGACCCGGTCCAATCTTTACCATATATACATCTTCCACTATTACTGTTTACTTTCTGCAAACCACTATTACCATCCACACCATACAGTTAATCCTTTGTTACAGCAACCGGTGATATTGACAACCTCACTCTTCGTTGGGGCAAAGTCTTGAGTTTGTGTTGTGCAGGTCTCCAAGTTGCTTGCAACACCTTTGAGACGTTTTCTTCCTCCTACTGGTTCAATAACCCTGGTTTCTTACTAAGGGAAGACTTGCTGCTGTGCTCTTCACACCTTGCTCTTGGGGTTTCATGATGAAGCGCTCTCAAGCGCCATCAACTAGTTTTCTGGCACCGTTGCTGGGGAACGAAGAAGAAGAAACTGCCACATCAACAAAGCGCCAACATGGACCCGTGGGGAATAGATGATGTTCCTGTTACATGTAGCTAGATGTTGCTTGTGTGGGGGATCCGTGGGGACTAGAGGTTGTGCTTGTTATAGGTATTTGCTAGTTTTCCTCTTTCTGTACTAGGATTTTAATAGTTGTGCTCTCTTAGTAGCAGGATTTTGCTAGTTTGTGCTTTTTAGTAGTAGGATTTGCTACTTGTGCACTTTCAGCAGGATTTGCTACATGTGGTAACTGCTATGATTTGCTTCATAGTTGTTAGTTAATTGCTTCTATTTGCTACATGTACCCTTTAAGTAGGATTTTGCTACTTTTATGCTTTGATATGTTGACATGCTACATGTAGCATTTTTGGTTGGCTTGCTAATTTTGGTTTGGATACTACATGTAAGTTTTTTGGTTGGTTTGATACATGTAGCTATATGTACCTTATTTTTGTTTGCATGCTATATTTGGTTGGATTGCTACATGTAGCTTTTTTGGAGGTTAAGCTGGCATGTTAACCATATTTGGATTTCTATTGCTTTCCTGTAGGTTGCTCTAGATGGTAAGAGCATGGTTCGTAAGAGGAAAAAGCTTATTGTAAGCCTCAAGAAAAAGGGTGAGGGTGTGAATAAGGTCAAGGAGGACATTTGGATGTCGAAGGACCGGTTCGGTGCCAAGTGGTTGCGTACCCTTGCAGACAACCTTTCTTCGGCGAAGAGAGGCATTATTGGAGCAAAGAGTGCATTCAGAGCATTGCTGAATATGGCACCATTCAGGATTCCTAATGAGTTTAAGGATTTCGTTCCTGGCCGTACAACTCCTCGTATGTGTGAGTTCAAGCTCTGTAAGAACTAGATGATGTTTACCAAGGATATGGTGAGGAAAGTGTTTGGAATCCGCTACTTGAACAAGCCTATTGATCTTTCCAACACTAGAGGTGCAGCGCTTGCCAAGATTCGGGAATTCTACCAAGCTAGAACAAAGAGGGTAGAGTTAGCTACTACTATTGATATCTTGAAGAACTATGCAGATACAGATGATGAAACCATAATTCACACATGGGATCTTGTTTCCCTGGCCACTGTTGTTGCTCCTATAAGCTCGCACAATGTTAACTTGGAATGTTGGTATTATGGCTGACCCAACCAAAACTTACGAGTATGCTTCGGAGGTGCATTTATTAGGTTTGTTGATGCACTCTGTGAGCAATATTCAAAAGAAGAAGCGAGAACTGGTCATTCCAAAGGATTGTAAAAAATTTGAATTTTGGATAACTGACCCTTGTGTGCTTCTTGGGGGTAAGTTATCTCCCCTCTTTTATATGTTAGTATGTAGCGGTACACAGCATTTTTGTGGTGCTTGCCTTACTTTGTATTCTCCTTCTTTGTAGATTGCATATATGGACCATTTGGATTTCCCACCGAGAGATCAGAAGTTTGACAAGTCAATGCCTAGAGTATGCTCGGTCCAGTCCAGTGACTTTGCCTTTGTTGTAGAAAATGATATCGATAGAAAGATTTTGCATAATAGTACTGCTTTTGGGAGGTGAGAAGTAGTGCACTTTCCACCACCACAAACATTAAAGTTTCCTCTTCTTCCATTAATCCTCTTAATATGACTTTTTCGTGTGTGTAGTTCCTCCCGTTGTCGGCAACATCGTATGGTACTGGTACTGTTTATGATGATTTGAACCAATCCGCTCATGTTGAAGATGCTGATGTTAGTCCTTCTGCGTCATTGAACGAATGGATCAATTTCCCTAGCAACAAGGATTTGTAGGTATAAAATATACTACACTATTATTTTTGTTTTGCTACTTCAGTGCGGGTTTTTTGCTACCTTAGTTTAATTGCTCTGCTACCAGTTTCCAATCAGTTTATGTAGTTGTTTCAACATATATTACAAGTGCTTTTCTACATTAATGTTTTTGTTTGCTATTTTAGTTTATAGGTTTTGCTACTTTAGTTTTATTACTTTGCTACCACTTTCCAATTAGTTTATGTAGTTCTTTCAACATGTATTAAAAGTGTTCTACTATATTACTTACTTTGGTACATAAATATTGCTTCCTTAGTTTTATTAATTTTCTACTTCCAACGCGTTAGCCTAGGTGTTAGGGTAACGAGGCTGAGTCGCTGTCGACGTGGTAGCGGTGACGGGCGACGATGCCTCGATACCCTAACACCCTTCAAGGTTTTGTCGCACGCGATAGCGGTGACGGCGACGAAGCCGAGCCGCTAGACTAGAGTTTATGCTTTACGTAGGTTGACGACATAGGGTGGGGAGTAGTGCATAAGTAACCGCGAATTATCTACACATATGCAAAAGAAGCTTAATAGATTTTTACTACACCACATGTTTAGAGGATTCTTTGCCCATTCGTCTCCCGTATGCTGCGATAGTGGTAACGGGCGACGAATCCGAGCTGCTAGACTAGAGTTTACACTTTCTACTATTATATAACAATGCTTGAAGTACATCATTTTTGTTGTCTTTGGCTAACTAACATGCTTCTAATGTTTGCTAACAGGTTCCCGCTCGTTTCAAACACTTGTATGAGAAGCACAACGCCATTTTTGAAGTTGATGTTGATGGAACAATGGAGAACCTTTCTGCTGGTCTGAAATGCATGCAGGCTCAACGCATGGCTAACCTTATGGTTGATGTTGAGTCATCAAAGTAAAGAAGAAGCTGGCCCAAGCGTTTTTTCCCAACCAATACCACATCAGTCGCAGGATGCTGATGGTTCAGAAATAGAATATGATGATTAGCTTTACGCTACATCAGAGCCTGAGGATCATGGTGCTGCTGCACCTGAGGGTCATGAGCATCCTGGTGCTGCTGTTGCTACTGAGGAGCATGCTGGTGCTGTAGCTGCCGCTGAGGAGGTTGCTCACGTTGTAGTTGCCACTAAGGAGCATGATGGCATTGCAGCTGCTTCTCTGGAGCTTTTTGTTGCAAAAAAAGTGCCGACGTGCCTCAAACTGCAATAATTATGGATTCTACGACCAAGGGAGCTGATGTTACCGAGAAGCCTGATGTTGTTAGCCCTGATAGGTCGTCAATTTGCAGCAGCCCTAGGAAGGGTATTTCTGATGAAGCATGGAACAGGGCTCCAGACAAACCCTTGTTCGATCTTTTTGAACCTGGGACCGAGGAATATGCAGAGTTTTGCAGTTCAAAGTCTCTCCCACCTTCCAAACCCATTGATGCCCCGACTGCTGCCTCTGAGAGTATTCGAGCAGCACCTTCCACTTTGGTTGAGCCTTCACATTCCCCTTTGGTCGAGCCTACGACACCGGCCGATCCCATTACACATGGTATGCACGTTAGTATTTCTGTAGCTTCATAAATATGCTCCTCTTGTTTTGCTTCATATACAATTGTTTTTTCTTTTGCAGGTATTGTTACCATTGAGTCAAGTGCTAGGGTAGATGCTAGCTCGGGTTTGTTGACACAGGAGAAGAAGACCAGGTTTAAGAGGGCTGCCAAGGAAGAACTCACACCTCCAAATTTGAAAAAGATGAAGGTCTCTCAAGATGTCGATCAAACTTACTCCACATTTGTGATGAATGGTTGGAAATTCAAGATCCATCCAAAGGATAGGGGGCCGTAAGTTTTCTATTCTTTTTTGAACATTCTTTGGTAGATAATTTTGCGGCTACATTTTTAGTAAAGTATTTTTACTAATTGATAGAAAATTTTCTGTTTTTGATACATTGCATCTAACTAGTTGCTACATGTGTCTGTGTGTTTTGCTACTTATGATATTGCATTTTTTCTACTGTTTTGCATTAAAACCTCTGCTACTGGAACTACCTGCTACTTTAGTTTATTTTTTTGCTGCATTACCTTCACATGTCTGTTACTTTGCAATTAACTGTCTGCTACATGTGTCTGTATGTTTTGCTACTTATGAGATTGCATTTTTCTACTATTTTGCATTGAAACATGTGCTGCTTGAACTACCTGCTACTTTAGTTTATTTTTTCTGCTACTTTACCTTCACCTGTCTGCTACTTTGCAATCAACTGTCTGCTAATGTGCATTCCTTTGTGCATGCCACCTTTTGTGGAGATTGGGCGGTACTATACCTACTACAAAACTTTCCAAACATCTCTTCAGCCACGACAACATCTCTATATGAGTTGATGAATGTTTGGATTGAGAAATTCAACCATGAGTCAGACATTATTTGCAAGAAAAGTGCGCGACAGAAGAGGAAGTACAGTTTTACACAACACATTGCGGTGAGTAAGATGTAAAGTAAAAAGTAGCTTTTTTCATTGATTTTTTACTTGCTGAAAATGCATTACAACTATTCTGCTACATTACTGTTAATTTCTTGGTACTGTAGTCCATAGATTTTGCTACCTTAGTTTTATTCAGTTGCTACCACTTTTCATCCACCTTGTAGTTGTCTTACATTGTTGATGCTACATTACTATTACTTTATTGGTACATAACTTGTCATATGTTGCTACATAACTACTCATATGTTGCTACATTAGTTATGCTTATTTTCTTTCACTTTTTTTGAACATTGTGGTGACTAATAGATAGAGTAGAATTTTTTTACTTCCTTTTGATGTTGCCTCATCTGACATCTTTTGAACTTCAATGCAAAATAGGAGAAGCTTGTTGTTGATCTAAACATATTCAATGCAAAAGCATGTATGGATGAATTGAAGAAGGAGAATGCAAAGTTCAAGATTTTCAAATCAGACCTTGTGAGTTAACATCCTCTTCCTATCTTGTTCACATTTGCTTTTATGTCTTCAAGTTTTTGCTATATGCTGCCATACATTATGCTAAATATTTGTATGTTACAATTTAGCCATACTTTCCTATTGTTAAACTAAACCATTGGGTAGTTCCTTGTATCAACCTAGTAGCAAAGCAGATGCACATTTTTCATTCAATGAAAGGTGCCAAGGATGCTGGTGTGTTGGATGAAAGTACACGCAATCTGGTTAGTACTCCCGCTGTAGTTTCATTGTGTTTGCTACTTTATTGTTGGGCCTTTTATTGTGAAGATCAGTAACCATACATTGTGTTTGCTCTTTATGCACTTCGTAAACTTTGCTGTTATTGTGAAACAATCGAAGATGGCAGACAATATCAACTTCGACACATTCCTACTAATCAATCCTGATCACCCACGACAAACTACAATGTAAGATTTGCTTTATTTATTTTTGTTTCTCTATTTTTCAATCCTTATCTAGATCAATAGCAGCAAACTTATGCTACACTATTGTTTTATTATTGCTACCTCAGTTTTCATCTTATTCTACTTTAGATTCCTACACTTGCTGCATATGTTCTTGCTTGTTTTTACTAATCTATTAGTTTGTGTTTTGGTAGATATGATTGTGGATTCTTCTGCATCCTCTACATGGATAACTTTAGCGACAAGGTCATGGCAGAGTCCGACAACAATGCTATACCAGATCTAAGGAAGGTTCTTGCAGTAGATCTGATTGAGTCAAGGAAAAACAAAGGATTCATTCAATAGCTGATGAAAGTTGAGTTACAAAAGAAGCGTAGCTAGGGAGGAACTGTCAGGGCATGTGTTAGGCAGTTAGTTGAAACTTTGTTTTGTGATTTATGTGTTCTCATTTTGCACTCGGGAGGTTGAAACTGATGTAATCGTGGATGTGTTCGTGTACTCCCAAATCGTAATGTTGGATGGATAACCATTGCATGATTCTAACGGTTCGCTACGTTTGAGTTTATATAAGTTTGATGTTTGTCATGTTGTTATTATTTGTGAAGCTTCAATAGTGTGATTGTTTTTCTAAATAGAATTATTGTTTATGCTACATACATGTTGCAGAAATGCTACAAATGAATATTACTCCAGACATGCTGTCAATTTTTTTTGTGTCCAGACATGTGTTAATTTGCTACATTTGTGTAAACACTTTGCTACATGCATGGTTATGTTATGCTACCCAAGTGTTCAAGATTTGATACAAGGTTCATTTCAGAAATTAAGAATTTATTTTGGTAGCAATTTTCAAGTATTGATGTATATAAGGAACTTTTATGCTACCACATTAGTCACCACAATGTTCCAAGTGTGTAGAATTTCTATATTCAAGAAGAACATATGCTACCCAAGTACATAAATTGCTACATCATTCATTCAGAAAAATAAGTTTGTCTTTTCTAGCAATTTTAGCTCTTGCTACATATAAACAATAATAATGCTACCACATGATATACTGTATGCTCAAAATGGTCAGTACTTTTGCTACCATCAAGATTATGTCATATCAAAAATTTCATATCTTGCATCAGGACGATTCTACATGTACAATGTATATATGCTATAGAGTAACAATAGGAATGCTACACCTGCTAGTACATGTAGCTGCATCTCTATAGTTTCAACTCTATTTTCGCAGCATTGCTCGCAACCAATGCTTCCATGTGGACACATTGTTTCACGGTGTGACGCTCTTCATGGAAGTATGGGCATTTTTTGCTTTCTTGGCTTCCCGTTGGTTTTTAGCGTTGCATCAGTTTTCTTCTTCTTTGTCTCTTGAGATTTTTTCCTTTTCTTGGCTCATCACGTAGTTCAACCAATGGTTTGTTTCGCTTTGACTTCTCAGTTGGTCTCCCTTTTGGATTTACCCTCGCAGGGTTCTTTAGCGTGCTATTGGGAGCATTATTACCTTGTTCTCATTGATGTTGATTGTTTACATAATATTGTGGAGGAATACCTTGTTGTGGTTGAACATTTTCTGGCCCCTTCTTGCTTCTCTCTTTCTTGCTCCGCTCCTTTATATGTAGATTTTTGTGTGTTCCTCATGGTAGCAACAACCTGCCTCGCCTCATCAATCATCTTGGAAAGCGATGTAGGACCCCGAGTAAAACCACTACTAAAAACCCTATGTGTTTTTACTTTATGCATCATCATGACATCTTGTATCTTTTAACCTAAAACCATTTTCCCTAAAAGCATATTTTAGTTTTCTAAAATATTCCCCATCTATATTTCAAATTATAAAAGTCCGGTCTCTCTGGATATTTGGTTTGTCTAAAATATATTTACACTAATAAATGTCTTACGGTCATGATGGTCTGGTAGGTTGGCGTACATCGTTGAAACGTTTCTTAGGTTGCGGAGATGTACATGGTGATCGAACTAGCATAGATGTTTGTTTGGATGGAAAAGTAGAGTCCGAGGCGGAGACGTGATGGGCGTTTTAAAAGAAACATAATTGACGTCCTACTGAATCCCGACACGTACCGATTCTAGCGATTTAGGAGGCTCAAGGAGGCCATGTACTTGCTCAACTAGAGAAAGGAGAGGCTAGACGCCATGGTGTGAAGGCGCTGATCGGCGTGGGATCGCACTGGCCTAAAAACTCCGACTAGACAACGACCCCGATCCCAGGATCTCCCCTATCGTGACCTTGACACGCCCACGTTCGACTCCGTTCGACCCTCATAGGAGCTCCAGCCCATGTCCAAGATAACCCCTCCCATGCCTCTAGGTCCTCTGTCTGCTCGTGCTGACCATAGGACTGCCACGGGGCGGGGAGGTTAGGTTGATGGGCATTCTTCTGGTCATCCCGTGTCCACACACCACAGCGCCGTCGACCCCTGCCACACCTCCTGGAACGTATCGTGCTTTGCCGTCAAAAAGGCCACGCTCTAGCTCATCCCCGTGGATCGCAATAGAATAGATATTGGTGGTGCTGTGCTGCGCCTCAAGGTTCAGCCCTGGCCTTGAACTGCCTTGCCTTGGGTAGCCAAGCATGGACTTTGAAAATGTGCGATTTTCTATCTTGTATTTCTGTACATGAAATTTGGCGGTGTGCAATTGCAATCTCTAGATTTTATTAATGGATTGACACTTCAAGAAGTAGAGAATTTTTTTTTAGGGATTGCATTTTGGATGACATCATCCGCTACTTCAACTTTGGTGTCAGTATTGAGTGACAACTCATTCCATAAAAAAGTGAGCCAATCCATTGAAATATAATATTGGCAGATCGAGCTAATTGGAGTTACCGCCTATCATAAGTGATAGTGACATCAAGTTTTATCATGGCGTCCTCTTAGTGTTTTTTAAAGGATTGACGAGATTGAGACGTCCTGGGGTTTGCACATGAGTTGTGAACACAAATTTGGTGACACTGTGATCATACACTGCCAGCCTGAACATCTCCACTTCGGCGATCCTAGATCCCGATGTAGGAACAAGGGGGCTCTTCTAACAACTTGCATGCTCAATTTGGGTTGGGTTAGCTCCTTTATACAGGTGAAACATCTAATTTGTACATGTGATGGTTCTCTGATTTGGTAGTACTGAGTTCTGAATCTCCATCTATGTGTCTACATGAGAATCTTTCTTATTTTTTGATGATGACATTGATGATGACGATGACGAAATTAAAGGGAATCAAAATAAGTTTTTTTTGGTTCATGTGGAATATAATAATATTTCCATGTTTATAATTTTACAACATTAATTCATACAATTACCTACATTAGTTATTATCAAAATGATCTTTTGAACACATCATTGTTATGGGCATCATCTATGCAGTATACGTAGTAATTAGTAATTAGTCTGGGTATGCTCTTTAGGCACTATTGCTAAATTTGATTATCTTTTTAGGATGAATATCATTTATTTTTAGCAAGATATATTTTATTATCCATAGCAACGCATGGGTATTTAGCTAGCCTACTTGTAAAATGTTTTGTTTTAAAAATAAATAATAATATCTTTTAACCTGGGGGAGGAAGCCAAAGGCGAGGCCGAAAGGCCTAGCCGAAGGCCACCTATAACCCCGACCCAACTGTAACATCCCAGCATTAGAGCTTAGAAGTAAGTTGAACCCAGATATGTGTATTGCATTCATATATAGAAAATCCGAATAATTTTCGTGCTTTTGAACAAAACTTGTCAAAGTAATGGAAGCTTCTCTTAACTTGATGGAATTGAAGTAGATCATCAAGTTGACTGCGATAAGTTTCAATATAACCGTTGGTAAAAACCTTATTTTTGATAAACATGATTTGATCTAAGGGTAGATCAAATATAATAAAATTGAACCACTATCTTGTATCTGATGTTAATCAATGTTGAAGGATCAACTGTTGATTTATCAATCCTTGATCTATTAACCTCTGTCCTTATCATAGCATCCACTTAAATTATTTAAAGAAAGAAGTAAGAAGAGTTAAGTGGTAATGTTAGTCTTAGATATCATCTTTAGGATGGGAGAGTTTAAAGAGAATGAAAGCAATATGATAATTGGTGGAGTTAACTCACTCATGAATGGATAGAAGAGTTATCTTGATTATATATTTATGTGGTAACAAAGAAGATTATAAGGATGAATTCTGAGGATTATTACCAAGGAGAAAATCCTATTAGATCAAGTAGGATAGTCAATGAATAATATCTCTTAATCCAATAGGGATACTCATAAGATAATTATATACAACTATAATATTATATTGATAAAGCCTTAAATCGCCAACTGGAAATCTAAGCCATAAATTATACAAGGACTGTAATGATTTTGCTTAAGACATTAAGAGAGAATGATTATATCATGTATAAGTGACATTGGTGGTTATAACATAACTACACTCTAGTGTGAATATGTTATCCTAAGTTAGTCATGACAAGTCACCATAATATGATGTGAAGTTAGAATATAAGATACTGGAGCTAGGTAGACATAATATAGTATGGCTAAGCTGAAGCTAGAGTAGCATGGAGTTATTGAAGCTGTGTTATTCTTCTTACAGGATATTAGACACCTGAGGAAAGTAGGTTTTGGTAGATACATCTAATGGAGTAATGTTAGTATTGTTGGATAAAGGAAGTTGATAAAGGGAATTAGAAGCAACTACTAAGTGAATAAGAGGATGATCTCCATGGGGAGATCATGTTGAGCTTAGTGTCAAGCTCATTGGATTAGAAATGGATTTAGAAAGTAGAAGTGTTGGTAATAACGTTCTGGTGAAGCAAAGCTTATCATGTTAACCCATGATGATGAATATAAAGAAGTAATATATCTAGGTAAGGAATTCCTTAATTAGGAGTCCAAACTTATGAAATATGGAAGATAGGAATTCTTGGTAAACACTCAGCTTTAAATCTTTAAACAAACATAATATTCATTTCATATGACTAATCTATCATCCTATTTCCAAAATGGTTTATAGGAATATTTTCCTATAGCAAATCACTTAAGCATATCTTTATCATCTCAAAAAATGAAAACATTAAGTGCCTGAGAACTATAAATATTAACCCTTACTTTTAAGTCATTCTAAAAAGAACAACTCTGTTAGTTTACCTTAAATAATAATATCATTTCCAACCATAAGCATAGAGACAATATTTCTTAAACCTTAAAATGTTATTCCTATCTATAAGATCATGAATAAATTTAGGTTTCCTAAAACAGATGGTAAACAGTTATAATTCTTGAACCCTAATTTTAATTTCAATCATAATTATCAATGTTTATATAATGTAATAACCAATACTACTTAAACATTATTCACCACCATATTAAGGAATTAACTATATATACAATAGATATTATTGTGAGGCATTTTCAATAGTTGTATAGATATCATAAAACCACATCTATCCATAAATAAATAAAGGCATAGCTTAAATAAAGTTCTAAATAAGAAACAAAATCTTAAACCTTAAGGTTATTAATTATTTTTTCCCACCTACATCTCACAAATCAGTAGTAGAATATCCTTTAATAAGTTTATGGTTATTATATAAATCAAATTCATAACCAAGACCCTTACAAAATATTAAAGGAATCTATATAAAGGAAATAAAGAAATATAACACAATATAATAAAAGTGCACAAAATGATCCAAAGTACACTTTAGTATTGATGCAAGTATTTAGCAACTAGTTCCTATAAAGAAAATTGCAAACAAATGTGTAAATATAAAATTAGAAAGAAAACAGAAATAAAAAAATAATAAAGAATAAGAAAAAGAGAACAGTTTCCGAGCGAGGCCTAGTTCCTCTCTCTCTCCTTATCTGCAACTCACGAGCAACAGTCAAAAGCCCAGTAACGGCCCAGCGAGGTCAGCCCTTCACCTTTCTCTCTAGCTGACTAGTGGGACCGAGGAGGGACTGCGGGTTGAGTTGAAAGAATCGCCAGGGGGTTTTCCGCAAAAGTGACGTCGTCGTCTTCCTCCGCCAGCTGGAAGCAGCTTGCTGGACGCTGGCGATGCCGTCCTCCGCCACATCTGCGCCAAGATTAGCGCTGCCGACACCGGGGAAGGATAAGAACGCCACGGAGCTCACTTCTCTCGTCCTCAACACCATTTCCACCCTTCCTCCAGGATTCCTCCTCTAGACGAAACCCTAGCTTGTCGGAGCCACACATCGCCATCGATAGAGATCACCCCAGAGCCTATGGAGTGGTCAAGGAGAACCGCCACGTTCCCTGACCCACAAGTGTAGGGGATCGCAATAGTCTTCGCGGGTAGTATTACCCAATTTATTGATTCGACATAAGGGGAGCCAAAGAATACTTGCAAGTCTTAACAACTGAGTTGTCAGTTCAGCTGCACCTGTAAATAGTTTTTGCTCACAAAATTTTATTAGTATTAACAGTTTGTAGTAGCAACAGCAACGCAACAATAGCAGTAACAGCAACAGTGAAACAAGAGCAATAGTCATAGTAACGGTAACAGTAGGATTCGAGTGCGGTATGCATAGGGATGGATAGACAGGCTTTGCATGGACAAGTCTAAACATGTAACTTCAAGATCTAGGGCATTGCAAATAAATAATAACACGCATCAAAGTACTAAACAATCCTAGGCATGTGCTCCAAATATAGTTATACGTGCTCGCAATGAGAACTTGCACAACATCTTCGGTCCAGCCAGCCCGTGGCAGCGGGGCCTCTAGGGAACTACTTACAATTAAGGTGCTCCTTTTAATAGAGCACCCGAGCAAAGCATTAACACTCCATGAACACATGTGATCCTCACACCACAGCCATCCCCTCCGGTTGTCCCAATTATTGTCAATTTGGGGCCTTTGGATCCGGACAATGATATGTGTACACAACTTGCAGATAAGATCACAAATAATACTATCATAATGATTCAATAATAAGTTCATATCTGAGATAATGGCACTCAGGCCCTAGCGACAAGCATTAAGCACAACAAGTTGCAGCAAAGTCAAATAGCACTAATAGAGATACTAGACACTATGCCCTAACAGATCTTATTCGATTACATGATAGAACTCATCCAATCCCTACCATCCCCAAGCCTACAATGGGGGATTACTCACTCATGGATGAGGGAAACATCGGTGGTTGATGGAGATGCATTGGTGATGACGATGTCGATGATCCTCTCCAAATTCCCCATCCCGGCAGGGTGCCATAACAGAGTTTCTAGATCCGAATCTTGGTTTCTGGTGGCGGCGGCGGAGTGGAACTCTTTCTGGAAAACTATCAAACCCCCCACAGTTTTTAGGTCGAAAGGAAACTTATAGGCGCAGAGGGAGGCCGAGGAGCTGCCTGGGGTGGCAACACCCCCTCCAGGCGCGGGGTCAGGTGGGCCCGCACCTGGGGTGGGTATGGGCCCCCTAGGCCTCCTCTCTGTCTCCCCTTCTGGCTCCGTGGATCTTCTGGTAAAAATAGTTTTTGGCATATTTTCTGGGATTTTCCTGATAGTTGATTTTCTACACAAAAACAAGACACCAAGGTAATTCTGCTGAAAACAACGTCAATCCACGTTAGTTGTATCCAAATCACACAAGTTTAGAGGAGAAACAATAGCAAAGTGCTCAAGAAAGTAGATACGTTTTGGACGTATCAAATCCCCCCCAAGCTTAGCTTATTGCTTGTCCTCAAGCAATTCAGTTGAAAACTGAGTGCGATAAAAGAACTTTCACGAACACTTTGCTTCATATGATGTATATATTCTCAGCACATGAGTAGATGCTTAGACAATTCATAATAAGAAGTATGCAACTAAGTCCTACTCAATAGTCATTGCAAGCTATGAATAGAAACCAACTCAATAATAATAAGTAGCATGAAACATAAACATAAGCAACATTGTAATGCTCATAACAAGGTATGATAGAGTGGTATCTCGCTTGCCTTTGTTTGTAGAGCACAATATGAATGCCAAAGCACCTATGAAGTTCAAGTGAAGACTAGAGATAAATATATCAGAGATACAAGCATCAAAGTCATGACATAATTAACCAAGTTTTGGAACAAAGACAAGAACGACAACTATGCTCTCAAGAAGATGCTCATAGAATAAGTGGTGACTCAACAAAATTGTGAAAACGGTTTTGTGAAGGTTTGAAAGGCTTCCAAATGCTGAAAGGAAGGTACTCATTAGCTTTGAGCTCCCATTGACCCTATCATAGGCATCTTCATGTGGTTAAGGTGAAAGTGAGGTCCACTCTGAATCATATGCTTGACAGACCATAGGCTGAAAATCCCAAGTCCCTTGAGTACGAGGGCCGCTCCACATGCTACTCAACTTTGGTCACCTAAAAGTTCTTGTCATTGTAAATACATAAATATCATTGAGAACCGCCAATGGGGTACCCCTTGCATATGGTACATGAGCTTTCCCATAACCAAAATGACAAGGCAAGCAGACAATGAGCATCTCAACAATCTTTTTACTTACCATATGCATAGCTTTTTATTGAGGATGCTTCCTAGATTCTCATTACAATGATGCTGCAAGTTTTCACCATGATTAGGCATGGCTTAGGCTAGCGGCCCAGGCGTTTCTCTAACACAATGTATAAACTCCATGAACTCACAACCTCCCCTTTTATTTCACATTGTCGACATCCGTAAACAAAAGAGCAAAGTATCAACTGGATGGAATTATCCAAAAAGTGTTGAAAGCGTTCCTCGTGACAGCACGGTTCTGCTAACTCCCAACATATAATTTGCAAGCATATAACTTTCATGGACAGGTCACAATGGTTCAGGATTATTAAGCGCAAGGAATAAAGTGTGCCATCAAGTTCGTGAGAGCTTTACTAAATAACTTTCTCAAAACAGACAAACATTTTATTTTGGAAGAAAACACGACATATATAAAATATGCACTAAAATAGCAAATGATGCTAATAGGTAGGTATGGTGGACATAGCTGGCAATATTGGTTTTGGAGAGTTGGAAGCACAGGTGGAGCACATACTCAGTGCAAGTGAAAGCTAGAAATAGAGAGGGAGCGACAAATGAGAGAGCAATAACTGTCATAATCATGCTTGCAACAAAACATGACTAATTATGGCATGAAAGTGATACAAGAACTCTGAGGCAAAATAAATCATCGAGGCTTACTGACTATTGATTAGTCAGATGCATGCCTGAGCATGTGCCAAGTCGATTCACATGAATAGTCAGAGGGGGATACCACAATGTCATACCAAAGTATGAATAAAACAATGCAAGCAAACATTCAAATGACATGCTACAAACTATTAGCAAGCTAGAGCTAATCATAGGCAAGCAAGAACTACTAAGCATCCATTATGACATACACCTTACACAAACAGGCTAAGCATGCTCACAATGATGAGTATATGTACAAAAATGAAAAACAAATAGAGTTTGTTACCAGCCTCTTACCACACCTCGAGTTGTCTTAATCTTCATTATTGTCCTTCACTTGTGTGACTTGAATATTAACATGAAACCAAAATACACTGAGGACGGCTGAACCCTACAAAGAACTCACAAAACTAAAGAAGAACAACAAATATTTTTGGTGTTTTTGATTTTTTAGAAACAAGCAAACAAAGAAAAACCAAACAGAAACAAAGCAAACCAAACAAAGCAAAATCTTTTTGGATTTTTCTTTTAAAGCAAACCAAAGCAAAGAAACAAAGAAACAAACCAAGAGAAACAACAAAAATATTTTTGGTATTTTTGTGTTTTTGAGAAAGAAGCAACAAGAACCAAAAAGAAAGCGAAATAATGGATATACAAAGAACCGACTGAACACGATATATATATATATATATATATATATGAGTGTGACGTCGGTGTACCTCCCCCCAAGCTTAGGCTTTTGTCCTAAGTGGGGCTCAATCCCATGGTGCCCAAGTAGATGCACCTCCATAGTATGTCGAGGAAGCTCTCTCGTCCTGGTACGCGCTAGAGGCCTCCCCTGTCTAGTGTACCGGGGGGTCATATGAGGGTGCTTCCTCCTGATAGTGCCCGTGGAAGTTGAGAGAGCGCAGCTTGTCATCCATCTCCGCCTTCATATGTGACCAAGGTCCCTGAGAAATACTGAACAAAGTGGTTTGGGGTAGAGGGATCTCTCTCTCTTCCCCGTCAGTAAACATCATTCTATAAACCAAGTTCTCAAGAGTAGAGCTATAGGTGACAAAGTGGTGCGCCTTCATGGCAGCAAGATCAAGCCTCAGAGGAGCCAAAACTGTATCATGTGGATCAACAACAATGTCCAAGGTGGCAGCAATACCAGTAGCAATAATTCCCCATATATGGGTCCCATAGCAGCTAAACGACGAGCAATGAGGGAACCAAGATTATACTTATCCTCACCATAAAGCGCAGCATCTAAGAAGGCCTATTGATAGTTCGATATATTACTAGTTTCTCCCTACCAAGAACACTGGTGGTAAGATAGTAGGCAAAGCACCTGATGGCTGGAAGTTGAATATTCTTTATCTTCCCTCGTTGAGCACTACAGTCATCATCATTGGTTATTCCTCGGTAAAGCTCCAACAAATCAGCGGGAAGAGCTAGAATCTTCTTTGATGACCCAGTTGTACCAAGTCCCAGGTCCTTGCAAAATTTCTTCAAAGACATAGTATGAGCCCTGTCATAAATTTTGAAAGACACAGAGAGCTTGAACAAGCTATTAGTAAAGGAGAAGCTCTCCACAAATGTTTTAGTAAGCACAACATATTGTGCACTCTCATCCTGCATGAAACTTGTTGGACCATCCCTCTCAATCAAAGTCATGAAATCATTAAGAATCCCAGCAGCTCGCAAGAAAGCTTGGCAAAGAAAGGTGGAGGAGTGCGCATCCCCTTCATCTCCCTCGTCACCAAATTGCGGAGTGATGAGATCCTCTTTTTATGAGGGTCTAGTACTGCTAGATGACCTTGGAAGCCTTGCCCTTCTAGGTGCATCACTCTCAAATATATCACCAAATGTGTGGTGGTCCATGACTTCACTTTGCTGAAATTTTTAGACAACCATTAAACCAAGTGACTTCTAAGTTGATAAATGATGAGCAACTACTATAGGAACTTGCTACAGGACTACACATGCATCAAAACAAAGTTTCTAAGCATAGAACAAGCATGCAAGATCAAACAACCTGTCACCTATAGCAGCAAAATACTCAAGATACAATCTACAAATCACAAATCTAGTTGGACACGTGGAGGAGGCACATACCAAGGAGCAATCCCTCCAAAAATCAGCACTTGAGATGGGATGAACAAGGAGATCGAAAATCGCGAGCAAGAACAACAAGAACTTGAGCTTGAGCAAGTTTTCTGGTGTTTTTCGGGAGAGAGAAAGAAGATGGCTTTGAGGAGGCAGCCTGGAGGGGCCCAGGTGGGGCAAACCCCCCTAGGCGCCACTAGTGGTGGGCCTGCGCCTACCACAGGTGTGGTGTCCTGGGGTGGCCCATGGGTCACCTCTGGTGCTTCTCTGTCCCTTTTTTGGAGGAAAAATTTATTTTGAATTTTCTGGGATTTTTCGGGAAACTTCATTTTTGGCCAATTTTCAGGGTATGAAAATTGATTTTCTCGCAGAAACAATTTTCTTCAGAAGAAGCAAAATCAAACCAATAGCCAGACTACATGATCTCTAAGAAACTCAAACAAGCAAACAACTTAGCAAAACTAAAGCTAAATCAAAGACTAGGAAGGAGAAAAGTAAAATAAAGCAAGTATAACCACAGTGGAATCATTATTTTGTTCATTAAAATCCTTTTGTTAACAAGGTTGATCAAGTCTTGTTACCAAAACAATCTTATATGAAACAAAAATTTGCATTCCACAAGGTGATTATGTTACCTCATACTTGATAGCAATGGTCCCAATCATAATAGTTTCAAAATTTTCTTATGGAATGGGCAATATATTTCTCCAACCTTGATGCTCTCAATATTTTCAATGGAATTCAGGCAATAGCTTCTAACAACCTTCTTGGGGAAATAGACCGTGTGCTCTTTGTCATTAATATTAAAAGTTACTTTTCCTTGATTGCAATTGATGACAGCACCTGCAGTATTAAGAAAAGGTCTCCCAAGAATAATAGACATATTATCATCTCCAGGCATTTCAAGCACAACAAAATCAGTTAAAACCATGCAATTATGAGCAACTTGGACAGAAACATCCTCACATATACCAACAGGAATAGTAGTTAACTTATCAGCCATTTGCAAAGATATATCAGTTGGTATCAACTTTTCTAGCTGGAGCCTCTTGTAGAGAGAAAAAGGCATAACACTAACTCCAGCTCCCAAATCACATAAAGCAGTTCTAACATAATTATTCTTAATGGAGCAAGGAATAGTTGGTATACCTGGATCACCAAGTTTCTTTGGAACCTTACCATTGAAGGAATAATTAGCAAGGAGAGTAGAAATTTCTTCATTAGGAATCTTCCTTTTATTAGAGACAATATCCTTCATATACTTTGAATAAGGAGGCAACTTAATAGCATCACTCAAAGGAATTTTCAAGAATAAGGGTTTCATACAGTCACAAAACTTGTTGTAGTGTTCTTCCTCCTTTGACTTATGTTTCTTACCTGGAAAAGGCATAGGTTTCTCCACCCAAGGTTCTCTCTCTTTACCATGCTTATTAGCAATAAAATCTTCCTTTATGTACCTAGTGTTCTTAGTGAGATTCTCATGTTCTTACTCACCTTCCTCCTTATCAGGAGACTCATCATTATTACCACTCTTAGTTTCAGCATCAGAGATAGATATACTATTAGGATCTACAGCAGGTTTAAGTGGTTCCTCAACTACTTTATGTTTCTTTTTCTTTCTCTTACGAGGACTACCACTATCGTCACCTTGTTGGAAATCCTGCTCAATTATTTTAGGGTGTCCTTCAGGATATAAAGTATCTTGAGTAGCTGCACCACTCCTAGTTCTAATTCCATAAGCATGTTTATTTCCTAAAGCATTAACTAGCATATCATTTTGTACCTTAGCAAGTTGATCAAGTTGATTTTGAACCATTTGAAAGTGTTTACAAAGCATTTTAATATCATTAGAAGTTCTTTCCACAATATCTTTCAACTCATGAATAGCTCTAGAGTTTTCCAATAAATGATTCTAAACTTGTTTATTAAAATTACCTTGTTTAACAATAAATGTGTCAAGTTCCTCTAATCATTGATCAGGAGGCTTACCATAGGGAATATCACCTTCATTAAATTGGAGGGAGTGTACCTCAATAGTAGATGAGTGGGGAATTGCTTACATAATTCTTCTATTGGAGGTAGATTCTTCACATCTTCAACTCTAATACCTTTCTCCTTTAGACACTTCTTAGCTTCCTTCATCACTTCATCATTTAATGCAATAACTCCCTCTTCTTTGTTGTTGGTGCTGGAATTGGTTCAGGAACAACTGGTTCAGGAGTAATAAGCTTAGGTGTATTAAGCTTAGTTGAAGTCCAATCGTCATAATTCTTGCTTATTTTAGTCATTAATTCTTCAACATCTGTAGGAGTCCTTTTCCTGAAAACACAATCAACAAAGCTATCTAGGTATGTCCTAGAATCATCAGTTAGTCCATTATAATAAATATCAAGAAGCTCATTCTTAGGCAATGTACATCTAGGATGTGCATGAATCAAGGCACAAAACCTTGTCCATGACTCAGGAAATTTCTCTTCTTCTCCCTGTTTAAAATCAAAAAGTCTTTGCAAAGCAGCATGTCTAGCACTGGGATGAAAATATTTATGGAAGAAAGACGCAATCAGGGCTATCAATGGAACCCGGAGGTAATCTATTAAACCAAGCCCTAGCTTCTCCTTTTAGTGAAAAAGGGAAGATCTTAGTAACAAAGTACTTGTGCATCTTAAAATCATCAGAGAATAAAGCACTCATAGTAGAAAGCTCATTCATATGAGCCACAACACTCTCATTTTCAGTCCCACAAAAAGCTTCTTTCTCAACAATATCTAAATAAGACAAATCAAGAGAGAAATCATAGTCTTCATCTTTAATATCTATGGGAGAAGTGACAAACTTAGGATCAGAGGACAAATTAGGCATAATAGTACATCTAGCAAGGAGACTCTTCATAGCACTAGTACCATGTGTGTTTTGGCACTCTTCAACAATGTAGTGACCTTGGATCAATAAAATCCTAAGTCCCTGTGATTAACATGCTAGTCCCTGGATCAATAGCTAGCACTCACAGTCGATGAATATCATGTAAAACACAAAGTCTTTATTACACGGAGAATCAAGAGTATGAATTTATTACAAATTTTCTTAGCATTAAGCTAGCTCAAATAACAGCGGAAACATAAAAGAAGCTTGAGTCCATCAACGCCCTAGACTTGTCGAGTGTAGACTCGTGATCTCTACGCACCTTTCAATCTTCGGATTCTGCACATAAGACGTGCAGCCAACAAGTTGGGTCAATACTTTGAATGTATTGGCAAATTACACCAAGGAAAGAAAAGACTATCTCTACATGCAAGGCTAGTTTAGGCTGTAGAGTTCATTTGCTCAAAGATAGTTTTCTTAAGTAGAGAGAAGAAGAGAAAATTTTCCCTAATTTGTAAACATTTGCTTAGATAAAAATAGGGTCGAATGGCACACGAGGATATTACTCACCAAGTGTCCAAACAACCAAACACTTGGATATTACTCACCAAGTGACACTTGGATATTACGCACCAAGTTCCCAAAATCCCACCCATTGGCGATATTACTCACGCCATGGGGTTTAAAAAAAACTTTGTTTTAGAAAAGAGAGAGAGGAAGATCCTTCAGAGGCTCGATGCTTCAGATGCTCAATGTTGTTCTGTTTCTGTGAACACGGCTGATCGATCAGATTGCAATACTCTCGAGAGTTTGTGCACTTTAACCACAATCCATGATCAAGTCCTTTTACAGACAAGACCATGGCGAGGATTTCCCTTAGTAGCCCCTCTACCTTCTGGATCCAACCGTGCCAAGAACCTTTAAATGTTGGTACCCAGGTGAGGATTCCCACTAAGTACTAGGCCAAGACAGAGCCCATATGTATTGTGGTTGCACTGGAAGCTTCTGAATTCTAAAACATGGCAGACTTCTTTGATTCCTGGGCGGCCGTCCTCCACCAAAATCTCACTCGTTGTCCCGACAACCATTCCGCCCAGAAGAAAAACTTAGTTTTATTTTGAAGTGGATTAGAGAAGAAAAGTTTGCTCTAGAGAGCCTTTATACTTAGAAAAATTCATTGTCTTTCGAACACCCCAACGACACTTTACATATATATATATATATATATATATATATATATATATAGCATAGCAAGCAATACTTAGCAAAAACAGGGGTAACCTATTAGGAGGGGAAATCCTAAGTATAGATCTACTCATGGCATACTACAAAATCATCGCACTTGCAAAATAATACTAAGGAAAATTCTACTAGAACATCCTACACATGCATACTACATAATTTTGAAGATCACATGCATAGAATCAAAACTGGGACAAAGATATGAACAAGTGGTGTAACTTGCCTTGATCCGAGCAGCACTCTACACAATATCACTCCTCAGTGCACTCCGAACAATCTAACGAAACACAAACATGGGTCTAATCACAACTTTGAACAAAAATATGCCACAGAGATAATATGCATGCATGCATCATGGTATTTATGCAAGACTGGTTTTCTAAATTGACCAAGGTAGTATAATTGGGTTGCAATTGTGTTAAGGGTGTTATTAGGATTGATTTCCCATAGGTTTAAAATAATTTGGGTCATTAATATAATTCATAGGTTTATTAGGAGATCCAACCATCTAATTAGCCCCAAAACAAATCTAATTCTATTAAGCAAGGTTCTACAATTTTGTTCAGTAGGTGTTGTGGAAACAAAGTCATCACAACAAGAATCAACTAAATCAGAATTTTAATTTTTTTTTATAGATTAAACACTCCAATCTAGGGATTGAATTCTACACCGAAAACCCTACTGTAACCTTAGAATTTTATTGCATATCTGCGTTCTACATAAAATTATGAATCCAACGGTACATTATAAGCTAAATTTGGCCAAGTAATTATTTTTCTATGATTTTTGCAAGTTTTAACTCAAATCTGCCAAATAGATCTAGTCTTAATTCGAGAACTTGCCAAGTGGCAGAACCTGATTGGGCCAGCTGGAAAACGCGGCGCTGACGCGGTTTGCCACGCGGTGCAACGCGGTTGGCCGGTACCCCTTCGCCCCTCCCTTCTAATCTAGCCCGCATATTTACAATCGGACGGCCGAGGGCGGCTCTACTAACCTGTGGCGGTGGCGGCGATGGAGGCGTCGGTGGTCGGTGTCCTAGCGGCTCTAGCAATCTTGGAAGATGACGAAGATGGCCCCCGATGCACACCGTGATGGCGAATCTCCCAACGATCTCAGCGCGGTCCCTCTCCTCCTCTATCTCCCACAGCCGGCCGTTCCTCCTCTCGGTCCCGATGGGCTCCGGCGAGCAATTTTCGGTGACCCCCTACAATTCGGAAGAAACGAGTTAGATGGGAGGATATGGTAGGTCGAGGCGAGTAGTGTGGAAGGTAGAACAGGGCTCGAGGTGCTCTAGAGGGTCGCCAACCTCGAGCTCCGACGGAGGACTGCTCTGGCGAGATCAAAAGTTTGCGAAACAGGCGCTAGGGTTTGAGAAACACAAAAACGGCGGTGGGGGCCAAAGCAGCGGTATAAGAGGGGAAGATTTCTTGGAGTAGGGGGCACGGATTCGAACGGAGGACGAAGAATCGCGGGGATTTTGAATCGGATTCGTGTTCATCAGGGACTCTGGCTGGAGGTGGGGGATGACAGCACGGCCCCACCTGTCGGTGGCAGCGGCAGGTGCGGGCTGGCCGAAGCAGGCTTGCTGCACTGTGCGGTAGACAGGTAGTTGGGCCTGGTTCGCTGGCCCGGTAGGTTAGGTTGTTTTAGTTTTTTTATTCTTTTCTTTTCCATTTCTGTTTTACTAATTCACTTGTAACTTTTGCATAGCAAGGTCAAAAGTAGTGAAACTAATTTCTAAAATTTTGTAAAAATGGGGTGGTCAACATAGAACCATGGCTTATTATTTTTTACATAGTTCTTAGAAGACTACAACAAAATTGCTCACATAGGGAATTCTCATTAGGGTTTTTAGTGGGTTTAGATGTTAGGTTTTTTTTTGTTGTAGATTCATTTGTAGGATGCAAAGATGCAAGGATGATGCATGCCACTAATAACACCTTAATCTAAAATCTGGGATGTTACAAACCTACCCCCTTAAGAAGAATCTCGTCCTCGAGATTCGGGTTGGCTAGCAAATAGGTGTGGGTGTTCTGCCTTCAAGTCTTCTTCATGCTCCCACGTGGCTTCTTCCTCGGAGTGGTCGTTCCACTGTACTTTACAGAATCTTATAGTGTTGGTGCAGGTAATCCTCTCGGCTGTTTCCAGTATTTTGATGGGTTTTTCCTCATAGGTAAGGTCATTTTCCAATTGAACCTCATCTAGGGGAGCGGTATCTCTTAGCGGTGTTTCGGTCATCTCCGGGTGACACTTCTTTAGTTGTGACACATGAAACACATCATGAACAGTCAGTCCTTCTGGTAACTCCAACTGATAAGCAACTTCTCCTCTACGGGCCAGAACCTTATATGGACCTATGAATCGTGGGGCTAATTTACCCTTGATTCTGAACCTCTTAACTCCTCGCAGGGGTGAAACTCAGAGATACGCACGGTCCCCTATTTTATAAGCCACATCTCTGCGCTTGGAATCAGCGTAACTCTTCTGTCGGGATTGGGCTACCTTTAGCCTATCCTGAATCTGTCGTACCTTTTTTTCGGCATCCTTGAACAATTCAGGTCCAAAAAGACCGCATTCACCAACTCCACTCCATAACAGCGGAGTCCTACACTTCCTGCCATACAGAACCTCAAACGGAGCCATCTTGATACTTGTCTGGTAGCTGTTGTTGTATGAGAACTCAGCGTATGGCAGGTTATCATCCCAACTAGACCCATAGTCTAGTGCGCAAGCTCTCAACATATCTTCTAGAATCCGGTTCACCCTCTCCGTTTGGCCATCTGTCTGAGGGTGGAAGGCAGTACTGAATTCTAGTCGGGTTCCAAGAGACTCATGTAGCTGTCGCCAATACTTTGAAGTGAACTGGGTGCCTCTATCTGACACAATTCCCTTGGGAACACCATGGAGACTTACAATCCTCGACATATATATCTTGGCAAGCTTAGCACTGGTATATGTGGTCTTTACGGGAATGAAGTGAGCCACCTTGGTGAAATGGTCCACCACTACCCAGATAGAATCATATCCAGAACGAGTCCGGGGCAATCCCGTGATGAAATCCATGCCTACCTTATCCCACTTCCAGTCGGGTATAGGTAGTGGTTTAAGTAATCCGGCCAGTTTCTGATGCTCGGCCTTAACTCTATTGCATACATCACACAGAGAAATATATTCGACAATTTCTCTTTTTAGGTTATTCCACCAAAATCTATCCTTCACATCCATGTACATCTTCGTGTTACCTGGATGAATTGAGTAAGGTGAATCGTGAGTTTCTTGTAAAATCAACTTCCTGATATCGGGGTCATTGGGAACGCATAAATGCTTCCCATACCAAAGGGTCCCTTGTTCGTCCAGACGAAATTCTTTTGTCTTACCTTCACTTATTTTGACTCTTATTTCCTCCAACTCTTTATCTCCCTTTTGTGCTTACTTGATTCTCTCTTGGAAAGTAGACACTATTTCCATAGTCTCTACGTGTCCCTTCGGAACTATTTATAGCCTGAGATCCTTGAATTGCTTGCACAAATCCTCTGGAAGTTCCCCTGCGATAAGTACATTCACATAAACCTTATGACTTAAGGCATCATCCACCACATTTGCCTTTCTGGGGTGGTACTGTAAATCCAAGTCATAATCCTTAATCAGTTCAAGCCATCTTCTTTGCCTCATATTTAACTCCTTTTGGGTGAAGATGTACTTCAAACTCTTATGATCTGTGAACACATCACAATGTTTGCCCATGAGGTAGTGTCTCCATACCTTGAGTGCATGTACCACAGACGCAAGTTCCAAATCATGTGTGGGGTAGTTGTGTTCATGGTTCTTAAGATGTCGAGAGGCATAGGATACCACTTTCCCATCTTGCATCAATACACTTCCAAGCCCTTATCGAGAAGCGTCACAATAGACTTGAAAATCCTTTTGGATATCGGGTGGACACAGAACTAGTGCCGTTACGAGGCGTTTCTTCAACTCCTGAAAGCTTGCTTCACATGCTTCGGTCCATAGGAATTTCTTTTCCTTCTTCAATAGTTCCGTCATGGGTTTTGCTATTTTGGAAAAGTTTTCAATGAACCTCCGGTAATATCCTGCGAGGCCCAAGAAACTCCTAATATCTCCCACATTCTTGGGTGACTCCCATTCTGTTACGGAAGCTACTTTACTGGGATCTATGGCAACTCCTTTTGACGACACAACATGACCAAGGAATCCCACTTCCTTTAACCAGAATTCGCATTTGCTAAATTTGGCATACACCTTGTGTTCTCTTAGCTTGTCCATAATTAGGCGCAAATGTTTCTCATGTTCCTTCTCATCCTTAGAGTATATGAGTATATCATCTATGAATACCACGATAAACTTGTCCAAATATTCCATGAACACCTTGTTCATCATGGTCATGAAGTATGCTAGGGCATTGGTTAGACCAAAAGACATCACGGTGTACTCATACAATCCGTATCTTGTGGTGAAGGTTGTTTTGGGCACATCCTGTTCTCGAATCTTTAGCTGAAGGTAGCCTGATCGCAGATCGATCTTTGAGAAGACACTGGCTCCCTTTAACTGGTCAAACAAATCATTGATGTTAGGCAGAGGATACTTATTCTTGATCGTCACTTTGTTCAACGAGCGGTAGTCCACAACCAGCCTCTTGGTTTTATCCTTCTTTTCCACGAACAGGACGGGTGCTCCCCAAGATGACGCGCTGGGTTGAATGAATCCCTTGTCCAATTGTTCCCTAAGCTGTTTCTTGAGTTCCTTCAACTTGTCCACATCCATCTTGTCCGGTCTCTTAGCTATCGGCCCCGTGCCCGGCATCAAGTCAATGAGGAACTCGATATCACGGTCGGGTGGCATTCCGGGTAGCTCCTCCGGAAAGACATCTGGGTATTCCCTTACAATAGGTACATCCTCCAAGCTAACCCCCTTAAGGGTGTTCACCATGGCTTCCGTAAGTGCGAAATTTGACTTGATACGGATTCTCTTCCCTTCCGGTGTTGTGAGCATGACAGTTCTTTTGGCACAATCTATGACTCCTTCATATTCGAACATCCAATTCATGCCCAAGATTATGTCTAATCCTTGTGACTCCAGAACTACTAGACTTGTGGGAAAGATGTGTGTCCCAATCCTTAGTTCTAATCCCCGGCAACCAGAGTTTGCCACTATTTCTCCCCCAGGAGAACTTACCCTTAGAGGAAAGTTTATAGTCTCCGTAGGTATCTTGCCTCTATCCACAAATACCCTTGATATGAATGAATGCGATGCACCAGTATCAAAAAGAACAACTGCGGGAATATAATTGAGCTTGAACTTACCAATCATGGAGTCTGGTGCATCACAAGCATCCTCCATAGAGACATGATTCACCGTGGCTTTGACAAACGGGTTTGGCTTCTTCCCGTTTCCATTGCCATGGTTGTGTCCATTTCCATTCCCATTGTCATTGCCATTATTATTCTCGGGGCAAGTGGTTGCATAGTGCCTTGTCCTGTTGTACTTAAAGCATGTCACCTCACTGAGATCCTTTCCATTGCTGCCATTCCCATTGCGGTGTTTATGCCCATTGTGTTTGTGGCCGCCATGGTGATGACCATTATGGTTGTGGCCATTATTGTTATAAGGTGGTGGTGAGGAAGTGCGCTGCTTCTGGTACGGAACAGAGTGCTTGTGAGGGTTAGACTTCCTCTTGTGGTTTTCTATGCTCTTCCTTTTGGATTCAACCACAATGGCTCTGTCTAGGAGTTCCTGAAAGTTGTCAAATTTCTATGCCACAAGATGAATAGATATATCGTCATTGAGTCCTCTTAAGAATTCCTCCTGTCTCTTGGCATCAGTGGAAACATCATCAGGTGCATAACGGGCTAGCTTGTTGAAAAGCTCACCATACTCGGTGACAGAACGGTGCAGCTGGTGTAGGTCGCGAAATTCGCGCCTTTTCAGAGTCATGACACCAGCAGCCACATGATGAGTGCGAAAAGCTAACTCAAACTGATCCCAAGTGATAGCATCAATATCCGAGTGGGTGACTTGGTAGTTATCCCACCATTTTGCAGCCGGTCCTTCAAGCTGGTGCGCGGCATAACGTACCCTGTCGGCTCCGACAGCTTGCACAGTGTCTAACTTCTTGTTAATTGTACGGAGCCAGTCATCTGCGATGATTGGTTCAACGCTGCTAGTGAAGGTAGGTGGGTTCAACCTCAAAAACCGAGTCAAGTGATCCTGTTGAGGTGGTGGCGGAGGTGGCGGTGGTGGCGGGTTGTTGTTGTTGTTTTGCATGTTCTGAGTGAGCAGTTGGATCAGCTGGTTCTGAGTGGCCAGAAGTTGTGCAATTTCCGGAGGAATTTTGGTGTTCGCACGTCTTGGCGGCATCTGTGGGGTTTGAGAGACAAGTTAAGAAATAGACAGAAAGACTAAGTAGTAAACGCCTACCCTTATGAAAACACTCTAAGCACACAAGACACACAAGACACAACTTAACACAAAAATCATCCAAGTTTAACTAAACCAAAAATGTCTTGGTATTTATTACAATCGCGAGTAACGTTCTACTATAGAATTAAAGGTGGTCCAACTATTACACATCTTCCACGCCTTCCTCTTCCTCATCCTCGAACGAGTAGCCTTCCTGCTCTAGGGTTGTCTTGTACAACTCCATCTCCTTCATAGTGGCTTCAAGCTTCTCTTGGAGGTTCTTTATCTCATCCTGCAGCTTCTTGGTAGTGGCTTCTAGCTGCTCCTGAAGTCCCTCCTTCTCGCTTTGTAGCTCCTCCACTAGACTTGACTTCTTCGTGGATTCAAGTTGCTTTGCCAAGTCCCTCTTGGAAGCACGCACATCATCAATTATCTTGCAAAGGCCTTCAGTTTGCAAATCAGTTCCATCGATCTCCTGCTTGAGTTCCCTAATCCTCTTGTTTTTATTTATCACCCTCTTCTCTTGGTTAGCGAACTTCTTCTCTTGGTCCTGGAACTTTATCTCTTGGAGCTTCATTGCCTCTTCCTGCTGCTTGATCATTTCCTCCTTCTCCTTGATGAGAGCGCATAGCTCATCGTTCTTTAACATCTCGAGGAAGCTACCTTTTCAAGGTCATGGATATGGCACTCCAAGTCTTGATATTGGGTCCTTCGGCGCTTGGTAGAAGTCCTTTCCTCATAGGTTAAATCCATGGGAATTCCTTCCTCATCTCGTCTTCCAAAGAGGCCGCCACAGTGTCCTTGGAGAGCCTCATGATGGCATCCGCATAGGCGACCAATGAGCTGCTGCAAGCTGATGCTAAGGGCCTTCTCCTTGGAATCGCTAACAATGTGGATTGGTATGTCTTCCTCCGGGTTCTTTCCTTGCTCTTTTCCTGGCTGGATGACTTTGACTCCCCAACAGCCTTCCTTGTGGAGTTTCTTCATTGTGCTCCCCTGGATTGTTGGGAGGGGAAGGTCCAAACGTGTGAGAAGGTCCATGAGGCATCCACCAAAGCGAAGGGGCTCGATGTCCGCGACTGTGTCGTAGAGGAAGCTTATGATCTTTAAGTTAGAAGAATGAAAATTAGATACTTAAGTAGAGGAAAGCAGATACTAGAAGTGCAGAAAATAACATAGTAGAAAAGCAAGTAAGGCACATAAGTTAGAGGTGGTTCCAATCCTAGGGTCACGTCCTACAGGCAACGATGTGCTTTGATACCATCTGTAGTGACCTTGGATCAATAAAGATCCTAAGTCCCTGTGATTAACATGCTAGTCCCTGGATCAATAGCTAGCACTCACAATCGATGAATATCATGTAAAACACAAAGTCTTTATTACACGGAGAATCCAGAGTATGAATTTATTACAAATTTGCTTAGCATTAAGCTAGCTCAAATAACAGCGGAAACATAAAAGCAGCTTGAGTCCATCAATGCCCCAGGCTTGTCGAGTGTAGACTCGCGATCCCTACGCACCTTTCAATCTTCGGATTCTGCACATAAGACGTGCAGCCAACAAGTTGGGTCAATACTTTGAATGTATTGGCAAATTACACCAAGGAAAGAAAAGACTATCTCTACATGCAAGGCTAATTTAGGCTGTAGAGTTCATTTGCTCAAAGCTAGTTTTCTTAAGTAGAGAGAAGAAGAGAAAATTTTCCCTAATTTGTAAACATTTGCTTAGATAAAAATAGGGTCGAATGACACACGAGGATATTACTCACCAAGTGTCCAAACAACCAAACACTTGGATATTACTCACCAAGTGACACTTGGATATTACGCACCAAGTTCCCAAAATCCCACCCATTGGCGATATTGCTCACACCATGGGGTTTAAAAAAAAACTTTGTTTTAGAAAAGAGAGAGAGGAGATCCTTCAAAGGATCGATCCTTCAGATGCTCAATGTTGTTCTGTTTCCGTGAACATGGCTGATCGATCAGATTGCAATACTCTCAAGAGTTTGTGCACTTCACCCACAATCCATGATCAAGTCCTTTTACAGACAAGACCATGGCGAGGCTTTCCCTTAGTAGCCCCTCTACCTTATGGATCCAACCGTGCCAAGAACCTCCAACTGTTGGTACCCAGGTGAGGTTTACCACTAAGTACTAGGCCAAGACAGAGCCCATATGTATTGTGGTTGCACTGGAAGCTTCTGAATTCTGAAACATGGCAGACTTCTTTGATTCCTGGGTGGCCGTCCTCCACCAAAATCTCACTCGTTGTCCCGACAACCATTCCGCCCAGAAGAAAAACTTAGTTTTATTTTGAAGTGGATTAGAGAAGAAAAGTTTGCTCTAGAGAGCCTTTATACTTAGAAAAATTCATTGTCTTTCGAACCCCCCAACGGTACTTTACATATATATAGCATAGCAAGCAATACTTAGCAAAAACAGGGGTAACCTATTAGGAGGGGAAATCCTAAGTATAGATCTACTCATGGCATACTACAAAATCATCGCACTTGCAAAATAATACTAAGGAAAAATTCTACTAGAACATCCTACACATGCATACTACAGAATTTTGAAGATCACATGCATAGAATCAAAACTGGGACAAAGATATGAACAAGTGGTGTAACTTGCCTTGATCCGAGCAGCACTCTACACAATAGCACTCCTCAGCGCACTCCGAACAATCTAACGAAACACAAACATGGGTCTAATCACAACTTTGCACAAAAATATGCCACAGAGATAATATGCATGCATGCATCATGGTATTTATGCAAGACTGGTTTTCTAAATTGACCAAGGTAGTATAATTGGGCTACAATTGTGTTAAGGGTGTTATTAGGATTGATTTCCCATAGGTTTAAAATAATTTGGGTCATTAATCTAATTCATAGGTTTATTAGGAGATCCAACCATCTAATTAGCCCCAAAACAAATCTAATGCTCTTAAGCAAGGTTCTACAATTTTGTTCAGTAGGTGTTGTGGAAACAAAGTCATCACAACAAGAATCAACTAAATCAGAATTTTAATTATTTTTTATAGATTAAACACTCCAATCTAGAGATTGAATTCTACACCGAAAACCCTACTGTAACCTTAGAATTTTATTGCAGATCTGCGTTCTACATAAAATTATGAATCCAACGGTATATTATAAGCTAAATTTGGCCAAGTAATTATTTTTCTATGATTTTCGCAATTTTTAACTCAAATCTGCCAAATAGATCTAGTCTTAATTCGAGAACTTGCCAAGTGGCAGAACCTGATTGGGCCAGCTGGAAAACGCGGCGCTGACGCGGTTTGCCACATGGTGCAACGCGGTTGGCCGGTACCCCTTCGCCCCTCCCTTCTATTCTGGCCCGCATATTTACAATCGGATGGCCGAGGGCGGTCTACTAACCTGTGGCGGTGGCGGCGACGGTGGCGACGGTGGCGGCGATGGAGGCGTCGGTGGTCGGTGTCCTGGCGGCTCTAGCTATCTTGGAAGATGACGAAGATGGACCCCGATGCGCACCGTGATGGCGAATCTCCCAACGATCTCAGCGCGGTCCCTCTCCTCCTCTATCTCCCACGGTCGGTCGTTCCTCCTCTCGGTCCCGAAAGTCTCCGGCGAGCAATTGCCGGTGACCCCCTGCGATTCGGAAGAAACGAGTTAGATGGGAGGATAGGGTAGGTCGAGGCGAGTAGTGTGGAAGGTAGAACAGGGCTCGAGGTGCTCTGGAGGGTTGCCAACCTCGAGCTCCGACGGCGGACTGCTCCGGCGAGATCAGAAGTTTGTGAAACGGGCGCCAGGGTTTGAGAAACACAAAAACGACGGTGGGGGCCGAAGCAGCGGTATAAGAGGGGAAGATTTCTTGGAGTAGGGGAACGGATTCGAACGGAGGATGGAGAATCACGGAGATTTTGAATCGGATTCGTGTTCATCAGGGACTCTGGCTGGAGGTGGGGGATGACAGCGTGGCCCCACCTGTCGGTGGCAGCGACAGGTGCGGGCTGGCCGAAGCAGGCTTGCTGCGCTGTGCGGTAGACAGGCAGTTGGGCCTGGTTCGCTGGCCCGGTAGGTTAGGTTGTTTTACTTTTTTATTCTTTTATTTTCCATTTCCGTTTTACTAATTCACTTGTAACTTTTGCATAGCAAGGTCAAAAGTAGTGAAACTAATTTCTAAAATTTTGTAAAAATGGGGTGGTCTACATAGAACCATGGCTTATTATTTTTTACATAGTTCTTAGAAGACTACAACAAAATTGCTCACATAGGGAATTCTCATTAGGGTTTTTGGTGGGTTTAGATGTTAGGTTTGTTTTTGTTGTAGATTCATTTATAGGATGCAAAGATGCAAGGATGATGCATGTCACTAATAACACCTTAATCTAAAATCCGGGATGTTACAAACAAATTCATCAGTGAACTCAATGTAACCATCATTACTATCATAACTCTCACTAGCCCCAGGTGAGCTAACAGGTGTAACAGTGTCTTCACTAGGAGTTTCGGTATTTCCTAGACTAGCCATAGTAGCATCTAGAAATGGACCTAATGAACCACTCGCATCAAGCAGAGTAGAAGTAACATCATGAGCATCAAAAGCAGTTTCAGATTCAGTAGTAGTAGCAGTTTGTGTAGCATGAGTATTGTGTAGCATGAGTATGTGGTGGTGGTGTGACAAGCTTACTTATAACAGACGGTGAATCAAGAGCAATAGAGGTGTTTAGGACTGTACCTCTTTTTATAGTGGATGGTAAAATAGGGAACTTTCCATCACGAGACTTCCCCATGATGAAAGGAGTAGCAGTGAACAATAATAGAACCAAGTGAACTTACAAATAAAGGTATGCTCCTCGGCAACGGCGCCAGAAAATAGTCTTGATGACCCACAAGTGCAGGGGATCACAATAGTATTCGCGGGTAGTATTGCCCATTTTATTGATTCAACACAAGGGGAGTCAAAGAATACTTGCAAGCCTTAACGACTGAGTTGTCAGTTCAGCTGCACCTGGAAATAGTTCTTGATCCCAAAAGTTTATCAGTAGCAACAGCAAAGCAACAGCAACAGTGAAACAGGAGCAATAGTAACAATAACGGTAACAGTAGGATTCGAGTGCGGTAGGCATAGGGATGGATGGACGGGCGTTGCATGGACGAGTCTAAACATGTAACTTCAAGATCTAGGGCATTGCAGATAAATAATAACAAGCATCCAAGAATTAAAAATCCTAGGCATGTGCTCCAAATATAGTCATACGTGCTTGCAATGAGAACTTGCACAACATCTTCTTTCCAGCCAGCCCGTGGCAGCGAAGCCTCTAGGGAACTACTGGCAATTAAGGTGCTCCGTTTAATAGAGCACCAGAACAAAGCATTAACACTCCGTGAACACATGTGATCCTCACACCACAGCCATCCCCTCCGGTTGTCCCAATTATTGTCACTTTGGGGCCTTCGGATCCGGACAATGATATGTGTACACAACTTGCAGATAAGATCACAAACAATACCATCATAATGATTCAATAATAAGTTCAGATCTGAGATCATGGCACTCGGGCCCTAGTGACAAGCATTAAGAACAACAAGTTGCAACAAAGTCAAATAACACTAATAGAGATACTAGACACTATGCCCTAACAGATCTTATTCGATTACATGATAGAACTCATCCAATCCCTACCATCCCCAAGCCTACAGCGGGGGATTACTCACTCATGTATGAGGGAAACATCGGTGGTTGATGGAGATTCGTTGGTGATGACGATGGCGATGATCCTCTCCAAATTCCCCGTCCCGGTAGGGTGCCAAAATGGAGTTTCTGGATCCGAATCTTGGTTTCCGGTGGCGGCGGCGGAGCGGAACTCTTTCTGGAAAAATATCGACCCCCAGGCCTCCTCTGTGTCTCCCCTTCTGGCTCCGTGGATCTTCTGGTGAAAAATAGTTTTTTCATATTTTCCTGGATTTTTCGTGATAGTTGATTTTCTGCACAAAAAAAGGACACCAAGGTAATTCTGCTGAAAACAGCGTCAGTCCGCGTTAGTTTTATCCAAATCACACAAGTTTAGAGGAGAAACAATAGCAAAGTGTTCGAGAAAGTAGGTATGTTTTGGACGTATCATTCCCTTCTTCATCTTAGTAGAATCAATAGAACAAGGGGAGCTCGGGTGGGTGCGAATTTTATCATTCCTTTCCATCGGGGTTCGTCGAAAAAGTCGACTGTGTGCTCATGTCCGACCGCGCCGGTCCTTGTCGACCTCTCTATCATCATCAGGGTGATCTCATGAACCCTCCAGTACTCCTAAATCGCATCATCTCGTTTTAAATCACCATCGCACCTTAGGACACCATCGGCCACCGTCGGAGCTCGTCGGAGCCGAGGCTCCGATGAGTATTTCCAAGCGGAGCTGCCACTCTAGGGTTCAGCACGTTGCGCTGATTTGAACGAGGCTAGTTTCACTTGCTGGGGAGCCGTAGATCATCGCCGATGACCACCAACTGACGGTGGTGGCTGTGCTGACGTCATAGCGACTTCATGCCGACGACAACCTTGACCTAGTCCACCGTTAGACCGGTCCACTGCTTGCGTGGCATGTTGACGTGGCCAGTACCCCACCTGTCTGTGAGTAGGGTATGTATGTGTCTGGTGTAAAAAGTTATTTCCTGTTTAGGAAATAGATTAAACATTATTAGTCTAAATAAAATATTTCCGAAAAATAAATAAAATGATTAAACATTGTAAATTCCATAACTTTTATTTTATAATTCATAAAAAGATGTGTAATATATGAAAATGTTTGGAAAAATAAAATCTATAATTTAACTATATCATCCAACATCATTATGTTAATTATTTAAATAAATATTATTTAATAAAGATTCTATAAGTAATATAACTTTGATAATTCATATTTTAATAATGGTAAATGATAAAAATATAAATAATATACCAAAATTCTTAGAAAAACAATAACTAAAATTTAATATCATAAACATGTATTATTACTTCACTTAATCAAATATTTATTATTTATTATGTGTTTATAAAGTATTAAATCTTATAAAAATCATATCTTATTATTTATAAATCACAAAAATAAATGTAATATACCAAAATGATCACAAAAATAATATTTACATGTTAAAAATATAACATTCCACTTTTGAAGTAAATAAAAACTTCATACACTAATAAATTAAATTTAAATCTAATTTCCTTACTTAACAATTCATATAAGGGTAAATTAAATTTGCTAATATTTCTAAATTAGTCAATTGAGGTCTAATAAATAATATTAGTCTTAAATATAGATATTATGAAGTCAAAATGGTTCAACACAATTTAAATATAATCCTATGGAATATTATTCTCCCATAAGTGCAGAATATCTTTAAATAACATCTTTATCTAATATAAAATTTTCAAAGATTAATTGTGGCTAAATAAAATTTATTCCTTTACTTCAACCACAAGATTATAAACATGTCAAAACACTATAGTGACTTCACAAATAGTCACTAATATTGTTTACTTATCCCCAAACCATAACCATATCTTTATATGAAGATAAATGATTCCACTCCAATATAATGATAAGAAATCACTACTCAAATAGAAGTACTGCCACTCTTAATTAGATTAAATAAAACATTATGAGGAGAACAAAGTACAAATATCATAAGCATTACACCTAAAGCCTATCTATGTTCTTAAATTTAACTTTAAGTCTACAAGCCTTTAATATAATGCAAAAACCTTGTTATGTGTTTTATATTTAACTTTGGTCTATTATAATTAAGTCGTAAAGCATCTGAAGTCTAGACTATTCAAGCAAGAACAAACAACATCAACCACCTTTGATTAACCACAAGGATTGTTTAGACCTTAGAAAAGAAATCTTTTCTTCAAATGTTATTCCTTTTGCCACTTCAAACAACAAATGACAATTAATAATAAACACGTTACATTGTGCTTTACTTGTATACTTAGGATTGTTAACACTTACGTTACTTATAAATGCCAATACTTGTAAAGTAAGATTTGAAGATAAGGTAATTCTTATATAAGTAGTCTTTGAGTAGCATTCCACATTCGTGTATCTTATTATTAAATTACATGTTGTTTCACACCCACTCACCAGCCTTAATAAGAAGAACAAGTGCGAAACTCATCTAAAAGTATAACACATTCTAAAGAAACCTTTCCATTTTCCAAAACCTAGATCAACGCTTATTCTGGGGATTCGAGTTTATCAAATTGCATTACATTACTTATGCATAATAGCATCCTGCTTCTTTAAACATTAGTCCTTACCGGACCAATGATGCTAATTTCAGATATTGGATCTTATATTGTCTTGAAGACCGTGAGTGCATAATCTTGCAATCTCAAAAGGCAAGTTCACACTTGCTCATGTACTTTGATTATTTTTTGTAAATTATTTTGCAAATCTAGTGCTATCATCACCTACATTTGAAAAAGGTCAGAAAACACTATTTTCATAATAATATGATTATAGGCTAATTACCATGAGGTAATAACCTACTATAAAAGTTCCGGCGGTAAAGGAACATATTACCTAGGAGTTAACAACCAATGTCGCTAGTGATTCTTGCGCCGTATATTACGTGTTAACCATGAGATTTGGAATGGGACATAGAAGTTAGCTGTATCCTTTTCCTTTTGTATGGAGGCAAGACTACCTTAACGTGATGTTGTGATTCCTTGTGTGGATCCAACATATGGGTAGGCACCCTTAGGCTCCACTTTTTTGGTTTCTAGATTATCTATGAGTGGTTGCCGGAGGTTTAGCCGGACCTATAAGGTACTTAACAGGGGCACCACCAGCTCATAGAGTCTTCGGGAACTCATCAGGGTTTTAGGCTGCCTAAAAGGGGGCTTAATGGAGGTGAGCCAGCCCCGAAGGATCGTGCAGACATATGAGTCGTGGAGAGGGCAGTGATTGGCTTGGATCTTCTACTGGGCCCCACAACATGGAATTTTGGATGGTAAGCTGCCCGATTGTGCAAAAAGGAGTTGATCTCTCATGGGTAAAGTAACGCACCTCTATAGAGTGTAAGAACTGTAACTTGTTACTCCCTGTTCTGGGAAGGAGCTGCGAACGCGGCGGGAAAGGAAGTCCATGAAAATTCTGGTAAACCCGTGAAGGCTGACGGACATAGCTTTTCAGAATAAAAGCAACCTTTGAAGAAATGTTTACAAAAACCTGCATTGCCTATGACCTATGGTCTGTGGCTGTAGATATAGTGCATCAAACACTCCTTTTCTAGTGAACTTGCTTAGTACGGTCGTATTCAATGTATCTTCTTAACCCTTGCTAGATCCTGAAGCCATTAAGATGACGCCTACATCAAGCTATGTTCCAGGAATCATCATCAAAATCTCTAGCTCTTCAATGAAGTAAAGAAAGTCAATATATACACCAACTAAAGTGAAGACGAAGTTGCGGATTAGATAGAAACATAATCTCTAGCCATAGAACCTACTTCTGTAGAGTATTGCAATAGTAGCAATACACGCCAAATAGTTAGATGCTAATCTAATTAGCATAATAGTTATGATTTGATTATTTTTGATTCTTCTTTGTAAGAAGTTTCTTCCTGTCTCTTTAACCTAGAGTGTTCTCTGAATCTTATGTAAATAGTCGAGTTTTAACCTTTAGCCATGTCTTGGACCTGCTGTGTTTCTGTTGTACCACTCTGAGGGAAGTAATACTAGTGAACGCTGTTTCATTGGTGTTATATCAACGACTATAGTATACTACATCATGCAGTGGTATGCTGGGTCACCGCAGCTGGTATCATAGAGTATGCTTTGACCTTAGGTTGGAAACCTAGTAAATGGGTAAAACCTGTAGGAAATATATCCGCAATAATAAAAAGTTCTCTAGTCATATGATGTATATTCAACTGAGAATAATCCTGTCATGTTGCTAGTGCGATAATTCTTTAGTATGATTGCAATTCCAATCATTACCAAGAGTTTTAACTCTATATGACTGATGAAAATTTCTTATCTATAGTTTGGTATGGCACCTCGATATCCACCCCGGAATGTTCAAGTGATGAACATGACGTTAAATGATTATGGAGGGGATTGGACAAACACTCTCCGACAACTTCTATGGAGTTTGGATTGTGAATCATGACTTTTGGTCAAGATTTACGGTTATTATGATGGGCATGTATTAGCTAAATACCGTGTCATGATCATGCTACCCAAGAAGTTAGGACTTAATGGAGAAATGCCATCAGGATAGGCAAGGTGCATGGCATCTGCATATCAGATTGTAGTAACAACATCCATAACCATGATCCGAGAACAGAAATCCCAAGCTCTAGAAGGTAGTACTCACACCATTATACCCCATGAAACCTCAAGTACGGAGCATGAGCTAGATCACTCTACTCTAGTCCAAACTAAACCAACTTTAGCCGTAGAGTACATGGATCGTTATCGGTCTTTACTAAACACTTACCATAACACTCACCAAGTCCTAGTTCAGGAGCTGGATACTGTCATTGAGGATTTTACTGATCCTACTAAAGTAATGACACGTAGGAAGAAGTTAGATAAAGAAGATAGGCATCCCAAAAACATCTTTTCAGGTTAAGTGTATGAGGAAACCGAATTCGATGATTGATGACCCACAATTATAGGGGATCGCAACAGTCTTCGCAGGTAGTATTACCCAATTTATTGATTCGACACAAGGGGAGCCAAAGTATACTTGCAAGCCTTAACAACTGAGTTCTCAATTCAGCTGCACCTAGAAATAGTTCTTGCTCACAGAAGTTTATCAGTAGCAATAGTTTGTAGTAGCAACAACAAAGCAACAGCAGCAGTAAAACAGGAGCAATAGTAACAGTAATAGTAAATAGTGGGATTCGAGTGCGGTAGGCATAGGGATGGATGGACGGGCGTTGCATGGGCGAGTCTAAACATGTAACTTCAAGATCTAGGGCAATTGTAGATAAATAATAATAAGCATCCAAGTACTAAACAATCCTAGGCATGTGCTCCGTATATAGTCATACATGCTCGCAATGAGAACTTGCACAACATATTTTGTCCAGCCAGCCCGTGGAAGCGGGGCCTCTAGGGAGCTACTGGCAATTAAGGTGCTCCTTTTCATAGAGCATCGGAGAAAAGCATTAACACTCCGTGAACACATGTGATCCTCACACCACAGCCATCCCCTCCGGTTTTCCCAATTTCTGTCACTTCAGGGCCTTTGGATCCGGACAATGATATGTGTACACAACTTGCAGATAAGATCTCAAACAATACTATCATAATGATTCAATAATAAGTTCAGATCTGAGATCATGGCACTCGGGCCCTAGTGACAAGCATTAAGCACAACAAGTTGCAACAAAGTCAAATAGCACTAATAGAGATACTAGGAACTATGCCCTAACAATCTTATTCGATTACATGATAGAACTCATCCAATCCCTACCATCCCCATAGCCTACATTGGGGGATTACTCACTCATGGATGAGGGAAACATCAATGGTTGATGGAGAGGCGTTGGTGATGACGATGGCGATGATCCTCTCCAAATTCCCTGTCCCGGCAGGGTGCCAGAACGGAGTTTCTGGATCCGAATCTTGGTTTCTGATGGTAGCGGTGGAGCAAACTCTCTCTGGAAAAACGCCAAACCCTCCTCGGTTTTTAGGTCAAGGGGTAACTTATAGGTGAAGAGGAAGCCCGAGGGGGTGCCTGGGGTGGCCGCACCCCCCTAGGCGCGGGCATGGCCCACCCGCGCCTGGCAGGGGTGTGGGCCCCCTAGGCCTCCACTCCGTTTCGTCTTATGGCTCCATGGATCTTCTGGCGAAATATAATTTTTGGCATATTTTCCGGGATTTGTCCTGATAGTTGATTTTCTGCACAAAAACTAGACACCAAAGTAATTCTACTGAAAACAACGTTAGTCCATGTTAGTTGTATCCAAATCACACAAGTTTAGAGGAGAAACAATAGCAAAAGTGTTCGGGAAAGTAGATATGTTTTGGAAGTATCAACTGCCCCAAGCTTAGCTTATTGCTTGTCCTCAAGCAATTCAGTTGAAAACTGAGTGCGATAAAAGAACTTTCACGAACTCATTTGCTTCATATGATGTATATATTCTTAGCACAGGATTAGATACTTAAACCATTCATAATAAGAAGTATGCAACTAAGTCTACTCAATAGTCATTTCAAGCTATGAAGAGAAACCAACTCAATAATAATAAGTAGCATGGAACATAAACATAAGCAACATTGCAATGCTCATAGAAAGCTATGATAGAGTGGTATCTCGCTTGCCTTTGTTTGTAGAGCACAATATGAATGCCAAGGCAACTGTGAAGTTCACATGAAGACTAGAAGTAAAGATATCAAAGATACAAGCATCAAAGTCATTACATAATTAACCAAGTTTTGAGGCAAACACAAGAATGACAACTATGCTCTCAAGAAGGTGCTCATAGAATAAGTGGTGACTCAACAAGGAAGTGAAAAGTTTTTGAAAAGTTTGAAAGGCTTCCTAATGCTGGAAGGAAGGTATTCATTAGGTTTGAGCTCTCATTGCCCCTATCATAGGCATGTTCATATGGTTAAGGTGAAAGTGAGGTCCAATATGAGTTATATGCTTGACAGAACATAAACTGGAAATCCCAAGTCCATTGATTACGAGGGCCGCTCCGCATGCTACTCAACTTTGGTTACCTGCAAGTTCTTGTCATTGTACATACATGCATATCATAGAGAACCGCCAATAGTGTACCCCTTGCACATGATACAAGATCTATCCCGTGATCAAAATTACAAGGCAAGCAGACAATGAGCATCTCAGCGATCTTTTTATTTACTATGTGCATAGCTTTTTATTGAGGATGCTTCATAGAATGCTCATTATGGTGATGCTGCAAGTTTCCACCATGATTAGGCATGGCTTACGCTAGCGGCCCAGGTGTTTCTCTAACACACATATATACTCCATGAACTCACAAGCTCCCCTTTTATTTCACACCGTCGACATCCGCAAACAAAAGAGCAAGGTACCAACTGGATAAAAATATCCAGAAAGTGTTCCCCGTGACAGCACGGTTCTGCTAACTCCCAGCATATAATTTGCAAGCATATAACTTTCATGGACAGGTCACAATGGTTCAGGATTATTAAGTGCAAGGAATACAGTGTGCCATTAAGTTCATGAGAGCTTTACTAACTAACTTTATCAAAGCAGACAAACATTTTATTTGGAAGAAAACAAGGCATATAGAATATGCACTGAAATAGCAAGTGATGCTAATAGGTAGGTATGGTGGACACATTTGGCAATATTGGTTTTGGGGAGTTGGAAGCACAAGTAGAGCTCATACTCAGTGCAAGTAAAGGCTAGCCATAGAGAGGGAGCGACAAACGAGAGAGCAATAATTGTCATAATCATGCTTGGAACAAAACATGACTAATTATGGCATGAAAATGATGCAAGAACTCTAAGGCAAAATAAATCATCGAGGCTTACTGACTATTATTTAGTCATATGCATGCACGAGCATGTGCCAAGTCAATTCACATGAAACTTTTAGAGGAGGATACCACAATATCATTACCAATATATGAATGGAACAATGCAAGCAAACATTCATATGACATGCTACAAACTATTAACAAGATGGAGCTAATCATTGACAAGCAAGAACTACTAAGCATCCATCAGTAACACACTCCTTACAATGATTAGACTAAGCATGCTCACAATGATGAGTATATGTACAAAAATGGAAACAAATAGAGTTTGTTACCAGCCTCTTACCACACCTGAAGTTGTCTTAATCTTCATAATTGCCCTTCACTTGTGTGACTTGAATAATAACATGAAACCAAATCCACTGAGGATGGCTGGACCCTGCAAAGAAATCACAAAACCAAAGAAGAACAACAAATATTTTTGGTGTTTTCGATTTTTTTTAAAACAAGCCAACAAAGCAAAAACAAGCAAAGAAAAATCTTTTTGGATTTTTCTTTAAAGGCAAACCAAAGCAAAGAAACAAACCAAGAGAAACAACAAAAATATTTTTGGTATTTTGGTGTTTTTGAGAAAGCAGAAACAAAAACCAAAAAGAAAGCGAAACAATGGATATACAAAGAACCGACTGAACATGATATATATATGAGTGTGATGTCGGTATACCTCCCCCCAACCTTATGCTTTTGGCCTAAGTGGGGATCAATCCCATGGTGCCCAAGTAGGTCCACCTCCGTAGTACGACGAGGAGGCTCCCTCATCCTGGTACGAGCTCAAGAACTCCCCTGTGTAGTGTACAGTGGGGTCGTATGAGGGCGCTTCCTCTTGATTGTGCCCATGGAAACTAAGAACGTGCAGCTTGTCATCCATCTCCTCCTTGGAGCATGACAAAGGTCCCTGAAAAATACCGAACAAAGTGGTTTGGGGAGAGGGATCTCTTCCTTCCCCATCAATAAACAACATTCTATAAACCAAGTTCTCAAGGGTAGAGCTAGTGGTTACAAAGTGATGTGCCTTCATGGCTGCAAGATCAAGTCTCTGAGGGGCCAAAACTGTATCATTTGGATCATTAGCAAGGTCCAAGGCAACAACAACACGCGTAGCAATAATTCCCCCATAAATGGGTCCCTTAGCAGTTAAGCGACGAGCAATGAGAGAACCAAGTTTGTACTTAGTATCATTGTTGAGCGCAACAACTAAGAAAGCCAAATGATAGGTAAAATATTACTAGTGTTCTCCCTACCAAGAACACTAGTGGCAAGATAGTAAGCAAAGTACCTGATGGCTGGAAGCTGAATATTTCTTATCTTTCCCCGTTGAGCTCTACGGTTATCATCATTGGTTATCCCGCGGTAGAGCTCCAACAAATCAGCGGGTTGAGCTGGAATCTTCTTTGCTAACCCAGCTGTACCAACTCCCAGAGCCTCACAAAATTTCTTCAGTGTCATATTATAAGACCTGCCATAAATTTTGAAAGAAACATCTGGCTTGAACATGCTGTTAGTAAAGGAGAAGCTCTCCACAAATGTTTTAGTGAGTTTAGCATATTGCACGCTCTCATCCTGCATAAGGCTTGTTATACCAGCCCTCCGAACCAAGGTTGTAAAATCATCAAGAATCCCAGCAGCCTACAAAAAGGTTGGGCAAGGAAAGGTGGACGAGTGAGCATCTCCCTCATCTCCGTCGTCGCCGAATCGCGGAGTGATGAGATCCTCATTGTATGAGGGCCTGGCTCGGGAGGATGATCTTGAAGGCCTTGCCCTCCTAGGTGCATCACCCTCAAATATCTCTCCAAATGTGTGGTTGTCCATGACCACTCTTTTCTGAAATTTTTAGACAAACATCAAACCAAGTGATTTCCAAGTTGATAAATGATGATAAACTACTATAGGAACTTGCTAGAGGGCTACACATGCATCAAAATGAAATCTCTAAGCATAGAACAAGCATTCAATCTCACACAACCTATCACCTATAGCAGCAAAATACTCAAGATACAATCTATTAATGACAAATCTAATTGGACAAGTGGAGGAGGCACATACCAATGATCAATCCCTCCAAAAATCAACAGCAAAAAGGGGATGAGCAAGGAGATCGAAAATCACGAGAAAGAACAGCAGGAACTCGAGCTTGAGCAAGTTTTCCAGTGTTTTTTGGGAGAGAGAAAGAAGATGACTGGGAGGAGACACTTTGGAGGGGACCAGGTGGGCCACACCCCACCCAGGCGCCACCTGTAGGAGGGCCGCGCCCACCATGGGTGTGGGTGCCTAGGGTGGCCCCCTAGGTCACTCCGGGTGTCCCTCTGCCCCTTTTTTCGAGGAAACATTTATTTTGAGTTTGCCGGGATTTTTTGGGAAACTTTATTTTTGGCCAATTTTCAGGGTATGAAAATTGATTTTCTCGTAGAAACAGTTTTTTAGAAGAAGCAAAAGCAAACCAAAAGCCAAACTACAGAACCTCTTAGACACTCTAACAAACAAGCAACTAACAAAACCAAAGCTAGCAAAGGAAAAGGCAAAGACTAGGAAGGAGAAGAGTAAAAGAAAGCAAGTATAACCATAGTGAAAGCATTATTTTGTTCATTAAAATCCTTTTGTTAACAAGGTTGATCAAGTCTTGTTTCCAAAACAATCTTATATGAAACAAAACTTTGTATTTCACAAGGTGATTATGTTACCTCAAACTTGATAGCAATGGTCCCAATTATAATAGTTTCAAAATTTTCTTGTGGAATGGGACAATATATTTCTCCAACCTTGATGCTCTCAATATTTTCAATGGAATTCAGGCAATAGCTTCTAACAACCTTCTTGGGGAAATAAACAATATGCTCTTTGTCATTAATATTGAATGTTACTTTTCCTTGATTGCAATTAATAACAGCACCTACATTATTAAGAAAAGGCCTCCCAAGAATAATAGACATATTATCATCTTCAGGCATCTCAAGCACCACAAAATTAGTTAAAACCACGCATTTATGAGCCACTTGAACAGGAACATCCTCACATATACCAACAGGAATAGTGGTTGATTTGTCAGCCATTTGCAAAGATATATCAATTGGTATCAACTTTTCTAGATGGAGTCTCTTATAGAGGGAAAAAGGCATAACACTAACTCCAGCTCCCAAATCACATAAAGCAGTCCTAACATAATTATTCTTAATAGAGCAAGGAATAGTTGGTATACCTGGATCACCAAGTTTCTTTGGAACCTTACCATTGAAGGAATAATTAGCAAGCAAAGTAGAAATCTCCTCATTAGGAATCTTCCTTTTATTAGAGACAATATCCTTCATATACTTTGAATAAGGAGGCAATTTTATAGCATCAGTCAAAGGAATTTGCAAAAATAAATGTTTCATCCACTCACAAAACTTGTTGTAGTGTTCTTCCTCCTTTGACTTGTGTTTCTTACCTGGAAAAGGCATAGGTTTCTGCACCCAAGGTTCTCTCTCACTACCATGTTTCTTAGCAATAAAATCTTCCTTAGTGTACCTAGTTGTAACATCCCTAAAATCATAATTTCAAAGGTTGCATATCATTCATGCATGCATATAGATTTGAGGTAAAAAAAATTCAAACTCATTTCAGAAAACAGAAGCACATGGTGCTATGATTTTATGTGAGCAAATTAAATTCAAATGGCCATCATCATTTGAAAATTTGAAAGTTTAGAAACTTGGTTGCTTGCCTTCTATGAGGATAGATTGAGTGTATAATTTAAACCAAGGTTTTCAAATTTGAAATAGATTCAAAAACCATTTTTCAATTTTTGCAAACCAAATGCCTAGTCTCTGTTATTTTGATCCCCAAGCTTGACCAAGCCCTTACTTAGCAAACCACCTGGTTGTGTGCCTAAATTGGAGACTACTGCGCCCTGCAAAAACCCAGAAAAAGTTTGAATTCAAAAAGAGTTTGAATTCATATCAAAACCAATTCAGAAAAATCGTTTCAGAAAAAGAAAAGAAGCAAACAAATAGAAAAGGCCGAGCGCTGCCATTTTAGCCCAGCAACAGAGCAGGCCCAGCAAGCCCACCCGGGGCATCTCTTTTCTTCTCTCACGCGAGAGCACACCCATTCAGCCACTGACCGCCAGACCCCACGCCCTTTCTGTTTATTTCGCTGACCAGCAGGCCCCGTCCACGTCACCCTCGTCTTCCCCAAACGACGCCCGCGACCACGTCGCTGCTGCTGTCAAGGCCGGTAATGGCGCGGTGTAATTGCCCATTATTCTGCAAGCGTTTCCTGTCGCCCCTAGGCTTACTTAAACCCCTCTGCCTGGCAAGCATTTCCCCCCCCTCTCCTCGCTCACTCCGCCACCAGGCTGCGCGCAATTGCCCTCGAAACCCCGCAGTACCGACAACTTCGGCGGCCAATTACGGTGAGCCTCGACCACCCCTCTCTCTCTGGTTCAAACGAGGATGTTCGGAATGATCTCGCGCTTACGCTGATACCTTCCTTTTGCCTGCTCGTGACCCAGGTCGTCGTCTCCGTTCGCAACCGAAACCACCTGCGCCGCCGATAAACTCCGGCGACCAATTAAGGTAAACCCGAGCGCCCCTTGCCCCCTCTTTCACGCGACCTTGTTCGCCTATGTCTTGCGGAAATCTTGATACCACTGGTTCGTGCTAGGGCGACGCCAAACCTCGGTAAGGACCACGACTGCAAGCTACCGACGCCGCCTGCAACTCCAACGAGCTCCAGAGACCGTTTCCGCGCACCCCTTCGCAAACCAACGCTACCTTGAGCATCAGCAGCCTCCTGCGGTTTAGGTATGACCCTTCTCCCTCTCGCGCACGAACTGAAATGCTAGCGCCGCCGTAGACAGAGCACTCCGCCGATCGCTGACGCCGCGCGCCGCCAGGACATGGTCGCGTGCTCGAGCACCGTTAGATCTAGATCCAAGCGACATGATAGAATCACTTAGCAGCGAAGAGTTACGCGTTCAGGACCGTGCGATTTATTTAGATCCTGTGGTCTGCGTCTGCCGATCCACGCGAACCGGTACGCGCCAGTAATATTGCGACGCGTGGCTAGGGCTGATTCAAAAATAGAAATTCAAACCAGATTTAGATCAAATTTTCAAAAGGCTATAACTTGAGTTTCCCACGTTAGAATTTTGCAAACTTTATACCGTTGGAATCAGTGAATCAAGGCCTTTCTAAATCTGCAATGTGTTTAACAAATAGTATCTGTTAAAATGACTTTGTATGCAGAAACATGTTTAGGTCCATTTTGAGTATAGTTTTGTTTAGCAAATTGTTTTAGGGCTAAATAAGTTTAGTTAGCAAATTTAGGGACTTGTTATGTTTCTGTATCATGCACTTGCTTGGTAGAGTTTTCAAAATCATCACTTAGTAATTTCTTGCATGCATGCATTCATATTTTTGATTGTATATAAATTGTGTGTAATTGTATGCTACAAATTTTTGTGTAGATTTTGCTAGTGACTGTGATTGTGAAGAGTGCTACTCTCCCCATTACCAAGGCAAGTGATACTTCATGATATTTCCACCCTTTATTTTGGCTAAGCATTAGAATTATTTTTGCTAAGTCTTGCATGCTACTTTTGCCAAATGCTAAGTTGGGAAATCCTATGTAGTTGTAGAATTGTAGAATTGCTAGGGAATTTTTCCTAAGTTAAGATACTATGCCATGCTTAGCCTAGCTAGTAGATAACAAGGGTTGGCAAAGTAAGTACATGCTATGGTGAAATTAATTCTAAGTCCTTTGGGACTCATGCTTTTCTTAATAAAACAACTAAGTCAATGAACTTCCTGGGTGGAATGGGACTTGAATGGTGGTTTTTGGTTGAGTGGTTACACAAGGCCATGGATTTGGCTTGTGTATCTCACTTGTGGTATGCCACCCAGGCACAAAGGGATTTGGAGGCCAAGTGTTGAGAAAGCTTACAGTGCAACCACTTGGCAATATGGGCTCTGCCATGATCATATAGGTTGCTAGAACTTAGTCACTTGGACAGTTGGTGGTAGTGGGAATGATAGGTTGGAACGCGTCCATTTGACTAAGGAAAGGCTTCTGAAAGGTCCTGTCTTGGGAAACCAAGTCTGGTGGGGAAAGTGCACAACCTCTGCAGATGGAAAATCTAAGTACTTAGCCAAGTCCATGGCAATGGACAACTTGAGCATCAAGACATGGAAGCTACAAGAATCTCATCACTCCAACTTCTAAGTAAAACTTGTGGGTGAACAAGGGTGAAGGACCCCAATGTCTATTGGTGGTTTCTTGGGAAGCTTTTGACAAAGAAAAACTTAGTGATTTCAACTAATAGGAAAAATCTATTTTTGAGCAAACCAAGCCAAGCTACACTTAGCCAAAATGCATATAGTAATAGAGTCCACCTAAAATTTACTAAGGTATCACTTGCCAATACTATTCCAAAGTATTGACCCTCTATGGCTGTAACTTGTGATGTTGCAGGTTACTCCGATGATGAGTAGGAGTCATGAGTCTACACTCAACATGCTTGCCTGTGGCACATGAAGATGAGGACTTATGTTTATTTACTTATTCCTTAAACTCTTGTATTAGGCCTTTGGCCCTGAGTTGTAAAAGACTATGTTTTATCTCTGGAATGAATGTAATAAACGACCTTTGTATCTGTGTACTTCATCTTAAACTGTGGATGCTAGCATTGATCCAGGGACTAGCATTGCAATCACAGGGATCCTTTCCTTTACAAAGGAGGGACCTTACAGATGGTATCAGAGCACTGTGTTGCCTGTAGGATTATGACCCTAGGATTGGAAACCACTAAGGAAATTTTTTAACTACTTCTACACTTGTCTATTCTTCTCGTAAACTTTTCTAATCTTCTCATTCTCATCTCTATTTGTAGATGAACTCCATCAACAAAGCCGTGAAGAAAGGACCACTCATGACCATTGTCGTGGTATTGCACGGCAGATTCTACTGGGGGTAGCTTACGTAGAGGGAGCAAGGCGATGTAGGAGAATCCGGGAGCGAGATCGGCACACGATGTACCCAGGTTCACGTCCCCTCGGTGGAGGATCGCTACGTCCTGCTATCAATCCAGTATATGATCATAGATTGGTTTACAAGGGAGCCGCCGTAGGCGGAGGGAGATTAGATCTAATGAGAGATGTCCCCATGGGGGTGCCCCTGGTGGCTTTATATATGCAGCCAGCTAGGATTTACAAGTATTTTGGTGGGCTCTCTATTGGATTCGCTACATTGGGCCTCCAGTCGGCGTCAGTCGCCTGGGTCCAGTATGCACCAGTCGCCGTATCCGGCGAGTCGACCCGCTCTGTGTTTGGCGATCCAGTTGGCGATTCCTCCTCATGGGTGTACCCCGATTGGTATTCCCCCATCAGTAGTCCCCGAGCGCGTTGTTGATTCGATGCGGGCTTGAGGCAGGGCGCGGAGAGTCTTGACGATGGGTCGTGGCGAATCGGCGACGTGCTCCTGAATAGAGAAAAGAGCCGTGAAGCGGGAGGCGGTCAGCGTGAGCCAGTCGGTGATGGCCAGTTGGCGAAAGACGCAGGATGTCGGTGAAGCCGCCAGTTGCGGCGAGTCCCCGAGCGTGCCGAGCGACGAGGTCGAGCGACCGGCGAGCGCCGAGTCCCCGAGCGCGCCGAGCGACGAGGTCGAGCGACCGGCGAGCGCCGAGTCCCCGAGCGCGCCGAGCGACGAGGTCGAGCGACCCTCGAGCGCCGAGTCCCCGAGCACGCCGAGTGGCGAGGTCGAGCGACTGACGAGTGGCGCTGTCTGTAGCGCGACGAGTGGCGAGGTTGGGCGACCGGCGAGTGGCGCTGTCCGTATCGCCGAGTCCCCGAGCACGTTGAGTACGCGAGGGCGAGTCTGCGGTGGCGAATCCCCGAGCGCGTTGAGTACGCAAGGGCGAGTCCGCGGTGGTGAGTCCCCGAGCGCGTTGAGTACGCGAGGGCGAGTCCGCGGTGGCGATGTCGTGCGACGTGTAGCCGGTAGCTTGGCGAGTCGGTGATGGGCGAGCCGCCGAACATGAAGAGTCCGCGTCCATGGCGAGTCCCCGAGCGTGCCGAGCGACGAGGTCGAGCGACCAGCGAGCGCCGAGCCCCCAAGCGCCGAGCGATGAGGTCGAGCGACCGGCGAGAGCCGAGTCCCTGAGCGCGCCGAGCGATGAGGTCGAGCGACCCTCGAGCGCCGAGTCCCCGAGCGCGCCGAGTGGCGAGGTCGAGCGACCGATGAGTGGCGCTGTCTGTAGCGCGACGAGTGGCGAGGTTGGGCGACCGGCGAGTGGCGCTGTCCGTATCGCCGAGTCCCCGAGCACGTTGAGTACGCGAGGGCGAGTCTGCGGTGGCAAATCCCCGAGCGCGTTGAGTACGCGAGGGCGAGTCCGCGGTGGTGAGTCCCCGAGCGCGTTGAGTACGCGAGGGCGAGTCCGCGGTGGCGATGTCGTGCGACGTGTAGCCGGTAGCTTGGCGAGTCGGTGATGGGCGAGCCGCCGAACGTGAAGAGTCCGCGTCCATCGCGAGTCCCCGAGCGTGGAGAGTGCGAGAGGTTAGCGAGTCGCGGTCACGGAATCACGCGTACACGCGGTATGCCTAGGAGTAGTCCCCGAGGCTCGAGTTGGCTTGTAGAGGCGACTTGAGGCTCTTTAGAGATGCATATTCTGAAAATAGTAGTGGTTGCTGCCGAGCATGGTGAGTGACGAGGTCGAGCGAGTCCGCGAGCGCGACGAATGGCGAGGTCGAGCGACCGGCGAGCAATGAGTCCCCGAGCGCGACGAGTGCTGAGGTTGTGCGACTGGCGGGCGCCGAGTCCCCGAGCGCGGCGAGCGGCGAGGCCGAGCGACCGACGGGCGCCGAGTCCCCGAGCGCGGCGAGCGGCGATGATTGCGAGTCCGCGAGGGGAGTCCCGGAGCGTGGCGAGTCTGCGATGATCGCGAGTCCGAGAGGGGAGAGTCCCCGAGTGTGGCGAGTCCGCGATGATTGCGAGTCCGCGAGGGGAGATCCCCCGAGCTTGGCGAGTCCGCGATGATTGCGAGTCCGCGAGGGGAGAGTCCTCGAGCATGGCGAGTCCACGATGATTGCGAGTCCGCGAGGGGAGAGTCCCCGAGCGTGGCGAGTCTGCGATGATTGCGAGTCCGCGAGGGGAGAGTCCCCGAGCGTGGCAAGTCCGCGATGATTGCGAGTCCGCGAGGGGAGAGTCCCCGAGTGTGGCTAGTCCGCGATGATTGCGAGTCTGTGATGATGTTGATTGCGCTGTTTTGTTAGCGAGTCTCTCGTCTTGGTCCGGGGGGCCAGTCGCATGGCGACTCCAAAGATGGCTCTCGACTTGGCGTTCTTCCTGGACGATCCAAGGCTCAGTTTGCGAGTCCTCGTCCGCAGTACTTGGCCGTGCGAGTCGCACTATCTAAGGTTGAGGAGGACATGGTGCTGTTTTTGTAGCACTGCCATTTATGTTGGCCCGGAAGGCCAGTCGAGCAAGGCGACTCCAATGATGGCTCTCGGTTAGAGTTTTTCGTGGACGAATCGAGGCTCGGTTTGCGAGTCCTCGTCCGCACTACTTGGCCATTGCGAGTCGCTCTTTCAAAGGTTGACAAAGGCGAATTGATTTTTCCCGAGGGGAAGAGACGCCCAGTGGTGAGTCCATGCAGCGTGGCAAGCGACCCTCTCTGGCGACTCAGACGATGAAGGTCCCTTAGCAGGTGCGGCGTACGCATTCGTCACGGCGGACAGAGGTCGCGCTATGGCGAAGTCGACGTGGCGGACACGGGGTCGACGCGGCGGACGGAGGTCGAGCTATGGCGAAGTCGACGTGGCGGACACGGGGTTGACGCGGTGGACGGAGGTCGCGCTATGGCAAAGTCGACGCGGCGGACACGGGGTCGACGCGGCGGACGGAGGTCGCGCTATGGCGAAGTCGACGCGGCGGACACGGGGTCGACACGGCGGACGGAGGTCGCGCTATGGCGAAGTCGACGCGGTGGACATGGGGTCTACACGGCGGACGGAGGTCACGCTATGGCGAAGTCGACGCTGCAGGTGAGTCCGCAACGGGCGAGTCCCCGAGCCTAGCGAGTCCGCGTTTAAGCGTGTCCGTGTTTAGGCGAGTCCTGAAGCGTGGCGAGTCGGCCATGGACGCGTCCCTGGCTTGGCGAGTCGGTACAGCTGCGCGGACGTTCTTGTTGTTGGACAGCGTCGGGATCGTTGGCCGCGTACACGCCGATTCACAATGTAGTGTATTGCAAAACAAAGTGTAAAGGATTAGATTTATAGAAAATAGTTAATTATCGGAGTGATCAGTACGCGAGTTATACGATATTTAATAACGAAAAACAATTAGTCAAAACAATTAGCCTGATTCGTAGCATCTCTGACGCACGTCTGTCTTTCCGAGGATTGACCTGATTCAATCTTGATTTTTTCTTTGTCTTCGGACTTCTTTGTGATTTAATCTGGACGGGTCCATGGGGATGCGTGGTGACAGAAGCCTGACCGAGACGTGACCATGGCAGCTAATTTTCTTCGGCTGTGGTGACTCGATCGCCCATACAATATGTACAGCCAAGCATGAATCGCTATGCAAGAACTATATCAGAATTAAATATTCAACTTTGTAAAGCAATACGGGAGAGAATGAAGAGATTGATTAAGAAAACTCATCTGCTACACGCAATCGATCAGGTGCGTTTTCGTGGCCAGCATCTGCGGGCTCTTCCTCTTGCTTATGTGGAGGCGCGTGTGGTGACGCATGCATGTTTGCCCGACAGAGCTTCTCTGCACTGGGTCGCGTGGATGGGATCCGATCAGATTTTTCTTCACATTGAATTGCCGCCGCCGGCCGCGCGGCTATACGTGAGACACCATGCGTCAATTTGACCATGTGCAGATCATGATTAAAATCTGCAAGACACAGATTGAATCCGCCAGACGTGATTCTGCGGATGGTGAAAGGTCTCGCCCGGATTATCACCCTCCAAGCACCGCTAGCCCCACGGTGGGCGCCAACTGTCGTGGTATTGCACGGCAGATGCTACTGGGGGTAGCTTACGTAGAGGGAGCAAGGAGACGTAGGAATCCGGGAGCGAGATTGGCACACGATGTACCCAGGTTCACGTCCCCTCGGTGGAGGATCGCTACGTCCTGCTATCAATCCAGTATATGATCATAGATTGGTTTACAAGGGAGCCGCCGTAGGCGGAGGGAGATTAGATCTAATGAGAGATGTCCCCATGGGGTGCCCCTGGTGGCTTTATATATGCAGCCAGCTAGGGTTTACAAGTATTTTGGTGGGCTCTCTATTGGATTCGCTACATTGGGCCTCCAGTCGGCGTCAGTCGCCTGGGTCCAGTATGCACCAATCGCCGTATCCGGCGAGTTGACCCGCTCTGTGTTTGGCGATCCAGCTGGCGATTCCTCCTCATGGGTGTACCCCGATTGGTATTCCCCCATCAACCATGACCTTGGAGTGTGAAACTGAGTTTCCCAAAATTCTCAAGGACCTCATGGTGGCAATGGAAGCACATGGTGCAGCTGTGTACAAGGGCTTTCCAGTGATGGATGAAGGAGTGGAGTACTGGTGGGTGCAACTTCACTTGTACAAAAACAAGGAAGACAACCATAAAGAAAGAGGCTTCTGCATGTACACCAACACTGTAATGCACACCACATTCTTTGAGTCAGCCAGAGAAGCAGCTTGGAGGACTATCAAAGAACTTAGTGGTAGAGTCAAGTGCAGAATGCTCAACCTCCAAAAAGACCTAGAGAAAGAGAAGGAACTTACCCAAGAGTTGGAAGCCACCAACCAAACCTTAAGGGGTGATATAATAGACTTAGTGATGGAATCATGTGAACAAGATAGGTGGATTGCCTCTAGGAACATTGTGTTAGCCACTAGATCCAGTGAGATAGGATTGTGAACGCACTTCGTTAGTTGGACCACCACCTATCACCTTATTTTCCAAAATGATACCTTAAATAAGTTTGGACCTTGATTGATGTAATGGAATTATGTATGCATGACTTGTGTAATTCTGTGTTCCAAGGATATGTATGAAATGTTTGTTTATCTTAAATTGTGTTGTCCTAACTTTTCTATCTTATAAATAGATGCCTATTACCATCAGCACTGTTGAGGAGTTCCAGGGTACCCGATTTGGTCCTCGTATCATTGAGCTTACCACTTTGCTCAATCTCTCTCTTCCCACCATTATGGTGCACCCACTCACCAAGTTCGAGAGGAAGGACCTCTGGGGCTTCAAGGTGAACCAGCCCGGACGCCAGACGGAGCCTACTACGGAGGCCATCGTCTTCAAGCTTATGAAGGATGACAGGGAGAGAGGCATGGAGGTCGTCATGCAGGACCTGATAGGACGTCTGTTAGGCCGTCACTCCCGACAGGTTAGGGGCACCCACTTCCACATCTTCGGAAGACGTGATGACGACGGAGAGTCCATCGACTTTGAGGACGACTCGAGGGACGCAGCAGAGCCGATACGTCTCTATCTCCAGGACTTAGAGTCTCTTATTAGGCACGTGGACACGGATAGGACCAACGTCATGCTCAACAATGACGAGCTCCAGGTGCAGCTTCGCGAGAAGGACAAGCTTTTCGCACAACAGGATGAGATAGTCAAGGAAATGGAGGCGAAGTTCGAGACCCAGGACCGCAAGTTCAAGAGTCAGGAGAAACGCATCCAGGATAGGAACAAGAGGATCCGGGACATCACCGAGGAACTGAAGTCCAAGGATTTCGAGTTAGAGCAGCAGCAGATGGTGATTGAGAGGCTTCGCTCCCAAAAGAGGGCTCTCAAGACCAAGATCGAGTCCTTGACCACTACCATTGAGGAGAACAAGACCGCGATGGAGAACGCAGGTCTTACTTTTGTTGAGGAGGAGATTGATGCTGATGAGTAGACTTGACTACTCGGTTATCTTTTATTATCATACTTGTTATTTGTGAACTTATTATTGGACCATCCGACATGTGGATGGCTTGCCACTTGTGTGTTTTTACTTTGAGACTCTGTTATCTGGTTGTTGAACATTTATCCTTGTGTTGCATGCTATGTGTTTGCTTATGTGATGTAATGTGCATAAATCATGTATGGGTATCTCATTCTTATCTTTGTTTGAACAAACCACAGATGCCTCCCCGTCGCGCAAACCCCAACCCCAACAACATCACCCCAGAAATGCAACAAATGATGAATGCGCAAACACAGCTTATGCAAATGATGAAAACATTCATTCAAAACCAGAATAACAACAACAACCCCAACAGTAATAACAACAACAACAACAACAACAACCCTCCGGGTTTTGATATGCTCACCAGATTTCTGCGTCTGAGGCCAGCTAAGTTTTCAGGGACGACTGATCCCATGGTGGCCAATGACTGGCAACGTTCTGTGAACAAAGACTTAGTGACCGTGGGCTGCACGGATGCGGAAAAAGTCAGGTTCGCAGCGCATCTGTTGGAAGGACCAGCCGCCACATGGTGGGACAACTTCCAAATCACCACTCCCTTAGATGAGGTGACTTGGGCTATCTTTGAAGATGGCTTTCGCACTTCTCATATCTCATCAGGGATGATGAGCCTGAAAAAGAAGGAGTTTCACAACCTAAAGCAGCGCCACCGCAGCGTGGCTGAATATATTGAAGAGTTCAACAATCTGGCGTGCTATGCACTGGATGAGGTTGACACAGATGCGAAAAGAAAGGAAAAGTTTCTGGAGGGCTTGAACGATGAGCTAAACTTACAGTTGTCTGTGGCATATGTTCCAACTTATCAGTCTCTGTGTGACAAGGCTGCTATTTTGGAGAATAAAATGAAGCAAGTCGAGAGTAGGAAGAGGAAACACTCCGACAAGCACAGCTCGGGATCGTCTCACAAGCGATCTCATTATGATGACAGTGGAAGCTCGGGATCCCATAAGCATGGGAAATTCAACAAGCACCACAACCACAACCGTCATGACAACAAGCATCACCGCAGTCATGACAATGACAAGTACAAGAACCACAAGAGTGGACACAAGAGCCACCACAGTGGGAATGGTAGTAGAAGTGGAGGTCAGCCTACCAAAAGAGACATCAGTTAGGTTGAGTGCTTCAAATTCAAGAAGCTGGGGCATTATGCTAATGAGTGCCCTGAGAAGAAAGTTGAAGGACCTAACAAGCCCAATCCTTTTCAGAAAGGACAGGTTAACCACATCAATGTGGAGGAGGTCTATGAGGAGCCCGATGCTGTTGCTGGTAAGTTCAGACTCAATTCCATTCCAGCATTTGTACTCTTTGATACTGGTGCATCTCATTCATTCATATCAAGAGCATTTGTTGAAAGAAATGAACTACCGGTAGAAACTATTGGGTGTCCTATAAAAGTAAGTTCTCCTGGTGGAGAAATGATAGTGAATTCGGGATGCCATGACCTAGTCATAGAATTCGGGAAGTATAGGTTTCCTGTTAACTTGATAATATTGAACTCCCAAGGTTTGGATGCCATTCTGGGAATGGACTGGATGACTAAGTACAAAGGAGTGATAGATTGTGCCAGCCATATTGTCTCACTCACAACTCCGGATAATAAAAGGATCAGATTCAAGACCAGCTTTGGAGCAAAGAAGAGTATGCTAAATTCTCTTAAGGGGGTTAGCTTGGACAGTGTGCCAATTGTATGTGAATATCCGGATGTATTTCTGGAAGAATTGCCAGGAATGCCACCAGATAGAGATGTGGAATTTCTGATTGATCTGTTACCAGGTTCTGGACCAATAGCAAAAAGACAATACAAAATGTGAGTTGATGAACTGAAAGAGCTCAAGAAGCAACTAGGCGAACAATTGCAGAAAGGATTTATCCAACCAAGTTCTTCATCTTGGGGAGCCCCAGTATTGTTCGTGGATAAGAAAGATAGAAGCCAAAGGTTATGCATAGATTACCGTTCACTCAACGAGGTAACTATCAAGAACAAATATCCTTTGCCAAGGATTAATGACTTGTTTGATCAGCTAGAGGGAGCTTGTGTGTTCTCGAAGATTGATCTCCGGTCGGGCTATTTTCAACTCAAGATAAGAGAGCAAGACATACCTAAAACAGCATTTACCACAAGGTATGGATTATATGAGTATACCGTAATGCCATTCGGCTTAACCAATGCTCCAGCATACTTCATGAATATGATGAACAAAGTGTTTATGGAATTTCTCGACAAGTTCGTTGTCATTTTCATCGATGACATCTTAGTTTACTCTAAGAGCAAAGAAGAACATGAAGGACACTTGCGTTTGATACTTGAGAAGTTGAGAGAACATAAACTTTATGCCAAATTCAGCAAGTGTGAGTTCTGGTTAGAGGAAGTTGGTTTTCTTGGTCATGTTATGACAAAGGATGGTGTAGCAGTTGATCCTGCTAAAGTGTCAGCTGTGACAGAATGGGAATCTCCCAAGAATGTGAAAGAAGTTCGCAGTTTCCTTGGCTTAGCAGGTTACTTTAGAAGATTCATTGCGAATTTCTCAAAAGTTGCTAAGCCCATGACTGAATTGTTAAAGAAAGATAAAAAGTTTGTTTGGTCTGAAGGTTGTGAGGTCAGCTTTCAATAATTGAAGAAGAGACTTGTGACAGCACCGGTTCTATGTCTGCCAGATTTGGAAAAGGATTTCCAAGTATACTGTGATGCGTCTCATCAAGGTTTGGGAGCCATACTTATGCAAGACGGTAAAGTTGTGGCCTATGCCTCAAGACAACTCAAAACTCATGAAGTAAACTATCCTACTCATGATTTGGAGTTAGCCTCTGTCGTCCATGCACTCAAAACATGGAGACATTACCTTTTGGGAAAGCGTTGTGAAGTGTTTACCGATCACAAGAGTTTGAAATATATCTTCACCTAGAAGGAAATCAATATGAGATAAAGAAGATGGTTAGAGCTTATCAAAGATTATGACTTAAGTTTGCAATACCACCCCGGTAAAGCAAACGTTGTAGCAGATGCTCTAAGTCATAAGGTATTTGTAAATGGCCTTACCAAAGGAGAATTGCCAGATGATTTGTGTAAGCAATTCAAAGAACTCAGATTGGAGATTGTGCCTGAAGGACATCTCATGTCTTTAGAAGTCCAACCCACTTTGTTGGACAAGATTCGAGAAGCTCAAAAGACTGATAAAGAAATTGAAGAGATTAAGGTAAATATTAGCCAGGGGAAAGCTAAAAATTTCAATGTGGACGAACAAGGTACTTTATGGCACGGGAAACGTATTTGTGTTCCACAAGATCCGGAAATGCGGAAACTGATTTTACAAGAAGCCCACAACTCTCCGTATTCTATTCATCCGGGTAACACCAAAATGTATATGGACATGAAAGAAAGATTTTGGTGGAACAATCTCAAGAGAGACATCGCCGAGCATATTGCTTTGTGTGATGTGTGTAGTAGAGTAAAAGCGGAGCATCAGAAACCCGCAGGTCTGCTTCAACCACTACCTATTCCTAATTGGAAATGGGACAAGATTGGTATGGATTTCATTACCATATTACCAAGGACCAGATCAGGATATGATTCCATATGAGTAATAGTGGATCGCTTAACTAAAGTGGCCCATTTCATACCCGTGAAGACAACTTATACAAGTGCCAAGTTAGCCAAAATCTACATGAGTAGAATTGTATGCCTTCACGGTGTGCCTAAGAGTATTGTGTCCGATAGGGGAACCCAATTCACTTCCCATTTTTGGAGACAGCTACATGAGTCATTGGGAACGAGGTTGGAATTCAGTACTGCTTTTCATCCTCAAACCGATGGACAAACTGAAAGGACTAATCAAATTCTGGAAGACATGTTGAGGGCATGTGCCCTAGATTATGGAGCAAGTTGGGATGAAAGTCTGCCTTACGCAGAATTTTCTTATAACAACAGCTATCAAGCCAGCATTGAGATGGCACCGTTTGAGTTTCTCTATGGAAGAAAGTGTACCACCCCATTATTATGGAATGGTGTGGGTGAAAGGAGTTTATTTGGGCCGGATCTTATCAAAGAAGCCAAAGAGAAAGTCAAATTGGTTAAGGACAGGTTGAAGATAGCACAGTCCCGACAGAAAAGCTACGCAGATCCTAAGAGTAGAGAGGTCACCTACGAAGTCGGTGATAGAGCCTACCTTAGAGTATCACCACTCCGTGGAGTGAAAAGATTCGGAGTCAAAGGAAAGTTGGCACCAAGATATGTTGGGCCATTCAAGATTCTGAGTCGCAAGGGAGAAGTGGCTTATGAAATTGAACTGCCAGCATCTTTATCAGCAGTCCATAATGTATTTCATGTGAGTCAGATTAAGAAATGTCACCCAGAAATGGAAGAATCTTCTTTGAAGGATACCATACCCTTGGAAGAAGTTCAACTAGAAAGTGATCTCACTTATGAAGAAAAGCCTATCAAGATTCTTGAGACGGCAGAAAGAGTCACAAGAACAAAGACTATCAAGTTTTGCAAAGTGTAATGGAACCATCATACCGAAGAGGAAGCAACATGGGAAAGAGAAGATGATCTTCAGAAAGACCACCCTCACCTATTTGCTAGCCAATCCGAATCTCGAGGGCGAGATTCACCTTAAGGGGGTTAGATTTGTAACATCCCTAAAATCATAATTTCAAAGTTTGCATATCATTCATGCATGCATATAGATTTGAGGTAAAAAAAATTCAAACTCATTTCAGAAAACAGAAGCACATGGTGCTATGATTTTATGTGAGCAGATTAAATTCAAATGGCCATCATCATTTGAAAATTTAAAAGTTTAGAAACTTGGTTGCTTGCCTTCTATGAGGATAGATTGAGTGTAGAATTTAAACCAAGGTTTTCAAATTTGAAATAGATTCAAAAACCATTTTTCAGTTTTTGCAAACCAAATGCCTAGTCTCTGTTATTTTGATCCCCAAGCTTGACCAAGCCCTTACTTAGCAAACCACCTGGTTGTGTGCCTAAATTGGAGACTACTGCGCCCTGCAAAAACCCAGAAAAAGTTTGAATTCAAAAAGAGTTTGAATTCATATCAAAACCAATTCAGAAAAATCGTTTCAAAAAAAGAAAAGAAGCAAACAAATAGAAAAGGCCGAGCGCTGCCATTTTAGCCCAGCAACAGAGCAGGCCCAGCAAGCCCACCCGGGGCATCTCTTTTCTTCTCTCACGCGAGAGCACACCCATTCAGCCACTGACCGCCAGACCCCACGCCCTTTCTGTTTATTTCGCTGACCAGCGGGCCCCGTCCACGTCACCCTCGTCTTCCCCAAACCACGCCCGCGACCACGTCGCTGCTGCTGTCAAGGCCGGTAATGGCGCGGTGTAATTGCCCATTATTCCGCAAGCGTTTCCTGTCGCCCCTAGGCTTACTTAAACCCCTCTGCCCCGCAAGCATTTCCCCCCTCTCCTCGCTCACTCCGCCACCAGGCTGCGCGCAATTGCCCTCGAAACCCCGCAGTACCGACAACTCCGGCTGCCAATTACGGTGAGCCTCGACCACCCCTCTCTCTCTGGTTCAAACGAGGATGTTCAGAATGATCTCGCGCTTACGCTGATACCTTCCTTTTGCCAACTCGTGACCCAGGTCGTCGTCTCCGTTCGCGACCGAAACCACCTGCGCCGCCGATAAACTCCGGCGACCAATTAAGGTAAAACCCGAGTGCCCCTTGCCCCCTCTTTCACGCGAGCTTGTTCGCCTATGTCTTGCGCAAATCCTGATGCCACTAGTTCGTGCTAGGGCGACGCCAAACCTCGGCAAGGACCACGACTGCAAGCTACCGACGCCGCCCGCAACTCCGACGAGCTTCAAAGACCGTTTCCGCGCACCCCTTCGCTACCTTGAGCATCAGCAGCCTCCTGCGGTTCAGGTATGACCCTTCTCCCTCTCGCGCACGACCTGAAACGCTAGCGCCGCCGTAGACAGAGCGCTCCGCCGCTCGCTGACACCGCGCGCCGCCAGGACATGGTCGTGTGCTCGAGCACCTTTAGATCTAGATCCAAGCGACAGGATAGAATCACTTAGCAGCGAAGAGTTACGCGTTCAGGACCGTGCGAATTATTTAGATCCTGTGGTCTGCGTCTGCCGATCCGCGCGAACCGGTACGCGCCAGTAATATTGCGACGCGTGGCTAGGGCTGATTCAAAAACAGAAATTCAAACCAGATTTAGATCTAATTTTCAAAAGGCTATAACTTGAGTTTCCCACGTTAGAATTTTTCAAACTTTATACCGTTGGAATCAGTGAATCAAGGCCTTTCTGAATCTGCAATGTGTTTAACAAATAGTATCTGTTAAAATGACTTTGTATGCAGAAACATGTTTAGGTCCATTTTGAGTATAGTTTTGTTTAGCAAATTGTTTTAGGGCTAAATAAGTTTAGTTAGCAAATTTAGGGACTTGTTATGTTTCTGTATCATGCACTTGCTTGGTAGAGTTTTCAAAATCATCACTTAGTAATTTCTTGCATGCATGCATTCATATTTTTGATTGTATATAAATTGTGTGTAATTGTATGCTACAAATTTTTGTGTAGATTTTGCTAGTGACTGTGATTGTGAAGAGTGCTACTCTCCCCATTACCAAGGCAAGTGATACTTCATGATATTTCCACCCTTTATTTTGGTTAAGCATTAGAATTATTTTTGCTAAGTCTTGCATGCTACTTTTGCCAAATGCTAAGTTGGGAAATCCTATGTAGTTGTAGAATTGTAGAATTGCTAGGGAATTTTTCCTAAGTTAAGATACTATGCCATGCTTAGCCTAGCTAGTAGAAAACAAGGGTTGGCAAAGTAAGTACATGCTATGGTGAAATTAATTCTAAGTCCTTTGGGACTCATGCTTTTCTTAATAAAACAACTAAGTCAATGAACTTCCTGGGTGGAATGGGACTTGAATGGTGGTTTTTGGTTGAGTGGTTACACAAGGCCATGGATTTGGCTTGTGTATCTCACTTGTGGTATGCCACCCAGGCACAAAGGGATTTGGAGGCCAAGTGTTGAGAAAGCTTACAGTGCAACCACTTGGCAATATGGGCTCTGCCATGATCATATAGGTTGCTAGAACTTAGTCACTTGGACAGTTGGTGGTAGTGGGAATGATAGGTTGGAACGCGTCCATTTGACTAAGGAAAGGCTTCTGAAAGGTCCTGTCTTGGGAAACCAAGTCTGGTGGGGAAAGTGCACAACCTCTGCAGATGGAAAATCTAAGTACTTAGCCAAGTCCATGGCAATGGACAACTTGAGCATCAAGACATGGAAGCTACAAGAATCTCATCACTCCAACTTCTAAGTAAAACTTGTGGGTGAACAAGGGTGAAGGACCCCAATGTCTATTGGTGGTTTCTTGGGAAGCTTTTGACAACGAAAAACTTAGTGATTTCAACTAATAGGAAAAATCTATTTTTGAGCAAAGCAAGCCAAGCTACACTTAGCCAAAATGCATATAGTAATAGAGTCCACCTAAAATTTACTAAGGTATCACTTGCCAATACTATTCCAAAGTATTGACCCTCTATGGCTGTAACTTGTGATGTTGCAGGTTACTCCGATGATGAGTAGGAGTCATGAGTCTACACTCAACATGCTTGCCTGTGGCAAATGAAGATGAGGACTTATGTTTATTTACTTATTCCTTAAACTCTTGTATTAGGCCTTTGGCCCTGAGTTGTAAAAGACTATGTTTTATCTCTAGAATGAATGTAATAAACGATCTTTGTATCTGTGTACTTCATCTTAAACTGTGGATGCTAGCATTGATCCAGGGACTAGCATTGCAATCACAGGGATCCTTTCCTTTACAAAGGAGGGACCTTACACTAGTTCTAATTCCATAAGCATGTTTATCTCCTGAGGCACTAACTAGCATATCCTTTTGTACCTTAGCAAGTTCATCAAGTTGGGTTTGAACCATTTGAAAGTCTTTACAAAGCATTTTAATATCATTATAAGTTCTTTCCACTATATCTTTCAACTCTTTGATAGCTCTAGAGTTTTCCAATAAATGATTTTTAACTTGTTTATTAAAATTACCTTGTTTAACAATAAATGTGTTAAGTTCCTCTAAGCATTGATCAGGAGGCTTACCATAGGGAATATCACCTTCATTAAAGTGGAGAGAGAGTACCTCAATAGTAGATGAGTGGGGAATTGGCTTACATAATTCTTCTATAGGAGGTAGATTCTTCACATCTTCAGCTCTAATACCTTTCTCCTTTAGACACTTATTAGCTTCCTTCATCACTTCATCATTTAATGCAATAACTCCCCTGTTCTTTGGTGTGGGTATTGGATCTGGTTCAGGCACAACTGGTATAGGAGTGATAAGCTCTGGTGTATTTAGCTCAGTTAAAGTCCAATCATCATAATTCTTGCTTATCTTAGTCATTAATTCTTCAACATGTGTAGGAGTCCTTTTCCTGAAAACACAATCAGCAAAGCAATCCAGGTATGTCCTAGAATCATCAGTTAGTCCATTATAATAAATATCAAGAAGCTCATTCTTAGGCAATTACATCCAGGATGTGCATGAATCAAGGCATAGAACCTTGTCCATGACTCAGGCAATTTCTCTTCTTCTCCCTGTTTAAAATGAAAAAGTCTCTACAAAGCAGCATGTATAGCACTGGGAGAAAAATATTTCTGGAAGAAAGAAGCAATCAAGCAATCAGGGCTATCAACGGAACCAGGAGGTAATCTATTAAACCAAGCCCTAGCTTCTCCTTTTAGTGAAAAAGGGAAGATCTTAATAACAAAGTACTTACGCATCTTAAAATCATCAGAGAATAAAGCACTCATAGTAGAAAGCTCATTCATATGAGCCACAACACTCTCATTTTCAGTCCCACAAAATGGTTCTTTCTCAACAATGTCTAAATAGGATAAATCAAGAGAGAAATCATAATCTTTATCTTTAATCTCAATGAGAGAGGTGGCAAACTTAGGATCAGAGGATGGTTTAGGAATAATGGTACGTCTAGCAAGGAGACTCTTAATAACACTAGTACCATTTGTGTTTCGGCACTCTTCAACAAATTCATCAGTGAACTCAATGTAACCATCAATAATATCATAACTCTCTCTAGACTCAGGTGAGCTAACAGGTGTAACAGTGTCTTCACTAGGAGTTTCAGTATTTCCTAGACTAGCCATAGTAGCATCTAGAAATGGACCTAATGAACCACTCGCATCAAGCATAGTAGAAGTAACATCATGAGCATCAAAAGCAGTTTCAGATTCAGCAGTAGTAGCAGTGTGTGTAGCATGAGTATGTGGTGATGGTGTGACAAGCTTACTTATAACAGACGGGGAATCAAGAGCAATAGAGGTGTTTAGGACTGTACCTCTCATTGTACTGGATGGTAAAATAGGAAACTTCCCATCACGAGACTTCCCCATGATGAAAGGAGTAGCAGTGAACAATAGTAGATCCAAGTGAACTTACAAATAAAGCTATGCTCCCCGGCAACGGCGCCAGAAAATAGTCTTGATGACCCACAAGTATAGGGGATCGCAACAGTCTTCGCGGGTAGTATTACCCAATTTATTGATTCGACACAAGGGGAGCCAAAGAATACTTACAAGCCTTAACAACTGAGTTGTCAATTCAGCTGCACCTAGAAATAGTTCTTGCACACAGAAGTTTATCAGTAGCAACAGTTTGTAGTAGCAACAACAACAGTAAAACAGGAGCAATAGTAATAGTAACAGTAAATAGTGGGATTCGAGTGCGGTAGGCATACTGATGGATGGACGGGCGTTGCATGGACGAGTCTAAACATGTAACTTCAAGATCTAGGGCAATTGCAGATAAATAAGAATAAGCATCCAAGTAATAAACAACCCTAGGCATGTGCTCCATATATAGTTATACGTGCTTGCAAGGAGAACTTGCACAAGATCTTTTGTCCAACCAGCCCGTGGCAGCGGTACCTCTAGGGAACTACTGGCAATTAAGGTGCTCCTTTTAATAGAGCACCGGAGCAAAGCATTATCACTCCGTGAACACATGTGATCCTCACACCACATCCATCGCCTCCGGTTGTCCCAATTTCTATCACTTCAGGGCCTTTGGATCAGAACAATGATATGTGTACACAACTTGCAGATAAGATCACAAACAATACTATCATAATGATTCAATAATAAGTTTAGATCTGAGATCATGGCACTCGGGCCCTAGTGACAAGCATTAAGCACAACAAGTTGCAACAAAGTCAAATAGCACTAATAGAGATACTAGGCACTATGCCCTAACAATCTTATTCGATTACATTATAGAACTCATCCAATCCCTACCATCCCCATAGCCTACATCGGGGGATTACTCACTCATGGATGAGGGAAACATCGATGGTTGATGGAGAGGTGTTGGTAATGACGATGGCCATGATCCTCTCCAAATTCCCCGTCCCGGCAGGGTGCCAGACCGGAGTTTCTGGATCTGAATCTTGGTTTCTAATGGTGGCGGCAGATCGGAACTGTCTCTGGAAAAACGTTTAACCCCCCTCGTCTTCTAGGTCAAGGGGTAACTTATAGGCAAAGAGGGAGCCCGAGGGGGTGCCTGGGGTGGCCGCACCCCACTAGGCGCGGGCAGGGCCCACCCGCGCCTGGCAGGTGTGTGGGCCCCCTAGGCCTCCACTCCATTTCGTCTTCTGGATCTGTGGATCTTCTGGCGAAATATCATTTTTGGCATATTTTCCGGGATTTTTCCTGATAGTTGATTTTCTGCACAAAAACTAGACACCAAGGTAATTCTGCTGAAAACAGCGTCAGTCCATCTTAGTTGTATCCAAATCACACAAGCTTAGAGGAGAAACAATAGCAAAAGTGTTTGGGAAAGTAGATCCATTTTGGACGTATCAATGATCCATAGTCAGAAACCTACGCCTACTACCAAAATAAACCCCATTCACCTGAAGATCCATGGATTAAGTATACCTTCGAATAGAAAGTTTAGGAGGGAGCTATTCCAAATAACCCTAAGCAGAACCATTATGAATGGGGAGTTGAATCTAAGGATGGAAATATAGGAAATCCTATACCTTGTGATACAGGTACCAGAGAAAAAACCAATTATAACCTTAGAGAGCCTTATGGACCATATGGGGGTAATACCAATCCAATCGACTTAGAGGAATATTCCGGTAGTTACTATACCAATATATATGAATGGAGCCAAGAAAAGACGAAGGAACCATCTTACTTTGAGGAAGCGTTGCTGGAAACGCAGGTCTATCCTGCAGAAGATTACGCCAACTCTAGTCATTTTTCAATACCTAATCTCAGTCTAGGAACTTCTAATCAAGAATACGCACCTCCTGGATGCTTTTACGCTCCAGAAGGCAGTCGTAGGACTTCACGTCATCATGGACGGAACTCCAGGAAGCACTAGAAGAAGATGAAAGTAAGAATGGAAGGAAGTCCGAAGGGATGAGTGCTTGAATAATGTACATAGAGGGTAATGCATATTGTAGTTTGAGAGGTTTGCTAAAATAAGTGAGGATATACTCACAGGGACAAGAAGTTCTTGTAAGATAGTTGTGTAATGTATTTGAGATGCGAGCAGCAGGAACGTTCAGTTCATCTGTAAATTATCTAAAATCTATGTATAATACATGATATATGTTTTGTTGTTTATCGACTTTTGGATTTTCTTGCATCTTCTTGATTGGCTAGATCTGTGCATGAAGTTTGACTTGGTGTGCAAATGCATGATGTAACACCCAGTTATTACTTGATGTTATAAACCTAGATAGGATTGGGAATTCTTGTAAGGGAGTGACGAGTTCCAAAGACCAAGAAGGAGATTTGCATAAAGAATGAAGTAAAAAGAAGTGGTGAAATAAAGTTCACACAAAATAGGTGGGGCTGTTAAGAAGTTAATAAAATAGTATACCATATTCATGGAAGTACCATGAATAAGTACAAATAAGAAGTTTTGGAACAAAGTGGTATTCAAGCTCTGATAATTCAGAGAGAATACCAGTATTAGGTCATAAACCGTAAGGTAATACCTACACCGCAGCTGGTATTTGATCCACAATCAGTATTTGATCCACAACCAGTATCTTGTCCGCAGCTGGTGTTTGGTTGACATAGTTAACCAGATCATCTTAATGGTTGCATAAAGAGCATAAAACTTGGCCTAATTTAGAAAGGACATAAAGTAGTATAAAAATTAAGGCGATTGTATTTTGAAATGCCTCGCGAAATCAACCCTAACAAAGATAGAATGTCCAAATAGGAAGTAGGTCAAGTAATGCTAAAATATTTACTTCGGAGATGCACAATTGTGTGGGTATACCGTAAACCTTTCGTGAAATCATAAATAAGTGGAGTATAACTTGAATAGAGACTAATACGCGAGTTATAAAGTTAATGGTTACTATATAGGTAGTATAGAGACCTTAGTAAACCCTAAGGGGGAGAGTAAACAGTAAATTTGGGAATTGTTATTTAAATCTCCAAGTAATGGTACTTGAATAGGGATTTAAGTTGGTAGCAAAAGGTTGTTTAAAAGCTTGATAGGGTAAGGACTTGAGTGTAATAGATTAGGTTAGTTTTAATGAACTAATTCCGAAGAAAACAACTCTTAAGTGGACCTTAAGAGGTGATACAACACATCAAATTAAGTCATGTATATAAAACAAGAAATTCCAAAGAATATGAACCAAGGGAGTTCAACACCAATTTTAGGAAGGACCACAAGTACAACCTATATTAGGATAAATTAAAAGATTAGCCCATTGGTCTTAATTATTGACTAATAAAAACTTTAAAACCCTGTTTTTAGTAAGACTTCCTAGACCTTATTGTGTATGACAAAGAAGTTCAATGATTAAATAAAGGGATAGGATTAGGATATTTAATCAAAGAAATGAACAAGATAAAAGACACTCATCAAAGAATTTTGTAATAAGGACATATTCTTAGGGGACTGAAGAAAAAGGAACTTTGGAGACTTGGAAACAACAAGTTGAAGATTGTTGAAGTAGGATGAGAATTTAAGAAAAAGATCTGGATACGGAATACCACACTTATTTTCATCTGTGGTTACCATGGAGATGAGTTACGTCGTAACCAATACAAGTCAGTTCCTTGTTCCAAAACACGAGAGTATACGAACTTTGGGGACAAAGTTTAATTTAAGCGGGAGAGTCTATAACATCCCAGCATTGGAGCTTAGAAGTAAGTTGAACCCATATATGTGCATTGCATTCATGCATAGAAAATCCGAATAATTTTCGCGCTTTTGAACAAAACTTGTCAAAGTAATGGAAGCTTCTCTTAACTTGATGGAATTGAAGTAGAGCATCAAGTTGACTGCGATAAGTTTCAATATAACCTTTGCTAAAAACCTTATTTTGGGTAAACATGATTTGATCTAAGGGTAGATCAAATATAATAAAATTGAACCACAATCTTGTATCTGATGTTAATCAATGTTGAAGGATCAACTGTTGATTTATCAATCCTTGATCTATTAAACTATGTCCTTATCATAGCATCCACTTAAATTCTTTAAAGAAAGAAGTAAGAAGAGGTAAGTGGTAATGTTAGTCTTAGATATCATCTTTAGGATGGGAGAATTTGAAGAGAATGAAAGCAATATGATAATTGGTGGAGTTAACTCACTCATGAATGGATAGAAGAGTTATCTTGATTATATATTTATGTGGTAACAAAGATGTAAGACCCCACCTTTGTAAAGGTAAAGGTCCCTGTGATTGCAATGCTAGTCCCTGGATCAATTGCTAGCATCCACAGTTTAAGATGAAGTACACAGAAACAAAGGTCATTATTACATCGTCATTCCAGAGATAACATAGTCTTTTATAACTCCATAGCCGTAGGCTAGTACAAGAGTTTAACTTAACAATATAAATAAAAGTCTTCATCTTCATGTGCCGCAGGCAAGCATGTTAAGTGTAAAGTCATAACCCTAATCCTCATCAGAGTAACCTACAACATCACAAGTTACAGCCACAGTGGGTCAATATAATGGAATAGTATTGGAAAGTGATACATTAGTAAAATAATAGTATCTAGCTTCTACATGAATTTGGCTGTGTAGCTTAGGCTTGCTTTGCTCAAAATAGGTTTTACCTATCAGTTGAAACACTAAGTTTTTATTTGGCAAAAACTCCAAGGAACCACCAATAGACATTGGTGAACCTTCACCCTTGTTCAACCACAAATTTTAACTTAGAAAATTGCGATGAGGAGATTCTTGATAGCTTCCATGTCTTGATGCTCAAATTGTCCATTACCGGGGACACGACTAAGTACTTAGTTTCTTCCTTCTGCAGAGGTGGTGCACTTTCCCCACAAGACTTGATTTTCATCAAGACAAGATCTTTCAGAAGCCTTCCCTTAAACTAAAATGGATGCGCTCCAAACCTATCATTCCCCTACCACCAACTGTCCATTTGGCTAAGTTATTGTAACCTATATGATCCGGGTAGAGCCCATAATGCCAAGTGGATGCACTAGAAGCTTCTTAACATTTGGCATCTAAAATCCCTTTGTTCCTGGGTGGCATTCCACAAGTGAGATACACAGGGTACACCATTGGAAAATGGGCCCTGGTAACCACTCAACCAAAAACCACCAAGCAATTACCATTCTTTCATTCACTTAGTTGTTTTATTAAGCAAAAACATAAGTCAAAGACTTAGCAATATTTTTCCATAGCATGAATATATTCCACCCTTGGTTGCTACTAGCTAGGCTAAGCATGGTAATAGCAAGTATCTTATCTTAGAGGAATTTCTAACAATTCTACAACTACTAGGATTTCCCAAGCGTAGCATATAGATACTTAGTAAAAATTATCATGCAAGCCCTATACAAAATATTTCTAATGAAAAGTCAAAATATTGGGACAAAAGTATGAAGCACCACTTTCCTTGGTAGTTGGGGGAGTAACAACAATCCTCACAGTCACAATCACCACTAGCACCAAAATCTACACATAAAATGATAGCACCAATTTCACATATCGAAATAAACAAGAAAAAAAATATGAATTCATGCAACTGACATGTGATGATTTTTCTAAACCTAACAATACGAGTAAAACAGTACTGAACAATAAACTAAACATTTATACATCAAATAAACTATATTTGGCTTGTAAAACATTTTCCAATTAATTTTTATACACAAAATAAGCCTACAAATGTCTCTGCAAAAAAAAACTAATTTTGCCGAAGCAATTCATTAAAAAAAATTACATGGTTGGATAGAATTCTTTTTGCTGATTCTATTGATATAAAATTTGAAAATTTTGGACGTGTGGATCAAAAGTTATGAATTTTGCAAGTTTGAACATCTAATAGAAATGATTCTGTTTTTAAATCAAACTACAGGCCACACGTCATGTTCTGATTCGCTGATACCGATTCACACGGATCAATCGATGAGGGCCGTTGGATTTAAGTGACTGCGCACGACCCAGATCTAATCTTACCGCTTCACTTAAGTCATCTATCATATGCGTGGGATCTAGATCTAACGGCCCAAAACTAACAGACCAAAAACGAGCGGCGCTGCGATGGTGGCTGGCGGCGGTGGCGCTCAGTCGATTATGTTGCTGACGCTCTGGGGCACGCGCGGGCGAGCTAGTGGTACTGGGAGGTGCGCAAGGTGAAGTGGAGTGTGCTTGTGTGAACCATGAGAAGAGGGGTGGTCGGGGTTGGCCGGAATCGGCGCTGCAGTTCGTCGGAGCAACGAGGTTGCGGCGAGGAATTCTCGCAGCCTGGGGGCGCTCAGGGCTTGGGGTTTGGGGGGAAATGGAGAGGGGGCAGAGGGGGTTTAAGTAGCAAGGATGAGAGGGGCAATTCACCAGAAATCAAGCGTAATCAATCAGATTTGATTCGGATAGGAAACGGCAGAGAGGAGAAGGTCCTCCGGCGCAGGATTGAAGACGAGTTGACGTGACAGTGGCTCCGGGGCATCAGCGAGTGGGTGTGCGCGGGCAGAGTGAGAAACAGAGAGGAGAGGGGGAGGTTACCGGGTGGTCTTGTGGGATGTTTTCGGTGCTGGGCCTATTTGGTGGTGCTGGCCTTTTCTTTATTCCTTTCCCTTTTTATTTTTCTAAATGGTTTTCCAGGAATCTTTTTCTAATGATTTCAAATGAGTTTTGAATTCAAATCCTTTCTGGATTTTTGTAAAGTGGAACATGTATATATTTGGGTATAGAACATTGATGTTTCACTCAAAGTACTTTGCCCCCTTGAACTTAACAGAAAAACATGCCTTAGTTATATATTCCTTAATGGGCATATGAATGGTTTGAATTTATATTTTGTTTTGAATTTTTTTGACCAAACTTTGGAAACAACAAACAAAACTCATAACCAAACCTTTTCTGATTAAATCAAGTGTTATCATAGCAGAGAGTGAAAAGTAAATCATTGCCTTTCCTACATAGAATAATAGGCATCAGATTTATTTCTGTTTTGAAATCTTAATTGAAAAATGATCCAAATGTTTATGAATGCATGCATGATATGCAAACTTTATAAATCATGATTTTTGGGTTGTATATCGCCCTCGAGAGTCGGATTGGCTAGCAAATAGGTGAGGGTGGTCTTTCCGAAGATCATCTTCTCTTTCCCATGTTGCTTCTTCCTCGGAATGATGGTTCCGCTGAACCTTGCAGAATCTGATAGTCTTTGTCTGAGTAACTCTTTCTGCAGTCTCAAGAATCTTGATAGATTTTTCCTCATAAGTGAGATCACTTTCCAATTGGACCTCCTCCAAAGGTATAATATCTTTCAAATAAGTCACCTCCATCTCCGGATGGCATTTCTTTAGCCGACTCACATGAAATACATTGTGAAGGGCAGACAACGATTCAGGAAATTCAATCTCATATGCTACTTCTCCTTTACGGCTCAGAATCTTGAATGGTCCAACATATCTTGGGGCCAATTTTCCTTTGACTCCAAATCTCTTCACTCCACGAAGTGGTGATTCTCTAAGGTATGCTCTATCACCTACCTCAAAGGTGACTTCTCTATGCTTTGGATCTGCGTAGCTCTTTTGTTGGGATTGTGCTATCTTCAATCTATCCTTTACTAACTTGACTTTCTCTTCAGCTTCCTTGATTAGTTCTGGCCCGAAGGAGTTTCTTTCTCCAACACCATTCCATAGCAATGGTGTAGTACACTTTCTCCCATAGATAAATTCAAACGGTTCCATCTCAATACTGGCTTGATATCTGTTGTTGTAAGAAGAATTCTGCATAGGGCAGACTTTCGTCCCAACTAGCTCCATAATCTAGGGCACATTCCCTCAACATATCCTCTAAAATCTGGTTGGTCCTTTCTGTCTGTCCATCAGTCTAGGGATGAAAAGCAGTACTGAATTCCAATCTCGTTCCTAATGACTCATGCAGTTGCTTCCAGAAATGGGAAGTGAATTGAGTTCCCTTATCAGACACAATACTCTTGGGTACTCCATGCAGACACACAATCCTATTCATATAGATCTTGGATAACTTAGCACTTGTATAGGTTGTCTTCACGGGTATGAAATGAGCCACTTTAGTTAGGAGATCCACTATGACCCAAATAGAATCGTATCCTTATCTAGTCCTTGGCAGTCCAGTGATGAAATCCAAGCCAATCTTGTCCCACTTCCAATCAGGAATAGGTAGTGGTTGTAACAATCCTGCTGGCTTCTGATGTTCCTATTTCACTCTACTACATACATCACACAGAGCAATATGTTCTGCGATGTCCTTCTTGAGATTATTCCACCAAAATCTTTCCTTCACATCCCTGTACATTTTGGTGTTACCCGTATGAATGGTATATGGTGAGTTGTGTGCTTCCTGTAAAATCAGTTTCCAAAGCGCCGGATCTTGCGGAATGCAGATACGTTTTCCATACCATAAAGTACCCTGTTCGTATTCATGGAATCCTTTGGCTTTTCCCTTACCAATCTTTTCCTTAATCTCTTCAATTTCCTTGTCCGTCTTTTGGGCTTCCTTGATTTTGTCCAACAAGGTGGGTTGAACATCCAATGACATGAGATGTCCTTCAGGCACTATCTCCAATCTGAGATCTTTGAATTGGGCACATAGATCATCTGGCAATTCTCCCTTAGTAAGGCCATTCACATAAACCTTATGGCTTAATGCATCATCTACAACATTTGCTTTATCGGGGTGGTATTGCAGACTCAAGTCATAGTCTTTGATGAGTTCTGACCATCTTCTTTGTCTCATGTTGATCTCTTTCTAGGTGAAGATATACTTCAAACTTTTGTGATCCGTGAACACTTCACATCGCTTCCCCCAAAGATAATGTCTCCATGTTTTGAGTGCATGGACAACAGAGGCTAACTCCAAGTCATGAGTAGGGTAATTCACTTCATGAGTTTTGAGTTGTCTTGAGGCATAAGCCACAACTTTCCCTTCTTGCATTAAAACTGCTCCTAATCCTTGATGAGATGCATCACAATAAACTTGGAAATCCTTCTCCAAATCTGGCAGACATAAGACTGGTGCTGTCACTAGTCTCTTCTTCAACTCTTGGAAACTGAGTTCACATCCTTCACTCCAACAAATTTCTTGTCTTTCTTTAGTAACTCCGTCATTGGCTTAGCTACCTTTGATAAATTCTCAATGAATCTTCTATAGTATCCTGCCAAGCCAAGGAAACTACGAACTTGTTTCACGGACTTAGGAGATTCCCATTCAGTTACAGCTGATACTTTTGTGGGATCAACAGCTACACCATCTCCTGACACATTGTGTCCAAGAAATCCAACTTCATTCAACCAGAATTCACACTTGCTAAATTTGGCATACAGCTTATGCTCTCTAAGCTTCTCAAGAATCAAACGCAAATGTCCTTCATGCTCTTCATTTCTCTTTGAGTAGATCAAAATGTCATCGATGAAAACGACAACAAACTTGTCAAGAAACTCCATGAACACCTTGTTCATCATATTCATGAAGTAGGCTGGTGCATTGGTCAAACCAAATGGCATTACGGTGTACTCATACAATCCATACCTAGTGGTGAAAGCAGTCTTGGTATGTCTTGTTCCCTTATCTTTAGCTGAAAGTAGCCTGATCGGAGATCAATCTTTGAGAACACACGGGCTCCTTCTAACTGATCAAACAAGTCATTGATTCTGGGCAAAGGATATTTGTTCTTGATAGTCACCTCATTGAGTGAACGATAATCTAAGCATAACCTTTGACTTCTATCTTTCTTTTCCACAAACAAAACTGGTGCTCCCCAAGATGAAGAACTTGGTTGAATAAATCCTTTCTACAACTGTTATCCAAGTTGTTTCTTGAGTTCTTTCAACTCATCAACAAACATCTTGTAAGGTCTCTTTGCTATTGGTCCTGATCCTGGCAGCAAGTCAATCAGAATCTCCACATCTCTATCTGGTGGCATTCCCGGAAATTCCTCCAGAAACACATCCAGATACTCTCTCATAATTTAGCTTACTCCCTTTTGATTCAAAGTTAGACTTGAATCGAATCCGCTTCTTATCCGGGGTTGTGAGTGTGACAGTACAGTTGGCACAATCTAGTACTCCTTCATATTGCTCATCCAATCCATTCCCAAAATTACATCCAATCCTTGAGAATCTAGGATTATCAGACTAACTGGAAACTTATGCTTTCCAAATTCTATCACTAGATCACGGCATCCAAGACTTACTATCATATCTCCACCGGGAGAACTTACTTTTATAGGACACCCAATATTTTCAATCGGAAAACCATTTCTATCAACAAATGTTCTTGATATGAATGAATGTGATGCACCAGTATCAAAAAGATCAAGTGCTGGAATAGAATTGAGTTTGAACTTACCAACCACCGCATCAGATTCCTCATATATCTCTTCCACATTGATGTGGTTCACTTGTCCCTCCTGGAAAGGGTTGGGCTTGGTGGTTCCTTCAACCTTCTTCTCTGGGCATTTATTTGCATAGTGACCCATCTCCTTACACTTGAAACACTCAACCTGGCTGATATATCTCTTTGCAGGATGACTTCCACTGCCATTTCCACCTCCACTGTGGTGGCTCTTGTGTCCACTCTTGTGGTTCTTATACTTGTCATTATCATGACTGCGGTGATGCTTGCTATCATGATGGCGGTTGTGGTGGTTGTTGTACTTTCCATGTTTGTGGGATCCAGAACTCCCACTATCATCATGATGTGAACGCCTGTGAGACGATCCCGAGTTGTGCTTATCAAAGGTGTGCTTCCTCTTCCTACTCTCAACCCGTTTCATCTTGTTCTCCAAGATGGTAGCCTTGTCACAGAGTGATTGATAGGTTGGGACATAGGCAACAGACAGCTGCAGATTCAGTTCATCATTCAGTCCTTCGAGGAATTTCTCCTTCCTCTTGGCATCAGTATCAACTTCATCCGGTGCATAACGCGCCAGGTTGTTGAATTCCTCAATATACTCAGCCACGCTGCGGTGACGCTGTTTTAGGTTGTGGAACTCCTTCTTCAAATTCATCACTCCGGATGAGATGTGATCTGTACGCAATCCATCCTCAAAGATAGCCCATATCACATCCTCAATGGGGGTGGTGATCTGAAAGTTGTCCCACTAGGTTGCTGCTGGCCCTTCTAGTAGATGTGCTGCAAACCTGACCTTCTCTTCGTTGGTGCAGCCGACAGTCACTAAATCCTTGTTCACTGAACGTAGCCAATCATTGGCCACCATTGGATCAGTGGTTCCTGAGAACTTTGCAGGCCTCAGTCTTAGAAATCTGGTGAGCATGTCAAATCCTGGCGGATTATTCTGGTTATTGTTGTTGTTGTTATTGTTATTGTTGTTGTTATTCTAATTCTGGTTCTGCATGAAAGTGGTCATCATCTGCATCAGTTGTGCCTGTGCTGTCATCAACTGCTGCATCTCGGGAGTGACATTGGTGTTGTTGTTTGGGTTGGGGTTGGCACGTCGAGGAGGCATCTGTGGTTTTAATAAGGATAAGAATGAGATACCCATAGATACTTAACATGCACAATACATCACATAGACAATCACAATAACCAAGTATCAAAATAACGTAGAGTTTGAACAACATAAACAACAAGTTTGGAAATGCAAACACACCATAGCAAGCCACCCACATGTTGGATGGTCATTGCGAATCAATAATCAAAAGTATGGTAGATGAGAGATAATCGAGTAGTCTACACTACTCCTCCGCATCAATCTCTATGTCAACGAGGGTAAGACCTGCATTCTCCATGGCGGTATTGTACTAATCAACACTAGTAGTCAAGGCCTCTATCTTGGCCCTAAGAGCCCTCTTCTGTGAGCGAAGCCTCTCGATCACTCCCTGCTGATGCTCAAGCCCGAAGTCCTTGGCCTCTAGCTCTTCCTTCATCTCCCGGATCTTATTGTTCCTGTCTTGGACTCTTTTCTCCTGGCTCTTGAACTTCTTGTCCTGGCTTTCAAACTTGGCCTCCATTTCCTTGACTATCTCTTCTTGCTCCGCGAAGAGCTTGTCCATCTCACAAAGCTAAACCTGGAGCTCGTCATTGCTAAGTATGACGTTGGTCCTATCAGTATCTAGGTGTCTAATAAGACCCTCTAGGTCCTGGAGGTACAGACGAATCGGCTCCATCGTCTCTCTAGCAGCATCCTCATACTCTATAGCTTCACCCTCCTCGTTGCGTCTCCCGAAGGGGTGAAAGTAAAGACCTCTAAGCTCAGTGGAGTGTCTCCCTACCAGGCGCCTAAGTAACTCCTGCATGACTACATCTAAGCCTTTCTCCTTGTCATCATGCATCCGCTTGAAAGTGATAGTCTCCGTGGTTGGCTCTGTCTGGCGTCCTGGCTGAGTGACTCTGAAGCCCCATAGTTCCTTCCTCTCAAACTTGGTGAGTGGAAGTGTCATGATGCTAGGAAGTGGAAGGTTGAGCACACTAGTGAGCTCAATGAGACGAGTACCAAAACGAGTTCCCTTGAACTCCTCGGCCGTGTTGATAATAACATTAGGCATCTATTTTTATAAGATAGAGAAAAGTTAGAATCAACATCAAATAGAGAAAAGATCACAAGACAAAATATCGCAAGCACATCTTTTGCAACAAACACACAAGTCATGGAATACACAAATCCATTACAAGCACCAAAGGTTCAACATAACTTAGACAAATTTTTGGAAGTAAAAATGATAAGTGTGGTGGTCCAACTAACGAAGTACGTTACAACTCTCACTCACTAGAAAAAATAGCTATCAGGGCATCCTTAGTAGCCATCTGTCTATCTTGTTCACAAGACTCCCATATTAAATCTATGATGTCTCCCCTTAGCTGTTGGTTAGTAGCCTCTAACTCTTGGGTATGCTTCTTTTCTTATCTAAGGTCATTTTGGGTGTTGAGCATACTGCACTTGAGTCTATCACCAAGCTCCTTGATAGAAATCCAAGCTGCATTTCTTGCAGAGTCAAAGAATGTTGTGTGCATTTCTGAGTTGGTGACCATGCAGAATCTGTCGTGGTATTGCCGACGAGTACGCCATGGAGGGGTCCTCACAGTCTGTGTTTAGAGATGTGGGGGAAGGCGGACGGTTGACGGGTACGAGGTAACACAGCTTACCCAGGTTCAGATCCCACGACGGTGGCGGAATCCTACTCCCGCTATAAATCACTATAAGGGCAATACGCCGAGTTACAGAGATAGGTTCGCTGTGCGAGGTTGTCTGAAGTTGTGCCCTAAAGGCTCCCATAGGCCCGACTTATATAGTCGCCAGGTCCTAGGGTTACAGGGAAAAGTCCTAGCCGGACAGGTTACAGAGTCCTACACCGTCTATTACTAGTCTTGTGTATCTTGCACTCCAAGGCTCCGGCTACGTTGGTGACTCCAACCGTAGCCTTCCTTTATCCGGCATGGGCCTCCCTTCTGGATCCATCTAACTGGGCCGCCCAGCAGGCCATGGGCCATGCAACCAACTGTGGGCCACCCGGGTTATCCGGATAGGCGACATGCTATGAGGATACCCATATAGCATATCCCCAACAGTAGCCCCCGGAGAACTCCGAGATCTTGCGCCATCTTGCCTCTTCGTGTGGAATGCCCCGTCTAGATGGATGTCGACAAATCGTCAAGCAATATCTTGTAGTCTTCCCAAAGTACCCTGCAAGGTTTTCTCCATCTTCAACACGTAAGTCAGAGAAATACTGAATCTTCCATCGTACTCTTCCGTAGCCGGACTGGATCCGTCCATGCTGGAATCTTCTGATGTGACGGCTCATCTGCCTATGTCAGCTAGGGTGATGTAGGCTTAGGTCAGAGACGCCTCGTAACTCACACATGCAGAGAACGCAATCTTGTCCGATTTTCCCGCGCGAGAGATACGAACCGTTGGCGGCGACGGTTGGAGATGTGGCGAAATTTCCGCGCACGTTCTCTAACACGTCGTCTACGCGGCAACCGTCCGATCAAGCTGCACGAATCTTGACGCTAGAGATGATAAATAGTAACCGTGGTGGAATTTCTACCTTTTACCTCATTCTCTCCTCGCATCGTCTTCTTCCTCCAGCGCGTGCCTCCTCGAGCTCTCCGCACAAAACTCGCACTGTCACCTCCAACCTCTCTCCATGGCCAGTAGCAGCACCTCTCCTTCCATGGCAGCATCGAGCAAAGCCGCGGCGAAGCCGGCGAGCTCTATCGTCGTGCCCCCAGAGGGCTTGGTCATCCCCGCCTCGGCGGTGATTGAGTCTACCGGCGGCAACCATAATCCAGCGGCACTGGAGCCATTAGAGGAGGAACTGGATTCACACAAGGGCGACTGGCGTGGCTCAGACATCACCAACCGTGATATCCAGGAGCTGATCGCTGAGGGCTACCTCCCTGCGATGGAGGGGCTCGCCTGGCGGGCGATGCCGGCCGGCGAGGTGACACCTTCTCCCCAAGCCGGAGAAAAAGTGTACCTCAAAGGCCAACTGGTACACGGCGTCTCCCTGCCCATCTCCAACTTCTTCCTCTCCGTCTTAAATCACTATAGAGTCCAGCCCTAGAACCTTTCTCCCAATAGTATCTTAGCGCTTAGCAACTACGTGGCGCTCTGCGAGGGTTACTTAGGGATAAAGCCTAGGCTAGACCTCTTCGTGTACTTCTTCACCTTCAAACGTGAAGCAGGAGCCAGTAAGGAAGAACTTCGGAATTGCGGCACCATAAGCTTCAAGATCCGTCCTGGACGGCGGTTCCCCGACATCGTCGGTCACGAGTCCTGCAAAAACTGGCAGCGTACTTACTTCTACGGCCCAGATATCCCTCTGGCCGGCCGACAAGTAACGTACCCGGACTTCATTGACGGAGCCACCGCTGAAGCCTCGTCATGGAGATCCCAGGCCTCCCTTCCCTCCGACCTCGATGCTTCCCGCGCCATAAGGCGGATACAATGGTTCATAGAGACGGGTTTGACCGGCTTGGACCTAGCGATGTGCTGGTTCATCAGGCGAATCCAACCTCTGCAGCACCGCGCGAAGCTCATGCACGAGTATACCAGCGATAGAAGGGATAGCCTCCGCATCTCCGTGGACAACTTCTCGAGTGACTCCATCAAGCTCCGCCTTAAGGACATCGTCAAGGTGAAGGACAAGAAGCGTGGCTTCACCATCACCTACGACATGTTTGTAGATGGCAAGTTCCCAAAGGTAGTTACTTATTTTCCGTGTATGACATATACTCCAGTTCTTCCGTCTTGCAAATGTCATCTCATCTAACACGGTGACTGCTCACTTAACAGCTTAGCGACATAGATGAGGACAGCATGGCTCCTCAAATCTATGATCCAAAGATGAAGGAAGTCACCGTCATGTCCGACGATGATGCTCCATTGGCACGAAAGCGGAAGAGATCCACCTCTGACGCTACCGACGGAGGCAAGAAGAAGAAGACGGAGGGTGGAGCCTCCAAGAAGACTACCGCCGCCCTGGAGGCGGAAAAGAGAAAAGTTACCGGGATCCTCTTTGCCAAAGCACCCCCACTTGTGTAAGCTTCTTTCTTTCCGACATTGTCTATTTATCTGTCTTGCTCCTGTACTTATGCATTTTTGCACGTTTCAGGAAGAAAGCCACGACCAGCCTGAAAGAAGACCTCCAAATTGGGGGCTTATAGAACCATCAAGGACATGCTGCATCGCGACGCATCTCCCGCCATCGCCCCCGCCACTCCCTCCATCAAGACCTCGTCTTCCTCGACAAGCTCACAAGCTAAGGAGGCATTCGGCCCTTCCACCATGGTAGTGGACTCAGGTGCCTCTACCGAGGTTGCTATCATCGGCGAGCAGGCGACGCAGGAGAGTGCCGCCCACCAAATGGCTGAAGCTCTGGCTAAGGATGCCATCGGTGGCGTTAAGGAGGTGGTGGAAGCAGGTACTTCTATCGTTGGCGGCGCCCCCGCACCCAAGAAAACCATAACCTATCCAAAGATAGTCTATCCGGTACTTACAGCGGGTAGCACTGTCTGGTCCCTAGTGCGGCGCCGACATCTCCGACGTGTGGTCTAGAGGAGCTCCGCCGACAAGCAGAAATCTTGCAAGGAAATAGTGAATCCTTTGGCAAGCTGCTGGCCGAGAGTGCTACAAACCTCAAGATCATTGCACTTGTAAGTTTTATTTGCCTTTTGCATTTCATATGAGTATCCCACTGTAGCCTCCGAGGATGTAGACGGAAAACCATAGGTCTTTGCATCTACATGCTCTAAGAGTGACTAAGTTAGAAAACCTCTCACTGTAGCCCCCAAGCATGTAGGTGGAATGAATTATTCTAGCTAGATGCTTTTAAGAGTAGCATATGCAGTGTTTTATAAATTTCAATACTGTATCCCCCAAGCCTCTAGTTGTAACTGAATTAGTTCCAACTAGATGCTTAAAGAAAATCTAAGCATACATCCGAGTTAAAAAACTTTATACTGTAGCCCCCAAGCTTCTAATCAAAAACTGAATTAGTTTCGACTAGATGCTTAAAGAAAAGCTATGCATAATGCTAAGTCAAAAATTCCCGATGTAGCCCCCGAGCATCTAGGTGGAAAATTTCCGGCTAGATGCTCCAAGCAGACCAAACAACGTTTTAACTTTGACCTTTATTCCACAGAACAAGAGTGCTCGGAGGGGCATGGCCAACGACAAGTACTAGAAGATGCGCGCAGATTTGGAAGCTGAAAAGGGTAAACCCGCCTTCTTGAAGGAACTGATCACCAAGAGCAAGCGTCTGTTTTCTTTTTCGCATTCCGAATTGGTTTTGTGCCCATATTCTCCGAGTACTCACTATGTACTTTGGTTTCTCCGACTTGCAGAAACCATTGCGAAGGCCAAGAATATTGTCGAGCAATCCAAGCACATTCAAGAGATGGATAGCGAGAACAAAATTCTTAAGCAGGAGAGGAAGGGCATGCTGAAAATGCATGAGGAGTCAATGAAGGCCCTACAGGACTCCACCACCGAGGAAATCAATCGCTTGAAGGAGGAGATCTCTATCTTAAGAGATCAGAAGCAAGCTGCCGATGAGTAGAATCAACGCCATAGTGAGGCATATAAGCTCCTCCAACAAGAGAAAGAATCCTTGGCGGACACCCTCTGACAAGCTGAGGCTAGAATCTTCAGTAAGTTTTCTCCGTCTTGGATTTCTGTAGTCTGGGTACTCTGAATTGTTGAACTCATGCGCTCCTTGTCAGAATTTGCAATTCCTATGGGTTTAACCCGATTGCCTCCTCCAGCCAAGGAATGCATGGTTCTTGCTGGCAACTTCATCAACACCGCCATCACACAACCTAAGGAGATCGCCAAGCCCCTCCAGATAAATATCAAGGCATTGGACTCCGTGGCGAAGTACTCAGAGATTCTGCGCCGAGCCCCTGAGCGTATCTGATGTATCCCGACCTACAGTCGTTACCACATCTTGGTCTCCAACTTACGCCAAGTCGTCATGGACTCCAAAGGAGAATCCGTTCCTCTATGCGAGCCCCCTTCCTACCCTATTGAATGGTATGCTACTTCATACTCCGTCACATATTCATGACAGGTTCACATTGACAAGTACAGAGGCAAGGGAGGAAGCCCGGAGCATCAAGCCCGACAAGACGGAGGCTTGGAAGAGGAGGCGGAAGAAACCAAATGCTCTCTGTCGCCAGCGGTACTACCGGACCTGGCGACCGGTACTACCGCCCGGCGGCACTACCGCCCCCTTCTACTGCCAGCAACAGACGACACCAACAGAAGCCAAATACTCTCTGTCTCCGGCGGTACTACCGGACCTGGAACTGGTACTACCTCCCTGCGGCACTACCGCTCCCCGCTGAAGACACCAACAGAAGTCCCAGGACTACAAGCGGTACTACCGGATCTGGACCCGGTACTACCGGTTAGCGGTACTACCGGACCCAAGTCCGGTACTATCGGTCATGTGTGCCTGCGCGCACCTGTTGGGCCTTCGGCCCATGTACCCCTCTAGCTCGTCCAAACCCTAGTTTTATCCCCAAACTACCCTTGTTTAGTGGTTGACCTATAAATAGAGCCCCCACCCCTCATGTATCCCTTAGGCATAGATGATAGACTAAAGACAACCCCCATTGTGGAATCTCTAGTTTTGCCTCATCCCCTTTACCAAGGGGACCGACTATCGTCACCAACCTCGATTGGACTTTGCATCACGCATCCATCGTTGAACAAGGCCTTGGAGTTCGATGTCTCGTCTCCAAGTTGTCAAGACCCTCCCCAAGGTGTTCTTCCCTCTCCGATGTGGATTTGAGGGAGCACGTTGACCGATCTTTCCTTGAGAGGATTCTATCGGACCGGTGGCCGCCGTTCGGGAGCAATCGACCTTGTATCATGTGAGTTTTGCGTGTGTTCATCGTGTTCTTCGCGAGGTGTGTGTTCGCTTCCGCTACCTTCTCCCTTTCCCCTCGATTTCCCATCGATTTGACCACGAGACCGTGAAGATCGGGCCACCCAAGAGGTTAACCCCTCCATCATCTGGTATCAGCAGCTTTTGGTTGCCACGGATTTCTCATCGATTTGGTCTTTTCCCCATAAATTCGAAAATTCCACCAAAAATAGCCCCAATTCATGTTTTGGATCGATCTGTGATTTGAGTGCGTTTTGGTAGGTTTTGATCCGTGGATTACTTGCTAAACTTGTTGATCTACCTTCCTTTGCGTTCCCATAGCCTAATTCCTTGATTTGCCCCGTCGATTTGGTGTTTTTCTTGAAGATTTTCCGCCCAAATCGCCCCAAAATCGCGAAAACGCGTCAGATCTGGGCGTCTCTGTCTCGACCGGTACTACCGCTCCAAATATCCGGTACTACCGCTCACCGGTACTACCGCTCTCAAAATCCGGTACTACCGCCCAGTACAGAAAGAAAAACCAGATTCCCAGATTTCAGCCTCTCACCGTTTTGAGCATAACTTTTGCATTCGAACTCGGATTTTGGTGTTCTTTAGCTCGTTTCGAAGAGGAGAAGGATCACTACATCATAATCCATGTTGTTCATGCTATCTACTTCATCCAAATTCCGTGAGCAAGGCAGAATCCAACAATAAAGGGTGAAGATCGTCGACGAAAGGTATAAACATTCCGCGACTTCTCCCCACTTGCATTCCTTTGTGAACCCCACTATCTTTGCAAGCAACAAACACCTATTGAGACTAGTTCCTCTTATGATTGCTTGGGCTATGCACATTTGATACCTTGTAGATTCCGAACAAACATTTGTGAGCGCTATCTCATATAGTTATCTTGTATAGTTGTTGGCACAAGGAAGAGGCAAGTGAAAAAAAAGAGAAAAAGAGAAAAAAAATATAGAAAAAGAAAAATAAAAAGAAAAGAAAAGAAGGAATTATACATGTGCCTCATAGAATAGGAAGCGCAAGCTCGATGAACATCATATAGGTGGTACTTATTGTGCATATCTTGTAGCCCACCAATTTTGTGCAATCGAACTAGCGTCTCTCCTTGTACTTGTGTGACACGAGCTTATAGTCTTCGCTAGGTAATCATTTGGTTCTTAGCTCACTTTCTCTGTCGCACAAGTCCTATTTATCCCACCGTGTGTGTTTCCTTGTACATATTTCCTATCTTGTGGATTAACTTGTTTGCTTTGTGATCATTGTGGTTCTTTACTTGCCATTACAACATCTTGATTTCGGATTGGTTCTTGACATGCCACTTTCCATACCTATCCACCATAGGCCTTGTGTGTGTGTGTTTTTTGGTTCATAGTTGGTTTTGGTGTTCTGCGTGAACTTCACTTTGCTTGGTTTATTGCTCTCAAGTGTGGCCACTTGCACGATACGATCTTCCAGGGTAAAGTAAGGTTCGACGTTGTATCCTTAACACCCTCTACCACTTCCATATACAACACTTGGTCTTGTGAAGAATGTCTAGGGACTCCGGAACCGAGGATGATATCTATGAAGAATCCATGATGAGCCACCATGAATACGACTCCACAAGTATAGAGGACATGACGGAGCACAACACCGACAATGGCTCCACATGCTTTGAGGACCCGGAGCACTACACCTACGATGACTCCACATGCATGGAAGACATGGAGCTATACATCGACAATGGCTCCTCATGCATGGAGCCTATGGAGCACTACACCGACAATGGATCCACATGCTTGGGTGATATGGAGTACTACACCAACAACTACTCCCCAAGCATGGACGACTTCGAGTGCGACATCGATGACGCCTCGCCAAGCATGGAGGACACGGAGAACTTCATCGACTTTGATGGCTCCTCCATGAGCCATGAAGAATTCCTCCACCGTGTGGAGATGGAAGCCTACTACGCCAAGCAAGAGGAGGCGCATCATCAAGATCCCATGACCTTCAAGGCCAAGCGTGCCACACCAAAGGGCACCACCTACTTCGATGATCCACCTCCAAGGCGACGTGTGCCACCACCTAGATGGCGTCAAACGCCACCATCTCCAAGGAACCAAGATCCATCACCTCCAAGGCGTCAAGCTCCACCATCTCCAAGGCGCCAAGCTTCATCACCGCCAAGGCGCCAAGCTCCAACTCCTATCCAAACAAGAGTGGCGTCCAAACATCATATGCATCAAGAGGCGCCAAGAAACAAGACTCTTCATCGACAAACATCCTCTCATGAGCATCGCCACCATAAAGAGGATACAAGACATCGTCAAAAGCATCTTCGCCATAAAGACGAAGGATTCATGATGAGCACCAACCATAATGCTTAAGCAAGCTCAAGAAGGCACCACAAGCACAAGAAGAGTGCCAAGGCAAATGATCATCGTCGCGAGTGTCATGTGGACGACCAAGTGTGCCACCTACATCAACCATCGGCAAGGCACGCCAATGACCTCCGTCGACACCATCATAGGGCACCTTCAACTACTCGTGCCACCACCACAATGGCACCAAGAGCAAGCCTTCCTCCACGCCATCAAGCTTCAATGCCTACGCTTGACTTCCACAACCTCGACAACGAGGAAAATGTAGACCTCTACTTCGCCAAGTTGGATAGCATGAGCCTACCTCCACCACTACTACGCGATGGCCACGAGACGGTCGAGCATGGGATTTTCCCTTCGACCATGGAGGAGAGCGATGATGCCCACCTTATGGCATCCAACCTTGAAGGCGACAAGGTCAAGAATGGTGAGCATGGGATTTTCCCTTCACCAAAGGAGGCGCATGGAGTTGAGGAAACCGAGCCTACCCCCATATGCTTGAGTGATGATGTGGTACCAATCCCATGTGAGTATGAGAGCCACTTAGCCCACTTGAGTGAGAACAAGAGTGAGATGAGTGACTCCACCTTATGTGAGATTGAGTGCTTCCACTTGGAGGGCATGAGTGATACTCCTAGTGAGTTGAGAGTGGTAGTTGATAGGTCAAGTGAGACCATTTCGATTTCTAACAACTTACCCTCTACCTCTAGTGTGTTCTCTTGTGTTGTGCTAGGTTCCATGGAGGAAGACGCCCGATGCTATGAAGCAATGATGCCTCGAATGGAGAAGATGTACATGGTAGATGCTACGCCATGGATACATCAAGAAGATGAAGTCGTCCACAAGGAGGCCACTACTTCCACAACACCCACTTCATATGAGAGGTATGACCAAGGTAACAATAAGGGTGTTGATGATGCCATGATCCCACTAGTGGACATGATGAATTGTGAGGATATGCATGCTATGGATGATACTTGTCACATTACATATGTTTCATTCACTTTCCCATGTGATGCTTTACCTTTGCATAATATTGATCATGTGGAATTGTTTGATTGCAATATCATTTCCATAAACATGCCATGCTATGCATCTTGTGTGTATCCTCCTATTGCTTCGGACTTGCCTTGTCATGCTAGTCATTCAATTTCTCTCGTTGCTTGCGATAAGATGAATACATGCTATTTCACTTGTTTTGCTTGTAACAATATTGATTATATGTGTTATAATGAGATGGCCCCCATAGCTTTCTCAATTTTTGGAGATTTTGATGATTGCCATGATAAGCATGTTCCCCACTTGCATACTCACCATGCATCAATTTCATACTTGATTGACATTAATGGTGATGTGCACAAGAAGAGATACGTCATGATGGATGATGTGTATCTCTACCATGCACACACGTTCTTCCTTTTACATATGATGTGTGTAGGTACCCGCACTATCATGTCAACCTCGATTGAGCACGAGTTGACAAAAAGAGCTCTTGAGAGCATCCCACAAGTGAGTTCAAGATCGAACCCAGCTCTGATACCTTTTGCATGCTTTGCATCTTTCATGTTGGCAAATTGCTCTTTCCTATGGTTTGATTGCAAGCATGTTAATGGTATTATCTCCCCTCGTGACATTCATGTTTCTTCGCATTTAGATAATGATGCTTTGTGTGTTGCAACAAAAATGTTGAACATTTTCTCTTTCCGATGTTTTGTGTGCAACCACAATTCCATTAAGAGCATGTATTGTCATGAGAGCTTCCAAGAATCTCGTCTTGTTGTTGCAACAAACATAAGGACCACTTCCTCTTTCATTTGGTTTGTTTGCAAACATAATACTTTTGTTTTGGATATGCTTCCTTGTGTGTTTTTGCCAAATTCTCCTATTCTTGCATCAAAGATGTTGTTTGAAATTTGGATCCAATGCTTTGAATGCCCCACTTCTATGTTATATGGAGTTTTTGAGTTTCCACATTTGGATGATGTTCAAACGATTTCCATGCACTTTGACCTTGCATATGCATCCCATTTGCTATACATGCATTATGCTCATAGTGTTGTGAAGAAGAATGGACATGCCACATTTGACATGCTCCACTATCACGCATGAAAATATTTTGCTTGGTCTTTGTTGTGTGAAGGTACAAGTGCATACACGTCAACCTCTACCAACCACGTGTTGACAAGAAGAACCGAAGAGAGTTACCTATCGCTACCCTTCATCGAGCTATCTATACAAGCTAAGGTGACTTCCTTCTACTTGAGGACTCATGCTATAATCTTCATGAATTGGCTACGCTTTGAGTGTTGCTTTGCTTTTGTTGTGAGCTTTGTAGGCTTCAAGGAAGGTGAAGGAACATTGAAGTGTTGTCAAGTCAATCTTCCCGAGGACGACTATATGGTGAACCCCAGGATCAAGAAGGTCTCTCGACCCCTTCTACTTTGTGATGAGCATGTAGAGTCGAGGACGACTCTTTTTGAAGGGGGGGGGGGAGCTGATGTAGCCCGACCTACGGTCGTTACCACATCTTGGTCTCCAACTTACGCCAAGTCGTCATGGACTCCAAAGGTGAATCCGTTCCTCTATGCGATCCCCCTTCCTACCCTATTGAATGGTATGCTACTTCATACTCCGTCACATATTCATGACAGGTTCACATTGACAAGTACAGAGGCAAGGGAGGAAGTCCGGAGCATCAAGCCCGACAAGACGGAGGCTTGGAAGAGGAGGCGGAAGAAACCAAATGCTCTCGGTCGCCAGCGGTACTACCAGACCTGGCGACCGGTACTACCGCCCGGCGGCACTATCGCCCCCTGCTACCGCCAGCAACAGACGACGCCAACAGAAGCCAAATACTCTCTGTCTCTGGCGGTACTACCGGACCTGGAACCGGTACTACCGCCCTGCGGCACTACCGCCCCCTGCTACCGCTCCCCGCTGAAGACGCCAATAGAAGTCCCAGGACTGCAAGCGGTACTACCGGATCTGGACCCGGTACTACCGGTCAGCGGTACTACCGGATCCAAGTCCGGTACTACCGGTCATGTGTGCCTGCGCGCACCTGTTGGGCCTTCGGCCCATGTACCCCTCTAGCTCGTCCAAACCCTAGTTTTATCCCCAAACTACCCTTGTTTAGTGGTTGGCCTATAAATAGAGCCCCCACCCCTCATGTATCCCTTAGGCATAGATGATAGACTAAAGACAACCCCCATTGTGGAATCTCTAGTTTTGCCTCATCCCCTTTACCAAGGGGACCGACTATCGTCACCAACCTCGATTGGACTTTGCATCACGCATCCATCGTTAAACAAGGCCTTGGAGTTCGATGTCTCGTCTCCAAGTTGTCAAGACCCTCCCCAAGGTGTTCTTCCCTCTCCGATGTGGATTTGAGGGAGCACGTTGACCGATCTTTCCTTGCGAGGATTCTATCGGACCGGTGGCCGCCGTTCGGGAGCAATCGGCCTTGTATCGTGTGAGTTTTGCGTGTTTTCATCGTGTTCTTTGCGAGGTGTGTGTTCGCTTCCGCTACCTTCTCCCTTTCCCCTCGATTTCCCATCGATTTGACCACGAGATCCGTGAAGATCGGGCCACCCAAGAGGTTAACCCCTCCATCAGTATCACAAGCTAGAAGGCTTCATGTGCACGGGCTGGCGCAAGGATGGCGCTGTCAATGGTGAAGGCACACTATGAAGATGCCGACATCGACACGGTGACCTCTGGCATTCCCGACATAGACGACGATGGCAAAGAGATTAACCATGAATCCATCTTGTCATCGCTCGCGGGTTATGACACCAGAGTTGCCGACTTGGTCGACATCAACGTCTTCGTGCCGATGAACACCATCGATGGCGGCAACCAAAGCTCCTCCGAGTCTCTTCACACCGCCGACTTCGAGGGTGACTCTCCTGCTGGTGATGGCGCTTCTTCTAAGTCTCCTACGCCAAAGGAATGAAGAACAACTTTGTAATATTTGTTTCACCTTCGGTGCATGTGCGGAAAAAACTTATTGTTGTAACTTAAGGCGGAAAACATTGGTTGTTATTTCCTGCTACTCAAGAACTAGTTTCCAGTATATATATATATATATTTTTTAAGCAAGTGCTGGCTTATGCATTACTTTGGTTCTTATGCTTGAGTTTTTGTGAGTTAGAAGACTCGTTGTCGGAACCATGCACTCAGGTGATGATGCCCAATGGCACCGTCAATAACCTAAGCACAAAATCGCCGACAATAAGTGCCGAAAATCACTACTCCAGAATCCACATAAAAACGACAAAGAACGTGTAGACCAGATAACTTAAGCTAACGCCCATAGGCGGAATTTTCACAAGTGCAATCGCAAAACTTGTGCATAAAGGTTTTACATGATCCAAAAATGAACATTAAAGGAGGTAAAAGACTCAGAAATATGAGTGAACCAGAGATCTTTATTTCATTGATCATATAAGATGTACACAATTAGATAAAAAATGCTAAGTGTAAAAGGGACGTAGCTGTGCTATGTTCCATGGATGATCAAGCTCTGGGTAGTCATCATCCGGGTCACATCGCTTACACTTATGATCCTCGTTGGGTCTATCCTTCAGTTCACGATTGTCAACGAGGTAGTAAGACCCATTGAGTAGCGCCTTGCTTATGATGAACGGTCCTTCCCATGGCGGGGATAATTTGTGTGACTTCTTCTTCTTAAATCGGAGCACCAAATCCCCCCTTTAAACGAGCGATGCCAAACGCGGCGACTATGGTAGATGTGTAGCTTCTGCTGGTAGATAGCGGATCTTTGGCATGCCAAAACACGCTCCTCCTGGAGAAGGTCCACATCTAGGCGTCTGGATTCTTCAGCGTCATCTTCGTCGTAGGCGGAAACCCTTGGTGCATCGTGAAGTATGTCGGAAGGCAGGATGGCTTCTGCTCCATATACCATGAAGTAAGGGGTGTAGCCGGTGGATCTGTTGGGTGTAGTTCGTAAACTCCACAACACAGATGGCAATTCTTCCGCCCAGGCTCCAGCTGCTCTATGTAGCGGTGCCTCAAGACATGGCTTGATTCCCTGCAGAATTAATCCATTGGCTCGCTAAACCTGACCATTGGATTGTGGGTGTGCCACAAATGCAAGGTCAAGTCGGATGCCTTTCTCCCAACAATAAGCCTCCACTTATCCGAGTGAAAAATTGCTGCTGTTGTCGGTGATAATGCTATGTGGGAGACCAAATCGCACCACTAGATCCCGGACAAACCTGAGGGCAGTTTCCCCATCAAGCTTTCTAATGGGTTTAGCTTCTATCCATTTAGTGAATTTATCAACTTCTACGAGTAGATGCGTAAACCCACAAGGTGCCGTCTGTAACGGTCCCACCATGTCTAGCCCCAAACTGCTAACGGCCAAGTTATTGGTATTGTTCGTAATTCTTCAGCAGGAACATGTGGTTGTCGGGCATAATACTGGCATCCCATCCATGTCTCAACCAGCTTGTCTGACGAGGTTAAATCTCATCAATGCCCATTGTTATGGACTTGGGTTTTGGAGAAGATGGGGATGCTGGAGATCGTGGCACGGTTAATAGACAAGCAACCAGGGGACACGAGATTTACCCAGGTTCAGGCCCCCGGAGGGAAAACCCTACTCCTGCTTGTCTGCTCTTGATTACGATGGAACCGAAGGTTACAGGGTGCACAGATTCGATCTGGCGTGAAGGTGTGTGCGAAAGTATGAGTCGAGAGATCTAGGACGTGCCCTCCTGGCCTTTATATAGACTTAGGCAGGTCCCGGGCATAGTCCTAGTCGGTTACAAGTTCTAGGGTTTTACCCCTTTGAATTTCCTATCTACACTAGTCTTGCTCTCCAAGGATCCGAAGATGTCATGGGCCTTGGCCACCCGAAAATCTTCATGGGCCAGCGTATGTCTGCCGTGGGCCTTCCTTGGGCTGGACCAGGTATGCTGAAGTCAGGTACCCGTAGGGTATAACCATGTCAGTAGCCCCCGAGTGATCAGTCGAATTGTAGATTCGGCTGAGGACTCTTTAATCCTTCGGGCGCAACTAAGTAGTAACAGTATTTGTGTGTAGGGATTGTTGATGCGCGTGCCTGACTCACCCGACGGATCAGGGCCAGTTAACTGTCTTAGGACGAAACAACACGATCTTCATCAGGTTCGAGTCCCTTAACTTGAACCCGGAACATATGCTGGCGTAATTCGACTCAGGCCGCGGAGGACTTACAAGAGTGGAATTCCAGTGTTTTTAATTGATGTACCCAACGCGTCCGTCGGGATTTTTCATCACGCCCGTTGGCATGGATTTATACTAGCAGAGCGCAGTCATGTGCGTTGCCAGGCCATCAGATGATATCTGCAGGTCTTATCTTTGCGTCGCAGACGCAGCATCCGAACATTTATCACCACGGAGGTGCTTCAGGTGGCCTAGGAGATTGTCGCTCACTGGGTCATTTTGTTGGGGCAAAGTTGCCAAAAAGTTTTTGCGTGCTGATCCAAAAGATCGCAGTCGAAGATTTCATAGGGTGCGCGACCAGTGCTCCCTATGGGAGTAGCCCCCGAGTGTCTGTTCGAGTCGTAGACTCGAGCAGAGACTTTAGATCAAGCATTATTCAGTTGTTAAGTCCGTAGGACATGAAAATTTTCGGATGCTTAAATTCATCCTCCCTATGGGAGTAGCCCCCGAGTCCGTAGTGGAGTCGTAGACTCGACGTAGGACTCGAAGAAATACTTTGTCTTTATTCATCTTCCGGGTGCACGGCCAGCGCTCCTGATAGGAGTAGCCCCCGAGTATTTAGTCGAATCGAAGATTCGAGTGAGTACTCTTAGCTGTGAAGCCGAAGAATTGTAGTTGGTGCTAGTTAGCTTTTGATGACGTCAGTGCTGACGATCGATGACCTCAAGCGTCTGCTACGCCAGAGATGACTTGACTGGATGAAGCGTGGGTCCCACTTGCTGACTTTGAATTGACTGGTCACGCGCGGCGTGGAGATAATTACGGCATCTCCTTGATTTCCGCGTGTGGTGGGCGGCGTGGTAACGAAGGTTCGTTGTGATGCTGACATGTGTACGGCCGGATCTACTGTTTGCGTTAGGTCTTCTGGATGGATGGCTGCCATGCGTCGTCTTCGCTGTTATAATCATTGAGGAGAGCAGCGGTTTGTTTTCATCGCACCAGTTCTTATTTTCACTGCTTCCTTGTTCTCTAGCGATTCTTGCTGCGCGCTGGGATTTCCTTCCACATTTCCGTCGTTGTTTCTGCGTTTTCACCACCGGCGCAGCCGTAGCGCAATGGGGAAGTCGAAGAAGTCCTCGTCTGCCGTTGGGACCAGCGCCGCCGGAGGACAGAAAGGCACCGCCGCTACCCGTGTCACCGACGGTGGCTGGCGGCGGTCAGAGACGCGGGAGAGCGATCTCCGCAAGCTTCGCGAGCGGGGCCTGATCCCGCAAGATAGGGAGGCCGTGAAACTTCCTGGCAATGCGGTAATCCCCCGTCCCCCATCTGGGTATCGGGTTATGTTTCTCGCATTCGTTATGCGTGGGTTCTCTTTTCCAGTCCACAATTTCCTCCATGGACTGCTCTTCTTTTATGGGATTCAGCTTCATCATCTGTCTCCCATTCTCTTCTCCACATTGCGTGTTTTGTCACTTTTTGCGAGTGCTGGCTTGGCATTGAGCCGCACTTCGGCCTCTTCCGGAAGCTCTATTCCGTGAAGAGGCAATCCGGTTCGGATGGTGTATATCCCATTGGGGGTTGCATCATTTCCCTGAGTCCCAATCTTCTGTTCTTTTCTTTTTCCATGTCCGAATTTGTCCAGTACTGGCGGAGGAGATGGTTTTATATCCGCGACTCCGTAGTGCCCGGGCAAGATTTTGGTCTTGTTCCCTTTGACCCCTCCCAAATGATTGAGCCGAAAAGGTCTTGGACAAACCAAATCTTGGACAGTGAGAAGGCGGAGATAGAGGCCCTTTACCGTCGGGTGGAGGATCTCCAGCTGATTCCGGAGAAGGAGGTGAACGGCGTGGACATCATCCGGACTTTTCTTGAGCGTCGGGTGCAACCTCTCCAAGCGAGGCGCACCCGATGTTTCTTTATTCTGGGCGCCATGATCCAACGAGGGTTTCGGCTAAGAAAATCTCCGAGGGGGATCTTGACAGGGCCCTTCTGCGCTGCTGAAGTTCAAGGCCGGAGAAGAAATCCCGGGGAAGTCGCTAACTCCTCCGTTTTCTTCGACGTTGGCCGTACCGCAGGTGTAGATTTGTGCACGTAGTGCTTTTTGTAGGCTGTGTATTTATTTCCTTTGTTTGCTAACAAAGTTCCTTCTGATTTTGCAGAGCTTCAAAGTGCCGGGCATGGTACCTCCATTGCCCGAATTATTTCCGGCTGCCCCAGATAATGAAGTGGTTGAGTCCGTGTCCGAGCTGCCGTCAGCGCGATCTCCGGCGGAGGATGCCGATGAGTCGAGTGAGGATCATACGCGCAAGCGAGCACGGAGCTCCAGCGAGTCTTCGGATGCTTCAACTCCTCCGACTCCCAGGAACCCTCTGTGCCTTGAGCGTCATAGTGATGATCATGGAGGTTCGTCCTCTCCCCTTCCTGCCATTCCTGTGCGGGCTGTAGCCCCGCACCCGCCAACGAAGCGGAAGAAGGAAGAGAAAAAGGAGGAGAAGAAGGAAGAGAAGAAAGAGGAGAAGAGAGTCCGAAGGACTCCTCCTGTCTTCGACCTGAGCTCGCTTGGCTCGTAAGTTTTCTTGTTGTACTATTGTCTTTTTTCCTTCATGATTTTTGCGCTTGTACTGATTGATTTGTACGCAGGCATTCCTCCCATGATTCCTCCAGTGATGGTGCGCGGGAGATGATGGGGGAGTCGAAGATTGCGTCTCCTCCTCCTCAAACGGTGGCGACTTCGGGGGGCGCCGCTCCGGATCCTCCTGTGCAGGAGGCGCAGGTGGTTGCGCCTCAGAATTTCGCAGGCGGGCCTTCGGAGTCACCATCAGAGCATGTAAGTTCCGTTATTTTATGTCACGGGGGGAGCCCCCGAGTATCTTCGTGTGCGGATTTTGTTTTTACTCCTTTGTGTTGGGCGTAGCCCCCAAGTCCTTTTCTTACTTCTATTGCTTTTTCCTCAGGCTTTTGTGTAGGAGGCCAAGCGGCTGGTGCAAGAGCGCCTGGCGCTGGAGGCGAACCTTCGGCAGCTTCAAGGTATCCATCTGTCTTTCAATGCCTTTCTTATGTATCCTGGTTCTGTTGTTTGACACTTGTTTGTCTTGAATGCAGAGGAGCATAACAATTCTCTCCGTAAGGTCGACGCTCTCAAGAAGAGCCTTGGTCAGTCGGAGCAGAAGGCCGAAGCCGCCATTGGCGCGAAAGAGCGCCTCGAGCTAGAGCAGACTAAGGCAGCCGAAGCGAAGGAGCGTCTGCAGCAGGAGGCCGCGGATCGTGAGGAGCAGCTGGCCACTGTCGCGGCTGCTCGTGAAAAAGAGGTAGCAACGAAGCTCATGGCTGCTGCCAAGGCTCTTTCGGGTGAGTGCTAGTGTTGTACTTGTTTCTTTTTCTTCGGGTCTTCTTCTGTGCTGATTTTCTTCTTGCTTTCCTTCTTATTTTTTTGTCTCAGATGCCGCAGGCATCGAGTTCGACCGCGGTGCTCTGGAGCACGGGAGTGCTCTAGATGATGCCACTGTGGCGGTCGAAGACCGCTGCAGCACCGTCGTCAGCTCCCTTGCCAAGGCGAAAGAGGTCCTTGGTTGCTTCTATAGGGAGCTTGTCCCGAAGGGGGCAGCCCTTGATGATGTGGATGCTCTGGCGGAGGCTCTGTCAGCCGAAGCGCCTGCGGCGTACAAGCGCAAGAAGAAGGGCATCAGCGCGTCCGTCGGGCTGGCGATGGCCTTGGCGACTGGAGCGGAGCTGGATTTGCCTCAGATCACCTCTCGGATGCCGACGGCTGCGGATGGATCCGAGATAGCCTTTGCTGCCTATTCTGCTCGCTGCAAGCGATATGGGCCCAAGCTCATTGATTTGCTGTCTGAGTATGCACTGTGGCAGCAGGGCGGGGCCAAAGCTAGGCAGTCTGGCTCCGAGGCGACTCAGGGTCCTGCATCTTAGGCGTAGTAGACGTAGGGTAGTTTGTAGTCTACTTTTGTTGTAAATATCTTGAAGAATACCATCCTTGTGCCACGTAGTGGCCTTATATATTTAATGAATTCCTCTAAGTTGCGCTCTATCCTTGGCTGAATGTCTGTGTTCCTTTCTTTTTCTGCTGCTATAGGTTCCATCGGGTGCTGACCCAGTTGACACCTCATCCGCAATGCCATTGCGACCATCGTTGGATGATTCCTCGCAGCTCACTTTCCTTCGGGATCACGTGCGTAGTTTGGAGAGGGAGTTGCTCGGGTTACGTGGTCGTGCCGATGTTTGGAAGTCCAAGGCGGATCGTGGTGCAGCCAGAGAGGAGTACTTGATGACGGAGCTGGTTCGGCTGTCCGAGCAGCTGCAATGTAAGTTGTTCTTTGGTTCGAGCTGTAGCTCAGTTCTTCGGATGAGCCTGCTAGCCTTATTCTTGTTCTGTGCGATTGTCGCAGGTGCGAACCTTGCTCCGAGGGAAGAAAAGAGCGTGTCGCTGTTCGGGTCAATTGCTTGACTCAACAGGACATGGAGGCCGGCGGCTTCTTCTAGATGGATCGCGATCGCGCCATGGCTCTGGCGACGGTGCAGGATCGTGTTTATCAAGTTTCACGGGTGCTCCGCCAAGTGCAGACATCACTTTCCTCGGTGCTGCATGTCATGTTTCCTTTGGATGCCGTACCGACGACCCTTGCGGGTCTTCTGTCTAAGTTTCGGAGTGCGAGCAATGTCAAGGAGCTGGTGCGGCAGCAGCTCGTCGCGGGAGTGAAGGCTGCTTTGTCTCTTGTGAGGGTGCATCGTCCTGACGTAGATTTGGCTGCTGTGGCAGCTGGGCCACCTCCTCGGCCGGACGGCGGTGAGTGGGACATGCGCCCGCATTACGCAGCTGTAAGACAGTATGCCGAACAGGTCATAGATTTGTTTGAGCAACGTGCTCGTGTTATTCTTCAGAATAGGTAGGACCTGAAAATAAATAGATAGATATAAAATTTGTATATTTCGGCTGGGCGTGTTGTTCCTTTTGTTGTAAAGGTTCGTTTGTTGTTAGCACGCAGTGCTTTGATTGGGTACGTGTCCTTTTCGTTTGCCTGACGTTGTCAGCTACTCAGGTGTACACGTTTGATCCTCAGTCGACGAAATCGTGAGGTGGGGGGAGCCCCCGAGTGCTTATGTAGCATGTAGTAAAGTTGCGAAAATAGCAAACTGAAGTTTTGGGGCGAGACACTTAGCTTCATTTATATCGTAATGGAGGAGGTACATTGTTCGGCTGAATAGCCTTGGCTGAAAGCCTTATTGAAAGTAAAAGGGGGTAGGTTGCTACGGATAGAATCGTCGTAGGTGCGCGATGTTCCATGGGTTGGAGTATGCGACTCCAGACTCCACGTGCTTGAGGCGATAGGCGCCACCTGGGATGACTTCGGTGATGACGTAGGGTCCTTCCCATGGTGACTCGAATTTATTCGGTCGCTTTTGCTTGAGTCGCAAGACGAGGTCTCCTTCGACGAAGGACCTTGGGCGCAGCCGGCGGCTGTGGTAGTTGCGGAGACTCTGCTGGTACACCGTTGATCGAGCTGCTGCTATATCCCGTGCTTCCTCGAGTGTGTCGACGACATCTTCGAGTGCAGCCGTGGATTCGGCTTCGCTGTAAGCGACGACTCGTTGGGCCTGGTGGCGTACTTCGGCTGGTAGCACGGCCTCAGCTCCGTGCACCATGAAGAACGGTGTGTAGCCGGTGGAGCTGTTTGGCGTAGTCCATAAGATCCACAGGACATATGGTAGCTCTTTCGTCCAGTTTCCAGCTTTTTGTTCGAGTGAGCTCATGAGGCGCTTCTTGATGCCGGCGCCGATTAGGCCGTTGGCCTTTTCCACTTGCCCGTTCGTTTGCGGGTGTGCCACTGAGGCGTACGTGATGTTGATCCCAAGGCCTTCGCAGAAGTCCTGGAATTCTTCGGAGATGAAGTTCGATCCATTGTCGGTGATGATGCTGTGTGGTACGCCGAACCTGTAGACAATGGACTCGAAGAATTTGACGGCGGTTTTGCCCTTCTGCTTGGTGACTGGCATGGCCTCGATCCACTTGGTGAATTTGTCGACTGCAACCAGGAGGAAGACGTGTCCCCCTTTCGAGGATTTTGGCAGTTTGCCGATCATGTCAAGGCCCCATTGAGCAAAAGGCCAGGCTACGGGTATGGGTCTGAGCTCGGACCCGGGTGCGTGCGGTTTGTCGGCGAACCGTTGACATCTGTTGCATCTTCGGACGGTGTCCTTTGCGTCGCTCATGGCCGTTGGCCAGTAGAATCCTGCTCATAGAGCTTTGGCGACAAGGGAGCGGCTGCCTGCGTGGTGGCCGCAGATGCCGTCATGGATGTCTTGGAGTATGGCTTTGCCGTCGTCGATGGTGACGCACCATTGTAGTACACCCGTGATGCTGCGTTTGTACAACTCGCCGTTGATGATGGTGAAGGCTTTTGACCGGCAAGATATGCGCTGGGCGTCTGTTGGGCTGTCAGGCAATTCTTCGGTTATCAAGAACTGGAGGTATGGTCGCGTCCAAGCTTCTTCGACTGCCATGACCTGCATTAGGTTGACCATGGCTACCTCTGTGTCCAGCTTTTTGGGTCCTTCGTGTCCTTCGGGTAGCGTAGCTCCTTAGTGTTCTGCTTCTTCGGGTGATCCCTTGGGGAACTTTTGCTTGATGGATGGTACGCAGATCTGTTCAAGGAACACTCCTGGTGGCACTTTTGCGCAAGTGGAGCCGATGTTGGCGAGTCTATCGGCTTCCTCGTTGCTCTCCCTTCCAACGTGCCGAAGTTCGCAGCCGTCGAATTCGCCTTCGAGTGCGTTGTAGAGCGCGCGGTATGCGATCATGTTTTCGGCGTGTGCGTCACACTCATTCATCGTGTGCTGGACGACGAGGTTGGAGTCACCGTAGATGACCAGGCGCGTTGCGCCGCATATCTTTGCCATCCTCATGCCATGGATGAGGGCTTCGTATTCGGCCTCATTGTTGGAGGCTCTGAATTTCATCCGAAGAACGTACTTCATCTTGTCGCTTTGCGGGGAGGTCAGTATGACCCCTGCCCCTTCTCCGGCTTCGCGCTTGGAGCCGTCGAAGTGCATTGTCCATGACTGCGACATGTCTGGGGTGTCTGGCAGCTGCAGCTCCATCCAATGTACCAGGAAGTCCGGAAGGACTTGAGATTTAATTGCGTGTCGCTTCTCGTAGACGATGTCCAAGGGTGACAGTTCGATGCCCCACAGGGCCACCCGTCCTGTGGCCTCTGGATTATTCAGGATGCTGTTCAGGGGTGCCTCATTGACGACCATTACTTGATGCTCCTAGAAGTAATGGCTCAGCCGTCGAGCCGTCATGAACACGCCGTAGGCTAGCTTCTGGTAGTGAGGGTACCTCTGCTTTGTTGGTGTCAGTACCTCGCTGAGGTAGTAAATTGGGCGCTGGACCCCATGGGTCTTGCCTTCTTCGGGTCGTTCGACCACGAGTACGGTGCTGACCACCTGGTGTGTGGCTGCTATGTACAGCAGCAGGGGCTCGCGCTCCTTTGGCGTGACCAAAACGGGCGAGGTGGAGAGGAGCCGCTTGAGGCTTTCGAATGCGTTGTTGGCTTCTGGTGTCCACTCGAACTTGTCTGCCTTGCGCAGCAGCTGGTAGAATGGTAGGGCCTTCTCGCCCATGCGGCTGATGAACCTGCTTAGTGCCGCTACTCGTCCTGCGAGCTGCTGGACGCCCTTGAGGTTTTTCGGCTTCTCCATCGTCATGATGGCTCTGATTTTCTTCGGGTTCGCCTCGATCCCTCGTTGAGAGATGAAGTACCCGAGCAGCTGACCTGATGGGATGCCGAAGGCGCACTTTTCGGTGTTGAGCTTGATCCTGTAGCGATCAAGGTTTTCGAACGTCTCGCGGAGATCGTCGATAAGTGTCCTTGGCTCCTTAGTTTTTATTACTATGTCGTCGACATAGACTTGGACATTGCGACCGATCTGGTCCTTGAGGCAGGCCTGCATGCATCGCTGGTACGTGACACCCGCGTTCTTTAGCCCGAAGGGCATTGTGTTGTAACAGAATACTCCGAACGGTGTGATAAACGCTGTTTTCTCCTGATCTTCGACCTTGAGCCGAATCTGGTTATAGCCTGAGTAGGCGTCGAGGAAGGAGAGTTTCTCGCAACCTACAGTCGAATCGATGATCTGGTCGATCCGTGGAAGAGGGAAGTGGTCCTTTGGGCAATGCTTGTTTAGTGACGTGAAGTCCACGCACATCCGCAGGATGTCCGTGTCCTTCTTTGGGACCATCACCGTCTTTGCAAGCCACTCGCTTTCTTTGATTTCCCTGATGAAGTCTGCAGCGAGTAGTCTATTGATTTCCTTGCCGATAGCTTCGGCTCGTGGCTCCGACAGCCTTCGGATGGACTGCTTGACTGTCTTGGTGTCTGGAAAGACGTTGAGTGCATGCTTGGCGAATTCCCTGGGAACTCCTGGCATGTCCGCAAGACACCAGGCGAAGATTTCCCAGCGCTCACGGAGGAATTCGACGAGCGCGCCTTCCTATGCGGCACTGAGGTCGTTGGCGATCAGCGCCATCTTGGAGGCATCCGTCGGATGGACCTGCACTTTCTTGGTGTTGACGGTGGAGTCAAAGGACATGTCGGGTGCGTTTTGCCTTGTGACTGGGGGTGCCCCGTTGTCCGTCACCTCGCGGAGCCTTACAAGCTCGTCTTGCATGCCGAAAGACTGGGAGATTTTGGTGAAATCCCTGTCGCATTGGTCCGATCGGGTGAAGCTCCCGTGGACCGTGATGACGCCCCTTGGTCCTGGCATCTTGAGTAGTATGTATGCGTAGTGTGGGACGGCCAGGAACCTTGCGAATGCTACACGCCCCAGGATGGCGTGGTATTGCGACGGCCAGTCCACCACTTCGAATTCTAGGAGCTCCTGCCGAAAGTTGTCCGGCTTCTCGAAGATGACGTCGAGCCCTATTTTGCCCAGGGGGAATATGCCCTTTCCTGGGACAATGCCGTGGAATGTTGTGTCTAATTGTTCCAGGCTGCATTGCGGGATCCGCATAGCTGCTAGAGTGCTTGCGAACATTAGATTGATGTCGCTGCCGCCGTCCATGAAGACGCGACTCATCTCGAAGCCTCCGATCTGCGCCTCCAGCACCAGGGCAGCATGACCTGGGCGAGGGATCTGGCAAGGGTGATCCGCGCGAGTGAATGTGATGCAGGACTCCGATCCGCTGAGGTACTCAGGGATTGCAGGTGGAGTTGCCACGGCCAAGTTGATTTGTCGGGTGATTTTCTTCTGCACCCTGTTTGTGGGCGTCCCTTCTGGATCATATTTAGTGCTCCCTTTGGTGGGGGGTATCCGACCCTGGCGTTGTTTTGCGCTGGTGCGACTAGTTGGTTTGGGCCTCCAATAGGTGGCAGTGGAGGAGCTCCATGTGCTATTTCACCTGGCGCAGGTGCGTTTCCGAACGCAGGGATTGGGGCTTGTTGCCTCATCTGCACCATGCTTTCGCTGAGTTTCTGGAACTCGCGGCAGTCCTTGAGCATGTGGCTGGCTTTCTTTTTGCCATCCTGTTTGTCGATGTAGAAGTGGATGGTGCATGGACCCGAAAGTTTGTTGAATGCTGAGGGTCCGTTGTCGCGGTCGCGGCGTTGCCACGACTGCGTTGGTCGTCTGTTGTCGCGGAAGTTTCCGCCGCGGTATCCTTCGCTGTTGCGGCTGTTGTCGTTACGGCGGTCGGTGTAGCCGGCCGCGACCATGTTGGGTCCGTCGTGGTCCTAGTAAACGCGCGATCTCCTCTTGTTGCGGCGTTTACGTCTTCGGCCGTAGTCGTCCTCTTCATCTGATTGCGCTCGCTGGATGCAATCTTCGCCGTCTGCCCAACTGTTGGCAATTTCCATGAGGTGGTCGAGTGTCTTGGGCTTGACACGCCCAAGTTCCTCCTTGAAATCTTGGCGTTTGACGCCGTCTCTGAAGGCGTCGATGGCCCTCTCCTCGGAGATATGTGCTGCGGAGTTCTTGGTGGTAGACCAGCATAATATGTACGAGCGAATAGATTCCCCCATTCTCTGAGTGCAGGCTCGCAACTCTTCGATTGAGGCGGGCCTCTTGCTGGTGCCCTTGAAATTTCGGATGAAGCTGTAAGCGAGCTCCTCCCAGCTTCGGATGGATCCTGATGATAGGCTGCTGAGCCAGACCCGCGCCGCGCCTGTCAGCTACAGCTGAAGGCATTGCATGGTGGTTTCTTTGTTGCCTCCGTGAAGCTTGACGGATGACAGATGGTCACTGAGCCAGGATTTTGGATCTTGTGTGCCGTTGAACTTCAGAGTATCCTAAGGAAGCTTGAAATTGCGTGGCATCTGTGTTCGCCGAACAGATCTGCTGAAGCATCGAGCTCCACAGAGTTCTCCTTCGTCTTCATCCATCTCGGATTCAGACGAGCATGCGCGTTTGGTGCGTGCTTTGTCGATTTTGCGCTGTGTAAGCGCGTCTCTAGCGTCGTAGTCGCGTTTGTGGCGATGCGAGCTCTTGTTCCTTCGAGGAAGGTCGTGCTCCTCTTCCTCTTCGGATGAGGGGGTGGGGCTCCGGTCGCGCCTGGCCGGAGCTTTCTTCTTCGGCTCCGCAGGAGCATCTTCGTGGAGTGCGGCTCCGACGAGTCCGAGTCCGGTGAGTGCGGACTTATGCATGGCTCTTTTCGGGTCTCCCTCCGGAGGTGGGTGAGCCGCGAGATACGCAGTGGCTGCCATGATCGCAGCTTGCGGTGTCTTCGGGATGATGTTGACGTCGGCATCCATATCCATGAACGATGTGTGGAGAGTTCGGGTTACGTCACGGCGCTCCTTGGGATCCATGTTTTCCACCCCAGAGCGGTGCTTGTTTCCCTGGTTTCCGTTTGTGCTAGAGCCAGGCGCTATGGCGGAGAGCGCAGCTCGTCGCGTGCTGGACTCGGAGGCTGCTTGCTTGCATTTGTCGAGCGTCTCCTGCATCTTGACTTGCTTCTTGTGCTCCTCGATGAGGAGGTAGTGTTATGCCATCAGTAGATCACGTGGGGAGTCCACAGGTAGGACTATGTCGCCTGCGACGGCACGGCGTGCCTGGACCCATCCTTCTTTGCTAAGTTGGATGACGTGGCCGTTGTTTTCCCCTTCGGGTGGGGGTGACTGGCTTCTTCTGTTCCCGCCGTTTCTGCCGTTTCTGTCCTGCGGGTTGGGGTTTGTGTTGGGCGGCGGGTTAGGCGTTTGTTGCTCCTGGATGACTGCGGCGCATTGGTAGCGCTCGTAGATCGGTTCGCTGCTGCCGCAGCTTTCAGATCCGGAACTGTAGGTCCGTTCATCCGAAGGCGGATCGCACAGATCGGAGTTGCAGCTGCTGCTGTTGTAGAACTCGTGTGTCGATGGTGATGTGCGTAGCACGGGGTGTGGAGCCCACGAGGCGGTCCTGATCGATGGCACGGGCACCTGCTCAGGAAGGGGGAGTGTGCCAGTTTGTCCCACCTGGAAGCAGAAGCTCCCGAACAAAATTTCGAGTCCGTCGCCTACGGGCTCGAAATCCTTCATGGTGGCCGGCGAGTGGGCGGTGAAGTCGAAAGCACCGAAGAGGAGGTGATTCTCCGTCGCCGCGGAGTTGTAGATCGATCGGGTCGGAACCGTCACGATCGCACAATCAGCAGCCCCGATTCCCACAGACAGCGCCAATTGACGAGGTTTAATCTCATCAATGCCCATTGTTATGGACTTGGGTTTTGGAGAAGATGGGGATGCTAGAGATCGTGGCATGGTTAACAGACAAGCAACCAGGGGACACGAGATTTACCCAGGTTCAGGCCCCCGGAGGGAAAACCCTACTCCTGCTTGTCTGCTCTTGATTACGGCGGAACCGAAGGTTACAGGGTGCGCAGATTCGATCTGGCGTGAAGGTGTGTGCGAAAGTATGAGTCGAGAGATCTCATGGCCTTTATATAGACTTAGGCAGGTCCCGGGCATAGTCCTAGTCGGTTACAAGTTCTAGGGTTTTACCCCTTTGAATTTCCTATCTACACTAGTCTTGCTCTCCAAGGATCCGAAGACGTCATGGGCCTTGGCCACCCGAAAATCTTCATGGGCCAGCGTATGTCTGCCGTGGGCCTTCCTTGGGCTGGACCAGGTATGCTGAAGTCAGGTACCCGTAGGGTATAACAATGTCATTATTGGCGTCCGCCTTCGCGGTCAGCCAGTAGAATCCTTTTCGGAAGGCTTTCACGACCAATGATCGAGGAGAGGCGTGATGCCCGCAATCTCCAAGATGGATTTCGCGTAGGATTTCCATACCTTCTACCCGGGAAACACACTTTAGGTATACACCAGTAGTGCTCCTCTTGTAGATTTGTCCATTGATTATGGTATAACCCTTTGCTCATCGTACTATTTGTCGTCTTTCGACCTCGTCGTCGGGCAAAGTTCCGTGTTCAATATACTCCATGAACGATTTTGTCCAAGCCGGAGGGACCTTGGTCACCATGTTGACGAAAGAGTCATATCTATCCGGGTTGTCGATGTCGGCTCCCTTCACGGATGGTGTGCGTAGATGTTCTAGGAAAACTCCTGGCGGAATTTGCTTGCGCCCTGATCCAAGCATAGAGAGTAGATCAGCCGCCTCGTTTTGCTCCCTAGGTACATACTTGACTTCGTAGCCCAAGAAGCTCTTGGATATCTCGTCCACTTCGTCTCGATATGCCGCCATCATAGGGTTCCGCACATTCCAGGTGCCAGCCACCTGCTGGTCAACCAAGTCAGAATCTCCACAGAAAACTATGCGCTTGATGCCAATATCCGTGGCTACATGTAGTCCGTGAATGAGTGCTTCATACTCCGCCATGTTGTTTGTAGCCTCGAAGTGGATCTGCAGAACGTAGTGTAGCTTGTCTCCTGCTGGTGACTGTAGCAATGCACCAGCCCCCGAGCCATTGAGCAGCTTTGATCCGTCAAAGTGCATCACCCAGTGCTCTGGTTCCGGCAACAGAGTAGCATCTGGCATCTCCGTCCAATCTGCAACAAAATCCGCCAAGGCTTGTGACTTGATAGCGTCGCGTCTCTTGTAAGTGATCTCGAAGGCCGCAAGTTCAATGCCCCACTTCACGACCATTCCTGTAGTATCGCTGTTGTTGATTATGTCGGACAGTGGAGTTTTGCTCACCACTGTGATTGGGTGCTCCTGAAAGTAGTGTCTTAGCTTCCGAGAAGCAAGGAATACTCCATAAGCTATCTTCTGGTAGTGCGGGTAACGCTGCTTGGACGTCGTCAAGACCTCGCTCACATAGTAAAATGGTCGTTGAACTCCGTGCTCATAGCCTGGTTCCTTCTGCTCTACCATGACGACGATGCTGATTACCCAGTTGGTTGCCGCCATGTAGATTAACAGGGGCTCGCCAGGTTCGGGTGCTGCAAGGATAGGCGCTGAGGAAAGAATCTCCTTGAGCTGCTTCAATGCTGCATCTGCTTCGTCCGTCCATGTGAATTTGTCCGCCTTCTTCAGCAGCTTGTACAGCGGCAGAGCCTTCTTTCCAAGTCGGCTGACGAACCGACTAACTGCTGCAACACAACCTGTTAGTCGTTGAATGTCCTTTAGGCATGTCGGACGGTTTATGTTTAAGATGGCCTTGATTTTCTTCGGGTTGACCTCGATTCTGCGTTGGGAAACGATGAAACCCAACAATTTATCGGCTGGTACCCCGAAGATGCACTTCTTAGGGTTAAGCATCATGTTGTATTTCCAGAGATTATCAAAGGTTTCTTTTAAGTCGGAGATTAAGTCGTTTGACTTTTTAGACATCACCACGATATTGTCCACATAGACGTGAACGTTCCGACCAATTTGGTCGTGAAGGCAACATTGCATTGTCCGCTGGTACGTAGCACCTGCATTTTTCAGCCCAAAGGGCATCATAACATAGCAAGACGTGCCATATGGGGTAGTGAACGAAGTGGCCAATTGGTCCAACTTCCTCATCTTGATCTGGTGGTATCCTGAGTATGCATCGAGAAAACACAAAAGTTCCGAGCCAGCTGTCGAGTCAATGACTTGGTCAATGCGAGGCAAAGCAAACGGATCTTTGGGACATGCTTTGTTCAAGCCGATGTAATCAACACACATTCTTAATTCATTGGTTCCCTTTTTGGGGACAAGTACAAGATTGGCCACCCATTGGGTGTGAAGGACTTCTCGGATAAATCTAGCCTTAAGTAACCTAGCTATCTCTTTGCCAATGGCGCGTCTCTTCTCATCTCCAAAGCGTCGTAGAGGTTGTTTCACTGGTTTGGATTTTGGATCAATGTTTAAGCTGTGCTCGGCAAGTTCCCTAGGTACACCTTTCATGTCGACAGGTTGCCAGGCAAAGATGTCCCTATTCTCACGGAGGAACTCGACGAGCGCGCTTTCCTATTTGGGATCTAGGTTCGTCCCAATGGCGGTGACCTTGGAGGCATCGCCTACCACAAGTTCCACCGGCTTGGTCTCGATGGCAGCCTTGAACGCAGGAGCAGAGTCGGAGATCTGCTTCTTCGACGCGGGCATCTCTGAGTCATCGACCTTGCTCTGGATCTCTTTGAATTCTTCGCTGTAGAGGACAGCTTCCGCAACGGCTGCTTCATTGATCTCGCAGTCCCTTGCCTTGGTAAAGCTTCTAGATACGGTGATGACACCGTTTGGTCCGGGTATCTTGAGTTTGTTGTAGACGAAGCATGGCTTGGCCATGAACGTGTGGAAGATGTCGCGGCCGAATATGACGTGGTACATGCTCTTGAAGGGGACCACCTCGAAGGTCATGCGCTCTTGGCGGTAATTATTACCATCGCCAAAGGCAACCTGAAGTGTAATGCACCCAAGGGACCGAGCCTCCCGACCAGGAACTACGCCGTGGAAGATGGTGTTGGTCCGCCTTAGGTTTGCCTCCGTCAAGTTCATCTTCTGCAGTGTATCCAGGTACATGATGTTGATGCTGCTTCCACTATCCGCCATACACTTGGTGAACTCCATGCCGTCAATCAAGGGGTTGATGACCATGGCGTACTGGTTCTCTGTAGGGATAAGTTCTGGGTGGTCCATCCTGTCCCAAGTAATTGGAACCTCCGACCAGCGTAGGTACTGGGGAACTGGGGGGAGAGTAGCCATCAGGATCCTTAGGGAGGTCTTCTATTGTCAGACGGTGGGGGTGCCAAGGAAAGTGTGGTAAACTGGCGCCTTCTTCGTGAAGGGGTTCTTTCCCTTGCCGTCGCTCTTGGCGACGTGCTTGGGGTCAACGTCCTCATCCATGTCACTTGAATCCTTGGACTCCTCCTCCTTCTTCTTCCCCTTGCCCTTGTCTCACGGTCTGTTCTTCCGACTTTGCTTGTAGCCGGACTCCGGGTCTTCCTTGAGGTCGTTGACGAACTTGCAGTGTCGATTGGTATGGGTGGCCTTGCCGTTGACGTCGAGGTGCACAAGGCACGACATATCGCGGTTCTCCTCGTAGGTTTGGGGAACACGGAGCGGCACCGAGGTAGTTTCACTTCCTCATTACTGCCCACGACCAGCTCCCCGTCCTCGGCCACGTTGTCCGACATCATCTCGCCCTGCAAAAGTCATGGCGAACACTTGCAGTGTCGATTGGTATGGGTGGCCTTGCCGTTGACGTTGAGGTGCACAAGGCACGACATATCGCGGTTCTCCTCGTAGGTTTGGGGAACGCGGAGCGGCACCGAGGTAGTTTCACTTCCTCATTACTGCCCACGACCAGCTCCCCATCCTCGGCCACGTTGTCCGCCATCATCTCGCCCTGCAAAAGTCATGGCGAACATGCCGGTAGATTGCTTTTCTTTTGGAGCGGTTTTCCACTTTGTACCGCTGTTCCTCCGACCTTGAGTTGGAACGGCCGTTGCCGGCAAAGAGCCGCGAGCATCATCGCCGGCAGCTGCGAACTCATTGGCCAACTGGATCATCTGATTCAAGTCAAGCTGGTGATTATCCTGCAAGCGCTTCAGCTTATGTCGAAGCAACGTGCCCCTTTCCAACCCATCGATGAAGGCGGCCATGGCGGTCTGAGCGTGCACTCCTGCGCAGGAATTCTTCATGTCCAGCCAGCGGGAGAGGTAGGCGCGAGATGTCTCGTCTTTCTCTTGCACGCACCGCTGTAGATCACCCATAGTGCAGGGACGCTTGTATGTACCCTCAAAGTTCTTGGTGAACACTTATTGCATGTCCAGCCAATTGTAGATAGATTTCTCTGGAAAGTCGTCGATCCATTGATGGGTCGTGCCCGCCAACATTAACGGGAGGTACTTGACGGCGACGTTGGGGTTGCCTCCGGCAATCTCCACCGCATTGCTGTAGTCCTGCAACCATGTGGCTGGCTTGGCGGTGCCGTCATAGGGCTTGATGGTCTTGTCAATACGGAAACCTTTGGGGTAAGTTGCGGACCGTATTGCAGGTCCAAAGCAATGTGGTCCCACGTATGGTCCTTCCCGGGCCTCGTGGATCTTATAGATCCGTGAACGTGCATCGAATGGCTCTGGGTTCTTCTTCTTGTCAACAGGGGATGGGCTGCATGAGCGACGCGGGCCTCCTCCTCCATGGTGACTGCTTGGTGGTGATGGAGGTGGAGGTGGCGGTGGGTTATCCTTCTTGCTGTTACCCTCCTGTGACGCCTCACGCCTGTCACGGTTGCTTGTCGGACGCAGAGGGTCATGGCCTGACCTGCTCTTGTGTCCTTGGTTGTGCTCCCCGTCATGACGGGTCTGCTCCACGTTGTCGCGGATGACGATGCCGCACTGCTTTGGTGGGGGCATATCCGTATGATGGTGAGCCTTGTGATCTTCGTGATGTCGAGGGACTGGGGAGGTGGCGATGGGCGACGAGGTCGGGCCTTTTCTCTGTGGTCGGAGGATATGGGGATAACATCCTTCCTGTTGCGTGCATCCCTCCGTCTTTGTTCTGATGAACCTGTCTAGGACGCGACATCAAGAGGAGATCTGTCCCTTGGCGGCTTATACTGGCTAGATTGGCAAAGCGCTGGGTCGGACTCAAGCCTCTGAGAGGTGGCCTTTTCCTGCTGCTTCACCGCCTTGGCCACTAGGTCATAGACCTGTTCCACTGCCTCGGGCGATCTATCCTGCTCTAGAAGGGTCTTGGCGACGGCGAGGTTAAGGAGTGGGGTGGGCATCACCTGCTTGCCTTCACTGTCAATGTATGGCTTGGCCTGTGCCGGCTTCGAGGGAGCCCATCCTAGGTTTTTCCTTACACCAGGATCGTTGATGACGCGAGCCGGAACTTTCTTTGCCTTCTACTGCTGCAGCAGGGTCTTGTATTCGGCCTCCATTGCTCTAGCTTTCTCTATGGACTTCTACGCGTTGACCAGATCTCGATCTAGCTTAGCGCCTTGCTCCGTGATGGCTTGCGCTTCCTCCAGCAGCTGCTGGCGCTTCACGTCAAACTGAGTCACGTTCTGGATATGAGCTACGGTCAGTGGTTCAATGAGGAGATTGTCGTACATCACTCTATCAGCTGGAGTAACTTGGGCTGCTGCAGACGTAGATGCCGAAGGCAGCAGGTTTGCGGTGTTGTTGTTTCTCGGGCCGGTGCCGAGTTCCTGCGGCTGCTGTACTGGGTTAGGCGGAGGAGGCATGACCTTTGCGCGACCATCGTCCGCAGCAATAAGTGGCCCCTTCCCCTTTTCCAGTGTGGTAGGCGGATCTCGTCTGGGTTGATCTTCATCCATCATCGACCCAATGGTGACGAACACCCCTCGAGACGTGACGACATTGTTGGCTTGCTCGTCGCGCGTGTATTCCTCCTCCATCTCCTGCATGGCGGAGTCTAATTCTTCTGGACTGAAATCTATCTCCTCTGAATCTGCACTGAAATCAGCATAAAGTGCGTCAATAACAAAGTCAGAGGGTCCCAGGACTTCCTCGATGACGGGCGGTGGAGGTGCAACAACAGCGACGATGACTGGAGGGGGCGACGCAGGTGCGACGATGGCGACCGGAGGCGGTGGTGGCGGTGGCTGAATCGGAGGATCTCCGTCAATGAGCGCAAGCGCTGTCTGAGCTGCCGCGTCAGCCTCCGTGTAGTTGTTGACGGTGCTCACCATTCCTTCGAGGGTAAGGCGTCCTAACGCCTGCCGCCATCTTAGAGAATGCTGGAGAAGCGTGCCACGGTCCAGTCATTCCACGAAGTGATATATAGCATTATCATCGGGGTAGTGGGCCAGATCGGCTCGTATACGGAGCCACCTAGCAAGGTAATCGCGGGGGTTTTTGCCCTCTCTCTGAACGCAACGCGCCAGATTGAAGATGGTAACCATGCCGACGAACTTGGATCTCTGCTGTCCAGACGCACGGGCAAAGCCGGCGGATTTGCCGCGATCTTCCACCTTTATATCCTGCACAGGGGCGGTTTGGGTGGGCCTTGAATTTTTCCGATCTTTGTCCGCAAACTGCGAAGAGAGATCCGACATCGATCCTTCCGCAAACGTATCCTTCCCGTAGGCGGTCCGTGCGGGCCTTGATGCTCCTCCGACTCCCAGGGAACTAGTGCCCGAGTCGGTTTCGCCAATGAAGAGATGGATGTCTCCGATAGGAACGATCGAACACCGCGTAGGGTTCATCTTCGCCGGGATCCAGAACTCGTCATGGGGACGATCGGAATGTTGCTGGAGAAGATAACGCGACCGATGGCTATGGTTTTGCTGATTCCCGCGAAGATCTTGGTCCTCGCCCACTGAAGAGCCTGAAGCGCCTCTTGCCCCACGGTGGGTGCCAACTGTCGTGTTATTGCCGACAAGTACGCCATGGAGGGGTCCTCACAATGCGTGTTTAGAGACGTGGGGGAAGGCGGACGGTTGACGGGTATGAGGTAACACAGCTTACCTAGGTTCAGATCCCATGACAGTGGCGGAATCCTACTCCTACTATAAATCACTATAAGGGCAATAAGCCGAGTTACAGAGATAGGTTCGCTGTGCGAGGTTGTCTGAAGTTGTGCCTTAAAGGCTCCCATAGGCCCGAATTATATAGTCGCCAGGTCCTAGGGTTACAGGGAAAAGTCCTAGCCGGACAGGTTACAGAGTCCTACACCGTCTATTACTATTCTTGTGTATCTTGCACTCCAAGGCTCCGGCTACATCGGTGACTCCAACCATAGCCTTCCTTTATCCGGCATGGGCCTCCCTTCTGGATCCATCTAACTGGGCCGCCCAGCAGGCCATGGGCCATGCTACCAACTGTGGGCCACCCGGGTTATCTGGATAGGCGACATGTTATGAGGATACCCATATAGCATATCCCCAACAGAATCCTGACTCCTTGTGGTTGTCTTCCTTGTTTTTGTACAAGTGAAGTTGCACCCACCAATACTCTTCTCCTTCATCCAACACAAGGAATCCTTTGTACACAGCTGCACCATGTATCCCTATGGTAACCATAAGGTTCTTGAGGGCCTTGGGAAATTCAGTCTCACACTCCAAAGCCATGGTCATGAGTGGTCCCTTCCTCACGGCTTTGTTGATGGAGTTCATCTACAAATAGAGTTGAGAAAGAAGATTATAAAATTTTACGAGAAGAAAAAGACAAGTGTGGAAATTTTTCAAAGTGTTGAAATTTTTTCCTTAGTGGTTTCTAATCCAATCCTAGGGTCGTAATCCTACAGGCAACACAGTGCTCTGATACCATCTATAAGACCCCACCTTTGTAAAGGTAAAGGTCCCTGTGATTGCAATGCTAGTCCCTAGATCAATTGCTATCATCCACAGTTTAAGATGAATTACACAAAAACAAAGGTCATTATTACATCGTCATTCTAGAGATAACATAGTCTTTTACAACTCCATAGCCATAGGCTAGTACACGATTTTAACTTAACAATATAAATAAAAGTCTTCATCTTCATGTGCCACAGACAAGCATGTTGAGTGTAGACTCATAACCCTAATCCTCATCAGAGTAACCTGCAACATCACAAGTTACAGCCACAGTGGGTCAATACATTGGAATAGTATTGGAAAGTGCTACCTTAGTAGAATAATAGTATCTAGCTTCTACATGAATTTGGCTAAGTGTAGCTTAGGCTTGCTTTGCTCAAAATAGGTTTCACCTATCAGTTGAAACACTAAGTTTTTATTTGGCAAAAACTCCCAAGGAACCACCAATAGACATTGGTGAACCTTCACCCTTGTTCAACCACAAGTTTTAACTTAGAAATTTGGGATGGGGAGATTCTTGATAGCTTCCATGTCTTGATGCTCAAATTGTCCATTACCGGGGACACGACTAAGTACTTAGTTTCTTCCTTCTGCAGAGGTGGTGCACTTTCCCCACAAGACTTGATTTTCATCAAGACAAGATCTTTCAGAATCCTTCCCTTAGACCAAAATGGACGTGCTCCAAACCTATCATTCCCCTACCACCAACTGTCAATTTGGCTAAGTTATTGCAACCTATATGATCCAGGCAGAGCCCATAATGCCAAGTGGCTGCACTAGAAGCTTCTTAACATTTGGCATCTCAAATCCCTTTGTTCCTGGGTGGCATTCCACAAGTGAGATACACAGGGTAGACCATTGGAAAATGGGCCCTGGTAACCACTCAACCAAAAACCACCAAGCAATTACCATTCCACCCAGGTGTTTCATTCACTTAGTTGTTTTATCAAGCAAAAACATAAGTTAAAGACTTAGCAATATTTTCCATAGCATGAATATATTCCACCCTTGGTTGCTACTAGCTAGGCTAAGCATGGTAATAGCAAGTATCTTAACTTAGAGGAAATTCTAACAATTCTACAACTACTAGGATTTCCCAAACATAGCATATAGATACTTAGTAAAAATTATCATGCAAGCCCTATACAAAATATTTGTAATGCAAACTCAAAATATTGGGACAAAAGTATGAAGCACCACTTTCCTTGGTAGTTGGGGGAGTAACAACAATCCTCACAGTCACAATCACCACTAGCACCAAAATCTACACATAAAATGATAGCACCAATTTCACATATCAAAATAAACAAGAAAAAAAATATAATGCATGCAAATGACATGTGATGATTTTTCTAAACCCAGCAAGACAAGTAAAACAGTACTTAACAATAAACTAAACATTTATACATCAAAAAAACTTTATTTGGTTTTTAAAACATTTTCCAATTAATTTTTATACACAAAATAAGCCTACAAATTTCTCTGCAAAAACAACTAATTTTACAGAATCAATTCATTAAACAAAGTACATGGTTGGATAGAATTCTTTTTACTGATTCCATTGATATAAAATTTGCAAAATTTGGACGTGTGGATCAAAAGTTATGAATTTTGCAAGTTTGAACATCTAATAGAAATGATTATGTTTTTAAATCAAACTACAGGCCACACGTCATGTTCTGATTCGCTGATACCGATTCGCACGGATCGATCGATGAGGGCCGTTGGATTTAAATGACTGCGCATGACCCAGATATAATCTTACCGCTTCTCTTAAGTCATCTATCATATGTGTGGGATCTAGATCTAACGGCCCAAAACTAACGGACAAAAAAGAGCGGCACTGCGACGGTGGCTGGCGGTGGCGCGCTCGGGCGGTGATGCTGCCGGTGATACAGGAAGCAAGGAAGGTAGTGAAGCAGCTCACCGAATTCACGTTATGTCGCTGATGCTCGAGGTGGTCTTTGCAGGGACAGGGGGCGCACGAGGTTGGCGTAGATTGCTCGCCGGAGTTCCTTTTGGCGACGGGCGCTTCTGTTCGTCGTTGTTGGCGAGGGTACAGATCATGCCAAGGCAAGAGAAGCAGTGTGTCAGATGCACAAGACGATGCTAGTCACGCGAGTGTCAACGAGGGGGAGAGGGGCGGTCGGAAATTACCACGGGAGGTCGTCGGAGTTGAAGCCGAAGACGGTGGCGCTCAGTCGATTACGTTGCCGATGCTCTGGGGCACGCGCGGGTGAGCTAGTAGTACTGGGAGGTCCGCAAGGTGAAGTGGAGTGTGCTCGTATGAAACAGGAGCAGAGGGGTGGTCGGGGTTGGCCGGAATCGCCGCTGCAGTTCGTCGAAGCAGCAAGGTTGCAGCGAGGAATTCTCGCAGCCTGGGGGCGCTCAGGGCTTGGGGTTTGGGGGGGAATGGAGAGGGGGCAGAGGGGGTTTAAGTAGCGAGGATGAGCGGGGCAATTACGCCGGAAATCAAGCACAATCAATCGGATTTGATTCGGGGAGGAAACGGCAGAGAGGAGCAGGTCCTCCGGCGCGGGATTGAAAACGAGTTGACGTGGCAGTGGGTCCGGGGCGTCAGCGAGTGGGTGTGCACGGGCAGAGTGAGAAACAGAGAGGAGAGGGGGAGGTTCCCGGGTGGGCTCGTGGGCTGTTTTCGGTGCTGGGCCTGTTTGGTGGCTCCGGCCTTTTCTGATTAAATCAAGTGTTCTCATAGAAGAGAGTGAAATCAAGTGTTCTCATAGCAGAGAGGGGGAATGGTATTGCATACAGACAACCATGAGTTTTATAAAGGGCTAAGGCTCATGCCTCAACATTTTCATCATCCAAATCTTCTGGTGTTCGGAAACACATGTCAAAACATTTCAGTAGAATGACTCATCATTCCAAGGTTTTCATAACCATTTTCACCAAGTATTCCCATCTAAAGTTGATCAAGTTTTATGCTTAGCACTAGTATCTACAAGTGGGGTAAGTACTAATGAGGGGTAGTAAACAAGTGGAGATTAATTAAGTTCAATCTCATGCCTTAGGATGACATCAAGATTATCTAGCTTAGGCAAAATTTAATGCTCTTTATGCAACCTTCAATTATATTCCTAGAATCTACAAGTCACTTAAGTAAACTCTAAGAGAAAGCTTTGATAAAGAAATAAAGTATAAAGCTTGCAAGTAAAACTAGGATTGGGTAACATCAAATGTGTCCAACCAAGCATGCTTAGTGCATTGCATAGGTTATCTAACTTTCATAATTGCAAGTGTTAACTTGCAAGGTTTTAAGTATTGGCTTGCATAGGTATCAGTATAAGCTTGCCTTGAGCAGAGCAGTGGTTGAAGTTCTCCTCGGCTTCTTCCTCGTAGTATCCTCCTTCCTCCTTGTATCCTTGGTCGGTACTAGCGTCTATAAATAAATGCGAGATACACAATCACCAAACAATACTTAACTATTTTCAATCATCACACAAAGATGTACTATAGATGATCTAGCATCATCACCTATCATTACAAGAATTAAAGCATTTGTCTTATTTATTTTAATTTGAGAAAAGTAATTTCTACTCATTGAAAAACTACTTAAGATTTAATTTTCTCCAACTCAAACATGGGATCATGTTGACACATGTCATCACCACATATTTCAGTACATGGGAATGTGATTTAAAGTGGTGTCTCAATTTAATAAGGTTTAACCTTTTTATTTTAAATAAGTAAAGTGACTAGAAATGCCTATGTGGCATTCTTTTATTACTTGAACATTATTTCTGTAAGTAAACACATATTTTTTTTATATATTCTGAGAGGTATGATCAAATGTGATTTTTGAGAGTTGGAATCAACTCAAAAGCTATTATGGTTGAATTTTGAAAAATGTTTGAATGCAGAAAAGCTTATGACTTGTTATTTTTACCAAGGTTGATCTACAAAATGATTTGAATCCAACGGGCTTGGATTAAGCATTTCAGTACCTTTCTAACAAAATTAGTTTCATGTATTTTGGTTCACTAAATCGAGCTGGGTTGATTTTTGAATCTAGGTACAGAACTGAGTTTGAATTAAAATAGAAAAATCTAAATTCAAACGGTTGGGCTGCGCGGGAAAGGTTAATGGGCCAGCCCAGTGTCACTCCGCAGCGCGGGGCTCAGCTGACAGAGGGGGTTCCACCAGTCAGTGGCTCATAACACGCGAAGCGGTACGGGGCTGTGTGGTTCGTTGGATTAGAAGAAAGATCGACGGCTGGGGATCGTCGTCGACGATGAACATGTCACCGGCGAGCTCGAACCCTAGAGGCTTAGTGGGGGTGCATAGGGGGCATACCAGGGCTCCCTTCTTCTCCAGAGGCGGACTTCTCCGGTGCAATTACGGCGAGCTGCTGCTCCTCGTGCTCCAGCTAGAGGGTGGAATGATCAGTGAGGTGAGGGGAGTGGAATGGTGTGCTTCAAACGGCTGGGGGTAGCTTCCTTTTATAGGCTTGGCGGCGAGACCGACAAGGATGGACATGCGATGGTGGCGACATGGCTATGGACGGCTAGCGGCATGGCTGAGGTTGGCGATCGACGTGCTGTCTCCTGGCGATGCTCTAGGAGTTGAATGCGCGCTTAGGGGCGGTGGCAAACGGTCAGGAACATGCGGTGCTCTGAGTGGTACCGACGGCGAACTCCGTGGCGTGCGATGGCTACGAGGTACTGGCAAGGAAACGATCATGTCTAGTGGTCTCCTGGGACAGTGGAGTTCTTGTTGGCAGGCGGCAAGGGCTCAAGGTGGTCGGGTTGAGTGGGAACGGCGCGTGCACGATGGTGCGCGTCGGCATGGTAGACAGCGGCATGGGAACGGCTTTCCTGGCGGTTCCTGTCTCTGTCTTCGAGCTAGGGCTGGTCGAGAGGGGGCGATGAGGCATGGGCTGCATGCTAGACAAGGTGGGCACAACTAGTTCTTCCTCTAGCTTCCTGTCCACCTTGGGGTGGCATGGTGAGGCTCGGCCTACTCACCATTGATGGCAAGGCAACCTTATAGTGGTGCTAGAGGTTAGTCAAAGGAGCTAGATGATCTACTAAGGCTAGTTGCAACCAGAGAGGGAACAAGTTAGGCCAAATTTACTGCACACTATAGTGTTTGTGATTTGTTTGATTTGAATCTGCAAGCTGTTTGATGAAATGGCCGCAAGAAACTTACTTTGAATTTTGAAAAGATTTTTGGTGGGTGTGCTAGGCATGTGCTGAGGATTCTGTGGGTGCTTGGGTTTTCAAACTTGAGCTTGTTTGAGTGTTTTTTGAAATAGTGGGATCTTCCCGTATGAGATAGATTCAATTTTAAAATGTCATTTAAAATGAGCATTTGAATGTTTTTGTATGATCACAAAGTGGGCCTTGGTACCTCATTATGTGTACTAACAAGGGGTGCAAAGATCCACAAATGTTTTTGTTAAGTTTTGAAAACTAGGGATAGCTAGAGTAGGCATGAGAGTTAATTTGGCAAAAATGACCATTCACTTCATTTGTTTGTTTTGAGTTGTTTGTCTTTGGGAAAAGTTTGGGGATTGTTTAGATGATGTTTATTTCACCTAAGAATCCTTTTACAAGCAAAGAAACACAGAACCATGGAATTTCAAAAGAATCCAAATTTTGAATACACACACATATGAATGCTTTCATATTTTTAGTTGGGAAAGTTTTTGTTAACCCTAATTTGGATGAATAGAGTTTGATGATCCAAGTTTAATATTTTTGGGATGTTACAAACCTTCCCCCCTTAAACAAAATCTCGTCCCGAGATTTGAAAAAGGACGAAAAAGATTACCTAGGATTTGTAGAGATCGGGAAACTCCGTCCTGATGTGATCTTCGTGCTCCTAGGTATATTCCTCTTCTGTGTGGTTGCTCCATTGAATCTTGAGAAACTTGATGCTTCGGGTTCTGGTAGTTCTGAAAGCTTCTTCCAAAATACGAATGGGTACTTTGGGATAGGTCAGGTCATCGTTGATTTCTATGGTCCGGTGATCAATATTCTTGAACACTTCAGTCTTCTCCGGAACTTTGAGGCACTTGCAAAGTAATGAGATATGGAACACATTGTGTACGGCTGACATATCTTCTGGCAGTTCCAATTGATACGACACTTCTCCTCAACGGTTCAGAATCTTCAAGGGGCCGATATATCTAGGGGCTAACTTTCCTTTCAATTGGAAACGTTGCATTCCCTTTAACGGCGGCACTTTTAGATACACAAAATCTTCGATATTGAACGCGAGGTCTCGACGTCTCTTGTCGGCGTAACTCTTATGTCTTGACTGGGCTGCCTTGAGGTGCTCACGAATCTTGTGAACTTTCTCTTCTGCTTCTCGTAGGATGTCGGTTCCGAAAATCTGACTCTCTCCTACTTTCGACCAGTTCAAAGGGGTGCGACACTTCCTTCCATACATGAATTTAAATGGGGCCATTTGCAAACTAGCTTGATAACTGTTGTTGTATGAAAATTCTACGAACGGCAGACAGTCTTCCCATTTAGATCCATACTCTAACACACATGCTCTCAACATGTCTTCGAGTATTTGATTTACTCGCTTTGTTTGTCCGTTGGTCTAAGGGTGATAAGCTGTGCTGAAATCTAGTCGGGTTCCTAAACCTTCTTGGACTTTCTTCCAGAATCTCGAGGTAAACTGAGTTCCTCGATCAGATACGATGTTCTTGCGGACTCCGTGCAAACTAACGATTCTAGCGATGTATAACTCCACTAGCTTCGAACTCTGATACGTGGTCTTGACGGGTAACAAATGGGCGACTTTGGACAATCTGTCCACTATGACCCATATAGAGTCATTTCCCCTACTAGAAGTTGGCAATCCGGTGTTAAAATCCATTCCAACTGAATCCCATTTCCATTCTGGAATCTGCAATGGTTGCAACAATCCTGCGGGTCTTTGATGTCCCGCCTTGACTCGCTGGCATATATCACACTTGGCGATATAGCTTTCGATTTCTCTCTTCATCTTATGCCACCAAAATTGCTCCTTCAAATCTTGATACATCTTCGTTCCTCCGGGTGGATAGAGTAAAGAGTATCATGGGCTTCCTTCAGAATAACTTATTTCAACTCAGAAGATGCTAGTACACAAAGGCGTCCTTTGTACCACAGAACTCCTTCTTCGTCTTCGGTAAATCCGGGTACCTTGCCTGTACCGATACGACGCTTGATTCCTTCGATACTAGCATTTCCTTTCTGCACCTCCTTGATTTGGCTGATCAAAGTGGGTTGAAGTTCTATGCTAGCCAAAAATCCTTCACTAACTAATTCCATTCGGAAATCTTCCATCTCTTTGTGCAGACTTGGTTGCTCCTTCAAAATCATGGAGTTCAAGCGGCACGGCAATCTGCTAAGGGCATATGCTACCACATTGGCTTTACCAGGGTGATAGTGGATGTCCAGGTCGTAATCCTTGATTAGCTCAATCCATCTTTTATGTCTCATATTCAGCTCCTTCTGAGTGAATATATACTTTAGGCCCTTGTGATCCGAATAAATCTCACAACGATTTCCCATCAGGTAATGCCTCCATGTCTTCAGGGATAGAACTATGGCTGCGAGCTCGAGGTCATGGGTTGGATAGTTCTGCTGATGTTGTTTCAGTTGTCGGGATATATAAGATATTACTTTGCCTTCTTGCATTAGCACACATCCTAGACCGATCTTGGATGCGTCACAATACACGTCAAAGGACTTCGTGATATGCGGATGAAATCAATCTTCTCTTGAGTTCTTGAAAACTCGCTTCACATTTGTCCGTCCATTCAAACTTCTTGTCCTTCTTCAGCAATTGGGTCATGGGTCTGGCGATACTCAAGAATCCTTCTACGAACTTGCGGTAGTATCCCACCAATCCGAGAAATGCACGAACTTGGGTTTGGGTGGTTGGGGCTCGCCAATCTTCGACATCTTTCACCTTTGCAGGGTCAACGGCAATTCCTCCGGCTGATACAATGTGACCGAGGAATCCTACCTCCTGTAACCAGAATTCACATTTGCTAAACTTGGCATACAACTGATGCTCTCTAAGGGTTCCAAGAATGGTACTTAGGTGTAGCTCATGCTCTTCTTCTGATTTGGAATAAATCAGAATGTCATCAATGAAAACGACGACAAACTTATCTAGGAAGTCCATAAAAATCTTATTCATGAGATTCATGAAATGAGCGGGGCATTGGTTAATCCAAAAGACATGACAGTATACTCGTATAATCCATATCTGGTGGTAAAGGCAGTCTTGGGAATATCCTCTGCGTGAATCTTGAGTTGATGATAGCCAGTTCTAAGATCAATCTTAGAAAACACTTTGGCACCGGTCAACTGATCAAACAAATCTTCTATCTTGGGCAATGGGTACTTGTTCTTGATAGTGACATCATTCAACTTCCCATAATCCGTACAAAAACGGTTACCTCCATCTTTCTTGTCTACGAACAGAACAAGTGATCTCCATGGTGACGCACTTGGTTGAATCAATCCAATTTCCAACATGGCATCCAGTTGCTTCTTCAGTTCTGCTAGTTCATACAGGTTCATACTATATGGTCTCTGGGCTATGGGTCCTGTTCCGGGGATTAACTCGATATCCCGATCTGGGGGCATACCGGGCAAAACATCTGGAAATACATCGAGGTATTCACAGACTATCCGGACTTGGTCAATGGTAGGTTGGGCTATACTCTTGTTGCACTTGAATTGACGAGGTAAGGTTTCGGATACATGCTCGACTGATATTCCGTCTGTACTGGTCATGGTGATGGCTTTCTTCGCACAGTCAATTAATCCTTTATGTTTGGCATGTGATTTTTACCAAACCACGATGATCCACATGACCACACACACTCAAGTGGATGTGGTGATGCAACTTCTATCACACTGGTGCATCATTCCATGTGGTAGCTGCATTCCATGGAATTTCGGAGGATTTTTGTCCATGGTTTGATACATGGTGTCCCCGGAGTCATATCATGTGTTCTTTACGAAAACACAATGATCCACATGACCACACACACTCAAGTTGATGCCGGCATGCAACTTATATCACACTGGTGCATCATTCCATGTGGCGGTTCCATTCCAGGGTATTTATGGATATGGTTTGACACATGGAGTCCCCAGAGTCATTTCATGTGTTATTTACCAAACCACAATGATCCACACGACCACATGTACACTCCAATGGATGTGGTGATATATCTTCTGTCACACTGGTGCATCATTCCATATTTCCATGTGGAAGTTCCATTGCTAGTGATGCTCTTTACATGCGACCCTAGCGCTAGATGAAATTGGTTCTGTGCCACTTGCATGCAGTGTAATCGAGGTCCGACATGCATGATCCAAGTCAAACATACTCACGTTTGCGCGTGCCAACCTTCCCTCACCGACAGGTGGGACCATACATTTCCCCTCAAGATTAATTTTTGCACCCCCTTTAGACGGTCCCCGTGCCCACCATCACTAATTACACCCATCCTTGTATTCCACTTGAGCAACTACTTACCTCCCTGATTCCATCCCCTCACGAATACATCCGCCTCCGGATCACACTGCCTCCATTAATCTGCCTGATTCTAGCCTCCATTTGCCGCCATGGGTAAACAGTGGGGTTGGGCTAGCAACAGGCTGAAGCGTAAGGCAGACGGAGGCTGGCCATGGCGACCGCCACCGCGAGGATTGGGGATGGCCGAACCTCGGTGATGCGAACGTGTATAGGGTCGCCAAGGAGTTAGACATCATCTTCGTCGGGCGCCTCGGTCACTGCATCCCTGGCTTCCACCCGTTGATCAGAGAAATGGAAGAACAACCGTTCGGCACGCTAGACCTTCTTTACCCCGATACCAGCGTATGTCCAAACGACCGCGATGGCCACGTAAGTTCTAGTATCTTGCTTATTGAGTCACTCATATCGTTAATTCATATGTTCTGAACTTTTGTTGGAATCCTATGTTCCTTCTGTTGAACGTGTTGTGCTCACACACAGTTTGAACAAATTGAACCATTTAAGAATATTCTGTACAGAGGAAGCTCTGCTCGTACTTGATATTCTAGTATTTTCATAGTGATACAATCTTAATTTAGATGATATGTGATGTGTCAATTTAGATTTGCAATGGAATGTCTGCTAGGTGATATTCTGTTTTCTAAAAAAATAAACAAACTAGACGATTTAAGACTATTATGTCCCTAGTTGTTTATGATCACCATCAGGAGATTGTTCGGGGGAATATCTGCTCCTACTTGATATATTGGGTATTTTCGTAGTCGAGAGCTGAGGAGATAGTCGTATATAATACTTTAATCTGATTGCTTAGTTGTCAAATTGTATATGCAATGGAATTCATGCTAGGTAATTCTACCAACTGACAACAAACTTTGCAGAATGTTCATGCAAAACTAATGTTGCTGGATAAGTGGTCACAGTCAGTAGTAGTGGATATTAGGAGACAGAGGAGGCGGAAATGGATGATGAGCAGAACTGGGTGGGTGGCAACGGCGAGTGGATGGTCCTTTTATCCCAGGACTGGAGAACTTGGACACTAAAAAATGTCTACAGATTGTTGATACTTACACCGCCATCTATAGTGGGTGTTGGCATTACTGCATTCAACCACGGGTGGCCGCCGCCAAAATCTGAATTCGCTTACAGGTTCAACATGGAAGAACTTGAGCTCCTAAACATACAACTCCGACAGAAGCCTCTCCTGGTGTGGAAGACTTGGCACTACAACCTCCTAGCGTTGTTCGACAAGTAAATCACATTCATGAGATGCCCACATGACAATGAATGGACAGTCTTGTGCGATGACCATCTGCGGCCGGAGAAGTATGTCGACATCATCTTCACCTCCAGCTGGTATGATGACACACCACAACGCATTTACGCGGTCACTGAACCTTGCAACGATGTGTGTGTTTGGGAGCCGTTCACCTGGGGTGAGTCATGGTGTCATATAGCATGTAAATTCCCATTCAAAATTCTTCTTAGTGACTGAAGGTAACATGCAGGTACACACAGCCCCGCACTGATCGAAGATGCAGTAGTAGATCCTGATATTTTATCACGGCGCTGGTTCCTTGCACCTCTCAGAGGCGATGTCAACCAGGATGAACTCATGTGGATTCATATCAGGGGAGCACTAAACAATGTTGGTGATATAAATAGAACATACGGGGACACAACTTTCTTCATACCCGTCGCTTCGGTGTCACGTTTTCTCAAGGTCCATGTGTCCATCAAATGACCCAATAGAATAGGTCTGGAGTAGAGTCGACAATCTGAATGTACAATATCTGTTTTTTGGGATCAACTAGCCTTTCTTCGTCAGAGCCCCTGAAGCTGTTTCACCTATAATTGCTCAGGCAGCCTCGGCTCCTAATGATGATGCTACTGCTGGTGGACTTGACAAAGAACTAGCTGCTGCTGCTCTTGGTGAAGCTGACAAAATACTTGCTAATGCTGTTGCTGGTGAAGCTGATGAAATACTTGTTGATGTTGCTGCTGGTGAAGCTGACGAAATACTTGCTGAAGCTACTGCTGGAGTCCAAGGAGAACATGTTGGTGTTGTTGCTAAGGTTTCAGCACTTCCAATGTTGATAGCAGACTGTGTGTTTGTTGCGCACTCACTCGTCTATTATGTGGACACTCTAGATCCTACCTGGATCCGAATCCATGTCGAGGAGAGAGGGCCTGCCATTGGCTCATCAGTGGGGTCGTACAATTTGATAGAGAATGAGAGACGGCCAAATACAGCATTCTGGTTCGTTCCGACGATGCCACCAGCTCCAAAGACCTAGTGCTCAACTGCCAGGTCAGATGAACCATTTATATTTATCTTTATCTTTAGTTCCCCCTAGTTCTACAAAGTAAATGCTTCTTTGGTCAAGACTCGGTTATGCTTATTTGTTTAAGACTGCTTTGCTTATTTGTGTAAGAACAAGTTAAGACTATGTGTGTAAGACTAAGTTATGCCTAACTGTGTAATATTTAGTGAAGCCCAGCTTTTCTTTCCATGCCCACAACAGCAGAATTGCAGCATAGAACATACAAGGGTCATGTGTATACAAGACATTTTGCTCGGGATAACAACCACTGCAATTTAATTTCAGTTTCAAGTTTACTATCCAGGAAATTAAGGTGCCATGATCATATAAAATGAATAGCTCATACAAACAGCTAGCAACACTGCCGACAGTGTGATTGTTATGAATGTGTACGTATTTGAATGCATCACTAGAATGTGTCACCTATTGATGATTGGTGACATGGATATAGCTTCTCTTCGTGTATTTGGATTCAATCGCTCATGGATTTGTTCCCATATTTTTTTGGCAATGGCTGATAAACTCCACTCTCTTGGTAACATGCTTTGTCCATGAGACCTTGTTGATCCAACACAAAATACAAACTATGGTATACATTGTTATTCCATTTAGGTTCTCTCCTTTTCTTCCTCATGGTGCTACTAATTTCAAATGAAAGTCTAGTAAAAAACATATCGGTACATGTTTTCTACCACAATCACAAGAAGAAAACTAGATGGAATTTCAACTTATTGGCATTGTGCCGAACAGAGTGGATGTGGCCTTGGGGTTCAGAGAGTAAGGCGCCCTGGCTGGTGCGGGTGCGACCATAGCGACGGCGAGCTCGGATTCTGGAGGAGGACAACGGGACCGAAATCTCGTCCCAGTGTCGTGCCATGGGTGTTGCCGTGCCATGGGTCGAGCTCCGCTTTGGAAGGAGGAGGGCAAGACAGATCAGGTTTAGCCGGGTGCCAGATCTCGCCGCTGAAGGAATTTCCTCCCAGCTCCGCGCCATGGCATCGACCATAGATCGCCCCTTTGGGGAATAAGAAGGACGCCTCAAAAATAACGTTTGAACACGATGGCAGCAACGCTGCAAGTCTGCATTTGGCACGCCAACTCTGGGTATCGCGATCCAATACCGACGAAGTCGGACCCCGTGTTGCCTTGGCGCTTCAACTTTCGGGCTGCAAGTTAAAATTCTCGTTTCTCTCCCTATCCATGCTTTATTTTTAGAATTCCATGGTTGAATTCCTCTCATTGAATTAGTGGATGAACTCAAGCTTGATTGATTTTCTTTTTAATTTCTCACGTTAGGATTAGAATCATTCATATATCATGTAGAAACTATATGCCTAAGGTTTTATGTTGAAATTTCTCAATGCATCAAGATGAACAAGCTCGGTGGCCTTTTTCGCAAGAGAAAGCTCTAACGTGGTGAAGGCTCGGGGCTCTGGGCTGAGCTCGACAACAAGTATGCCATGGTTTTGGCAAGGAAGGTGCTACCCACGCGATGGGACGATGGCAGCTTTCTCAACTCAGCAGAGTTGAGGGCGGACTTCGACTACCTGTGTGAAAATGGAGGGCTCGCCAACCTCGCCAATGCAAGCCACTACATCTATGAAGGGCTCACCCATGAGTTCCTCACCTCCTTCTACGATGACTACAAGGAGAAAGGTAATGCATGATTGATAAATTTCACCGTTAAACAACGGCCATATCAAATTACCTATCAACAATTTTGTGAGGCTTATGGATTCCCTTAAGAAGGGGAATCAACTGTTACAAACTTGTATAGCATCTCGAGTGCAAATACTTGGGTGGTTGTTTTTGTTAATGGTGGTAGGGACTTCTATCAGAAGAATATGTCCACCATTCAGAACACAACCATCCGTTACTTTGCTATGTTTCTTGCTAACACTTTGTTAGGAAGAGGAGATACCGGCTCGATGGCCAATACAGACATGGCCAAGATCACGAAGGCGCTCTTCTCTAATGCGCCGCAAAGTCCCACTCCTGCAGCTCTATTTCTTCAGCACCTTTGCCACCAGAGCAACAAAACGAAAGGTGAATACGCATCGGTGGAATGGTAACCCACCTAATCCAAGCCCTTGAAATTGCAATTCCTATTGCACAACCTGTTGATGGCTCCATACTTTTGGATGTTAAGTATATAACTGCTTGGGGCTTCCTCGGTGTTTATCGAGCTAACAGGAGGCTCCGAGCCTATCAATTTGGTTATATTGATGGTGTGCAAGATTATCAAGTGCCATTGACTTGCCCGCAAGCCTTTGAGGTTCGGGGAAGGGACCACTGGATCCTCAACAAGGATCAAGTGACTGAGATGATGGTAGAGCTCTATCCTGACTCCGAGGAGGTGGACGAAGGAGGGCAGTAGGATGAGAAGGAGAAGGAGTACAACCCTTATTGGGAGTAACAGAAGGAGCAGCAGTAGGAGGAGCGACCTTGGGACCAATGGCCCCATCAGTAGTAACAATAGTAGGGGTTCAACAATGTCCCCTATCAGGATTTTCTGCAGCTCAACCAGCGTGTTGGGGAGATCGACCAGACTATGCATGGAGTGAGTGAATATGTGAGTGCCTTAACTCACAACTTTAGTCACTTCATGACCAACTTCCTGGGTTACTGTCAGTAGCATGCATACCCGGCGCTGAACAACAGCAACAACTAAGCATGGCAACAGCCTATACTCGGGGGAGGTTTGAAAACCTCCAAACTTGCATTCATATTTTTATTTCTTCTTTTGATTTATTTTCTCTTCCTAGAATTGCATGTTTACTTTCAGTTTGCATTCTTAAACCAAAAAGACAAAAAATTAGCTGTAACCTTTATTTGCAAATTTGTTTCTTTGTCTTTCTCGGAGATTTCTCAATTTCAGGTCACTTGGCAATAGGGAAATATAGAGAGGATTCGACTCAAGTATGAGAACGAAGCAAGCAAGAGGAGGTATCACATTCCTTTAGTCACCTCTCCTGCAACTTTAAATTGATCCTACAATTATTTACTCGCTTGCACTTGAGTCACTCCCCACCTAGCTTGTTATCATAAAATTATATTCCCTTTCTAGTGTCCTCTTTTAACTTTAAAACAATGAGCAATGAACTTGGTCAAAATAGTTCTAACATTTTTACAACAAGAAAAAGCATCCAAGAGATGACTTGATTCCATGTTTTGCCCAAAGGATTTGATTTTAGAAACTACTCAACCCCATTGAGCTTAATATAAATAGACTTGATATCACCCTTGAATAAAATTGTCTGATAAAATGGATACTTCGAAGTATTCTAATAATTATAGTAGGATATTGCTTTACACATGTCACTACAACACTTTCGTACTCCATGGGGAACTATTAACTCCGCTGGCCAACGAATGATCTAAATGTGGGAAACCACTTGATTTCGGCTATTGAGTTATATAAACGTCTATAGCTGCAATGATATGACATGTAAAATTTTTAGTCTCCTCGTGGTTTTATGTTCCAAGTGAAGTTTTAGTACTCCTATGACCCACTATATCTCAACAACTATCTATTGGCATGGTCACGAGTGCGCAACACATCCCCAATTAACATGTTAAAAATAGTGGCATGATTTCTCTATGAAAGAGTTGGAGTTTTGAAAAAACAAGGAAAGTAAAAAGGTGCTTTGAGAGTCTTGAAATTTTGATGTGGAGTAAATGAGTTGCTTTTAAATTAAATGTTCTTGGTGCAAACTTGAGTGCTATTAATTGATTAAACGAACAAGAGCAAAAAGTTTTCATTTCTCAATAAGAAAGAAACCGAAAAGATTTATTTCACTTTCCTAGCTAAAATTTTGACACTCGCTCGGACATATGATTTATTTGATAGCAAGATATACGTGGTTAGGAAGTGAAGTTAGTGCAATCTTGTGAATATTTGTATGATCATGTTTAAGATTGCAGAAATGTGAAGAAAATAATTTGACACCATTTCAAGCTTGTAATTTATTTTATTTCAGTTTCAAATCTCCGCAATCCTTTCTTATTTCCTTGTCACTCGAGGGCGAGCAACATCTAAGCTTCAGGGAGTTGATAGCTGTGAGATTCTACACATTTTTTATGGTTTCCATCGATGGTTTTCGTTTGGATTTGATGGTTTTCTTGCTTTACCTAACACTAATACTTCGGTAGCGAAGAAAACTTGGTTTTTAATGCGTGTTTCAGGTTCTGAACATTAATAGAGGGATTTAACAGCAAAAAACACAATATTCAGATGAAAACAAGCAAGTCTCTTTTTGGAAGTAATATAGGGGAGTTTACTGAAGCTTTAACGAGCAACTAGACGGCAGGAATATTTCTCCGGACATAAAGTTCCCACTGTATAGCTGCCGTCTCCTTCGTCTTATTAAAAGGGACAACTTTTGTGAAGAGGCCAAGGACGAAAAAATAAAACACAAGCCGCCATCCCATCTAGAAAGGAGAAAGAAGGGATCCGGTGTAGAAGGGGAAGATGTTCTTCATCTCGCTCCATGATCTTCGATCTCCTAGCCACCACACCTCCATAGCCATTACTTGTACTTGAGAGAGAGAGATCTCCACCTTGCAAGACTAGGGTTTGAGATTGTTCTTCCAATCTTGAATTCTATTGGATTTAATTCTATTTATTATTTTGGATCTGTACGGTAATATCAAGAAGAATTCCCTTTATTTAATTATATCGATGATGCTTCCTTCTCTCATGTGTGAGTAAGTTCCCTTGGGTGTAGGAGATGTAGGGGATTGGTGAGATGTGATGTGCCTATATAATTTCCATTAAGTTTGTGGTTGATTTTAATTACTATATTGTGTGTGCTTGACTATCTGTGGGATGCATAATGCATGTTGTCCAATTAAGGGCCCAAACAACATGATGCTTTGTTCTACATAGATAGAATCTTGTTTGCTAGCAGACCGGCGACCCCCAAGTGACACGGGGATATCAATGGGAAACAAGTTCGAATCGAGGATAAGGAGGAACCACCGAGCTTATTGCATTAGTCCGATACAAGGAGCTTCATTGCTAAGCAACCTGAAGGATCTTAATCGTCTAGTGATTGACCATGGTTTTGGTAACAGACTCGTAGAATTATTGAAGTTGTGATCAAATCTACCAAGAGGAGTTCTGACTAATTATGGGTTGCTTGCCTACACACATACGTATAAGATTATAATTGTTACACTTATCACTAATCCACCCCGCATATTCACTATCACCATGAACTGAAACTCCCCGCGCCTACATCGTCATCTGCATAAAACAACAAACAAATTGTTCTTTACTTTCATGATTTTTATTTCTGAAGTTTGCATTTTAGTTTTATTTAAATACAACCCTTTAATCCAAATTCTATTCTCATTTTCAACACTTGCAGTCAATTCACTCTAAGACCTGTGACAACTTCGGGTGTGATAGAGACTTCACCAATAAACACTTACCTTTGGGCTCCCAGTGGGATCAACATCTTAACTTCAAAACTAGCGACAAATGATTTGTGGACTTGCAGCCATCAGCGACCATTATAGAAAAGGTGTGTTGCACCCATGCCACTGCCCCTCCTTATATAGGGGTGGGGGAACCATCCATGGGCTACCCCTTTCTCCAAGAAGGGTCAGCGGCCAAAAGGTGAGGCCCTCCCTGATGAGGGGTAACCTTGGCAATGCCCATTGTTATATACTTGGGTTTCGGGGAAAGGAGAGCACTGATGATTTTGTCGGCTTATCAGACAAACAAGAGAGGTGAGATTTACCCATGTTCAGGCCCTCGTAGATCTAGGAAACCCTACTCTTACTTGTCTAATTATTATTGATGGAGAATACAAATTCACTGGGTTGCTAGATGCGATCTATCTTACATCGGATTTCTGTGTGTATATTGTGTGAGAGATAGATCCTCCTACGTCGGCTCTTCCCAGCCTTTATATGAGAGGTTGGGTCTTAGAGTCCTGTACGGGTTGGATTATAGTTTTAGATATAACTCTATTATGTCAATTTGGGCTTCCGCCTTGATCATCACATGTGGTTCCTTGGCTTCAGATGCTTCCAGGATCCTTCATTTCCCTTGGTCCTTGGTTCAGATCTATCCTAGGTATGCCAACCATGGGAACCCGATAATTCATGCCCATGTCAGTAGCCCCCAAGGACCCTCCTGAATTGTAGATTCGGGTTGAGTCTCCAATTTTTTTTATCATTCATATATAGCAAACCCAAAGATTCTTCTATGTAGGTGAACTACAATAAGTTTGTCATGGGGATTTTGGTATAACAAGACTGGTGCATCTGACAGATCGGGAACCAGTTAATTTCTCTTGGGAAAAAACAACGTGAACCTTCTCAAGATCAAGTCCTGGACTCAAACATAGTATATGCTGGCATAATTCAATTTGGGCCACTGAGGTCTTATCGAATACTGAGTTCCAATTTTGTGTTTTGGGTACCCAACCTGTCCATCGGGATTTTTCATCATATTGTAGATATGGAAAATTTCTAGCAGAGCACATTCATGTGTGATTACTAGGCCCATAGGATGGATCCCAAGGTGTTACCTTCGTGTCCTAAAAATAACATTCAGACATGTTATTGAGGCGGACGTGGTCTGAGAACTTGAATCTTTCATCGACTGCCTTGTTTGGCTATTGGAATTGCTGAAGTTGTCACCTTGTAGAAGAGATATTGATATTTTCATCGGGTGTGTTATTAATGCTCCTGATGGGAGTAATAATTGAGACTACACTTGGGTAGGCTCACAGGTCTTCGTTCGTCGACTCTGTAGGAGGATGTTTGCTTGTTCTGTCGGGTGTGAAGCTAGCACTACCGATGGGAGTAGCCCCCGAGGCTAAGTTTGAATGCTTGCATTCGAGCGTAGGCTTAGAGTTTTTTCTTCTTTTACTGTTATGTTGACTCTGTAGGTGGAATTATTTTCTATCGGTGTGTGGCCAGTGCTTCCTATGGGAGTAGCCCCGAGGCTATGTTCGGGTGCTTGCACCAGAGAATAGTCTCCAAGATGTCATCTGAGGAAGTACTCGACTTAGACCTTGTATTTCCTTGACTAACCATTTTCCATTATTTTTGTAAGATTATTTTATCGAGTGCATGGCCAGCGCTCCCAGTGGGAGTAGCCCCCTAGGCTATGTTCGGGTGCTTGCACTAGAGAATAGGCTCAAAGATCATCATCATCCAAGGAATTATTTGACTTGGGTCTTGATTTTGGAGATATCAATACTTTTTTCGAGTTATTGTTGGAAAACCCGATGCTTTTCTTCCTTGTTCATGACGTCATTATTGACGATGATGGCATGCTTGAGTCACGATGGAGAGGACGTGATGGGATGCATTAGTAGTGGGTCCATCACGCGAGGTGACCAGCGCGTGGGCGGCGTGTCAGTGGTGAGTTTGATCGCACGACCCCATGCCGCATGTAAATGGAGGAGCCACGCGATTTACCTATGTGATTACCGCACTGATGGGTAATTACTACTGCTGATCTTTCGTTATCCGCAGCCATGTGTTAGCATAGATTTACTCCATACAAAGCGATGCCAGGATCTAATAGTTCTCCAATGTTGCTGTTATTTTATAAGCGACGGGGGGGGGGGGGGGGAGTTACTTCTCATTATACACTTCTGCCGCTATTCTTCATCTTCTTCCTCCTCCTTATCTTCTCCATTTCCACTATACTTTTTGCTCCTTTGCTCTTTCTCCTACTCCGACGACCGTGACTTCCTCGCCATGGGGAAAACAAAGGCTGTAGGTTCTGCCGCCAATGTTATGGCGCCGAAGGGGAAGATCAGCGGGTGGAGCGACTCGAAGTGCAACGCGTGGGAGCTTCGTGATACTCGCATGTCCGGATTTCTTTCGAAGAGCGCCTCGTTCAAGCTCCTTGACAACGAGGCCACACTGCACCTGAGGAGGGATGGCGGTTATTTTTTTCTATCCTTCATGTACCACGGTCTTTCCCTTCCTGCCCACAAATTTCTCTGTGGCCTTCTCTTCATCTATGGTGTGCAACTACACCAGCTCATGCCGAACTCCATCTTGCACATCACCTTATTCATCACCATGTGTGAGTGTTTCCTCAGGATCCATCTCCACTAGGTCATGTGGAAACGCCTCTAATTTATGAGGAGGAATGTGAGGAAGAACGTCGTCTATGACATTGGTGGCGTCATCGTTTCCATCCGCGCAGATGTCGATTACTTTTTTGAGAGAGAGGATGTCGATTACTTCAATTTCATGATGGCCGAATCCATCCAAGACTGACGGAGGAAGTGGTTTTACATCAAGGATGAGAAACTCGAAGGCCAATGTTATGGTCTTGCCCTTTCAACATTAATAAAGGCATGAATAAGCTCAAGTCTTGGGGGCAACACGCGAGTTCGCAGAGATTGACGAAACCAACCCGCTGATGGACCAAATCCGCGAGCTAGAATATGAGAAGGCCAAGGAGCTCTTAGTATCCAGATCATGTCCTATTTCCTTCGGCTACACATCTAGCCTATCCAAGCAAGGATTTTAACTATGTGGATGTACGCCGGGAAGAAGGATCCGACGAGGATTTCTCTAGAGAACTTCTCCTCTACCAAACTCGAGAATAAGGCGATTTCCTTCACCAAGCTCACTTGAGAACACACCATCCATTCGACCTGTCAAGTTGACCCTTTTTGCAAGAAGAAACTGCCACCATTTGTAAGTGTCTGATCCTTTGGATTATTTTTAGATTGCCTTCCTGTTGATTCTTGTTCCCTTATGTCGTCTTCATCCGTTGACATGACCACATGTCCTTGTATTCCCTTACTCCTCTACTTGAGGAGGTGAATTGCTGATGAGTCCATTTTTGAAGCATTTTATTGTATGTTTTTGCATAAGTAGAGTTAGGATTTTGGTATTTTACTGTGTTTGCGTGAAAATTTTACTCTTGTTTTAGAAGGATTCTAATTTATTAAGTCTTTTGTGAATATATTAATTGGGACTATCATGTTATGTAATAATATGATATTTTTTAGTGATAAAGGTCATTTTAAATGATTTTCCACGCAACTGGGATAAGAGAGGATGCGAGGAGAAGTTCTAGAAGGTTTAAATACCTGCAGTATGGGATAAGCCTGCCCGTACGATCTGCCCGTACCACCTTCCAGGATGTCTGCCTCATCAATTACTCTCACCACGCGAAAATGGATCTAAGATCCGACATTCAGAGATACCTCCAGCCACGAAATACCTCACCAGAAAGGGATCTGGAGGAGGAACTTGGAGAAGGGAAAATCCTTGCTGCTAGACATATCATCGGAGGACATTGAAGGGTTTCGTGGCATAGTAAATCAAAATTTTCTACGGATGCGAACAGAGGGAAAGCCAAGATCTAATCTAGGAGATGCAAACAACGAGAGAGATTGGATTAGATCTTCATACCCTTGAATATTCGCACAGCGGAACGTTCGTCGGAACGTGGGTGATGTAGTCGTACTCGCTTCTCCTCCTCGCGATCCGATCCGATCTAGCACCACAAGTGGCGGTGCCTCCGTGAGATGCACACGTGAAGCACCTCAACGTCTCCTCCTTCCTTGGTCCAACAAGTATGGTGGAGAGATGGGTTGGATCTACAACGCGACGGCGCGGTGCAATTGGTGGAGAATTTCTGCAGCAGGGCTTCGCCTACAAGCAGTCGGGAGGGAGAGAGGAGGGCAGCAGGGCGGCTAGGGTTGGAGGAGAAGGTGTGGAGGGGGTGGTGCGCCCCCAGCCCTCTATATATAGAGGGGTGGGCGCAGCCCTAGCCCCTCCCCCAAGCCAAGGCCGGCGGCCCCAAGGAGGAAGAGTGGGGGGCAAGGAAACCCCCCTTTCTAGAAGCTCTATCTAGAGTTTAAACCTCTCTTGGCCGGCTGGGCCCTATGGGGCCTTGTGCCCCTGGCCCAATGCGGCCAGGGAACTCCCTCATAGGCCCATGCCCCCTCCCGGAAGGTGGGGCCATGTTGGTCCCCTTCCGGAAGGTTCTAGAAGCTTCCGGTACAATACCGATTAACCGGAACAATTCCGAACTCAAAAAACTGCACTGCCTTATGAATCTTATTCTCCGGACCACTCCGAAACCTCTCGTGATGTCCCGGATCCCATCCGAGACTCCGAACAAAAACTCATAAACCAATTATCCAATCTATCCTAGCGTCGAGACACGTTAAGTGTGTGACCCTGCGGGTTCGAGAATAAGCAGACATGATCTTCTATCAATAATCAACAGCGGGGTCTAGAAACCCATATTGACTCCCACACATTCATCGATGATCATATCGGATGAACCACGATGCCAGGATTCAATCAATCCCATATATATATTCCCTTCGTCTCGCGATATTTTACTTGCCCGAGATTCGATCGTCGGTACCGTCATACCTAGTTCAATCTCGTTCACAGCAAGTACTTTACTCGTTCCGTAATCCGATATCACTTTGTGATTAACTCCTTAACCTCATGCTTGCAAGCGGTGTTGATATCGATTACCGAGTGGGCCCAAAGTATATCTCTCCGACTTGGGAGGGACAAATCCCATCTCGATACATACAACCCAACAGATACTTTCCGATCACCTGAGAGACACCTTTATGATCACCCTCTCATAGGATGAAGTTTGATGACCTCAAAGCTTTCTTCCGATACCAGGGAGTTGTATTATCTCATGGTCTAAGGAATACAATATTTGACATAAGAAAAGCTTCGCAAATACGAACACGATGACACGATCTAATTGCTTCGCTTAGTTTGGGTCTGTCCATCATATCATTCTCCCAATGATATGATCTCATTATCAATTGACAACTCATGTCTATGGTTAGGAAACCTTAACCATCATTGATCAATGAGCTAGTCCATAGAGGCGTACTAGGGACACGGTGTTGTTCACAAACCACACAAGTATTAAAGTTTCTGCTTAATACAATTCTAGCATGGAATATAAACATTATCATGAACAAGAATTATAATAATAACATCTTTATTATTTCCTCTAGGGCATAATTCCAACAGTCTCCCACTTGCACTAGAGTCAATAATCTAGTTTACATTTGGCAACAATCTCACACCCATGGCACTGAGGTGCTGATCATATTTTGCACGCGGAAGAGGTTTAGTCAACGGATCTGCGACATTCAGATATGTATGTACTTTTCTAATCTTCAGATCTCCATCTGCTATATAATCTCGGATTATATGAAACTTGCGGTTGATATGCTTGGTCTTTGGATGATATCTTCGTTCCTTAGCGAGTGCTATGGCGCCAGTGTTGTCACACAATATCTCCAGTGGGTCCAATGCACTTGGAACCACGCCAAGCTCAGTGATGAAGTTCCTAATCCAAACTCCTTCACTTGACGCTTCTGCAGCAGCCATGTATTCCGCTTCTACTGTAGATCCCGCAATCACGCTTTGCTTGCAGCTTCTCCAGCTCACAGCTCCTCCATTCAAAATATACATGTATCCTGTCTGAGATTTAGAATCATCCTTGTCAGTGTCAAAACTAGCGTCGACGTAACCTTTTACGACAAGCTGTACATCACCCCCATAGACTAAGAACATTTCTTTAGTCCTATTTAGGTACTTTAGGATGTTCTTCACGGCTATCCAGTGTTCCACTCCTGGATCACTTTGATATCTGCTCGTCAAACTAAGAGCATTGGACACATCCGGTCTAGTACACAGCATGGCATACATGATGGAACCTATGGCCGAGGCATAAGGCACTTTGCTCATAGCTTCCCTATCATTTACCATAGCTGGACACTGAGCCTTGCTCAATATCTTACCTGACAACATAGGCACCGAACCTTTCTTTGCCTTATCCATTCTGAATCTTTTCAGAACTTTGTCTAGGTATGTACTCTGGCTTAAAGCTATCAGGCGTCTTTGTCTATTTCTATAGATCTTGATGCCCAATATATAAGCAGCTTCACCTAGGTCTTTCATTGAAAAACACTTGTTCAAATAACTCTTCACATCGTTAAGCATGTTGATGTCATTTCCGATAATCAATATGTCATCCACATATAGTACCAGAAACGTCACCGAGCTCCCACTCACTTTCTTGTAGATACAAGCTTCGCAGCAATTTGGAACAAATCCAAAGCTCTTGATCACTTGATCAAAACGAAGGTTCCAACTCCGAGATGCTTGCTTCAGTCCATAAATGGAACGCTGAAGTTTGCATACTTTATCAGCATCCTTAGGATCGACAAAACCTTCGGGTTGCATCATATACAACTCTTCATCAATGCTGCCATTGAGGAAAGCAGTCTTGACATCCATCTGCCATATTTCATAATCATGAAACGCAGCAATTGCTAATAAAATCCGAATGGACTTAAACATCGCTACGGGAGAGAAAGTCTCATCGTAGTCAACACCTTGAACTTGTCGAAAACCTTTCGCAACAAGCCGTGCTTTATAGACGGTAACATTACCATCCGCGTCCGTTTTCTTCTTGAAGATCCATTTGCACTCAACGGCCTTTCGCTCGCTAGGAGGGTCCACCAAAGTCCATACTTGGTTTTCGCTCATGGATCCCAATTCGTATTTCATGGCTTCTAGCCATTTCTCAGAGTCTGGGCTCATCATCGCTTCCTCATAGTTCGTAGGTTCACTGTCTTCTACTAACAAGACAGTCAAGACAGGGTTGCATTACCACTCAGGAGGGGCACGCGACCTTGTCGACCTGCGACGTTCAGTAGCAGCATCGTCTGAAGCTTCATGATCCTTGTCATTAGCTTCCTCTATCGTTGGTGCAGGCGGCACTGGAACAATTTTAGGTGCTGCGCTACTCTCCAATTCAAGAGAAGGTTCAATAACCTCGTCTAGCTCTACTTTCCTCCCACTCACTTCTTTCGAGAGAAACTCCTTCTCAAGAAAGGAACCGTTCTTTGTGACAAACACTTTGCCTTCGGTTCTGTGATAGAAGGTATACCCAATAGTTTCCTTAGGGTATCCTATGAAGACGCATTTCTCCACTTTGGGTTCGAGCATGTCCGGTATCAACTTCTTGACGTAAGCTTCGCATCCCCAAACTTTAAGAAACGACAACTTAGGTTTAGCACCAAACCACAGTTCATACGGTGTCGTCTCAACGGATTTAGATGGTGCCCTATTTAAAGTGAATGCAGCGGTTTCTAATGCATAACCCCAAAATGATAACGGCAAATCAGTAAGAGACATCATTGATCGGACCATATCTAATAGGGTTCGATTCCGGCGTTCAGACACACCATTGCGCTGTGGTGTTCCGGGTGGCGTGAGTTGTGAAACGATTCCACTTGCTTTAAGATGCGTGAGAAAATCATAACTCAAATATTCACCTCCACGATCGGATCGTAGAAACTTAATCTTTCTGTTACGATGGTTCTCCACTTCATTCTGAAATTCTTTGAACTTTTCAAACATTTCAGATTTATGTTTCATTAAATAGATATACCCATATCTACTTAAGTCATCGGTAAAAGTGAGAAAATAGCGATATCCACCGCGCGTCGAAACACTCATCGGTCCGCATACATCGGTATGTATGATTTCCAACAAGTCCGTTGCTCGCTCCATCATACCGGAGAACGGGGTTTTGATCATCTTGCCCATGAGGCATGGTTCGCATGTGTCAAATGATTCAAAATCAAGAGACTCCAAAGGTCCATCAGAATGGAGTTTCTTCATGCGCTTTACACCAATATGACCTAGACGACAGTGCCACAAATAAGTAGTATTATCACTATCTACTTTGCATCTCTTAGCCTCAATGTTATGGATGTGTGTTTCATCCCTTTCGAGATTTAGAAGAAATAAACCATTCACAATAGGTGCATGACCATAAAAGATGTTACTCATATAAATAGAACAACCATTATTCTCCGATTTAAATGAATAACCGTCTTGCAATAAACAAGATCCAGAAATAATGTTCATGCTCAACGCAGGCACATAATAACACTTATTAAGGTTTAAAACTAATCCCGAAGGTGAAACTAAGGAGAGCGTGCCGACGGCCATCACATCAACTCTTGATCCGTTGCCAACGCGCATCGTCACCTCATCCCTCGCAAGCCGCCGTCTATTCCGTAGCTCCTGTTTCGAGTTACAAATATTAGCAACTGAACCGGTATCAAATACCCAGGCACTACAACGAGGGCTAGTAAGGAAAACATCAATAACATGTATATCAAATATACCTTTGATGGGCCAGCCTTCTTGTCCGCTAAGTACTTCGGACAGTTGCGCTTCCAGTGACCCTTGTCCTTGCAATAGAAGCACTCAGTGTCCGGTTTAGGACCAGACTTGAGCTTCTTCTCAGCAGGGGCAACGCGCTTGCCGCCGCCTTTCTTGAAGGGCTTCCTTGCACCCTTACCTTTCTTGAAGGTGGGGGGATTGTTGACCATCAACACATGATTATTCTTTTTGATGTTCACCTCCGCTACTTTCATCTTAGCAAAGAGCTCAGTGATCATATCAGTGGAACCAATCTGATTGTGATCAACTACAAAACTTTTGTAGCTAGGAGTGTCAATCTTAAGCTCCTCTGCAATCTTGCAGTCCAGTTGCTCAAGGCGTTGAGTGTATCCCGTCACCTTAATGGTGTGCTCACTAACGGAACTCCCTTCCTCCATCTTGTAGTTAAAGAATTTCTTAGAGATCTCATATCTCTCAGAACGGGCTTGAGTCTGAAACATGTTTTTCAGCTCCTCGAGAATCTCAAAGGGCCTGGCGAACTCCTCAAAACGATTTTGAAGATCCGATTCCATAGCATACAACATGGCAATCTTAATCAAATCATAATCATCCTTGCGCGACTGATAAACAGCTTTTTCATCAGCCGGCGCATCTATTGCAGGGGCGTCACCTAGCGCTTTCTCAAGGACATAGTCCTTTTGTCCGCCAGCGAGAATGATTCTCAGAATGCGGAACCATTTGGTGAAGTTAGACCCATTGTTTCTAAGCTTTTCTATCTCAGCAAAAATGTTGAAGTTGAAGTTGGACTTGGCCATGTGATCTACAGTATTTGCAAGTACAATTTAGACTATGTCCATGATAAATAGTTCAACTTAATCAAATTACTAGATGAACTCCCACTAAATTCAACATCCCTCAAGTTGTTTAGTGAACACGATCCAAATTCACCACACCTAATCCGATCTTCACGAGAAGAGATGTGGTTTCAATGGTGGACAACGAAGTGTCCATCATATCATTCATATGACTCATGCTTAACCTTTCGGTTCATGTGTTCCGAGGCCATGTCTGTACATGCTAGGCTCATCAAGTTAGACCCAAGTATTTCCGCGTGTCCAAAACTGGCTTGCATCCGTTGTATGTGAGCGTAGAGTCTATAGCACCCGATCATCACGTGATGCTTGGACACGACGAACTTTCGCAACGGTGCATACTTGGGGAGAACACAGTTTTATCTTGATCTTTAAGTGAGGAATCATGTTATAATGCTACCGTCGCGATCTAAGCATGATAAGAGACATAAAAGGATAAACATCACATGCATATAACTTTATGTGACATGGTATAGCCAATCTTCGCTCAATGATCTCCATCTTGTGCGTGCCGACATGATCTCCATCACTCCACCATGATTGCCTCCACCACGAATAGCAACTACAACTATTGCTAACTACTTAGCGATAAAGTGAAACTATTACATGGCGTATAAGAAGTTGACTCGCAGGTCATACACAATTATAAAGACAACCATATGGCTCCTGCCGGTTGTGTACTCATCGACATGCAAGTCATGAAACATTACAAAACATGATCATCACATACAATATACACATCACATCTTGGGCCATACCATATCACAGAAAACACTCCCTGCAAAAACAAGTTAGACGCCTCTACTTTGTTGTTGCATGTTTTACGTGGCTTATGGGAGTAGATGCTAAGAACGATTCTTACCAACGGAAAGCCACAACGGTGATATTAGGGTTGCCAAACTCCGATGTTAATCCCATGACAACTATAGTGAGAGAAACTGACATCCACCAGCCGCATGTGTGGAACAAGCCACACGTCAAGTGCAGAGCCGGTCTCGCGAACGACGTCGCATAAGGTTGGCCTGGACCGCTTCAATCTCACTATCCCGCGTCATAAGAAGAAAACAAACAAGAGGCTTGCAACAGAAAACATCAACGCCCGCAACAACCATGTTGCGTTCTACTCGTGAAACACATCTACGCATAGATCTAGCTTTGATACCACTGAAGGGTTTCGCGGCATAGTAAATCAAAATTTTCTATGGATGCGAACAGAGGGAAAGCCAAGATCTAATCTAGGAGATGCAAACAACGAGAGAGATTGGATTAGATCTTCATACCCTTGAAGATTCGCACAGCGGAACGTTCGTCGGAACGTGGGTGATGTAGTCGTACTCGCTTCTCCTCCTCGCGATCCGATCCGATCTAGCACCACAAGTGGCGGTGCCTCCGTGAGATGCACACGTGAAGCACCTCGACGTCTCCTCCTTCCTTGGTCCAGCAAGTATGGTGGAGAGATGGTTTGGATCTACAACGCGACGGCGCGGTGCAATTGGTGGAGAATTTCTGCAGCAGGGCTTCGCCTACAAGCAGTCGGGAGGGAGAGAGGAGGGCAGCAGGGCGGCTAGGGTTGGAGGGGAAGGTGTGGGGGGGGTGGTGCGCCCCCAGCCCTCTATATATAGAGGGGTGGGCGCAGCCCTAGCCCCTCCCCCAAGCCAAGGCCGGCGGCCCCAAGGAGGAAGAGTGGGGGGCAAGGAAACCCCCCTTTCTAGAAGCTCTATCTAGAGTTTAAACCTCTCTTGGCCGGCTGGGCCCTATGGGGCCTTGTGCCCCTGGCCCAATGCGGCCAGGGCACTCCCTCATAGGCCCATGCCCCCTCCCGGAAGGTGGGGCCACGTTGGTACCCTTCCGGAAGGTTCTAGAAGCTTCCGGTACAATACCGATTAACCCGGAACAATTCCGAACTCCAAAAACTGCACTGCCTTATATGAATCTTATTCTCCGGACCACTCCGGAACCTCTCGTGATGTCCCGGATCCCATCCGAGACTCTGAACAAAAACTCATAAACCAATTATCCAATCTATCCTAGCATCGAGACACGTTAAGTGTGTGACCCTGCGGGTTCGAGAATATGCAGACATGATCTTCTATCAATAATCAACAGCGGGGTCTGGAAACCCATATTGACTCCCACACATTCATCGATGATCATATCGGATGAACCATGATGCCAGGATTCAATCAATCCCATATATATATTCCCTTCGTCTCGCGATATTTTACTTGCCCGAGATTCGATCGTCGGTACCGTCATACCTAGTTCAATCTCGTTCACAGCAAGTACTTTACTCGTTTCGTAATCCGATATCACTTTGTGATTAACTCCTTAACCACATGCTTGCAAGCGGTGTTGATATCGATTACCGAGTGGGCCCGAAGTATATCTCTCCGACTTGGGAGGGACAAATCCCATCTCGATACATACAACCCAACAGATACTTTCCGATCACCTGAGAGACACCTTTATGATCACCCTCTCATAGGATGACGTTTTATGACCTCAAAGCTTTCTTCCGATACCAGGGAGTTGTATTATCTCATGGTCTAAGGAATACAATATTTGACATTAGAAAAGCTTCGCAAAGACGAACACGATGACACGATCTAATTTCTTCGCTTAGTTTGGGTTTGTCCATCATATCATTCTCCCAATGATATGATCTCATTATCAATTGACAACTCATGTCTATGGTTAGGAAACCTTAACCATCATTGATCAATGAGCTAGTCCATAGAGGCGTACTAGGGACACGGTGTTGTTCACAAACCACACAAGTATTAAAGTTTCCGCTTAATACAATTCTAGCATGGAATATAAACATTATCATGAACAAGAATTATAATAATAACATCTTTATTATTGCCTCTAGGGCATAATTCCAACAGACATCACAATATCCCCTTCACCATCAATCGCTGCATCTCCATCAACACCATCAGTCCCCTCTCTCATTCATTAGATATTGTTGTAGTTCCAATAGAATTGTGGTTTGCACTTGATTTTACCTTTGCACTTTCAATCCATCCATATGGATATGATGATGTTTTTAATTGCCTCCATGTGTGAGTAGTTCCCTTTGTTCTTGGGGAGATGGAGAAACCCTAGCATTATTAGGAAATGAAATAAAGATGATCTATGACTTTGGTGTTTGATCCATTGATTTATGATATTGTGTTAGATCTCTCTCTCTCTAGATGGTATGTGAATTTGACCACATAACATCTACCTTCGGGACTAGAGAGAGGGAACTACCCTTTGGACACGTATGGAGTATGTCCGGTGCTACTTTGTGACTGCAAGCATTGGCTTATAACCTACATGGTAAAAGGGGGATTAAGGGAGATTCACTAATCTCATAATGATATCCGTGGGGAAACCCTTAATTGTGGTGGTCTATAGAAGTGATTTTCTCATAGGCATCACAGTGGTTATTTAGAGATGACCTCATCACATGAATCATAGAAGTGGCTTGCTTGCAAGAGGTGTTGGTGAACATATTATTATGATGATCTCTCCACACATATCATGACAAAACACATAGATTATCCTAATCATGATTAATTCTCATATGTTAGCGGTGTATCCTACATCCCCGAGAACATTTACGCCTTATTGAGTTCCAACACTAATCCCAAATCTCTTGTTACTTATTTACTTTACTTGCTTTCATTACTTTCTTGCATACAAAAACAACACCTTTTAAACACCCTTTACTTGAGATCAAAGGCAACTTACATGTATCCTTTGGTAGATAGTGACGAAGGGCATAAAGACCTTAACCGAATAGCTCCATGTGGGTTTGCTACTCTTATTTCGAAACTAGCTATAACTGATCTGGGCACTTGCAATCATCAAGCTATTTTTTGGCGCTATTGCTGGGGATCTAAGAGCTTTTGGTATTTATTCTTACTTGCTAATACTATTAATTTTTTTACTAAAGTTGTTTACTAGTTTCAGGTAAACACCATGGGAGAGTACCGATATATTATTCATCTTGAATCTATAAAGAATTCTGGTCCACCCATGGACGCTTATTTAAAATCCAACAACCCTGATGTGTATGGCATTAACCCCATGTTGCTAGATATTTTGGATACTAAAAATTTTGCAGGGGACATAATGGAGGATCCGTATGCACATGTTGAGTTCTTTGAAGAAACTTGTAGGACTTTTTGCCTTAATATCTTTACTGAGGATGAGGTTAAATTAGATTACTAAATCCTGGGAGAGGATATCCTATTCATTCTTAATTGATTTCTTTCCTAGGACAAAAACCCTTGGAGCTAGACGTATTATCACCAATTTCAAAGGTATCCCCAATTAAAGCCTTTATGATGGGTACTCAAGGTTTTGGGAACTTCTTGATAGTTGCCCTCACCACGATTTTCCACCTTGTCTAGTAGTACACACTTTTATGTAGGGCTAATAAAAGATAATAGAAATGAATTAGATTCTCTTTCTAATGGATTATTTACTGAATTTAGTGTTGAAAAATCCTGGAAATTGCTAGATACAGTCCATACGATTGAAGAAGCCCATCATGGAATTGAACTTAATGAAGAATAAAATTCAAAAAGAATAATGATTAAGAAAATTTCTAGCATCCATTAAAGTAGAGAAATTGCTTGGAAACTTTAACCTCGGTCCTCGTATGATTGTTCAAATTTTAAAAACATATGATGAGCATTTACAGATACCGAAGGAATGGAGTGCTACAAGAAACCTTGTGATAAAAAGCTCCTGAGGACTGCACCAAAGAACAAGTTTACATGAATAGAGAAGAGGCTACCACTACAAGGAATCTGGCTATATATGACCCTCCATTTTTGTCACAGAATCGTCATAGTAATCCATTTATGACAATTCTATGATGATCTTGAGATCGTCAAAAGTTGGGCGTCACAAATGAACTATAACGATGTTTTTAGTGAAATCGTCATAACCGTCTATGACGATATTGGATCGTCATAACGTCTATGACGGTCCAATATCGTCATGGGCCATCTAGCCAGGCCAGGTCGGATCCTATGTGGCCGAGCCTACGTGGCACACAATCAACCCAGTCCATTTCTGTCATTTGTATGGGCCAAGCCCCATAATGTGGTCCATCAAATTTTATATGAAAAACAGTTGATTACTTGGGCCAATTCCATAATTTGGCCTTTTCTATGTTCAGGGCCTTAGTATTTTTAAGGTCCGTTTATTTTTTATTTTCGACCATCTACTCAAAATTGTATATTTCTCTTGTCCAATGTTAGATGGGTCGTAGACTTTTTTAAGCCCATCTAGCATTTGATTTATTTCAGACATACAGGCAGAAAATAGACAATATTTCTTAAACACATCCCAAATCACATTATTTTTCACAAATAATAATAAAAATTAAAACATACATTATAATCAGTACATAGTGCACGTCACCCAGTAAAATAAAAACACTACAAATGTACACTATAGTATATTACAACAATTCCATAGTTCAAATCACCTAGAAAATATAAATAAAGCTCCAAAAATAAGACTATCTACTCTCTGTTGAGTACTGAATCCCTTTTCTTCTTCTAACTTCAGCATGTAACCCTTAAAAAAGAGAGGAAATAGGTTATGGATACAACAAAAGCAACATCTTGAAACAATAACATAGACAAACTAGGAAGAAAATAAAGAACATATATAAACTAGCATCTACATGAACAATACTTGATTTTATTTTCTGTTGTAGGGACAAAAACATGGTTTGAATTAGCTAAAATAGCAAATGGATAACAAAAATGACAAGCCTTAATCACAACATTGTCTCCCAATTTGGCTATTAGTTTGTCCAAAATAACAATCAAGAATGAAGTATGAGTAACATTTTACAACACCAAAACTAAAATCATCATAAATACAAGATATACGAATTCAAAATCTATATCACAGAAGTATCTGAACACCTTCATGCACAACCAGAAGAAACATACATCCATTCTCGCAATTTATAATCTCGTAGAAAGTAAAATTATTTCCACATAAGAAAATCAGATAGAAGTACTCTAACCTGTATGATCAGAGCAGCAGAGAGATAAGATTGATCTCATTGCCATCAAGGACTACCTCAAAATAGCAATAGCTCCAGATGTTATATCTATTTCATGCATAGTTTAAAAGAAAGGTTTTGTTCATGGAAAAAAGTATATTACACGTGTTAATCAGTCTAAATAGATAATATAATGCAAGCGCGCTCACACACAGGTAACTCAGCAATTCAATGCCCACTAGAAGTCGGTGAAGACAGTCTTGAGCTTTACACCAAGCCTGTGTTGGGGGAGAGCAGTGCAATGACCATGTTGTCGGCTTGCCTGCACAACACAAAGTAATCATCTGAATCTTCAAGGCATACAAGCTCAAAGAGATGATCAACTTAAAATATCAACAAGGCAATAGCAAGTACTCAATCACAATCACATTACTGTAATCACTAAAGCAAACCTAACAAGAAGCAGCATATTTTATTCCCCCATGAACACAAATCAGACCCAACGGATGTTATACAAAGAAATTGTTCATATGAAGAGGAAAATTTATGACTGATCAATATGAAGGAATACCACGGAAGAGTTGAATGATAGAACAATACAAAACTTCTACACAAACTATACATGAAGTTATGCAAGTATTCATCCATGAGTTGACAGAACATAGTTGAACAAGAAAATACAACTGACCAATGTTCCCACTTAGCTTGACTGCACACGTGAATGAAACCAAACAGACTAGGAGAAACAAGCTTACAGGGGGCAACACAAGAAGATGAAGATGCCGCTAGGCCTCGGCTGAGGTGTTACACTGCTTGTGGTTCTTATTCTAGGGAGATATGTCGATGGAGACAGGAGTAGTTGACTTTGTGCCACCATGGTATGTACTATATATGGTCTTCAATGGTTATTGCCTGAAAGATTGTGTACTTCAGTTCATGTAAGAATATTCTAGCAAACAAATTGCCTTCATGAAAGTATTCTATATAGAATGAAAGTACGGGAAATCACAAGTTATTGTAAGTTATTGCCTTCATGAAAATATTCTATATATAATGCAAAAAATGATGGAAAAAAAGATAACAGGAAGGGAGATCGCAATGTAGAATTCTTCTAGCAAACAAGTTTGTAATTATTTGTTTCTCCTCATTCCTATAGTCAACAAGTTTTAGTTACAAGTAAACAGAACAAAGTACATCCATGGTTTTGCAAAATACTGGAATTTTCTATCTACTACGATCCTTCAAGAAAACAAAAAGAGAACAAAACAAATAATGTTTTAGAATTGATGGATCGAGATGCCACGGAAGGACCATATCACTTCTGGCATTGATGGACCAAACAAAGATGAATGTACACTTCTGGCATTACCTTTGAACTTTAGCAAATTCCTATATTATGTTCGCAGACAAACATTATGTTTGTTGGAGCATACTATAATACAACACAAACTCAAGGAATAGTGTACTACATCATTAAAACTTTCTTCCATTAACAATAGTTCATGAATGCTATAATTAGTACTACTAGAACATCACATGTATAAATGTCCCAAGCATACCTTGTTAAATCCATAGGGATGGTACTCATTTCATAACTCGTTTCTACATCTCAAAGCCCGTTGAACGGAGATAGCATTACATTTTACTACATCCAATTACAGAACAAAGCTACCTAGGCGAGCAGTTGGGTGACATCAAGGAACAACAAGATAATTCAGATGTAATTCCAACCAGACACATACACACCTAAATAAAATAAACAGATTAAACCCATCGACATCTTGAAGTCCTCACCGGTAAGCAACAGCCGTTCCAGAATGATGAAGTGGAGATGGTGACTGGTGGTGTCGTGTCAAAAGTCGTACCGTGGAGCTTGTGGTGCATGGTGTCTTTGGCGACGAAGTCGTAGACGAGGAGGCGGTGGTCCTCGAAGATGCAGTAGCCGACGAGGGAGACGAGGTGGCGGTGTTGGACGCGGCTGATGATATCCACCTCCTCCTGGAACTCTCGCTCCCCTACCCACTGTCGCCCTTGAGCTGCTTCACGGCCACCTTCCTGCTGTCGCCCAGCATGGACTTGAAGATGCATCCAAACCCGCACCTGCTGGGATTAAAAGTACCTTGCGATTCTAAACATAGTTGACAGGCTTAGTGGTTAGGCTCACCATTGATTGACTGCGTGGTCGTGGGTTCGAACCCCTCAACCGAGCATTATTTTTGATTATTTCCACAAAGGTTGCATCTGTTGGGATTAAAAGTACCTTATGGATTCTAAATTTACAAAAATAGTTGGCTGGCTTAGTGGTTAGGATCGCCCTTACTTGACTGCGTGGTCGTGGGTTTGAACCCCTTGACCGACCCTTTTTAAACTAATAATCCTGCTATTTTGTAATCAATTCCAAGTTTTCTATTAAAAATATATTATTATAATTATACTAAATTATACCTAATAATGCACATGTCTCTTTTTGACTAATATAATCCTACTAAATATTGACATATAAGCCAATATTGACAAATGGATAAGACACGTAGTAAAAAACTAACACATAGACATGCCACATAGGCGCAATTGCTGATGTGGCCGACTACTCATTTCAGGTTATGCTAATTTGGACAATATGACGATTAAAAATCGTCATAGTGAGCTACAAGTAACACCATATGCTGCTTCCATCAGATTATGACAATTTCATCTAAAGTAACTATGACGATTTTTAGAAAAATGGTCATAATCTTCTTGGGTATAGGCCCTCTTGAACTGCTTACGACCATCTCGTGAAAAATCGTCATAACTCTATGACGATTTTTTAACGGTCACTATTAGAAGGTCATAGAATAACACATTCCTTGTAGTGTATTAGCTGAAGATGAAACTATCCTAACAAAAATAAAAAAAGCATGATAAAAAGGTACAAGGAGGATAGGGAAATTAACCAGAGATTAAATCAATATCTTACTTAAATTACTAGAAAAACAGTGGCATAATCTCTACTACTTCAAAGAGAATTTTATCAAACAAATTAATTTAAAAGTGTTATCAAGTCTATTACATTAAGCTGAATGGAGTTGAGTAGTTTCTAAAATCAATTCCTTTCGGCTACCCATGGACTCAAGTCATCTTTTGGATGCCTTTTCTTGTTGTAAAAATGTTGGAAATATTTTAACCAATTTCATTGCTCATTATTTCAAAGCTAAAAAGGAAACACTATCAAAGGAATAGAATTTATAAGATAAAAAGCTAAGTAGGGAGTGACTCAAGTGCAAGCGAGCAAATAGTTGTAGGGTCAATTTAAAATTGAAGAAGAGGTGATGAAAGGAATGTGATACCTCCTCTTACTTGCTTTGTTCTTGTATTTGAGTTGAACCCTGCTATATTTCCCTATTGCCAAGTCCTGAAATTGAGCAATCTACGAGAGAGACATAGAAACAAATTTGCAATAGAAGTTACAACTATTTTTCTGTGTTTTTGATTTAGGAATGCAAAAACTGAAAGTAAACATGAAATTCTTAAAGAAGTAAAATAAATCAAAAGAAGAAATAAAAATATGAATGCAAAGTTTGGAGCTTTTCAAACCTCCCCCAAGCTTAGGTTGTTGCCAGGCTTAGTTGTTGTCGTCATTCGACGGCTAGTTCGGGTACTGCGGGTAGTAGTTGGGGAAGTTGGTCATGAAGTGGCTGAAGGTGTTAGTGGGTGAACTGACATCCTCAGCCATTCCCTGAAGAGTGTCATCAATCTCTCCCACGTGATAGTTGAGGTGCAGAAATTCTTGATAGGGGACACCGTTGAACCCCTGTTGCTGATTGGGCCATGGGTCCTAGGGTCCTTCCTATTGCTGCTACTGTCCTTCCCAAGCAGGATTGTGCTGCTCCTGCTCCTACTCTGGCTCTCCATGTTGCTCGCCTTCTTCATCCTCTTTGGAGTCAGGCTAGAGCTCAGCCATGATCTCCCTCACTTGGTCTTGGGTGAGGATCCAGTTGTCCGTCCTAATAATCGAGAAATCTTGTGGACAAGGCAGCGGCACCTTCTCATTCTGTGAGGCATTAAGATAACCAAACTGATATGCTCGGAGCTTTTTGTCAGCTTGGTAGATACCAAGGAAGCCACAAGCAGTTATATATTTGACGTCCATAAGTATGGAGCCGTCAATAGGTTGCATAACAGGTAGTGGAATTTCACGGGCTTGGACAAGGTGGGTTACCAATCCACCAATGGGAATGTCACCTTCTCTTTTGTCTCTCTGGTGGCGGAGGTGCTAGAGGAGTAGAGCCGCAGGATTGGGACTCTGCGGCACATTGGGTAAGAATGCCTTGGTGATCATGGACATGTCTGCATGGGCCATGGAACCAGTATCTCCTCTTCCCAACAAAGTGAGGAACAAGGTGAAGTAGCAGATTTTCAGGTTCTGAATGGTGATATTCTTCCGGTAGAAGTCTCTGCCATCGTTAACAGAAATAACCTTCCAAGTTTCTCTACTTGAGACGCCATACAAATTTGTAATAGTTGGTTCCCCATCATTAGGGAATCCAAAAGCATCACAAAATTCTTGGAAATAAATTTGATATGGCTGCTGTTTTATGGTGAAGCTCACTGTGAGAGGAGCCGAAGGGGATCTCGAGCCAGAAGCAGGTGGAATGTCGAACCCAAAAGGGTGACATGACACCAGATCAGCAAGAGTTAACACATAAGTGTCACTCGATCCCTTGTATGTCTGAGACGAACTCAAAAGAGTGAGGCGAGACCCTAAAGAAGGGACCCCATGGAGTCCCATCATGGAGTGCAATGCACGGAATACCACAGTGCCCGGGCATGCTGCAGGCACAATCGGATTGTATTTATTAAGGCAATGAATGACCAAATATACCGAGCATTACGTTTCTCCCTGTAGTCATCGTAGAAGGGGGAAAGGACCTCCCAGGTGATCTTAGTGTAGGTGTAGTGGCTTGCGTAGGTGAGGAGCGATAACCCTGCACTCGCTCACATGTGGTCGAAATCCGATCTCAACCCTGCCACAGCGATAAATTCAACATCGGCCCAACATGTGGGCATCACCTGCCTTGATGAAACTAGGGCATACATGTTTTCGAGCTCAGCTCGGAGTCTCGAGCCCTCACCACGTTGGCGCTTGTTCTTGCGGAAAAGTCTACCAAGCTTGTTCATCTTGATGTACTGAAAAATTTCAACATAAAACCTTAGGCATATAGTTTCTACATGATATAAGAGCGATTCTACGTGAAAATTTAATCCTAACATGAGAAATAAAAGGGAAAATCTAAAAAACTTCAGTTCATCCACTAGATCAACCTGAGAGTTTCAACCATGGATTTCTGAAAATAAAGCATGGAGAGGGAGAGAAACATACCAATCTATTGATTCCCCAACTCAAACAAATGAAATCCATGAAGAATCGAGAATTCAAGGTGGATTTTGAGGACTTTGGAGAGAGAGAGTCTGAGAGAAAAATGAGGAGGAGGAGGAACCCTAGCTCTGCCGGCATGTTTAAGTGGTTGCACGAACTATACAACGGGAACTATACGGGCAGGTTATGTAGTTCCTGCCATATAGTTGCGGCGTCAGTGAAAATTAGGGTTTCTTTTCACCAGACCCGAACTATACGGCCGTAACTATACGGCGAAAAAAATTCTCGTCGTACATTTGGTCGTTAAATGTTTAGTACTCCAATTTCCCTCCCATTGATAACTATACGGCCTATACTATACGGGCGGGAAAACTTCTCCCGCCATATAGTTGGTCGTTAAACGTGCAGTACCCTAGAGATACAATTCGTGAGAGGAGGTCAATAACTATACGACCAAAACTATATGGCCAGAAAAATATTCCGGTCTAGTTCGTTGTTAAACTCTCGGGAACATGATTTTCGCCCAAATTTCTCATAGATACACTTTTTAATCTGAATAATATGTTTAGTCCAGTTTTTGTAGATAAAACTCAAACTTAATTTTTACACTTAATGTACGCTTATTAAGTCGATATTTCTACTACTTTTTGACAACTACATCTTTACGGGCACACTTACGCAAGGATGTCTATGAAAAAGTTGTAGGAATACGATGACCATTTTATTCTGAACTATTTTATTAATGTGATGGGTTGACTCCCATCAAGAATTTTATTAAGAATGGTCGAATATTTCAACTATCTCTCGGTTCTCAAATTCTTACCTTGGGTTGCCCCTTATCAAGGGCACTTACCACTTGAACTTGTTTTGCCGGTGGAATATACCTTTCTCCTGCTTCTAACTTCTTTGGAAAATACCGACTGATTTCAACATCATAAACATTGAAGATTATTTTCCCTCAGCACAATCAACTGACACTCCTGCAGTACTAAGAAAAGGTCTTCCAAGTATTATAGATAATTTTTCATCCTCTGGCATTTTAAGAATAATAAAATCAGTAGGAATAACATTCTCATCTATTCTAAGTAGAATATCCTTAATTATACCAATGGGTTGTTTAGTGGATTTGTTAGCCATCTATAAAGTGATAGAACTAGGGGAATACTCCCCCAATCCTAACCTTTTATAGATGGAATATGGCATTACACTAACTCCTGCACCTAAATCACACAAGGCATTGTGAATATCAGTTTTGTCAATTGAGCATGAAATAGTTGGTATTCCGGGATCTCTCGACTTTGACAATAACTTCCCGTTAGCAGGATAACTAGTAACCATGGCAAAAGTTTTAGTTATTTCTTTATTTCCATTAAAAATATCACGGAGAAATTTAGTATAGGTAGGAAATTTTATTGCATCCGCAAATGCAATTTCTAGACGGAGATCACAAAGTGCCTTTTTGAAAGAGTCATAGATTACCTGATCACGTGCTTTCTTTTTTCGACCTTGATATGGAAGTTTTTACTCACCTTTCTTATTCTTGTCTTTTACCTTTTGTGGGGGATCATGCTCTTTAGTTGTTTTCTTTTGTTGTTGCTTATCGTTTTTATTCTTTTCTACTATAACAACTTCGTCTTCATTGCTTATCTTGTTTTCTTGTCTTGGATCAACAGTCTCTGCATCAGAGTCATAGCGGTCATCATGTGCATCATCACTACAATGAAAAGGCACATCCGTAGCGCACTAGCAGTGCACCACTAGCCGCTTGCTACGGCTAAGTTTTAGCCATAGCGCACCACCTGGTGCGTTACGGGTAAAAAGTTACCCATAGCGCACCACCTAGTGTGCCACAAGAAGGGCTCCATGTGTGCCACGCCTATATTTTTTGAAAAACAAAAATATGCAAAACACCCTCATTTTGAATTGCAAAAGCAATCGGGTTCGTGCGTCAAGGCAGGGCGCCTCTTTGGAGCATGGCCGTGGCCACGACCTACCACCGCAGGGAGGTGCGGGAGGCTGTGTCCGCGCTAGTACACCGTCATTGAGGCAGTAGGTGGTTGGACAAAGGGAGGTAGGAAGAGAGGGAGGAAGAGAAGAAGGGAGGGAGGAAGGGAGGTAGGTGAGGAGAAGAAGGACACCGTCGCTCGTCGTCGCTGCGAGGAGGAGGAGGAGAAGGCCACCGTCGCGCCGCTATCACTACAAGGAGAGGAGGAGGCCGAAGCAAGGACGCCGGAGCAAGGTGGCCGGATATAGGAGAAGGGGAAGAAGGAGAACGATAACGAGAAGGAGAAGGGAGAAGGGAAAGGAAAAGGGGGAGGGAAAAGTTGAGGGGTAGGTGGGCGGGCTGATGATTCGAATTTCGAATCCCACCCAACTTACTCATGCGCACTAGGGTTGGTGCGCTACGGGTAAGTTACCTCAATTTTTTTCTACAGGGAAAAACCTTGTTTTTTCCATAACTTTCTACCCTTTTCGAATTTTGAGAATCTAAAAAATCGCTAAACAATCTAAAGGTGTTGCAATCAGATGTGGAATCTTGTTCTAGTCATTTTGGTATATTAAACGTTTTTTTACATGGTATGCAAAAGTTACGGCTGTTTTACCGTGGCATGAATTTTTTTTGCAGAAAAAGTCGAAATTCATGTTGATTAATTTTCCTACAAACTAGACCATATTATCCACCTAAATATGAAATAATTTTATTTTTTGAAGTGTTTTCCATTTTCTTTTGTTTTTTGCAAAGCTAAAAAGGCGATCCAAGGGGGTGGAGTTGGTGCAGGCACTTAGTCGTAGGGCACTCTGACCCAGCTGCTGCAGCACACATACCCGTAGCGCACTAGGTCGAGGTGTGCTACGGCTAAGTTTCACATCCGTACCGCACATTGACCTAGTGCGCTATAGGTATGTGTGTTGGGACCACCTGTGCCCTGGCCCACACACAGCTGTGGCACACCACCCCCATGTGCGCCATGCTTATGGCAGTTAGCCGTAGGGCACCTGTGGGAAGTTCACCACGCCTATTTTAGCCGTGGGGCACCACTAGCACGTGCGCCACGAATGTGTGGATTACCTATAGGCATTTTTGTTGGAATTATGCCCTAGAGGCAATAATAAAGATGTTATTATTATAATTCTTGTTCATGATAAAGTTTATATTCCATGCTAGAATTGTATTAAGCGGAAACTTTAATACTTGTGTGGTTTGTGAACAACACCGTGTCCCTAGTATGCCTCTATGGACTAGCTCATTGGTTAATGATGGTTAAGGTTTCCTAACCATAGACATAAGTTGTCAATTAATAATGAGATCATATCATTGGGAGAATGATATGATGGATAGACCCAAACTAAGCGGAGCAATTAGATCGTGTCATCGTGTTCATCTTTGTGAAGATTTTCTTATGTGAAATATTGTATTCCTTAGACCATGAGATAATACAACTCCCTGGTATCAGAAGAAAGCTTTGAGGTCATCAAACGTCATCCTATGAGAGGGTGATCATAAAGGTGTCTCTCAGGTGATCGGAAAGTACCTGTTGGGTTGTATGTATCGAGATGGGATTTGTCCCTCCCAAGTCGGAGAGATATACTTCGGGCCCACTCGGTAATCGATATCAACACCGCTTGCAAGCATGTGGTTAAGGAGTTAATCACAAAGTGATGTCGGATTACGGAACGAGTAAAGTACTTGCTTTGAACGAGATTGAACTAGGTATGACGATACCGACGATCAAATCTAGGGCAAGTAAAATATCACGCGACGAAGGGAATATATATATGGGATTGATTGAATCCTGGCATCGTGGTTCATTTGATATGATCATCGATGAATGTCTGGGAGTCAATATGGGTTTCCAGACCCCGCTATTGATTATTGATATAAGATCATGTCTGCATATTCTCGAACCCGAAGGGTCACACACTTAACGTGTCTCGACGCTAGGATAGATTGGATAATTGGTTTATGAGTTTGATGGGATCCGGGACATCACGAGAGTTTCCGGAATGGTCCAGAGAATAAGATTCATATAAGGCAATGCAGTTTTTGGAGGTCGGAATTGTTCCGGGTTAATCGGTATTGTACCGGAAGCTTCTAGAACCTTCCGGAGGGGGACCAACGTGGCCCCACCTGCCGGGAGGGGGCATGGGACTATGAGGGAGTTCCCTGGCCTCATTGGTCCAGGGGAACAAGGCCCCATAGGGCCCAACCGGCCAAACCTAGGGCAAACCCTAGGACAGCTTCTAGAAGGGGGGAAACTTACCCCCCACTCCTCCCTCCTTGGCCGCCGGCCCTAGGGCTTGGGGGAGGGGCAAGGGCTGGACGCCCACCCCTCTATATAAAGAGGGATGGAGGCGCACCCCTCCCACACCTCCTCCTCAAGCCCTAGCCGCCCTGCTGCCCTCCTCTCTCTCTCCCTCCCGACTGCGTGTAGGCGAAGCCCTGCTGCAGAAACTCGCCACCACTTACACCGCGCCGTTGCGTTGTATATCCAATCCATCTCTCCACCATACTTTCTGGACCGAGGAAGGAGGATACGTCGAGGGGCCGCACGTGTGCATCTCTCGGAGGCATCGCCACTTGCGGTGTTAGATCGGAACGGATCGCGAGGAGGAGAAGCGAGTACGACTACATCACCCACGTTCCATCGAACGTTCCGCTGTGCGAATCTTCAAGGGTATGAATATCTCATCTATCCCCCCTCGTTTTTTCATCTCCTAGATTAGATCTTGTTTTCCCTGTTCGCATCCGTAGAAAATTTTGATTTACTATGCTGCGAAACCCTTTAGTGGTATCAGAGCTAGATCTATGCGTAGATGTGTTTCACGAGTAGAACGCAACATGGTTGTTGTGGGCGTTGATGTTTTCTTTTGCAAGACTCTTGTTTGTGTACTTCTTATGACGCGGGATAGTGAGATTGAAGCGGTCCAGGCCAACTTTACGCGACGTTGTTCGCGAGACCGTCTCCGCACTTGACGTGTGGCTTGTTCCACACATGCGGATGGTGGATGCCAGTTTCTCTCACTATAGTTGTCATGGGATTTACACTGGAGTTTGGCAACCATAATATCACCGTTGTGGCTTTCCGTAGGTAAGAATCGTTCTTAGCATCTACTCCCATAAGCCACGTAAAACATGCAACAACAAAGTAGAGGCGTCTAACTTGTTTTTGCAGGGAGTGTTTTCTGTGATATGGTATGGCCCAAGATGTGATGTGTATGTTGTATGCGATGATCATGTTTTGTAATGTTTCACGACTTGCATGTCGATGAGTACACAACCGGCAGGAGCCATATGGTTGTCTGTATAATTATGTATGACCTGTGTGTCAACTTCTTATACGCCATGTAATAGCTTCACTTTATCGCTAAGTAGTTAGCAATAGTTGTAGTTGCTATTCGTGGTGGAGGCAATCATGGTGGAGTGATGGAGATCATGCCGGCACGCACAAGATGGAGATCATTGCGCGAAGATTGGCTATACCATGTCACATAAAGTTATATGCATGTGATGTTTATCCTTTTATGTATCTTATTATGCTTAGATCGCGACGGTAGCATTATAAGATGATTCCTCACTTAAAGATCAAGATAAAACTGTGTTCTCCCGATGTATGCACCGTTGCGAAAGTTCGTCGTGTCCAAGCATCACGTGATGATCGGGTGCTACACACTCTACGTTCACATACAACGGGTGCAAGCCAGTTTTGCACATGCGGAAATACTTGGGTTTGACTTGACGAGCCTAGCATGTACAGACATGGCCTCGGAACACATGAACCGAAAGGTTAAACATGAGACATATGAATGATATGATGGACACTTCGTTGTCCACCATTGAAACCACATCTCTTATTGTGAAGATCGGATTAGGTGTGGTGAAGTTGGATCATGTTCACTAAGCAACTTGAGGGATGTTGAATTTAGTGGGAGTTCATCTAGTAATTTGATTAAGTTGAACTAGTTATGATGAACATAGTCTAATTTGTACATGCAAATATTGTAGATCAAATGGCTAAATCCAACTTCAACTTCAACGTTTTTGCTGAGAAAAAAAAGCTTAGAAACAATGGGTCTAACTTCACCAACTGGTTCCGCAATCTGAGAATCATTCTCGATGGCGGACAAAAGGACTATGTCCTTGAGGATGCGCTAGGTGACGCCCCTATTGTAGATGCGCCGGCTGATGAGAAAGCTGTTTATCAGTCGCGCAAAGATGATTATGGTGTGAATAAGAGCACCATGTTGTTTGCTATGGAATCGTACCTTCAAAATCGTTTTGAAGATTATCCCGGGCCCTTTGAGATTCTTGAAGAACTAAAAACTATGTTTCAGACTCAGGCCCGTTCTGAGAAATATGAGATCTCTGAGAAATTCTTTAACTTTAAGATGGAGGAAGGGAGTTCCGTTAGTGAGCATGCCATAAAGATGTCGGGCTACACTCAACGCCTTGAGCAACTGGACTACAAGATTCCAGAGGATATCAAGATTGACAGGGTTCTGCAATCACTCCCTCCCAGCTACAAAAGTTTCGTAGTGACTCATAATCAGATTGGTTCCACTGATACGATCACCGAGCTCTTCGCTAAGCTGAAAGCTGCGGAGTTGGACATCAAAAAGTATAATCATGTGTTGATGGTCAACAAGCCCCCAGCTTTAAGAAAGGTAAGGGTGCAAAGAAGCCCTTCAAGAAAGGCGGCGGCAAGTGCGTTGCCCCTGCTGAGAAGAAGCTCAAGTTTGGACCTACGCCAGACACTGAGTGCTTCTATTGCAAGGACAAGGGTCACTGGAAGCGCAACTGTCCGAAGTACTTAGCGGACAAGAAGGTTGGAACCATCAAAGGTATATTTGATATACATGTTATTGATGTTTTCCTTACTAGCCCTCGTTGTAGTGCCTGGGTATTTGATACTGGTTCAGGTGCTAATATTTGTAACTCGAAACAGGAGCTACAGAATAGACGGCGGCTTGCGAGGGATGAGGTGACGATGCGCGTTGGCAACGGATCAAGAGTTGATGTGATGGCCGTCGGCACACTCTCCTTAGTTTTACCTTCGGGATTAGTTTTAAACCTCAATAAGTGTTATTATGTGCCTATGTTGAGTATGAACATTATATCTGGATCGTGTTTATTGCAAGACGGTTATTCATTTAAATCTGAGAATAATGGTTATTCCATTTATATGAGTAACATCTTTTATGGTCATGCACCTACTGTGAATGGTTTATTTCTTTTGAATCTCGAAAGGGATGAAACACACATCCATAACATTGAGGCTAAGAGATGCAAAGTAGATAGTGATAATACTACTTATTTGTGGCACTATCGTCTAGGTCAGATTGGTGTAAAGCGCATGAAGAAACTCCATTCTGACGGACTTTTGGAGTCTCTTGATTTTGAATCATTTGACACATGTGAACCATGCCTTATGGGCAAGATGATCAAAACCCCATTCTCCGGAATGATGGAGCGAGCAACGGACTGGTTGGAAATCATACATACATGTATGCGGACCGATGAGTGTTTCGACGCGCGGTGGATATCGCTACTTTCTCACTTTTACCGATGACTTAAGTAGATATGGGTATATCTATTTGATGAAACATAAATCTGAAACATTTGAAAAGTTTAAGGAATTTCAGAATGAAGTGGAGAACCATCGTAACAGAAAAATTAAGTTTCTACGATCGGATCGTGGAGGTGAATATTTGAGTTATGATTTTCTCACGCATCTTAAATCAAGCGGAATTGTTTTGCAACTCACGCCACCCGGAACACCACAGCGCAATGGTGTGTCTGAACGCCGGAATCGAACTCTATTAGATATGGTCCGATCAATGATGTCTCTTACTGATTTGCCGTTATCATTTTGGAGTTATGCATTAGAAACCGCTGCATTCAATTTAAATAGGCACCATCTAAATCCGTTGAGATGACACCGTATGTGGTTTGGTGCTAAACCTAAGTTATCGTTTCTTAAAGTTTGGGGATGCGAAGCTTACGTTAAGAAGTTGATGCCGGACAAGCTCGAACCCAAAGCAGAAAAATGCGTCTTCATAGGATACCCTAAGGAAACTATTGGGTATACCTTCTATCACAGAACCGAAGGCAAAGTGTTTATCGCAAAGAACGAATCCTTTCTTGAGAAGGAGTTTCTCTCGAAAGAAGTGAGTGGGAGGAAAGTAGAGCTGGACAAGGTTGTTGAACCTTCTCTTGAATTGGAGAGTAGCGCAGCACCTGAAATTGTTCCAGTGCCGCCTGCACCAACAATAGAGGAAGCTAATGACAAGGATCATAAAGCTTCGGACGATGCTGCTACTGAACGTCGCAGGTCGACAAGGTCGCGTGCCCCTCCTGAGTGGTACGGCAACCCTGTCTTAACTGTCTTGTTAGTGGACAACAGTGAACCTGCGAACTATGAGGAAGCGATGATGAGCCCAGACTCTGAGAAATTTCTAGAAGCCATGAAATCCGAATTGGGATCCATGAGCGAAAACCAAGTATGGATTTGGTGGACCCTCCTAGCAACCGAAAGGCCGTTAAGTGCAAATGGATCTTCAAGAAGAAAACGGACGCGGATGGTAATGTTACCGTATATAAAGCACGACTTGTCGCGAAAGGTTTTCGACAAGTTCAAGGTGTTGACTACGATGAGACTTTCTCTCCCGTAGCGATGTTTAAGTCCATTCGGATTTTATTAGCAATTGCTGCGTTTCATGATTATGAAATATGGCAGATGGATGTCAAGACTGCTTTCCTCAATGGCAACATTGATGAAGAGTTGTATATGATGCAACCCAAAGGTTTTGTCGATCCTAAGGATGCTGATAAAGTGTGCAAACTTCAGCGTTCCATTTATGGACTGAAGCAAGCATCCCGGAGTTGGAACCTTCGTTTTGATCAAGTGATCAAGATCTTTGGATTTGTTCCAAATTGCTACGAAGCTTGTATCTACAAGAAAGTGAGTGGGAGCTCAGTGACATTTCTGGTACTATATGTGGATGACATATTGATTATTGGAAATGACATTAACATGCTTAACGATGTGAAGAGTTATTTGAACAAGTATTTTCCAATGAAAGACCTAGGGGAAGCTGCTTATATATTGGGCATCAAAATCTATAGAGATAGACAAAGACGCCTGATAGCTTTAAGCCAGAGTACATACCTAGACAAAGTTCTGAAAAGGTTCAGAATGGATAAGGCAAAGAAAGGTTCAGTGCCTATGTTGTCAGGTAAGATATTGAGCAAGGCTCAGTGTCCAGCTACGGTAAATGATAGAGAAACTATGAGCAAAGTGCCTTATGCCTCGGCCATAGGTTCTATCATGTATGCCATGTTGTGTACTAGATCAGATGTGTCCAATGCTCTTAGTTTGATGAGCAGATACCAAAGTGATCCAGGAGTGGAACACTGGACAGTCGTGAAGAACATCCTAAAGTACCTAAATAGGACTAAAGAAATGTTCTTAGTCTATGGAGGTGATGAACAGCTCGTCGTAAAAGGTTACGCCGACGCTAGTTTTGAAACCAACAAGGATGATTCTAAATCTCAGACAGGATACATTTATATTTTGAATGGAGGAGCTGTGAGCTGGAGAAGCTACAAGCAAAGCGTGATCGCAGGATCTACAGTAGAAGCGGAATACATGGCTACTGCAGAAGCGTCAAGTGAAGGAGTTTGGATCAAGAACTTCATCTCTGAGCTTGGCGTGGTTCCAAGTGCATTGGACCCACAGGAGATATTGTGTGACAACACTGGCGCCATAGCACTCGCTAAGGAACCAAGATATCATCCAAAGACCAAGCATATCAACCGCAAGTTTCATATAATCCGAGATTATATAACAGATGGAGATCTGAAGATTAGCAAAGTACATATAGATCTGAATGTCGCAGATCCATTGACTAAACCTCTTCCACGTGCAAAACATGATCAGCACCTTAGTGCCATGGGTGTTAGATTGTTGCCAGATGTAATCTAGATTATTAACTCTAGTGCAAGTGGGAGACTGGTGGAATTATGCCCTAGAGGCAATAATAAAGATGTTATTATTATAATTCTTGTTCATGATAAAGTTTATATTCCATGCTAGAATTGTATTAAGCGGAAACTTTAATACTTGTGTGGTTTATGAACAACACCGTGTCCCTAGTATGCCTCTATGGACTAGCTCTTTGATTAATGATGGTTAAGGTTTCCTAACCATAAACATGAGTTGTCAATTAATAATGAGATCATATCATTGGGAGAATGATATGATGGACAGACCCAAACTAAGCGGAGCAATTAGATCGTGTCATCGTGTTCATCTTTGTGAAGCTTTTCTTATGTCAAATATTGTATTCCTTAGACCATGAGATAATACAACTCCCTGGTATCGGAGGAAAGCTTTGAGGTCATCAAACGTCATCCTATGAGAGGGTGATCATAAAGGTGTCTCTCAGGTGATCGGAAAGTACCTGTTGGGTTGTATGTATCGAGATGGGATTTGTCCCTCCCAAGTAGGAGAGATATACTTCGGGCCCACTCGGTAATCGACATCAACACCGCTTGCAAGCATGTGGTTAAGGAGTTAATCACAAAGTGATATTGGATTACATAACGAGTAAAGTACTTGCTGTGAACGAGATTGAACTAGGTATGACGGTACCGACGATCAAATCTCGGGCAAGTAAAATATCACGCGACGAAGGGAATATATATATGGGATTGTTTGAATCCTGGCATCGTGGTGCATCCGATATGATCATCGATGAATGTGTGGGAGTCAATATGGGTTTCCAGACCCCGCTGTTGATAATTGATATAAGATCATGTCTGCATATTCTCGAACCCGAAGGGTCACACACTTAACGTGTCTCGACGCTAGGATAGATTGGATAATTGGTTTATGAGTTTTTGTTCGGAGTCTCGGATGGGATCCGGGACATCACGAGAGGTTCCGGAATGGTCCGGAGAATAAGTTTCATATAAGGCAATGCAGTTTTTGGAGTTCAGAATTGTTCCGGGTTAATCGGTATTGTACCGGAAGCTTCTAGAACCTTCCGGAGGGGGACCAACGTGGCCCCACCTGCCGGGAGGGGGCATGGGCCTATGAGGGAGTTCCCTGGCCGCATTGGGCCAGGGGCACATGGCCCCATAGGGCCCAGCCGGCCAAACCTAGGGCAAACCCTAGGAGAGCTTCTAGAAGGGGGGGAACTTGCCCCCCACTCCTCCCTCCTTGGCCGCCGGCCCTAGGGCTTGGGGGAGGGGCAAGGGCTGGCCTCCCACCCCTATATATAAAGAGGGCTGGGGGCGCACCCCTCCCACACCTCCTCCTCAAGCCCTAGCCGCCCTGCTGCCCTCCTCTCTCTCTCTCTCTCCCTCCCGACTGCGTGTAGGCGAAGCCCTGCTGCAGAAACTCTCCACCACTTGCACCGTGCCGTCGCGTTGTAGATCCAATCCATCTCTCCACCATACTTGCTGGACCGAGGAAGGAGGAGACGTCGAGGTGACGCACGTGTGCATCTCTCGGAGGCATCGCCACTTGCGGTGTTAGATCGGATCGGATCGCGAGGAGGAGAAGCGAGTACGACTACATCACCCACGTTCCGTCGAACGTTCCGCTGTGCGAATCTTCAAGGGTATGAAGATCTCATCTATCCCCCCTCGTTGTTTGCATCTCCTAGATTAGATCTTGTTTTTCCCCGTTCGCATCCGTAGAAAATTTTGATTTACTATGCTGCGAAACCCTTCAGTTTTCCTAGTAGTGCATTTTTCTTCTCCAATTTTTGGTCTTGTGTTTCTTGAGTAGTTTCATCTTGAGGATCCACCAGTGTGTCATCTTCTTGGCTTGCTTTGAGCAAGGCTTTTTTCCATTGATCTTTTTAAGCTTCATATTCTGGTGGTCCTAATGGTCCTGCAACAACTACACCTCCCCTTGTAACAACATTAGTAGAAAAAGGAATATTTATATCATCTTGAAGAAAATTTGACAAATAGATGTTATTTGTTCACATTGGGTTTCAATCATAATAAAGTACTTGTTAAATAATTTTATATCTTGGCCAATCTCATCATAAATTTCTGTGAGTTCTTCCAAAATCTTCTTATGTCGTTGAAATTGCTTATGCATGTTATTATGAGATTTGGCCTGACATTGTTTTAATTCTTGAAAAGATTTCCTAGTTTCATCTTCTTCATTAAAAATCTGTAACAAATCTACATTTTTTCCATAACAATTTCAGAATGTATACCCTTTTATTTCATTGTTTTGCATACTTCATGCATAAGATCTGGGGTTATACGAAGTATTCCATTTTCTAGCTTAGTACCAAAATTAGGATTATAAAGAGAATCATTCTTATCCCTGGGGGACATCAATTCCAAACAAGCTTTAGCAGTTAAATTATTTATCAATCCTCCTGCTGATAAATCAAGCAACTCTCTGCATTGATTATCAATACCATGGTAAAATAAGTGGCAAACAGTTGATTCGGAATAGCCATGATTAGGAATACTATTGATCATTTCAAAAATACTATCCCAAGCTTGTGGGTAGTTTTCTCCCACGTTCAACTGAAGTTTCCTATATTATTTCTAATTTCAGTTACCTTTTTAAAAGGATTAAATTGTTTTATGAATTTGATAATACAGTTTTTCCAGCATTTAATGTAATGAAGATGGAGAGAATATAACCAGTTTACAACCTTGCCTTTTAGAGACCAACATAATAATTTTAGACGAGAGAAATCTCTAGGCAAACCTTTTGGTCCAATTGAAATTATCACATCGAACTCTCTAAGATGTCTTCCTGGGTCTTCATCTTCCCTTCCACTAAAATCTTTTTCCTACAAAATTTTAATAATCTCACCATCAATTTGATATTCTCTAACTCCAGGATTAGGAAATTCTATTGGTTGTTTAAGATAAGAAGGATTTGGAGCACTGTATTCTCTGAGAGTTTTCTCAGGTTTCTTGGCAGTTGTCTTGTGAATAGACATGATTTCCATAAAATCACTCCGGTTTTGAACTTCAATCTTTTTTGATCTCAAAAGTTTTTCAATAATTTCTTCGCGCCTTTGAGCAGGCACGCGCTCAAAATAATTTGGTAGATAGGTCCTGTCAACACCCGAATTTTTAATCCCAGATGCCTGTTATGCCATACATCGCAATCCCAAGATTACCATTTTTGCGAGACATAACATATTGGATATCATAGTACATCATCCATTACAAACCATACAAATCAAGAAGTGGAAATAATATAATAATAAGACAGCATAGGTGAAGCTCCATCTTCCTGGTCACAGGCATTGCTGATGATGGGAGATGATCCTATTTGTCATAACCTTCCTGATGTCCGTCCTCCTGATACTCCTCTTCATAGTCTGGCCACGGGAATAGCTAGGGACAAACACTACTAGAGAAAAGCCTATGCGAGGCGCACCAAAAAGCCTATCCGAGGCGCATATCACATGCGCCTCTAGCTTCAAGCCTCGGGTATTTCTTATGCGAGGCGCATATGATATGCGCCTCCTATACTTCACATATGCGAGACACATATCGATATGCGCCTCGCATAATAATATGCGAGGCGCATATCGATATGCGCCTCGCATATGTGAAGTATAGGAGGCGCATATCATATGCGCCTCGCATATGTTTCAGAATGCGCCTCGGATATTTATAGTATATGCGCCTCCTATAGTATCCTATATGCGCCTCCGGTAATATTTTCAAAATTCAAGTTTTACAGACCACTATAAATAATAATATACAGATATTCAAATATACAATATAGTCCAGAATACAGTATAAAGAGCACAGAATTTTTCAGAAACTTGCAATTTGCCAAAGCATAATAGAACCAACATGAGTACAATACATTACACATCAATCATGACATACAAGTTCATACATCAAGTGTTTGTGCCACAAGTTCACACCTCCGAGTACAAGTTCACAATCACATTACACCTTCGAGTACAAGTTCACAATCACATTACAACTCCAACGACGTAGCTCTACCTAGATGAAGTAGAACACATAACCTACAATGAAGAGCAACAAGGTGGTGATCACGAGGAAGTTCCTCCACTTCTTCCTTCCATGCCTCCTCCACTTCTCTTCCGCCACCTCTCTACTCTCATAGCCTTGGTAGCTGTTGCCCGAGAAGTTGTTCACTTGCTTCTGGCAGTCTTTCCACTCCTCGTACACACCTGGAACCCGACCGACGTACACGACATAACACCTCGGCATCTCCTACACATAATAAAGATGATATTACTTATGTCAGTGGAAAGCAATAGCTAGCAGTTCACAAGATAGAATCATGCATATATATATATGGGTGCAACAAAATGTCAGAAATCACGTTCTAATCATCGGCATTTCGAAGGAAGACCAAAAAAAAGCAAACCAAGAATGACATGGATTAGTGCCTCATACTTAGATTGGGCACGGAAATAACAATGCTCGCTGTTTGATCTTGTGCGGCAAGTAGAGTATATGCCCAAATTACTAGTCTACTTGGCACACAAGATCGAACAGCGGCATAGTCATACACGTGACACCACAACACGTTCTAATCATCGGCATTTCGAAGAAAGACAAAGAAAGCAAACCACAAGAAAGTAGGGAAGCAATGACAAATGAAAAGCAACAAGCACTTAAAATAGTTCGTAACACAAATAACTAGCTAGTGTCTCTCACAATCAAGTTCAACGGTTGACGAAACATATTCTAGAGGTTTTGCTAGGCAAGTTCTAGAGGTTTTGCTAGTGTCTCTCACAATCAAGTTCAACGGTTGACGAAACATATTCTAGTGTCTCTCACAATCAAGTTCTCCTCATTGCCCGACGAGGTATCCTCGTCCTCCTCCATCTCGTCGTCCCGCGGAACAAATTCCGGGGCCTCTAGGGATTCCATCTCCTCCTGCTGCTCCCAAAAGGGCTTCTGGCTAGAAGGGCCCGGATCCGACATTTCTAAACACACAAATAAATGAAACTAATAAGCACAAAAATTCACAATTTTTTTTGGCATGAACTTTGCTAATTTTCTATGTCTAGGAGTGCCAGAAATTCGCCGGAACGGAAATGAATCAACATTCCGGCGAAACATTGGCAACTCAAAAAGAAAAACCTGCACAAAAAGGATCAACTGTCATCATCACAGCCATTTTGCTAGCATACATACACAAACACCATGTATATATATCATGCTCCAGGCCATACATACACAGAGGCACCAACCCTGTATACACAAATTAACCCTGTATACACAGAGGCACCAACCCATACATACTGAAATACTGAAATCAGAACAACAGGTGTATCAGAACAACCCTGTATACACAAATTAGAACAACATGTGTATCAGAAAAGGTTCTCTTCAAATACTGAAATCCTCCAACACCAGGTGCTAAATAATACAGATATATCTTCATGGTTTTATACTCTCTAAGCTAGTAGTACAATAATACAGATGGCAAGCATGACTTCAAAGATGTGAAAGCACTACTGATCACCAAATCAGAGAAAATAGTACAGTTACCAGGAGCTACTGATCTGAAACTATAGCACTACTGATCACCAAACTAGGTTGTTCCAATATTTCTATAAACTAGAATCGACTAAATTATAGCTACAACAATTCCTATAGTCCAACCTTGGGCAAGAAAATTAGCTACAACCTGAGCATGAACTACCTGTGCTTAGATAGGGGATTATCTATGTATCATCTGTTTGCTTGTCAACAACCTGTGCTTAGATAGGGGATTACCAATTTGTTTGCTTGGTAATTTTCTCTAAATTTTGTTGTAGTCAGTTAGATTAGTGGTTTTATATTGTCTAGCCTTAGGTGCCATTGTTGCCTGGTAATTTGATTACCATGACACATGTCATCTTCATTTCTTACTGGAACATTGTTGATTCATTTCCGTTCCGAGAAACCTCCCTGGCAGAGAACTAAAATGCTGACACTACAATGCTGACGTCCACATCATAATCTAGCGAACTAAAGGAATAAATAATCAGAAGCTCAAATGTACAGAACTGCAGGGGCATAATAAAGTTCAAAAATTGTCACCACTAGGTTCAGAGAAAACAAAATTGTCACCACTTGGTTTAGACTGAAAAATTGTCACCACAAGGTCTACAAGACTACAACAGGCAAGGGCAAAACAACAACTCAAAAATAAAGGACTCCATGCCGCTCCAAAACAAACAGAGTCCGTCTCCAGTTCCAGAGTACTCTCTTGAGCAGAGGAAGTGCGGCCTCAAGCACTAGAAAAACTCGTCTAACAAAATAACGAATTCATCTTAGTAAATGCACACAAGTGTCTGAAAATATAGCCATGGAATCTTGTTCTGAATGAATCCTCAGGTTTAAGTTTTTCATTCACCCATATGGACATGTAAGAATTCCACTCTGAAGATAAAGTGCCAATAGCTAACCTGGTTTCGTGCAAGAAACATGGCAAAACCAGGTCAGAAAGACCATATGGTCTCGCCAAGGACAATCTAAACAACATGCCCAACTGTGCCCAAAGTTAGGTATGCTACTTGAACAGCTGCTACCCTCTCAGCGGCTAGCAATCATCAAGAGTAAAGTTGGAGACACTAGGAAGAAGACAGTGATTGTACATTCAGCAACTACAAGCGCCGAACGAAGCATGATTTGACCCAGAACCCTCCCTGGAACATTGTTGCCTGGTAATCAAAATTTATAAGGATTTGCCCAACAGTACAAATAAAGCAATAGACTGGGCCAACTAGAGCGCAAGCAACTTGAAGGTGATAGAGCTTTTCATTTTACTAGTTCCCAGCAAGGGAAATGCATAAGATGGATCGACATGGAAAGAGCAGGAAACCTGAGAGCCGTCCCAAACTTGTCCCCAGTAGACACTGCCAAGCGAGCCTTCTCCGATCTTGTTGTCGTAATTGAAGCTGTTTGTGGCTGACCGGAGCTCCCTCAACGAGAACACCCACCTGATCGATCCGCTGCGGTCGTCAGTCCTGAAAAGCCAAAGCCATGAAATACATGGTGAGCACGAACTCTCCAAGTATAGAAACATGCATTTAAGTTTTTTTTCTTAAAAAAATTCCCTTGGACTGTTAACAACAATTCGTTTGGTCCTAATTCCTAGATCAATCTTACATAATCCAAGAATGTAAAATCACCGAGGTCACGCCAGGAGAATGCGTCCAAATTAGGAGCCCTCCCAATTTTCGTTCTATGTCAATACTACTACTATGTTACTACTAGCAGAATACTGTAGAATTTTCTCCTTCAGTACTAGTACGCGACAACAATTGCGAAACGATTAACGTCACGAACTGAGAAGAAGGCTTTGATAGTAAGAAGACAGACGCATCCTCCAATTCCAAGGCAGCAACACGCGTTCAAGACCTCCCCGAAGGCGAGATTCGCATCATCCCAATCGCGAACTGCGGCACCTCTTCCCGAGAAGCCTCGCCGGCGGCCGCCGGTTCAACAAACCAACCCGAACTGGACCGAGACGCCCGGTCTTCCCACGAAATTGAGAACCGATTAGGCGAGTAATACCTGTGCCAGGGTATTCTAGGTGGCACCCCTGCACAATCAGACCAGACCAGCGGGCACGAAGAAATTCCCGTCCTAACAAGGCTCCCCGGAGCGAACGCCCATGCGCGCCGATCGAACTCGGCTAGGGGCGCCCCAGCCACGCGCCGACGGCGCGAGGAGCTCGCCCAGTTTAAGCAGAAGAGGATGAAGGGAGGGAGGGCGGTACTCACAGATCGTCCCCGGAGCCTCCTTCACGGGGCGGCGGCGCGTCGGGCTCCTCCTTCACGGGGCGGCGGCGTCGGGCTCCTCCTTCATGGGACGGCGGCGGGCTCCTCCTTCACGGGGCGGCGGGCTCCTCCTCCACGGGGCGGCGTCGAGCTCCTCCACGGCGGCGACGGCTTCGATCGATGTGGTGTCGTGGAAGATAGAAGTCGTGTATGTACTAGCTAGTGCGATGTGTGACTTTTGATCGATGTGTGCCGGTTATGCGAGGCGCATATCGCAAAGTGCGCCTCGTATAATATTACGCGAGGCGCATCTGGGCTAAATGCGCCTCGCATAATATGCAATCCTAGACAAATAAGGCAGTGCGCAAGTTTCTATCAACTATCACACAGCAGCCTAGTGGTAACATGCCTTGTCCTTCACTGCTAGCCACCCAGGTTCGAATCCTAAGGGGGCCAAATTTTTGGAATTTTTTTTAAAGGCCATTTTTTCATGTAAAAGCATACAAATATGAACTATAAAATATACTACAAATATTTTAAATATTAAAATATTGCTAAAACAACAAAAGTGAGTATTCTCAATGAATGTGTCTTGTCGATACATAATATTCTCAATGCAATATTATTATAACACACACATAATGAAAATTAAGAATGTTTTGATACATAATAGTAGGCCACACACACGACGGTTCTTGACAATGGTCGGAGCGCGCTAGCGTTTCTTGACAATGGTCGTCTTTTTGCCCTTCTTTGTCGCGGTTGCATAGGTTAGGTCCAGGACGTCTTCACTACTTCTCTTGAACGGAAGTCCTTTCTTAGGTAGGGTTGTGGTGTACGGTGTTTGGTTGTCATACCCGTCTTCTATCTTCGGGTCGCCGTTCTGGTCAAAGTCTTGCTCGTTGGCGACTCCGTCCATTCCGATAATGTTCCTTTTGCCTCTCCTGACGATAACCCGGCCAGGCTTTGACGGGTCTTTGATATACCAGCATTGGTCGACTTTGCTAGCCAAAACCCAAGGCTCATTTCTTGCGGGTGCGTTCGCGCTGGTGGTCTTTGACGGTATAACCATCATGGTGAAATACCGGTCTTCTTTCTCGACGCTCTTGGCCCACCTGACACGGAACATCGGCACCTTCTCCGTAACATAGTCGAGCTCCCAAATCTCCTTGATCCTTCCGTAGTATCTTTCCGGGATGTCGCCGGTGTAGAATATCCCTGTTACCCCTGAGTTCTGGTAATCGCAGTTATTGTCTTTTTCCTCTGTGTAGAACGTGTATCCGTTGATATCGTAAGCCTGATAGGTCATGAGGTTGTGTGAGGCGCCCTGTGACAATGAGAATATGAGTTTATCTTCCTCCGAGTACTCGCCCTGCGGTGGATTAGCTATGACCTTCTCCCTAAACCACCGCGTGAAACCGGAGTTGTGCTCCTTGATAACATCTTCCTCCCTCGGGACCTGGCGCCCCTGATCAGCGTAATTCTTCTTGATAAACTCTTTGTGCTCATGTATGTATGGATCAACCACCTGCAGGTGTTGCAGCGCGACCAGGTTTGCTCTTTCAAAGTCCTTGGTTCGGCCCTCCATGTCGACATGCTTTGCACGTCGACCCTCGCGGTGACCCCATCCAGCGAGCCTCCCGAGGTGCTTGTTGAATGGCATACCAAGAGGGGTCTCGGTTTGTAGAAAGTTCGAGCAGAAAGAGATGCACTCTTCGGCCAGGAAGCTATTTGCTATGCTTCCATCTGGACAGGACTTGTTCTTAACGTATCCCTTGATGTGTCCATTGAGCCTTTCGAACGGCATCATGCTTCGCAGAAACGCAGGACCGAGCTGGACGATATCCTCCACGACATTGGCATCTCAAATGAAATCCCTGCACAAAAAGTAGCACCACAACACAATCATATAGTCGGTGTCTCCGACAACGCGCATACATGCAAGCAACGCCTTCACGCTTCCTCCAACAACGACTTGCGCAAGAGAGCCGGAGGAGAAGTAAATGGACATGTTGTAGATCTAGAGGAGCAAGAGACTTCACTTACATATGGGTGTCAACCAATGGATGTTGAGCAAGCTTCGAAGGTGAATCAATGGGGGAAATGAGGTGGGGAGGAGGAGGGGGCGACCAGATTTGTCTTGGTGGAGGAGGAAGAAGTGACACAAGTGAGTGGGGTGGTAGTTGCCTCCATGTGCAAAAAGCTGGAAAAAAGTGGTGCCAGCTTATGCGAGGCGCATATTGCACAATATGCGCCTCCTATAATTCAAACTATAGGAGGCGCATATAGCAATATGCGCCTCGCATATGCGGCCACCTACCAGCGCCCGGGCCCGCATGAGTTACTTGAGGCGCATATGGCCATATGCGCCTCGCATATTGTCAAATATAGGAGGCGCATATAGCCATATGCGTCTCGCATATTCGTGCACCTACCAACACGCAGGCCCACACAGAATATGCGAGGCGCATTCTGGCCATATGCGCCTCGCATATTATCAAATATAGGAGGCGCATATAGCCATATGCGCCTCGCATATTCGTGCACCTACCAACACGCGGGCCCACATAGAATATGCGAGGCGCATTCTGTCCATATGCGCCTCGCTTATCTGATATATAGGAGGCGCATATGACTAGAATGCGCCTCGCATAATATGGGGCTGCTAGATTCTGTCTGTACAGGGATTATAGGAGGCGCATTCTTATCATATGCGCCTCGCCTATATTTATACTAGAGGCGCATATCGCAAAGTGCGCCTTGCCTATTTTTATAGAAGGCGCATATGCTAAATGTGCCTCGCATAAGCATGTCTCCTATAGCCTTTTCTCTAGTAGTGAAAGCCATGAGTACTCTTTAAGTACTCGGAAACTAATACTAACAAGTGAAGTGTTTATTGAGTAGGATATACTAAGCTCTAGGGTTGTTTTGCAAAAGGCCAGATTTATCTCTACTGAGTTCAGAAGCAAATAAAGCTAGTTGAAATTTTTATAACACCTAAGTTGGAACTTGAGTTTCATATCACAACTCTGGTGTGGTCAAGTTAAAGTCATGAATCATTTCATAAGTCATTTTGAAATAATCTGATGACAGAACAGTATGCCACTCCAACTATCCGTAACCGCGGACGCGACTATTCGAATAGTTTGAAACTCTGTAGAGGTGGTACACTTTCACCACAACATTCGATACATCCGTCAGGAACAATCCTGAATTCACCATACTCAGTATGCGGATAATCAATCCTAACTTTTCAATTACACGCCCTAGTATAGGCACCTTTCCTATGAGTTTGGCCTCCCAACCATGACCAACTATCATCTTGGGTACTGCACAGGTGGACAATCTTCACAAGGTAGCCTCAGCTCAAACCTTAGTCGCAAGGGAACCCATACTAAGGTATATAAATTTCCAGTGAAGCCCTACCCAAATTTTGGTATTGTGGTTGTACGGTAAAATTGGAATGGTATCGCATCTAGACAACCATCGGTTTTATCAAGGGCTAAGGCTCATGCCTTAACATTTTCATCATAAAAATCATTTGGTGTTCAAGAACACATGCCAAAACATTTCATTAGAATGACTCATCATTCTAAGGTTTTCATAACCATTTTCACCAAGTATTCCCATCTAAAGTTGATCAAGTTTTATGCTTAGCACTAGCATCTACAAGTGGGGGTAAACACTAATCAAGGGTGGTAAGCAAGTGTATCTTATCTAAGTTCAATCTCATGCCTCAGGATGACATCAAGATTATCTAACTTAGGTCGAGTTTTGTGCTCTTCATGCTACCTTTAAATATCTTTCTAAAATCTACAAGTTACTAAGTAAACTCTAAGAGAAACCTTTGATAAAGAAATAAAATACTAAGCTTGCAAGTAAAACAGGGATTGGGTATCATCAAATGTATCTAACCAAGCATGCTTAGTGCAAGGCATAAGTTAGCTACTTTCATAGTTGCAAGTGTTAGCTTGCCTTGTGTAGAGCAGTGGTAAAAGTTCTCCTCGGCTACTTCCTCGTAGTATTCTCCTTCCTCGTATCCTTGGTCGGTACTAGCGTCTATAAATAAATACGAGGTACACAATCACCACACAATACTTAACTAGTTCTATTCATCACACCAAGGTTTTCACTAGATGATATAGGATCATCACAAGCATTACAACCATTAAGGCAAATAGTTTTATTTTCTTTATTTTAGAAAAGTAATTTCTACTCACTAAAAAACTACTTAAGATTTAATATTCTCCAACTAAAACATGGGATCATGTTGACACATGTCATCACCACATATTTCAGTACATTGGAATGTGATTTAAAGTGGTGTCACAATTTAATAAGGTTTAACCTTTTTATTTTTATTAAATAAAGTGACTAGAAATCCCTATGGAGCACTCTTTTATTACTTGATCATTATTTCTGCAAGTAAACTTATATATTTTTATATATTCTGAAAGGTATGGTTAAATTTGATTTTTGAGAGTTGGAATCAACTCAAAAGCTTTCATGGTTGAATTTGGAAAAATGTTTGAATGCAGAAAAGCTTTTTCCTTGTTATTTTTACCATGGGTGATCTACAAATCTAAATGGTTTGAATCCAACGGGCTTGGATTAAGCATTCTAATACCTTTCTAACAAAATTGGTTTCATGCATTTTGGTTCAGTGAGTCGAGCTGGGTTGAATTTTGAATCTGGGTACAGAACTAAGTTGGAACTAAATTGGAAAATACAAATCCAAACTAACTGGGTTGCGTGGGAGGTTAACTGGGCCGGCCCACTTCACACAGCACGCGCGGGCTGGTTAAGTGGCTGTCCCCACACGTCAGTGAGACAGAGGGGTGCGATGCAGTATGGGGGATGTGGACCACATGATTAAGATCTAATCCAACGGCTGGGGTTCATCGTCCACGTCGGGCAACGCCGGCGAGACAGAACCCTAGCACGGCCAGTGGGGTCATGGGAGGCTCACCGTGGCTCACGAGAGGGTCGGGAATGGGGGCGAACGACGAAGTCAACGAGGGCGCTCCTCCTGGTACCGGCAGCTCGTCCTGGGTGTCAGCACCCGGATTTTTAATCCCAGATGCCTGTTATGCCATACATCGCAATCCCAGGATTACCATTTTTGCGAGACATAAAAGAATTGGATACCATAGTACATCATCCATTACAAACCATACATATGGTCTTACATAAATAAGGATCTCATGATCCAGTTCTTAATACAACTCAAGCAGCGGAATACGTAATAATAAAGGTAGCGTAGGCGAAGCTCCATCTTCGGGATCACAGGCAATGCTGACGATGGGAGATGATCCTAGTTGTCGTAACCTTCCTAGGGTCCTTCGTCCTGGTACTCCTCTTCATAGTCTGGCCACGGGAATAGCCAGGGACAAAGCCATCAGTACTCTTTAAGTACTCGCAAACTAGTACTAACAAGTGAAGGGGGTTTTTGTACTAGGACACTAAGCTCTATGGTTGTTTTGCAAAAAGCCAGATTTACCTCTACTAAGTTCAGAAGCACGAAAAGGTAGTTGAAATTTTATAACACCTAAGTGGGAACTTGAATTTCATATCACAACCCTGTTGTGGTCAAGTCAAAGTCTCAATCCATTTCACAAGTCATTTTGAAAACATCTGAAGGGGGAACAGTATGGCCACTCCAACTGTCCATAACCACGGACGCAGCTATTCGAATAGTTTGACACTCTTCAGAGATTGTACACTTTCACCACAACATTCAGTACATCAGTCAGGAACAAATCCTGAATTCACCATACTCAGTATGCGGATAATCAATCCTAACCTTTCAATTACACGCCCTAGTATAGGCACCTCTCCGATGAGTTTGGCCTCCCAACCATGACCAACTGTCATCTTGGGTACTGCACAGGTGGACAATCTTCACATGGTAGCCTCAACTCAGACCTTGGCCGTGAGGGAACCCATACTAAGGTATATAAGTTTCCAGTCAATCCCTACCCAATTTTCGGGTATTGTGGTTGTACGGTAAAATTGGAATGGTATCGCATCCAGACAACCATCAGTTTTATAAAGGGCTAAGGCTCATGCCTCAACATTTTCATCTCCAAAATCATCCGCTGTTCGGAAACACATGTCAAAACATCTCAATAGAATGATCCATCATTCCAAGGTTTTCATAACCATTTTTCCACAAAGTATTCCCATCTAAAGTTGATCAAGTTTTATGCTTAGCACTAGCATCTACAAATGGGAATGAGTACTAATGAGGGGTGGTAAACTAGTGGAGTGTGACTAAGGACAATCTCATGCCTTAGGATGAAATCAAGATTATTTAGCTTAGGCCAAATTTAATGCTCTCTATGCAACCTTCAATTATCTCTCTAGTATCTACAATTTACTCAAGTAAACTCTAAGTAATAGCTTTGATAAAGAAATAAAGTAGAAGCTTGCAAGTAAAACTAGGATTGGGTATCATCAAATGTGTCCAACCAAGCATGCTTAGTGCATTGCATAGGTTATATAACTTTCATAATTGCAAGTGTTAGCTTGCACATTCAACTAGTAGTATTAGGCTTGCATCAGTATCATTATAAGCTTGCCTTGTGCAGAGCAGTGGTTGAAGTTCTCCTCGGGTTCTTCTTCGTAGTATCCTCCTTCGTCCTCGTATCCTTGGTCGGTACTAGCGTCTATGAATAAATACGAGGTACACAATCACCAAACAATACTTAACTACTTTTAATCATCACACAAAGGTATTCTATAGATGATCTAGCATCATCACTAACATTACAAGATTAAAGCACTTGCATTATTTATTTATTTTTAGAAAAGTAATTTCTACTCATTGAAAAACTACTTAAGATTTAATATTCTCCAAACCAAACATGGGATCATGTTGACACATATCATCACCACCTATTTTCAGTACATGGGAAAGTGATTTAAAGTGGTGTCACAATTTAATAAGATTTAACCTTTTATTTCAAATAAAAATAAATGACTAGAAATGCCTATGTGGAATTCTTTTATTACTTGGACATTATTTCTGTAATTAAACCCATATGTTTTTATATATTCTAAAAGGTATGATCAAATGTGATTTTTGAGAGTTGGAATCAACTCAAATGCTATTATGGTTTAATTTTGAAAAATGTTTGAATGCAAAAAAGATTCTGCCTTATTATTTTTACCAAGGTTGATCTATAGATTCAAATGATTTGAATCCAACGGGCTTGGATTAAGCATTTCAATATCTTTCTAACAAAATTGGTTTCATTCAATTTGGTTCAATGAATCGAGCTGGGTTGATTTTTGAAACTAGGTACAGAACTATATTTGAACTTAAAAAGAAAAGGTTAAATTCAAACAAGTGGGCTGCGCGGGAAAGGTTTACTGGCCGGCCCAGTGTCACTCCATAGCGCGGGGCGCAACTGACTGGGGGGTCTACTGGTCAGCGACTCTTAACACGTGAAGCGGTACGGGGCGATGTGGTGCGTTGGATTAGAATAAAGATCGACGGCTGAGGGTCGTCGTCGATGATGAACAAGTCATCGGCGAGCTCGTACCCTAGCGGCTCAGTGGGGGTCGTGGGAGGCTCACCTGGGCTCAGGCGAAGGTGCGGGCGAACGACAAAGTCGACGACGGTGAACTCAGGGTTGGTCGTGGCAGCTCCTGGGGTGGACGAAATCGATGGCTTCCTTCTCCTCCGGCAGCGGTGGACTCCGGTGAAATTCTGGTGATGCGCTGCTCGCCTTGCTTCGGGAATGAGGTGGGGTGGTTCGGGGTGAGAGGGGAGTAGAATGGTGTGAAGAATTCGAGCGGGGGATGCCTCTATTTATAGTGGCGAGAGGGGACCAACGGGAGCAAGCTGAGCTCGTCGTGGTCGACGACACAGAGGGCTATCGGCGTGGGCGACGGTAGGGCGGGGCTGTGCTCCCTGGTGAAGCTCAACAGCATGGTGGCGAGGCGTGGGGTGGTGCTGATCGGTCGGAACGCTGCGGTGCTCTGAGCATGCCCGACGGAAGGTTTAATGGCGCACAACGCACGTGGTCCGCGCGGCGGCGAACGGGCGTGTCTGTAGGGTTGCTGGGACGGTGGTGATCACGCGTGCATGCGGCGAGGGCGGCGCGTGGTCTATGGGCGTCTGTCGTGCGTGGCGCACTGGCGCGCTCTCGGCATGCTTGTAGAGCGGCTTGGCATGACTTGGGCGTGTGGTCCAATGGCTGGCATTGCTCGCGGCTGGGACAGGGAGTGGCGGTGGGGTGCTAGCTTGCTCCCAGACAAGGTTGGCGAGGCTAGTGTTGCTCGTAGCTTGTTGTCGACTATGGGGTGGCAATGGTGCTCTCGGCCTGCTCACCATTGATGACAATGGCCAGCTTACAGTAGTGCTAGTGATTAGTTAAGGTTGTTAGATGATCTACTAAGGCTATTGGTGTCCAGAGAGGGAACAAGTTAGGCCCAAAACACTGCTCAACATAGTGTTTTGATTTTGTTTGATTTGTACCTGCAACCTGTTTGATGAAATGGCCGCATGAACTCAAGTTTTGAATTTTGAAAATATTTTTGGTGGGTGTGCTAGGCATGTGTTGAGGATTCTGTGGATGCTTGGGTTTTGAAAATTGAGCTTGTTTGAGTGGTTTTTGAAAAAGTGGTATCTTCCCATATGAAATAGATTCAATTTCAAACTTTCCTTTAAACTAAGCATTTGAATATTTTTCAATGATCACAAAGTGGGCCTTGGTACCTTGTTATGAGTACTATCAAGGGGTGCAAAGATCCATACATGTTTTTGTTAAGTTCTGAAAGTTAGAGATAGCCAAAGTAGGCATGGGAGTTAATTTGGCCAAAGTGACCATTCACTTAATTTGTTTGTTTTGATTTGTTTATCTTTGGGAAAAGTTTGGGGATTGTTTAGATGATGTTTATTTCACCTAAGAATCATTTTACAAGCAAAGAAACACATAATCATGGCAATTCAAAAGAATCCAAATTTTAATGCACAATAATATGAATGCTTTCATATTTTTAATTTGAAATTTTTTTTGTTAACCCTAAATTTGGTGATTAGAGTTTGATGATTCTAGTTTAATATTTTTGGGATGTTACAAACCTTCCCCCCTTAAACAAAATCTCGTCCCGAGATTTGAAAAAGATTACCTAGGATGTCAAGAGATCGGGAAACTCCGTCCTGATGTGATCTTCGCGCTCCCAGGTAGCTTCCTCTTCTGTGTGGTTGCTCCACTAAATCTTGAGAAACTTGATGCTTCGGGTTCTGGTAGTTCTGAAAGCTTCTTCCAAAATACGGATGGGTACTTCAGGATAGGTCAGGTCATCGTTGATTTCTATAGTCTGATGATCGATATTCTTGAATACTTCGGTATTCTCCGGGACTTCGAGGCACTTGAGAAGTAATGAGATATGGAACACATTGTGCACGGCTGACTTCTCCTCGGGTAGTTCCAATTGATACGACACTTCTCCTCGACGGTTCAAAATCTTGAAGGGGCCGATATATCTGGGGGCTAACTTTCCTTTCAGTTGGAAAAGCTGCATTCCCTTCAATGGCGAAACTTTCAGATACACAAAATCTCCTATGTTGAAGGCGAGGTCTCGACGTCTCTTGTCGGTGTAACTCTTCTGTCTGGACTGGGCGGTCTTGAGGTGCTCACGAATCTTGTGAACCTTCTATTCTGGTTCTCGTAGGATGTCGGGTCTGAAAATCTGACTCTCTCCTACTTACGACCAGTTCAAAGGGGTGCGACACTTCCTTCCATACATAAATTCAAATGGGGCCATTTGCAAACTAGCTTGATAACTATTGTTGTATGAAAATTCTGCAAACGGCAGACAGTCTTCCCACTTAGATCCATATTCTAATACACAGGCTCTCAGCATATATTCGAGTATTTGATTTACTCGCTTCGTTTGTCCATCGGTCTGAGGGTGATACGCGGTGCTGAAATCTAGGCGGGTTCCTAAACCTTCTTGGACTTTCTTCCAGAATCTCGAGGTAAACTGAGTTCCTCGATCCGATACGATGTTCTTAGGGACTCCATGCAAACTGACGATTCTAGCGATGTATAACTCCTCTAGCTTCGAACTCTGATAGGTGGTCTTGACGGGTAAGAAATGGGCGACTTTGGACAATCTGTCAACTATGACCTAGATAGAGTCATTTCCCCTACTAGAAGTAGGCAATTCGGTGATAAAGTCCATTCCAACGGAATCCCATTTCCATTCCGGAATCTGCAATGGTTGCAACAATCCAGCGGGTCTTTGATGTCCCGCCTTGACTCGTTGACATATATCACACTTGGCGATATATCTTCCGATTTCTCTTTTCATCTTATGCCACCAAAATTGCTCTTTCAAATCTTGATACATCTTCGTTCCTCTGGGGTGGATAGAATAAAGAGTATCATGAGCTTCCTTCAGAATAACTTCTTTCAACTCAGAATCTGCTGGTACACAAAGGCGTCCTTTGTACCACAGAACTCCGTCTTCGTGTTCGGTGAATCCGGATACTTTGCATGTACCGATACGACGCTTGATTCTGTCGATACTAGCATTTCCTTTCTGCGGCTCTTTGATCTGGTTGATCAAAGTGGGTTGATGTTCTATGCTAGCCAAAAATCCTTCACTTACTAATTCCATACGAAAATATTCCATCTCTTTGTGCAAGCTTGGTTGCTCCTTCAAAACCATGGAGTTCAAGCGGCACGGCAATCTGCTAAGGGCATCTGCTACCACGTTGGCTTTACCGGGGTGATAGTGAATGTCCAGGTCGTAATCCTTGATTAGCTCAATCCATCTTCTCCGCCTCATATTCAGCTCCTTCTGAGTGAATATATACTTCAGGCTCTTGTGATCCGAATATATCTCACAATGATTTCCCATCAGGTAATGCCTCCATGTTTTCAGGGCTAAAACTACGGCTGCGAGTTCGAGGTCATTGGTTGGGTAATTCTGCTCATGTTGTTTCAGTTGTCAAGATAGACAAGATATAACTTTGCCTTCTTGCATTAGCACACATCCGAGACCGATCTTGGATGCGTCACAATACACGTCGAAGGGCTTTGTGATAGACGGCATGATTAAGATTGGGGCTAAAATCAATCTCCTCTTGAGTTCTTGAAAACTCGCTTCACATTTGTCGGTCCATTCAAACTTCTTGTCCTTCTTCAGCAATTGGGTCATGGGTCTGGCGATACTTGAGAATCCTTCTACGAACTTGCGGTAATATCCCGCCAATCCAAGAAATGCATGAACTTGGGTTTGAGTGGTTGGGGCTTGCCAATCTTCGACATCTTTCACCTTTGCAGGGTCAACGGCAATTCCTCCGGCTGATACAATGTGGCCGAGGAATCCTACCTCTTGTAACCAGAATTCACAGTTGCTAAACTTGGCATACAACTGATGCTCTCTAAGGGTTCCAAGAATGGTCCTTAGGTGTAGCTCATGTTCTTCTTTCGATTTGGAATAAATCAGAATGTCATCGATGAAAACAATGACAAAATTATCCAGGAAGTCCATAAAAATCTTATTCATGAGATTCATGAAATAAGCGAGGGCATTGGTTAATCCAAAAGACATGACGGTATACTCGTATAATCCATATTTGGTGGTAAAGGCAGTCTTGGGAATATCCTCTGCGCGAATCTTGAGTTGATGATAGCCTGTTCTAAGATCAATCTTAGAAAACACTTTGGCACCGGTCAACTGATCAAACAAATCTTCTATCTTGGGAAATGGGTACTTGTTCTTGATAGTGACATCATTCAACTTCCGATAATCTGTACACAAACGGTTACCTCCATCCTTCTTGTCAACGAATAAGACAGGTGATCTCCATGGTGACGCACTTGGTTGAATTAATCCAATTTCCAGCATGGAATCCAGTTGCTTCTTTAGTTCTTCTAGTTCCGACAGGTTCATACTATATGGTCTCTAGGCTATGGGTCATGTTCTAGGGATTAGTTCAATGATAAACTCGATATCCCGATCTGGGGGCATACCAGGCAAAACATCTGAAAATATATCGGGGTATTCACAGACTATCCGGACTTGGTCAATGGTAGGTTGGGCTATACTCTTGTTGCACTTGAATTGACGAGGTAAGGTTTCAGATACATGCTCGACTGATATTCTGGCTGTACTGGTCATGGTTATAGCTTTGTTGGCACAGTCAATCAATCCTTTATGTTTGGACATCCAATCCATTCCTAGTACTACTTCCAAACCTTTAGTTCCGAGTACTATTAGATTAGCATAAAAATCTATGCCATGTATTCGGATAGGGACGGCTTTACAAATTTGCCTAGCTTTTGTGGTTGAACCGGGGATTTGAACAAGCATAACATTCTTCAGTTTGGTTGGTTGAATATTACTAGTGCAGGCAAATTCTTCGGTAACAAATGAATGTGATGCACCCGAATCAAACAACACTCTTGCAAGTACTGAATTAACAGAAAACATACCCAACACCATGTCTGGCGCTTCCTGAGCTTCTTTAGCATGCATGAGAAAAAGACGGCCGTTGCGGTTGAGTGAATTCCCTGGGGCAAACCTTCTTCTGGGCTGAACACGACGCTGCTGCTGAGCTGGGGCATTTGCATTGGGAGCTGCGGCATTCTTCTTGTTGGGGCACTTGTTGGAGTAGTGACCCTTATTTCCACAGTCATAACAAGTAACTTGCGACTTGTCCTTTGCTGCAATAGGCACAACATTGCTTCCAGTCCTCGGGGCAGTGTTGGTGTTGGCGGTATCATTGTTGTTGTTGAACATGGGTGGAGCACGGTTGAAATTGTTAGAGTTGCCAGGTTTGTTGTGATTTCCTCCGGGCCTCGGGTTTCCACGGTTGGGATAGGTCGAACGGTTCATCGGGGGTTTGTTGGTTATCGGGGCAAATCCTGGAGATGGGTTAGGTCGATACTTTGGGGTCTGATGGGTTCCTGGCTGATGCATCATGCGACACTTGTGGTTCTCATTGGCTTGGTTGATATTTCCTTCCATCTGGATGGCAGAGTCGACAAGGGCTTCAATATCAGCAAAAGGGATATTGACTAACACCGTATGCATCTCATCATGCAAACCATTCAAGAATCTTTCCTTCTTCTTGGCTTCGGTGTCAATCTCATCCGGGGCATACCTAGATAATGACAAGAATTTGTCATGGTATTCCACTACGGTCATCCTTCCTTGCTTCAGTTCTCTGAACTCATCTCTCATTCTCTTGATCACACCCGGTGGAACATGGGTTCTGCTGAACTTGACCTTGAATTCCTCCCAGGTCATCATCTGTCCTCCGGTCATTGCACGAACGCTATTCCACCATGCTCTTGCATCTCTAGCTAGAAAGTGGGTGGCGAACAGAACTTTCTCGTTAGCTTCCAGTCCGACGACTTATAGGTTATTTTCCATGGTTTGCAGCCAATCATCGGCATCTAGGGGCTCTTCTGACTTAGTGAAAACAGGTGGGTTGGTGTTATGGAAATTCTTGAGCTTAGATCCATGGTTGTCCTCATTTCCTTGGCCTTGATTGTTGTGGGCTAGCTAGGCTATCTGCTGAAGGGTGGCTAAGTTGGCTTGACGTTTAACTCTTTCATCTTCGCGGTCAGAAACCAACATTTGCAGGATCTGCAACATCGGGTCCGGGGATGAACCACTTCCTCCGTGTGGCATCTGAAGATTGAGATAGATCATGAGAAAAGAGGGAAATTTATAAGGTTCAGGGACTTTGAAAAGTTTTTAAAGTCAGATTTTCTAGCAACTTGCTTTTCATTCATTCATAGCATACGATACAAACACACACCACAACAAAGGTAAACAAATGTTTTTAAGAACCATTCTGGAAACTACAATATAGTGAGACCGAATACAACTCACTACGCTAGTGCTCAAGTGCTACTACTCCTCGGAGTCGGTGTAGTCGTCATCCTCATAATCCTCATCGTCATCGATGAAGGCATAATCATCCTCATCGGTGAAGAAATCCATAGCCTGATCTTCCAGAAAATCATCATCATCGCTGAGATAGGAGTAGGGGTCTCCACGAAGATCTTCTCTGACATTCTCCCTTTCCTCCAACTGCATGTCTCTCTCGTGAATGGTCTCCTCCAAATCCGAGATATGGTGGCACAGATGGGCAATGATGCGCTCCTTCTTATCGAGCTGACGCGGCGAGACTTGCGATCCTTCGCTACCATGGCGACGGTCTGATCCTTTGTCTTGATGATGGAAGACTTGTGGTTGGAGTAGTCACGGCAATTATCCAATTCCTGCTGACGATCGTACATCATGAAGTTGAGGTGTTCCAACTGAGTCTTCAGCTCGTGGTGGTATGGGGCTTCCAGTGGCTGTCCCATAGCATCATGCCTTGGACAAAACTCAAAGCGGGTACCCTTGATCTGGTTGATACTCTTCCCACACAGACGGGCAAGAGCTTCCTGCATGGCCCTGGCAAGTCCATCGAGCCAGTTGTTCTCTCTTAAGGTAAACAGAATTCCCTCAGCAGTGGGAGGTTCAATCTTTCCTCGGAGACTTGCAACAATTAGCCACTGCAGATCTCCTCCTCCTTGATCATTGATCTGAGCTCCAAAGAACTCGGGGTGCGGACGCTCCAGAAGTTCCGAAAGCTGGTCCAAATCCCGCTCAAAGATAAGGTCTCCTCCATTCCCCAACTGATAAAACTTGCTATACTTCATGACCATCTATAATAATATAGGATGAGTAAGTTAGTAGTGATCAAGTGTGTCAAATTTTATGTATTTTGCAAGAGTTTTTGAGGAACATGAATTTTTATGAAAGAATCAAGGTGATAAGAATGGGAATAAGTTTTTGTAAATCTTTGCTTCCTTTGGTTTTGAAACAAAGTTTTTGGTTCAAACGTCCAGTCTAACTAGGGTCTCCTATGGTCAGGATGGCTCTGATACCAACTTGTCAACACCCGGATTTTTAATCCCAGATGCCTGTTATGCCATAAATTGCAATCCTAGGATTACCATTTTTGTGAGAAATAAAAGAATTGGATACCACAGTACATCATCCATTACAAACCATACATAAGGTATTACACAAATAAGGATCTCATGATCCAGTTCTTAATTCAACTCAAGCAGCGGAATACGTAATAATAAAGGTAGCGTAGGTGAAGCTCCATCTTTGGGGTCACAGGAAATGCTGATGATGGGAGATGATCCTAGTTGTCGTAACCTTCCTGGGGTCCTTCGTCCTGGTACTCCTCTTCATAGTCTGGCCACGGGAATAGCCAGGGACAAAGCCATGAGTACTCTTTAAGTACTCGCAAACTAGTACTAACAAGTGAAGGGGGTTTTTGTAATAGGACACTAAGCTCTATGGTTGTTTTGTAAAAATCCAGATTTACCTCTACTAAGTTCAGAAGCACGAAAATCTAGTTGAAATTTTATAACACCTAAGTGGGAACTTGAATTTCATATCACAACCCTGTTGTGGTCAAGTCAAAGTCTCAATCCATTTCACAAGTCATTTTGAAAACATCTGACGGGGGAACAGTATGGCCACTCCAACTGTCCATAACCGCGGACGCGGCTATTCGAATAGTTTGACACTCTGTAGAGATTGTACACTTTCACCACAACATTCGATACATCCGTCAGGAACAAATCCTGAATTTACCATACTCAGTATGCGGATAATCAATCAAAACCTTTCAATTACACGCCCTTGTATATGCATCTCACCTGTGAGTTTGGCCTCCCAACCATGACCAACTGTCATCTTGGGTACTGCACAGGTGGACAATCTTCACAAGGTAGCCTCAGCTCAGACCTTGGCCATGAGGGAACCCATACTAAGGTATATAAGTTTCCAGTCAAGCCCTACCCAATTTTTGGGTATTGTGGTTGTACGGTAAAATTGGAATGGTATCGCATCCAGACAACCATCAGTTTTATAAAGGGCTAAGGCTCATGCCTTAACATTTTCATCACCAAAATCATCTGGTGTTTGGAAACACATGTCAAAACATCTCAATAGAATGATCCATCATTCCAAGGTTTTCATAACCATTTTTCCACAAAGTATTCCCATCTAAAGTTGATCAAGTTTTATGCTTAGCACTAGCATCTACAAATGGGAGTGAGTACTAATGAGGGGTGGTAAACTAGTGGAGTGTGACTAAGTACAATCTCATGCCTTAGGATGACATCAAGATTATTTAGCTTAGGCCAAATTTAATACTCTTTATGCAACCTTCAATTATCTTTCTAGTATCTACAATTTACTCAAGTAAACTCTAAGTAATAGCTTTGATAAATAAATAAAGTAGAAGATTGCAAGTAAAACTAGGATTGGGTATCATCAAATGTGTCCAACCAAGCATGCTTAGTGCATTGCATAGGTTATATAACTTTCATAATTGCAAGTGTTAGCTTGCACATTCAACTAGTAGTATTAGTCTTGCATCTGTATCAGTATAAGCTTGCCTTGTGCAGAGCAGTGGTTGAAGTTCTCCTCGGCTTCTTCTTCGTAGTATCCTCCTTCCTCCTCGTATCCTTGGTCGGTACTAGCGTCTATGAATAAATACGAGGTACACAATCACCAAACAAAACTTAACTACTTTGAATCATCACACAAAGGTATTCTATAGATGATCTAGCATCATCACTAACATTACAAGATTAAAGCACTTGCATTATTTATTTATTTTTAGAAAAGTAATTTTTACTCATTGAAAAACTATTTAAGATTTAATATTCTCCAAACCAAACATGGGATCATGTTGACACATGTCATCACCACATATTTCAGTACATGGGAAAGTGATTTAAAGTGGTTTCACAATTTAATAAGATTTAACCTTTTATTTCAAATAAAAATAAATTACTAGAAATGCCTATGTGGCATTCTTTTATTACTTGGACATTATTTCTGTAAGTAAACCCATATGTTTTTATATATTCTGAAAGGTATGATCAAATGTGATTTTTGAGAGTTGGAATCAACTCAAAAGCTATTATGGTTTAATTTTGAAAAATGTTTGAATGCATAAAAGCTTCTGCCTTGTTATTTTTACCAAGGTTGATCTATAGATTCAAATGATTTGAATCCAACAGGCTTGGATTAAGCATTTCAATATCTTTCTAACAAAATTGGTTTCATTCAATTTGGTTCACTGAATCGAGCTGTGTTGATTTTTGAATCTAGGTACAGAACTATGTTTGAACTTAAAAAGAAAAAGCTAAATTCAAACGAGTGTGCTGCGCACGAAAGGTTAACGGGCCGGCCGAGTGTCACTCTGCAGCGCGGGGCGCAACTGACAGGAGGGTCTACTGGTCAGTGACGCTTAACACGCAAAGCGGTATGGGGTGATGTGGTGCGTTGGATTAGAATGAAGATCGACGGCTGAGGGTCGTCGTCGACGATGAACAAGTCACCGGCGAGCTCGAACCCTAGCCGGTCAGTGGGGGTCGTGGGAGGCTCACCGGGGCTCAGGCGAAGGTCGGCGATGCGGGAGAACGACGAGGTCGACGGCGGCGAACTCAGGAGTGGTCGCGGCAGCTCCTAGGATGGACGAAATCGATGGCTTCCTTCTCCTCTGGCAGCGGCGGACTACGGTGAAATTCCGGCGATGCGCTGCTCGCCTTTCTCCTGGAATGAGGTGGGGTGGTTCTGGGTGATATGGGAGTAGAATGGTGTGAAGAATTCGAGCGGGGGATTCCTCTATTTATAGTGGCGAGAGGGGGCCGACGGGAGTAAGCTGAGCTCGTTGTGGTCGACGGCACAGAGGGCTATCGGCGTGGGCGATGGTAGGGGGCGGTGCTGTGCTCCCTGGCGAAGCTCAACGGCGTGGTGGCGAGGCGTGGGGTGGTGCTGATCGGTCGGAATGATGCGGTGCTCTAAGCGTGCCCGACGGAAGTTTTAATGACGAACAGCGCACGTGGTCCGCGTGGCGGCGAACGGGCGTGTCTGCGGGGTTGCTGGGACGGTGGTGATCACGCGTGTACGTGGCAAGGGCGGCGCGTGGTCCGTGGGCGTCTGTCGAACGTGGCGCACTGGCGCGCTCTCGGCATGATTGTAGAGCGGCTTGGCATGACTTGGGCGTGTGGTCCAATGGCTGGCATTGCTCGCGGCTGGGACAGGGAGTGGCGGTGGGGTGATAGCTTGCTCCTAGACAAGGTTGGCGAGTCTAGTGTTGCTCGTAGCTTGTTGTCGACTATGGGGTGGCATTGGTGCTCTCGGCCTGCTCACCATTGATGACAATGGCCAGCTTACAGTAGTGCTAGTGATTAGTTAAGGTTGGTAGATGATCTACTAAGGCTAGTGGTGTCTAGAGAGGGAACAAGTTAGGCCCAAAACACTACTCAACTTAGTGTTTTGATTTTGTTTGATTTGTACCTGCAACCTGTTTGATGAAATGGCCGCATGAACTCAAGTTTTGAATTTTGAAAAGATTTTTGGTGGGTGTGCTAGGAATGTGTTGAGGATTCTGTGGATGCTTGGGTTTTAAAAATTCAGCTTGTTTGAGTGGTTTTTGAAAAAGTGGGATCTTCCCATATGAAATAGATTCAATTTTAAACTGTCCTTTAAACTAAGCATTTGAATGTTTTTGGATGATCACAAAGTGGGCCTTGGTACCTTGTTATGAGGACTATCAAGGGGTGCAAAGATCCATACATGTTTCTGTTAAGTTCTGAAAGTTAGAGATAGCCAAAGTAGGTATGGGAGTTAATTTGGCCAAAGTGACCATTCACTTAATTTGTTTGTTTTTATTTGTTTGTCTTTGGGAAAAGTTTGGGAATTTTTTAGATGATTTTTATTTCACCTAAGAATCATTTTACAAGAAAATAAACACATAATCATGGCAATTCAAAAGAATCCAAATTTTAATGCACACTCATATGAATGCTTTCATATTTTTAATTTGAATTTTTTTTGTTAACCCTAAATTTGGTGATTAGAGTTTGATGATTCTAGTTTAATATTTTTGGGATGTTACACTGGGGCAGCTCCAATCGATGGCGCCCTTCTCCTCCAGCAGCGATAGATTCAGGCCAAATTCCGGTAATGCGCTACTCGCCTTGCTCCGGGAGTGAGGTGGGGTGCTTCTGAGAGAGATGGGAGTGAGATGGTGTGAAGAATTCGTGCTGGGGTGGCCTCTATTTATTGTGCCTGAAGGGGACCGACGGGCGCGGGCTGAGCTTGTCGTGGTCGTCGGCACAACGAGATAAAGGCATGAGCGATGATAGGGGCGTTGCTGTGCTCCCTGGCGAAGCTCAACGGCATGGTACGCGGCATGGGGCGATGCGAAACGGTCGGAACATCGTGGCGCTCTGGGCAGGTCCGACGGTAGTTTTAATGGTGCACAGCATGTACGGTCCGCGCGGCGGCGAACGGGCATGTCTGCGGTGTTGCTGGGGTGCTGGCGATCCTACTTGCACGCGGCGAGGGCGGCGCACAGTCTGTGGGCTTTTGTCGTGGGTGACGCTCTCGGCTCGCTCGCAGAGAGGCTTGGCATGCTCGGGCTGTGTGGTCTAGGGGCTGGCAGTGCCTGAGGCTTGGACAGGGGGTGGCAGTGGACGGTGGAGAGTGTACCAGACATGCTTGCTATGCTTGGTGCTTCTCCTAGCTTGCTGTTGACATGGGGGTGGCAAGTTAGGCTCTGCATGCTTGCCATTGATGGCATGGTCTGCTTTATACTGAGCTAGAGAGGTTAAACAAGTTAGATGATCTACTGAGAGTGTAGTGTGATCTAGATAGGGAACAAGTTAGGCACTGATCACTGCTCGCAATAGTGTTTGTGGTTTGTTTGTTTGGTGCCAGCAAGGTGTTTGATGAAATGGCCGAAAGAGATTCAAATTTGAATTTTGGATTCAAACTTGGTGGATGTGTTGGTTACACTAGGGAGTCTCTGGTTAGTGGGATTGGTCAAGTGGATTTGGTTTGGGTGGTTTTTGAAAAAGAGGCGATCTTCACATATGAATCAGATTCAATTTTGAAATGTGATTTGAATCAAGTTGCGAAATTTTTCTGCAAGTTTGAAAGGTGGGATTTGATTGGGAAAGGGGTGAAAAGAAATGGGAAAGTTTCTATTTGAAATCTTGGACTAGAAACACTCAAAGTGGCCTAGTGAGCAAGATTGTCAAAAATGACCATTTGCTTTATTTGTTTTGTTTTTGATTTTCTCTTGATTTGTTTCTGCTTGGAAATGTTTTAGATGATGTTATTTTCACCTTCAAACCATTCCTTGCTATTTAGATTAATAACACAAGTCCATTCATGCATTCATACAATCATCACATACACACATCCATTCATAATGATTTGAATTAACAAAAGTTTTTGTTAACCCTAATTTTGGTGATTGGAAAATGATAATCATTGTTCTATATTTTTGGGATGTTACAAAACTTCCCTCCATAAACAAAATCTCGTCTCGAGATTTGATAAAGAAGAAAGAAGAAAACTAGGATTTAAAAAAGATCGGGAAATTCCGTCTTGATGTGATCTTCTCGCTCCCAGGTAGCTTCTTCTTCAGTGTGATTACTCCACTAAATCTTGAGAAACTTGATGTTTCGGGTTCTGGTGGTCCTGAAAGCTTCCTCCAAACTACGGATGGGTACTTCGGGATATGTCAAGTCATCGTTGATCTCTATGGTGCGGTGATCAATATTCTTGAAAACTTCAGTCTTCTCCAGAACTTCAAGGCATTTGCGAAGTAACGATATATGGAACACATTGTGCACGGCTGACATCTCCTCTGGCAGTTCCAATTCATACGATACTTCTCCTCGATGATTCAGAATCATGAAAGGTCCGATATACCTAGGGACTAACTTTCCTTTGAGCTGGAAACATTGCATCCCCTTCAAAGGCGACACTTCGAGATACACAAAATATCCGATATTGAAAGCGAGGTCTCGACGTCTCTTGTCATGTAACACCCTCGCCTGATAAGGCTGAGTTCATGTGTATAGTGCCAATCCCTGGATCGGTTCACTGACACACAATACAAAATGATACCAAATATAAATGTGCATCATAAATACAACGAATATGATCCAGAATTTACATTATTTATTCAAGTACACAGCGGAAAACGAATACAAGGTAGATCTCCATCCTTCAAATGTGCCACAGGCGAACAATTGTTGAGTGGAGTCTCGCGACCTATGAACGATCACTCAGATATGATATAACCTGCAACATGAAACGTTGCAGCCACGAATGGTCAATACATTGAATGTATGGCAAGTAGGTTAACAACAGATCTATCAACTACATGTTTGTTTGGCCAAGTGGAGTTCGGGATCATTTGCATAAAGCAACAGTTTTCCAATACGATAAATAGGACACTCTGGTTCACTCCCAGGTGCTCCTACCCAATTATGTTCACCCAACAAGCTTTAAGTAATTAAGAAATAAGGATGAGTGAGAAATATCATAGCAGCAGTATTAGGTCGCTCAAATTGTCCATAACCGGGGACACGGCTAAGCACTTAGTTTATACACCCTGCAGGGGTTAGTACACTTTACCCATGTGACTTGGTCAGCCCAGCTCATACCACCACTCTCATATTGGGTGATGATAGGGAGAAGTCCAAGAAGGAACCGTTCGGGAAGTAGCTCCCCAAACCCGACACGCACCGGTCCAACCTACACTGTTCTACATCTCTGGATACGTGGGTTCGAGTTACCACAACCTACTGAGTCCAACCAACCGCCCATTTCATTATTGGCACATGGTTGCACATGAAAGTTACCAAACAAAGAAGCCAATCCTTTCTTAGTGTCCTGGGTGCCTTTCCGCAATGATACCACCAAAAAAATTATCAATCCCATCACAACCCAGGAGATTCATTGATTAAGTTGTTTTAGTTTTCGCAAACCAACACATTTAGAATCAACATCAGTGATGTAACCCAGCCCTCGTTCATCATAGCATGGCTAAGCACATCTACCAATGGTGGCTCATAAACAAGGAATGCTAGGGAATAATATGGGGCATAGCATAGCATATACACATCAATTCCTACATATGCAATTCTACAAAAACATCTACAATGCATAGGAAAATAGTAGTACATTTATGACCAAGATAGCACCACTTGCCTTTGTTGTAGATCTAGTCGATTAGATAATCCTCACAATTCTCATAGATATAATGGTTTCTCTCGTCATAACCACAATACTTGCAATCATAGTAGTTTCAATCACACACGTTGCACTCCTCGCAATCTATCGAGCAAACAATTGCATACAATAATAAACAATAGCACATAGAGATCAAACACATGCAACAAATGCATGCATGACAATTTAATAAGTCACAATGGTTGTTACTTTTAGTTCTCTAGACAATATTGAAGTATATGATGCATTCAAGAGGCCAATTAATGCAATGGTGTACTTGTTATTAATAATTACTTGCCAATATATGGTTTTTAATAGTTCTGTTGTAACGCCTGTTCTAACTGTCGAATTAAATTTGTTTCTTGGGTTTACTGGATAGAGGACGTTAATACGAACCAGTAGGCGTTGGATTCACCCTAATCGGAGTTATAGATCTTTTTGTATGATTTAAATAGTGTTTAATGGGTTTTAAATGATTCATATAGTTTCTGTTGCCTAAAAATCAAACTAAAATTTTATCTGTAATCTCCACGGAATTGTGATTCTAGGGACATATTATTTGTAATTTTCTGAGCAGTATTTATTTTCATATGAATTTATTACTCTAAATAAGCTATTAAACCATTTATTTAATTACTGCAAAACCTTAGAGTATTGGCTGAACCATTTGCATATTGATGATCTACATGGAACCAGCTTTCCACCGGTATATCATTTATATTTTTGTGATATGCATATAATATACTATGAATTTAATGATTTCTAAAGCCATTAAAACTAATTAAATCACTACGGGGTAAATGATCCGCAAACGTTGGATGCAACCAGATATTATTAATCTACATTATAGTATCTTCAATTTGATATATTATGCATATTTTTCGGAGTTACAGATAATTTTCTATGAATTTATTAACCTAAAAGTCCATTAAAACCAATTAAATTACTGCAGTAACCACGTACAGTAAAAGTTAGATCTAGTGCCATAATAATATTATACACGTTTTTCTGAATCCATTGATATATAATTTGCTATTTTTGGATCTACGAATCTTTTTATATGATCTTTGCAAGTTTACATAATTTTCTACAAATTAAATTCAATTTCAAATCTATAGGGAAATATTCCATGCTGACTGGGACGCGGGGCTGACCTGGCGTTGACACGTGGCGAGATCCGGTTGGCTCGTACCCCTTCGTGGAATCGATCTAATTCTGGCCGTTGGGATGAGATCCAGTGGTTAGGAGAGGAGATTGACCCGATTTTGGCTCAGAATAGACAAGAAATAGATCTGTGTTCTAGAGAAAAATCCGTAGGTCAAATTGAAAAACTTAAAACATGAAAGTTGTGGGGAATCATTATTCATACCTTCTCACCAAAGCAATTTGGATTTGAAGAAACGAGCGCGAGTACATCTTGGATTTACACCGTCAGATCTAAAATATTGCGATGCAAAATTCTCCGGCTGTGGTGGATGAAAAGAGGTGAGGTTTGTCGGGATTGAAAGATTTTGACGAGTTCTACAACTTTCGTTTTTTGGCCGAAGGCAAACAACGAAGTCTAGATGGGATAAAAAGCGAAATAAGATTCGGGCCTGTGTAGATTTGGGATTTCGAGAAGGAAAACTCATACCGTTGTGGCTCCACGAGTTTATATGGAGGTTTAGGATGGTGTAGTGATAGTTCTTGTAGTAGAGAACAAGTAGAAACAAACGGAAGTTGATTCGGAGTTGTAGATAAAAAGTTATAGCAGTTTGAATAGAGATAGGTTTAACAAAACTGTTTCGCACGCTTTTTAAAGCACCTGGGACACGATCGGTCATGTACGCGCCTCTGGCCTGGTTCGGTCGGTCCGGGTGGGCCGACCCTTTAGTTTTTTTTCTTTTTTTTCTTTTTTTTATTTACATGTTTCCCTCATATCTTTTGCATACAAACTCCAAATGATATGATTCTTGTTTCTAAATTTTTCTAAAATCGAATAGATCATTGTAGGATCATATTTATAATCTTTTTACTAGTTTGCAAATAGTGGATTTATAAATCCTTGTATATTTCATTTTATTTATATCTTTATTTGTTTGTATTTATTCCATAACATTTTCATAATAGCTCCAAATAGGCTCAATTTTGTTTCTAAAATTTTGTAATATTAATTGGATCTTTTTAGGCTATAATTTAGCAATAATCGCTGCCTTAGCAACAGTGGGTTTTATAAAGTCAATTTAATTACCGTTAGGAACATTTGGGTGAATCAACTATAGGATTTAGATACCAGGGTTTGGATTCAGTTTGTGAGAACTTTGCATGGATGTAATGAAATGCTTATGAATGCTTCATGATTTTCATTTTGAAATCTTGCACACCAATTCTACAATCCATAATCAATCCATTCCCTTTTGCCTATATGGCTACTTAGGTCATAACAAAAGAGTATAAGATTTTGAATTCAAGGTCGAGAGGATTTTTCTATTCAAAAAGTTTCTTATCTTTGAGAATTTTCAACATAGTCAAACAATCAATCAAACTTATTTATTTATTTTACATTCCAAAATTAGGAGAATTTTGGGATGTGATAGACTACCACCCTTAAAAGAAATCTCGTCCCGAGATTTGGGAAGGCTAGAAAGAAAGAAAGGTTCGGGGTCCATTAGGGTGCTACCACCCTTAAAATAAAATTGACTAGGTCATTTCTCGAGGATTCACTTAGCTCAGATTGGTTCTCATTTAGACTTTTATTGGCACAATGTCTCTAGCACATTCTAAACATCATGATTGATAGTTTCCGAGAAGGCACTTCTTAAACTAGCAAAACTCTCATGGTGAGCAAATAGGGAACGTTTACTTCACGGTGCCCATAATTCATGGTTGGGATTCATCCTTACCGTACATTCCTATGCTTAGCAATGGATGCTTTTAGAAGGGTGTAACAATATACCATTCTAGGGTTTAGGCTCAACGTTGACTCTCTGCTAAGTTAAAAGGGCACTCAAGATTCGCAAAGCAAACAGTACAAGAGCGAATAATAAGAGTAGTAGGAATGGTGATCAATCCATCCTGTACCTAAATCATTACCCTGTATGAGGATAGGTGAATCACGTTTTTCTATCACTCGGGCATTCTCACTTGCCTTAAAGAATGTTTCCATGGGCACGAGCTAATGCTCGATGTATACTCCCATGTATTCAATCAACAAAGCTACTACTAAAACTAAGCTATCGATACTTCAACTTTCAGGTTGGGTAATCTACTACATAACATCATTTCAACACTTCATACTCCCACATCTCTTTTTTTCGTTAGATAAAGCTTTCTCCTTCCTAAATGCATTGTGTTGTCAAACCTTCCACTTAACACATCATTATATCTCCAAGGGCTCAAGATAGGGAAGAATAGATTCTATAGGAAAGAAACGACTAAGAAAATAATCCTACTCATAACTATATGAAGCATTCAATGTCACAAACAAGCAAACAATCATAAGAAATCAACACACAAGCAAACACTTGTATAATAACATACAGGTGTATAAACTTAGTAGTATATAAACAGAAAATAGTTTGAAAGCATTGAGAACAATACTAGAGTAAAATAGAGCAACATATAAGCAATAAACAAAATCTCTCAAAACGGTACAGCACACTTCAAGAATTTTTCTGGCCGACCTAAACTCGTCAGGAAATTTAGCCAATTTTTCTGCTTGTAGTAAAGGTAATTACGCTCCAGATCCTATTTTTTTGGATTTTTCTGAGTTACCAGTAAAATACGAAAAATTGCGCGGTACAACAGGTCAGGCACAAAACTGCAGCAGTAATCCCACGAATTTCAATCAATTCAAACCATTAGAATAATTTTAAAACCACACGAAAACTCCAGCAAATTTAGAGTTTCAAAACAACAGATCCTAAACAAGGCATCACGTGATATGGTTCAGTACAAAAAGCAAGCAACCTATATTGTCATACCACATAAGTTGGTAAGAACAATATGCTAACACGATAGCGATGATCTCCTAAAGAGATAAAATATGGTAGTCCAGACCTACCCAAACTTGGTGAGATGTTCATTTATGCCATGTTATTTGTTCTTTACTTGAGGCCAGCTATCATATAGTGATTTGCTTTATACAAAACTACTAATAACATTTCCCAATTCTTGTAGTTTTTATGGTAGATCACTTCTTCTACTAATCAAATGAATGGACATCTACAAGTTTGAACAAGGAGAGGTGTTGGAAAATGATAGACAAGGAATATAAGAACTCTAATAAGTATAAAATATGATAGTTCTCCTAATAGAGGTCTCCTATTGCTAATCCATTTCTAAGGTCACGATCCTACAGTCAACGCACAGCTCTGATACCATCTTGTAACACCCTCGCCTGATAAGGCTGAGTTAATGTGTATAGTGCCAATCCGTGGATCGGTTCACTGGCACACACAGTACAAAATGATACCAAATATAACTGTGCATCATAAATACAACGAATATGATCCAGAATTTACATTATTTATTCAAGTACACAGCGGAAAACGAATACAAGGTAGATCTCCATCCTTCAAATGTGCCACAGGCGAACAATTGTTGAGTGGAGTCTCACGACCTATGAACGATCACTCAGATATGATATAACCTGCAAGGTGCATTGCAGCCACGAATGGTCAATACATTGAATGTATGGAAAGTAGGCTAAAGTGGTTAACAACAGATCTATCAACTACATGTTTATTTGGCCAAGTGGAGTTCAGGCTCATTTGCATAAAGCAACAGTTTATCCTAACATCTGTAACAAAGTAGTTTTCCAATACAATAAATAGGACACTCTGGTTCACTCCCAGGTGCTCCTACCCAATTATGTTCACCCAACAAGTTTTATATAATTAAGAAATAAGGATGAGTGAGAAATATCATAGCATCATTATCAGGTCGCTCAAATTGTCCATAACCGGGGACACGTCTAAGCACTTAGTTTATACACCCTGCAGGGGTTAGTACACTTTACCCATGTGACTTGGCCAGCCCAGCTCGTACCACCACTCTCATATTGGGTGATGATAAGGAGAAGTCCAAGAAGGAACCGTTCAGGAAGTAGCTCCCCAAACCCGACACGCACCGGTCCAACCTACACTATTCTACATCTCTGGATACGTGGGTTCGAGTTACCACAACCTACTGAGTCCAACCAACCGCCCATTTCATTATTGGCACATGGTTGCACATGAAAGCTACCAAACAAAGAAGCCAATCCTTTCTCAGTGTCCTCGGTGCCTTTCCGCAATGATACCACCAAAAAAATTATCAATCCCATCACACCCAGGAGATTCATTGATTAAGTTGTTTTAGTTTTCGCAAACCAACACATTTAGAATCAACATCAGTGATGTAACCCAGCCCTCGTTCATCATAGCATGGCTAAGCACATCTACCAACGGTGGCTCATAAACAAGGAATGCTAGGGAATAATATGGGACATAGCATAGCATATACAAATCAATTCCTACATATGCAATTCTACAAAAACATCTATAATGCATAGGAAATGAGTAGGACATTTATGACCAAGATAGCACCACTTGCCTTTGTTGTAGATGTAGTCGATTAGATAATCCTCACAATTCTCATAGATATAATGGTTGCTCTCGTCATAACCATAATACTTGCAATCATAGTAGTTGCAATCACACACGTTGCACTCCTCGCAATCTATCGAGCAAACAATTGCATACAATCATAAAAAATAGCACATAGAGATCAAACAAATGCAACAAATGCATGCATGACGATTTAATAAGTCACAATGGTTGTTACTTTTAGTTCTCTAAACAATATTGAAGTATATGATGCATGCAAGAGGCCAATTAATGCAATGTTGTACTTGTTATTAATAATTACTTGCCAATATAGGGTTTTTAATAGTTCTATTTTAGCGGCCATTCTAACTATCGAATTAAATTTGTTTCTTGGGTTTACTGGATAGAGGACGTTAATACGAACCAGTAGGCGTTGGATTCACCCTAATCTGAGTTATAGATCTTTTTGTATGATTTAAATAGTGTTTAATGGTTTTTAAATGATTCATATAGTTTCTGTTGCCTACAAATCAAACTAAAATTATATCTGTAATCTCCACGGAATTGTGATTCTAGAGACATATTATTTGTAATTTTCTGAGCAGTATTTATTTGCTTATAAATTTATTACTCTAAATAAGCCATTAAACCATTTACTTAATTACTGCAAAACCTTACAGTATTTGCCGAATCATTTTCATATTGATGATCTACATGGAACCCGCTTTCCATCGGTATATCATTTATATTTTTGTGATATGCAAATAATTTACTATGAATTTAATGATTTCTAAAGCCATTAAAACTAATTAAATCACTACGGGGTAAATGATCCGCAAATGCTGGATGCAACCAGATATTATTAATCTACATTATAGTAGCTTCAATTTGATATATTGTTCATATTTTTCGGAGTTACAGATAATTTCCTATGAATTTATTAACCTAAAAGACCATTAAAACCAATTAAATTACTGCAGTAACCACATACAGTAAAAGTTATATCTAGTGCCATAATAATATTCTACACATTTTTCTGAATCCATTGATATATAATTTGCTATTTTTGGATCTACGAATCTTTTTATATGTTTTTGCAAGTTTACACAATTTTCTACAAATTAAATTCAATTTCAAATCTAAAGGGAATATTTCCTAGGAATATTCTATGCTGACTGGGATGCAGGGCTGACCTGGCGTTGACACGTGGCGAGATCCGGTTGGCTTGTACCCCTTCGTGGAATCGATCTGATTCTGGCCGTTGGGATGAGATCCAGTGGTTAGGAGAGGAGATTGACCCGATTTTGGCTCAGAATAGGTAAAAAATAGATCTGTGTTAGAGAGACAAATTCGTAGGTCAAATTAAAAAACTTAAAACATGAAAGTTGTGGGGAATCATTATTCCTACCTTCTCACCAAAGGAATTTGGATTTGAAGAAACGAGCGCGAGTACATCTTGGATTTACACCGTCAGATCTGAAATATTGCGATGCGAAATTCTTCGGCTGTGGTGGATGAAAAGAGGTGAGGTTTGTCGGGAATGAAAGATTTCGACAAGTTCTACAACTTTTGTTTTTTGGCCGACGGCAAACAACGAAGTCTAGATGGATTAAAAAGAGAAATGAGATTCGGGCCTGTGTAGATTCGGGATTTCGAGAAGGAAAACTCATACCGTTGTGGCTCCACGAGTTTATATGGAGGTTTAGGACGGTGTAGAGATAGGTCTTGGAGTAGAGAACAAGTAGAAATAAACGGAAGTTGATTCGGAGTTGTAGATAAAAAGTTATAGCAGTTTGAATAGATATAGGTTTAACAAAACTGTTTCGCACGCTTTTTAAAGCACCTGGGATACGATCGGTCACGTACGCGCCTCTGGGCTGGTTCGGTCGGTCCGGGTGGGCCGGCCCGTTAGTTTTTTTTCTTTTTCTTTTTTATTTACTTGTTTCCCTCATATCTTTTGCATACGAACTCCAAATGATATGATTCTTGTTTCTATTTTTCTAAAATCGAATAGATCATTGTAGGATCATATTTATAATCTTTTTACTAGTTTGCAAATAGTGGATTTATAAATCCTTGTATATTTCATTTTATTTATATCTTCATTTGTTTGTATTTATTCCATAACTTTTTCATAATAGCTCCAAATATGCTCAATTTTGTTTCTAAAATTTTGTAATATTAATTGGATCTTTTTAGGCTATAATTTAGCAATAATCGCTGCCTTAGCAACAGTGGGTTTTATAAAGTCAATTTAATTACCTTTAGGAACATTTGGGTGAATCAACTATAGGATTTAGATACCAGGGGTTGGATTCAGTTTGTGAGAACTTTGCATGGATGTAATGAAATGCTTATGAATGCTTCATGATTTTCATTTTGAAATCTTGCACACCAATTCTACAATCCATAATCAATCCATTCCCTTTTGCCTATATGGCTACTTATGTCATAACAAAAGAGTATAAGATTTTGAATTCAAGGTCGAGAGGATTTTTCTATTCAAAAAGTTTCTTATCTTTGAGAATTTTCAACATAGTCAAACAATCAATCAAACTTATTTATTTATTTCACATTCAAAAATTAAGAGAATTTTGGGATGTGACATGTCGGCATAATTCTTCTGTCTTGACTGGGCGGTCTTGAGTTGCTCACGGATCTTGTGAACTTTCTCCTCTGCTTCTCGTAGGATGTCAGGTCCGAAAATATGACTCTCTCCTACTTCCGACCAATTTAAAGGGATGTGACACTTCCTTCCATACATGAACTCAAATGGGGCCATTTGCAAACTAGCTTGATAACTGTTGTTGTAAGAAAATTCTACGAACGGCAGACAGTCTTCCCATTTAGATCCATACTCTAGCACACATGCTCTCAATATATCTTCGAGTATTTTATTTACTTGCTCCGTTTGTCCATCGGTTTGAGGGTGATACGCTGTGCTGAAATCTAGTCGGGTTCCCAATCCTTCTTTGACTTTCTTCCAGAATCTCGTGGTAAACTGAGTTCCTCGATCTGACACAATATTCTTGGGGACTCCGTGCAAACTGACGATTCTAGCGATGTATAACTCTGCTAGCTTCGAACTCTGGTAGATGGTCTTAATTGGTAAGAAATGAGCGACTTTGGACAGTCTATCAACTATGACCCTAATAGAGTCATTTCCTCTACTAGAAGTAGGCAGTCCGGTGATAAAGTCCATTCCAACAGAATCCCACTTCCATTTCGGAATCTGCAGAGGTTGTAACAGTCCTGCGGGTATCTGATGTCCCACCTTGACTCTCTGACAAATATCACACTTGGCGATGTAGCTTCCGATTTCTCTCTTCATCTTATGCCACCAAAATTGCTCCTTTAAATCCTAATACATCTTCGTTCCTCTGGGGTGGATAGAATAAAGAGTATCATGGGCCTCCTTCATGATATCCTTCTTCAATTCTGAGTCTACTAGTACACAGAGACGTACTTTGTACCACAGAACTCCTTCTTCATCTTTGGTGAATCCGGGTACTTTGCATGTACTGATACGACGTTTGATTCCGTCGATACTAGCATTTCCTTTCTGAGCCTCCTTGATCTGACTGATCAAAGTGGGTTGAAGTTCTATCCTAGCCAAGAATCCTTCACATACTAATTCAATTCTGAAATCCTCCATCTCCTTGTGTAAACTTGGTTGCTCTTTCAGAATCATGGAGTTCAAGAAGCACGACAATCTGCTTAGAGCATCTGCTACCACATTGGCTTTACCTGGGTGATAATGAATGTCCAGATCATAGTCCTTGATTAGCTCAATCAATCTTCTCTGCCTCATATTCAGCTCCTTCTGAGTGAATATATACCTCAGGCTCTTGTGGTCTGAATAAATCTCACAACAGTTTCCCATGAGATAATGCCTCCATGACTTTAGGGCTAGAACTACGGCGGCTAGTTCAAGGTCATGGGTAGGATAATTCTGTTCATGCTGCTTTAGTTTTCGGGATAGATAAGATATAACTTTGCCCACTTGCATTAGCACACATCCGAGACTGATCTTGGATGCGTCACAATACACATCCACTACAAGAACAACCCTTGTATACCAATGGATAGTTTGCAACGCTATGAATATGTGTCGTAAAATTTTGATGTAGATACGGATATATGCGTTGCTGACTACATCTGTTGTGCAATGTATAAACTGCAACTAATAGATATGCATAGCAAATCATGTGTTGCAATTTACCAATGGTAGCAACAGATAGGCTGCGTAGCAATGTGTATGTGTGAGTATTTTATTTTTTTACTTTCTATTGGGAGCTTTTTTTTCTTGCCATTGGGAGCAAGTAAGGTGACATGGCAAATCGAAAACTGTGCTAAAACGTAAAAGCAGATAATTGAATAGCTAACCCTCCAACATGTTTGATTGCTAGGGCCTCATTTCTACCGCTAGGCTAACAAGTAGTTTTAGTTGTTGTACCTAGTTTTAGAGAATATATAATGATATTTGTTACCAACGGACTGACTTAGTAATTTTTTTCTTGATTGTAACTAGGTTAAGTTAAGTATTCACTATTCACCAATATTAGGCTCCTAACCTCCTCCGGTGTAAATGGAGAACTACTTGGGATGACCTAGGTGGTTAGAGGTTTCACCCCTTTTGTTTTTATTTTTGTTTTCAACGTACTAGTTAAATCACAGTACAATTTCTGGTAAATATTGTACGTGAGCATCAAATATAATGATAAATCATACATTATGTATCCTACATTTTAAATATGTTATCTACTCTAACATATTTATCCTTTTTGTATAGGAATAATAAGTTTATAAATCGTAGGATATAATTATTCATCCTATACAAGGAAAACGTTTCATGTTTTTTCGCGGGTCGCTGCGCGTGGGACTGAAAAAATCAACCCCGGAAGAGCGCGTAGATAAAGAAAATCACCGTTTCCTATAAGTGGGCCCAGAGATACGCAACTTCATCCTTATCTACCCGTAGATCCTGCCCTGTAGATCTGGCCAACTGCAGCTATAGATGCTAGATCTGGCCTCCAACACCCACCACCCACCATGGCCTTCTCTCGCCATTGGGTACTATGCAACCTCCTCGAGTTGCCGTTGATAGGAGCCCAAGGACGATTTGCGCGGCATCAGCAGCGGGGCAGGGAGGTCTCTATCTCCATCTCAGTTTATCCAGATCTGCGAATGTGAATAAGGTCGTGGCCGCAGGTGACGTCTCCTCGATGGCGTTCGGCCTTGAAAGCATCCCGTGAGTTTTTTTTTCTATCTTGAGTTTCTTCCCCGTGTTGTCGTTTCCGTGTTTGTGCATTGATCTCTCTTTCAGGTAGGGAAATCTCCGTTGTGGAGGAGAATTGACGATAGACGGACATCTTCTAGACGAGGGACGAACCGGCCGTTGCGTCTCGTGAGCATTCTCTTAATTCTTTCTCTCGCCAATTTTTATTTTCGGTAGTAATCGCTAATTCCTTGTTAGTTTCACACTGGCCGTTGGAATATGATCTACAAGGTAGTTGTGGTCTCCAAGCCGGGAATGCACGGCTGCCTCTGATATGAATTTTGCGTTGGAGCTGCCACCGATCAAAGAATGCCAAGAACCATGCGATTGCAGGATTCCGCCATTGTAGCTCCCATGCATGTCAGGTATATGATATACTATTGTCTCTTCTGAAGTCTGAAGCCTGAGTTGAGAAATTAGCTTGTGGTTACCTGCTATTAGTTATCAATTCCCGTGTAATAATTGGTTTACATGTGAACGTGCAATTAGCTAACCTGTGTCCAACTTTGAAATCCTATATTGCAGAACCATGCGATTGCAGGATTCCGCCATTGTGCCATTTTGTTGTCTAATAATTTATAATTACTGAAATTTTTTGCAGGTGGTTATGACGACTGCTGATAAGAATAGAAGAGATTGGAAGATTATTGTCATTTGTATATATGTATATATATAAGTACAATTCTTTGATCGATCATGAGATGCTTTATATCTGTAGTACTATTGTACAAAGATCCATTCTAGTTATGTATTGTAATATTATTCTGGTTTTCAGTTGTAATTGTAAATATTTGAATTTATTTTTTTTGGAAATATGACATGATTCAATTTTGGAACTAAGTGGGCCAAAATAGACCTACTGATGGGACTGAGGTAAACGTGCTGAAATCACCATGTTAAATGGGGCAAAACATAGAAGTGTGGTGACCTTGTGCACGTAATATCACATAAAAAATCAAGTTCAGGCAAAAATTAAATGGCCAGCTAAAGTTGGATTGTGTGCCTGCTGCTAGCCGCTCTACCACGTCTCACAAAATAAGTAAACGTTTGGTCGCATGTCTTCTTGTGAGCATGGGCCCGAAGCATGTCTTGTCACGATGGTCTTCAGTTCTATGTGTTGCTAACTAGCAATGCCCTTATTACCAACGGAAGCATATATGTTGTATTATACCTTTGCAACACCCAAAAACGCAACGCATTTTTATCCGTTGGTATAGAGGCTAGCAACGCCTATATAAACATTTAGATACAGAAAAATGCGTTGCTGTAGGTGGGGTGTTCTTGTAGTTATCAAATGGCTTCGTAATATCCGGCATGATCAAGATTGGGGCTGAAATCAATCTCCTCTTGAGTTCTTGAAAACTCTCTTCACATTTGTCTGTCCATTCAAACTTCTTATCCTTCTTCAGCAATTGGGTCATGGGTCTTGTGATACTCGAGAATCCTTCTACGAACTTGCGGTAGTATCCCGCTAATCTGAGAAATGCACGAACTTGGGTTTGGGTGGTTGGGGCTTGCCAATCTTTAAGATCCTTCACCTTTGCAGGGTCAACGGCAATTCCTCCAGCTGATACGATGTGTCCGAGGAATCCTACCTCCTGTAACCAGCATTCACATTTGCTAAACTTGGCATACAGCTGATGCTCCCTAAGGGTTCCAAGGATGGTTCTTAGGTGTAGCTCGTGTTCTTCTTCTGATTTGGAATAGAACAGAATGTCATCGATGAAAACAACGACAAACTTATCCAATTAGTCCATAAAAATCTTATTCATGAGGTTCATGAAATAAGAGGGGGCATTGGTTAATCCAAAAGACATGAAAGTATACTCATATAATCCATATCTGGTGGTAAAGGCAGTCTTTGGAATATCCTCTGCGTGAATCTTGAGTTGGTGATAGCCCGTTCTAATATCAATCATAGAAAAAACTTTGGCACCATTCAACTGGTCAAATAGATCTTTTATCTTTGGCAACGGGTACTTGTTCTTGATGGTGACATCATTCAACTTCCGATAATCCATACATAAACGTTTACCTCCATCTTTCTTGCCACAAACAAGACAGGTGATCTCCATGGCGACGCAATTGGTTGGATCAATCCAATCTCCAGCATAGCATCCAGTTGCTTTTTCAGCTCCACTAATTCAGATGGGTTCATAATATATGGTATCTGGTCTATGGGTCCGGTTCTAGATATTAGTTCAATGATAAACTCGATATCCCGATCTGGGGGCATACTGGGCAAAACATCTGGAAATACATCAGGATATTCACAGACTATCCGGACTTGGTCAATGGTTGGCTAGGCTATACTCTTGTTGCATTTGAATTGATGGGGCAAGGTTTGAGATACATGCTTGACTGATATTCTAGTTGTACTGGTCATGGTTATGGCTTTCTTGGCACAGTCGATTAATCCTTTATGCTTGGATATCCAATCCATTCCTAGTACTACTTCCAAACCTTTAGTTCCGAGTACTATTAGATTAGCATAAAAAATCTATGCCATGGATTCGGATAGGCACGGCCTTGCAAATTTGTCTAGCTTTGGTGGTTGAACCAGGTATTTGAACTATCATAACATGCTTCGGTTTGATGGGTTGAATCTTACTAGTGCATGCAAATTCTTCAGTAACAAAACGAGTGCGATGCTCCAGAATCAAACAACACTCTTGCAAGTACTGAGTTAACAGAAAACATACCCCGCACGACATCTGGCTCTTCTTGGGCTTCTTTAGCATGCATGAGAAAGAGACGATCGTTGCAGTTGAGAGAATTCCCTAGGGCAAACCTCCTTCCAGGCTGAACACGACGCTTCTGCTGAGATGGGGCATTTTCATTGGGGGCGGCGGCAATCTTCTTGGAGCACTCATTGGAGTAGTGACCCTTGGTTCCACATTCATAACAAGTCACCTGCGACCTGTCCTTTGATGTAACAGGCACTGCATTGCTTCCAGTTCTCGGGGCAGTGTTGGTGTTGGTGGCGACATTGGTGTTGTTGCACTTAGGCGGTGCATGGTTGAAATTCTTGGGGTTGCCGGGGTTGTTGTGGTTTCCTCCGAGCCTTGGGTTTCCATGGTTGGGATAGGTCGGACGGTTCATCGGGGGTCTGTTGGTTCTTGGGGCAAATCCTGGTGATGGGTTAGGGCGATACTTTGGTGTATGATGGGTTCCTGGTTGATGCATCATGCGACGCTTGCAGTTTTAATTAGCTTGGTTGATCTTGCCTTCCATCTGAATGGCAGAGTCAACTAAGGCTTCAATATCAGCAAAGGGTATATTGACTAACATTGTCTGCATTGATTACCCACAAGTATAGGGGGTGTATCATAGTACTTTCTATAAATAGTAGTATCGATCCCAACGAGAAGCAGAAGCTACTGAACAATGGTATAGAGCAGGAAATCCCTGTGATACTTAGCAAACGTATTTTTAGTGGTTTTCTGACAAGGCAACAAAACAAAGAGCAAGTAACATAAGTAACAAACAAACGGAGCAAGTGGCCCAATCCTTTCTTAGCAAAGGACAATCCGGTGGAAATACTTATGAGGACCAAACGTTCTCGAGGACACATGGGAATTCTGTCAAGTGCTTTCGCTGCAAATAGAGGAATACTCTTCTTTTGTGTTTGTAAGTGTTGTGTGGGTGAACCTATTCTAACATACTTCCCTTTCTAGGACTAATACATACTTGTTATTAAACCCCCTGCAAACATCCGTAACTATAGGAAAGTAATTAAGATATAAATCTAACCACAGCCTTAAACTTTGAGATCCTACGCTCCCTTGTGCAAAGGTGTCCTAACGGGGGTTCAGGTTTCTGTCACTCCGGCAACCCCACAATTAGTAGACAAATACACAATGCATTCCCCTAGGCCCATAAATGGTGAAGTGTCATGTAGTCGACGTTCACATGACACCACTAGAATAATAACACCACAACTTAAATACTAAACCATTGAATAATAACTCAACACAGATTCACTACTAACAACATGACTTCTCCCATGTCCTCAAGAACTAAACGAACTACTCACAAGACATCATATGGATCAAGATCAAAGATGATATGATAATGGATAAAAATCTGAACATAAACAATAATCCAATGGTTCCACTCACAAGCATCAAGTACAATAGTAATTAACACCGGGAAAGTTTCCCCTAATGAACTAAGAAATATCCAACACAATTGTTACAGCGGGACGGAGTGGTGACGATGATGCTGGTGGAGATGATGGTGTGGATGATGATGATGATCCCGATGAAGCCTAGCTTGATGACTATGTTGATGGCGACGGTCTCCCCTCTCCGGGAAGGAATCCCCCCTGCAGAAATCTGTCTACCAGAGAGATCTTTCTCTCTTGGTGTTTTCCGCCTCCCATAGGCGGCGGAAGTCTCTCTGTGGTCGTTCTCCTGGTGTTAGGGTTCCGTAGGGAAGATATAGGTGAAGGGGCGGAGTCGGACGCCGAACAGGTGGGCCAAACCCACCCTAGGCACGGGGTAAGGTGGGCCCGCGCCTAGGGGGGTGTGGCCCCCTGAGGTCCCCCTTCACTCCTCCTTCTGGCTTCCTTCATCTTCTAGTAAATAATATGTTTCCATATTTTTCTGGTATTTTTCTGATCTTCGCGAAATTGCACCGAAACGCCGTCTTTTCCATCCGAATCCAGACTCCAGCAGTCCATCCTCCAGGAATCATCCAACATGCATAAACAAATAAAAATCCATAAGTAATACCTCATAATAAGACAAATATCAATGAATAGAGGTAAATTATGATATAGAATGGTGATGCAAATTGGGCGTATCAACTCCCCCAAGCTTAGACTTTGCTTGTCCCCAGCGAATACTGAGCTTAGTAAACATGCCCACAGGTTTATGGAGTGAAGTGTCGATAAAAGAATACGAACAAGAAGCATCACACTTACCATTGCACAACTCATAGAAGAAGGCAACTCACCGTTATATAACTTAGCTTGCAGCCAAGTACAACAGTCATAATAGAGATGCATAAAGATAAATTATAATTGGAATTGGAAAAATTGTTCTTGGTCAGAGAACACCTGGTAAACAGTTTCACAAAAGCCTTTCTTTGTAGAAGTTTAAAAACAGGAGCACTCTTTGCTCAAAAAGGTTTTTCACAAGTGAAGGCTTTCAAAGTAATACTTAATAGATAAGAGTTTTGTGCAAACAAGGGAGATAAAGAACTTGATTGAATGAATCACCATATGAATGCTTGAAACACAACAACTCAAAAGCATGCTAGAGATAGAGAGGAAGTAGGTTTACTGACTCAATTGGTAACTGGGAGAAAGGTCCCTTCTTAGAGGGTAGCAGGGATTACAAGTCATAAAGAGCTTCCAAAAGATTATGGTACTTACTAGCTTTGATCCCTCATTGCCCCTCTCATAAGCATCTTGAGATGATTAAGGTTAAAGTGAACAAAGATGGAGTATATGCTTGACGAAATATAAGTTGGCAATCTCATGTCCCTTGAATATGAGGGAAACTCCTCATGCATACTCAACTTTGGGTCCAGGTAAGTTCCTGTCATTATAAGTATTTGCATATCATTGAGAACCGCCAACGGGGTACCCCTTGCACATGGTACAGGAGCTTTCCTGTAACCAAAATGACAAGGCAAGAAGACAATGAGCATCTCAGCAATCTTTTTATTTACTATGTGTATAGCTTTTTATTGAGGATGCTTCATAGATAACTCACTATGGTGATGCAGCAAGTTTCCACCATGATTGAGCATGGCTTAGGCTAGCGGCCCAGGCGTTTCTCTAACACTAAATACAAACTCCATGGACTTACAAGTTCCCTCTTTATTTCACACCGTTGACATCCATAGACAAAAGAGGACGATATCAACTATGTACAACAAGGTACAAGTGCAATGTTGAAAACGTTCCCCGTGACAGCACGGTTCTGCTAATCCCAATGTATAGATGCAAGCATATACAAATTCGATGTCCACAATGGTTCATGTCTATTAGGGGCAAGTAAATAAAGTGTGCCATCAAGTTCGTGAGAGCTTTACTAACTAGTTTTCACATAACAAAATACTTTCAAGTGTTCGGAAACACATGTCCAAAACATTTCAATAGAATGATCCATCATTCCAAGGTTTTCATATCCATTTTTCCACCAAGTATTCCCATCTAAAGTTGATCAAGTTTTATGCTTAGCACTAGCATCTACAAGTGGGGGTAAGCACTAATGAGGGGTGGTAAACTAGTGGAGTTTTACTAAGTTCAATCTCATGCCTTAGGATGACATCAAGATTATCTAGCTTAGGCCAAATTTTATGCTCTTTATGCAACCTTCAAGTATCCTTCTAATATCTACCATTTATTCCAGTAAACTCTAAGTAAGAGCTTTGATAAAGAAATAAAGTAATAAACTTGCAAATAAAACTAGGATTGGTTTATCAAGTGGTTATGATCATATATGCTTTAAGGCATATAGTGGCATGGTAGCAAGCAAGTAGTAGCTTGCATAGGTATAGTATGAGCTTGCACATTCACTAGTAGCATTGGGCTTGCATTAGTGTCAATATAAGCTTGCCTTGTGCAGAGCAGTGGTTGAAGTTCTCCTCGGCTTCCTCTTCGTAGAATCCTCCTTCCTCCTCGTATCCTTGGTCGGTACTATCGTCCATGAATAAATACGAGGTACACAATCACCAAACAATACTTAACTCCTTGCAATAATCACACATAAGGGTCCTATAGATGATCTAACATCATCTCTAACATTACAAGATTATGGCTTGGTTTAGTTCCTTTTATTTTTAGAAATGTAATTTCTACTCATCGAAAAACTACTTAAGATTTAATATTCTCCCAAACCAAACATGGGATCATGTTGACACATGTCATCACCACATATTTTAGTTCATGGGAATGTGATTTAAAGTGGTGTCACAATTTAATAAGGTTTTACCCTTTTATTTGGATTAATTAAAGTGGCTAGAAATGCCTATGGGGTATTATTTTATTATTTAAACCTGTATATTTTTATATATACTGAAAGGTATGGTTAAATGTGATTTTTGAGAGTTGGAATCAACTCAAAAGCTATTATGGTTTAAATTTTAAAAATGTTTGAATGCAAAAAATCTTCTGCCTTGTAATTTTTACCAGGGGTGATCTATAGATCCAAATGACTTGAATCCAACGGGCTTGGATTCAGCATTCCTAGACTTTTCTAACAAAATTAGTTTCATTCGATTTGGTGCACTGAATCGATCTGGGTTGATTTTTGAAACTGGGTACATAAGTGTGTTTGATATAAAATGGAAAAGGTTTAATTCAAATAACTGGGCTGCGCGGGAAAAGTTAACGGGCCGGCCTGCTAAGCGTAGCGCTTCTACGGGCTGCTTAAGTGGCTGTCCCCACTCGTCAGTGAGACAGGGGGGGCAAAGCAGTATGGGACGATCTGGGTCGTTCGATCTGATTCTAATCCAATGGATGGGAGTCATCGTCGATGTTGGGCAACGTCGGCGAGAAAGAAACCTAGCGCGGCCAGTGGGGGTTGCTAGGGGCTCACCGGGGTTCAGGTGGGGGTCGGCGAGGCGAACGAACGACGTAGTCGACGACGGTGAACTCAGGGGTGGTCGCGGCAGCTCCTGGGGTGGACGAAATCAATGGCCCCCTTCTTCTCCAGAGGCGGCGGGCTCCGGTGAAATTCCGGCGATGCGCTGCTCGCCTTGCTCCGGGACTGAGATGGGGTGGTTCTGGGTGAGAGAGGAGTGGAATGGTGTGAAGAATTCAAGCGGGGGAGTCCTCTATTTATAGTCTCGATGGTGAGACCGAACGGCATGGGCGGGCGACGGTGGCGACATGGCTACGGGCTGCTAGAGGCATGGCCGGCGATGGCGATCGCTTGGTGGTCTCCTGGTGATGCTCTACGACTTTAATGCGCTTGTAAGGGCAGTGCGGTTTGGTCTGGAACACGCGACGCTCTACGCGGCAGAGGCGGCGTCTTCGACAGCGAGCGGTGACTGTGCGTCTCGGGGTGGCGAACGGGGATGTCTGGCGGTCTCCTGGGTCAGTGGTGATCGTGTATGCACGCGGCGAGGGCGGCGCACGGTCTGTGGGCTTCGGTCGAGGGTGGCGCTCTGGCGCATGCTCGGCATGGTCGCTGGCGGTCTGGGCGCGGTCCGTGCGTGTGGTCCAGTGGCTGGCAGGGTTCGAGCGCTGGACAGGGAGTGGCGGTGGACGGTGGGCTGCCTCCCAGACATGTTGTTTTGGCTTGGTGCTTGTTCTGGCTAGCTAGCCATTGTCGGCTAGCAAGGGGGTGCTCGGGTTGGCATGGCATGGAGCAAAGGGTAGGGGCTAGGGTAGGTCCAAGCACTGGTTAGCACTAGGGGAGACAAGGGTGATCAATGGTGAACATTCCTTAGCCCAATTACTGCTCCAAACAGTGAAGTTAGGCCAGTTTGATTTGAATCTGTCAAGTGTTTGATGAAATTGCCGCAAGAATTCAAGTTTTGAATTTTGAAAAGATTTTTGGTTGGTGTTCTAGATTGGTGCTGGTGAGTCTGCACATGCTTGGGTTTTGAAAGTTGAGCTTTTTTGAGTGGTTTTTGAAAAAGTGGGATCTTCCCATATGATAAGGATTCAATTTTGAATTGTCATTTAAACTATGCATTTGAAAGTTTCTAGATGATCACAAAGTGGGCCTTGATACCTTGTTAGGAGTACATTCAAGGGGTGCAAAGATCCAGAGAAGTTTCTATGAGGTTCTGAAAGTTTGAGGCAGCCAAAGTAGGCATGAGAGTTAAATTGGTCAAAATGACCATTCCCTTATTTTATTTGTTTTGATTTACTTGTCTTTAGGAAAAGTTTGGGAAATGTTTAGATGATGTTTATTTCACCTAAGCATCCATTTACAAGCAATGGAACACATAAACAAGGTGGTTCAAAAGAATTCAAAATGAAATGCATACACATATGCATGCTTTCAAAATTTTATTTAGAAAAGTTTTTGTTAACCCTAATTTTGATGCTTAGTGTTTGATGATCCAAGTTTAGTATTTTTGGGATGTTACAAACCTTCCCCCCTTAAACAAAATCTCGTCCCGAGATTTGAAAAAGGACGAAAAGATTACCTAGGATTTGAAGAGATCGGGAAACTCTGTCCTGATGTGATCTTCGTGCTCCCAGGTGGCTTCCTCTTCTGTGTGGTTGCTCCACTGAATCTTGAGAAACTTTATGCTCCGAGTTTGGGTAGTTCGAAAATCTTCTTCCAAAATACGAATGGGTACTTCGGGATAGGTCAGATCATCGTTGATCTCTATGGTCTGGTGATCGATATTTTCGAACACTTCGGTCTTCTCGGGGACTTCGAGACACTTGCGAAGTAATGAGATATGGAACACATTGTGCACGACTGACATCTCTTCGGGTAGTTCCAATTGATACGATACTTCTCCTCGACGGTTCAGAATCTTGAACGGTCCGATATATCTGGGGGCTAACTTTCCTTTGAGTTGGAAACGCTACATTCCCTTCAATGGAGACACTTTCAGATAAACAAAATCTCCTATGTTGAAGGCGAGGTCTCTACGTCTCTTGTTGGCATAACACTTTTGTCTGGATTGGGCTGTCTTGAGGTGCTCACGAATCTTGTGAACCTTCTCTTATGCTTCTCGTAGGATGTCGGGTCCAAAAATATGACTCTCTCCTACTTCCGACCAGTTCAAAGGGGTATGACACTTCCTTCCGTACATGAATTCAAATGGGGCCATTTGCAAACTGGCTTGATAACTGTTGTTGTACGAAAATTCTGCAAACGGCAGACAGTCTTCCCACTTGGATCCATATTCTAACACACATGCTCTAAGCATATCTTCGAGTATTTGATTTACTCGCTCCGTTTGTCCATCGGTCTGAGGGTGATACGTGGTACTGAAATCTAAGCGGGTTCCTAAACCTTCTTGGACTTTCTTCCAGAATCTCGAGGTAAACTGAGTTCCTCGATCCGATACGATGTTCTTGGGGACTCCATGCAAACTAACGATTCTAGCAATGTACAACTCTGCTAGTTTCGAACTCTGATATGTGGTCTTGACGGGCAAGAAATGGGCGACTTTGGACAATCTGTCCACTATGACCCAGATAGAGTCATTTCCCTTACCAGAAGTAGGCAGTCCGGTGATAAAGTCCATTCCTACAAAATCCCATTTCCATTCCGGAATCTGCATGGGTTGCAACAATCCAGCGGGTCTTTGATGTCCGGCCTTGACTCGCTGACAAATATCACACTTGGCGATATAGCTTCCGATTTCTCTCTTCATCTTATGCCACCAAAATTGCTCTTTCAAATCTTGATACATCTTAGTTCCTCTGGGATGGATAGAATAAAGAGTATCATGAGCCTCCTTCAAGATAACTTCTTTTAACTCAGAATCTGCTGGTACACAAAGGCGTCCTTTGTACCACAAAACTCCTTCTTCGTCCTTGGTGAATCCAGGTACTTTGCCTATACCGATACGACGCTTGATTCCGTCAATACTAGCATTTTCCTTCTGCGCCTCTTTAATCTGACTGATCAAAGTGGGCTGGAGTTCTATGCTAGCCAAAAATCCTTCACTTACTAATTCCATTCGAAAATCTTCCATCTCTTTGTGCAAACTTGGTTGCTCCTTAAAAATCAAGGAGTTCAAGAGGCACAACAATATGCTAAGGGCATCGGCTACCATGTTGGCTTTACCAGGGTGATAGTGAATGTCCAGGTCGTAATCCTTGATTAGCTCTATCCATCTTCTCTGGCTCATATTCAGCTCCTTCTGAGTGAATGTATACTTTAGGATCTTGTGATCCGTATAGATCTCACAACGGTTCCCCATCAGGTAATGTCTCCATGTTTTCAGGGCTAGAACTACGGCTGCGAGCTCGAGGTCATGGGTTGGGTAGTTTTGCTCATGTTGCTTCAGTTGTCGGGATAGATAAGATATAACTTTGCCTTCTTGCATTAGCACACATCCGAGACCGATCTTGGATGCGTCACAATACACATCGAAGGGCTTCGTGATATCTGGCATGATCAAGATTGGGGCTGAAATCAATCTCCTATTGAGTTCTTGAAAACTCGCTTCACATTTGTCGGTCCATTCAAACTTATTGTCCTTCTTCAGCAATTGGGTCATGGGTCTAGCGATACTAGATAATCCTTCTACGAATTTGCGGTAATATCCCGCCAATCCGAGAATGCACGAACTTGGGTTTGAGTGGTTGGGGCTTGCCAATCTTCTACATCTTTCACTTTGGCAGGGTCAACTGCAATTCCTCCGGCTGATACAATGTGACCGAGGAATCCTACCTCGTGCAACCAGAATTCACATTTGCTAAACTTTGCATACAACTGATGCTCTCTAAGGGTTCCAAGAATGGTCCTTAGGTGTAGCTCATGTTCTTCTTCTGATTTGGAATAAATCAGAATGTCAACGATGAAAACAACGACAAACTTATCTAGGCAGTCCATAAAAATCTTATTCATGAGATTCATGAAATAAGCGGGGCCATTGGTTAATCCAAAAGACATGACTCTATACTCATACAACCCGTATCTGGTGGTAAACGCAGTCTTGGGGATATCCTCTGCACGAATTTTGAGTTGATGATAGCCAGTTCTAAGATCAATCTTAGAAAACACTTTGGCACCGGTCAACTGATCAAACAAATCTTCTATCTTGGGCAAGGGGTACTTGTTCTTGATGGTGACATCATTCAACTTCCGATAATCCGTACACAGACGGTTACCTCCATCCTTCTTGTCCACAAACAAGACAGGTGATCTCCATGGGGACGCACTTGGTTGAATTAATCCAATTTCTAGCATGGAATCCAGTTGCTTCTTCAATTCTGCTAGCTCTGACGGGTTCATACTATATGGTCTCTTGGCTATGGGTCTTGTTCCGGGAATTAGTTCGATGATACACTCGATATCCCGATCTGGGGGCATACCGGGCAAAACATCTGGAAATACATCGGGGTATTCACGGACTATCTGGACTTGGTCAATGGTAGGTTGGGCTATACTCTTGTTGCATTTGAATTGGTGAGGTAAGGTTTCAGATATATGCTCGACTGATATTCCGACGGTACTGGTCATGGTTATGGATTTCTTGGCACAGTCAATCAATACTTTATGTTTGGACATCCAATCTGTTCCTAGTACTACTTCCAAACCTTTAGTTCCGAGTACTATCAGATTTGCATAAAAATATATTCCATGGATTCGGATAGGGACGTCTTTGCAAATTTGCCTAGCCTTAGTGGTTGATCCGGGAATTTGAACAATCATTACATGCTTCAGTTTGGTTGGTTGAATCTTACTAGTGCATGCAAATTCTTCGGTGACAAATGAATGCGATGCACTAGAGTCAAACAACACTCTTGCAAGTACTGAATTAACAGAAAACATACCCAGCACGACGTCTAGCGCTTCCTGAGCTTCTTCAGCATGCATGAGAAGAAGACGGCCATTGCGGTTGATTGAATTCCCTGGGGCAAATCTTCTTCCTAGCTGAACACGGCGCTGCTGCTGAGCTGGGGCATTGGCATTGGGGGCGGTAGCATTCTTCTTGTTGGGGCACTCGTTGGAATAGTGGCCTTTATTTCCACAGTCATAACAAATCACTTGCGACTTGTCCTTGGCTGCGACAAGCACCGCATTGCTGCCAGTCCTAGGGGCAGTGTTGGTGTTGGCGGTAGCATTGTTATTGTTGAACTTGGGTGGGGCATGGTTGAAATTGCTAGAGTTTTCGGGGTTGTTGTGATTTCCTCCGGGTCTAGGGTTTCCACGGTTGGGATAGGTCGGACAGTTCATTGGGGGTCTGTTGGTTCTTGGGGCAAATCCTGGAGATGGGTTGGGGCGATACTTTGGGGTCTGATGGGTTCCTGGTTGATGCATCATGCGACGCTTGTGGTTCTCATTGGCTTGGTTGATCTTTCCTTCCATCTGGATAGCTGAGTCCACAAGGGCTTCAATATCAGCAAAGGGGATATTGACTAACACTGTCTGCATTTCGCCATGCAGACCATTTAGGAATCTTTCTTTCTTCTTGTCTTCCGTGTCGATCTCATCCGGGGCATACCGAGCTAATGACAAAAATTTGTCACGGTATTCCAGTACAGTCATCCTTCCCTGCTTCAGCTCTCTGAACTCGTCTCTCATTCTCTTGATCAAACCTGGTGGCACATGGGTTCTGCTAAACTTGACCTTGAATTCCTCCCAGGTCATCATCTGGCCTCCGGTCATTGCGTGAACACCGTTCCACCATGCCCTGGCATCTCCGGCTAGATAGTGGGTGGCGAACAAAACTTTCTCGTTGGCTTCCACTCCGGCGACTTCTAGGTTATTTTCCATGGTTTGCAGCCAATCATCGGCGTCTAGGGGCTCTTCGGACTTAGTGAAAACAGGTGGATTGGTATTCTGGAAATTCTTGAGCTTAGATCCATGGTTGTCCTGATTTTCGTGGCCTTGGTTGTTGTGGGCAAGCTGGGCTATCTGCTGAAGGGTGGCTAGGTTGGCTTGACGTTCCGCTCTTTCAGCTTCACGGTCAGAAGTCAACATTTGCAGAATCTGCCACATTGGGTCCGGGGATGAACCACTTCCTCCACGTGGCATCTGAAGATTGAGATAGATCATGAGAAAAGAGGGAAATTTCTAAAGTTTTGGGTCTTTGAAATTTTTTTAAAGTTTGACTCAGATTTTCTAGCAACTTGATTTTTCATTCATTCATTCATAGCACTCAGTACAACACACACCACAACAAAGAAAAACAGATGGTTTTAAGAACCATTCTGAGAACTACGATACAGTGGGATCGAATACTACTCACTACACTAGTGCTCAAGTGCTACTACTCCTTGGAATCTGTGGCCTCGTCCTCCTTAGCATCATCGATGAAGGCGAAATCGTCCTCATCGGTGAAGAAGTCCATAGCCTGATCCTCCAGAAAATCATCGTCATCGCTGAGATAGGAGTAGGGGTCTCCACGAAGATCCTCTCCGGCATTCTCCCTTTCCTCCAACTGCATGTCTCTCTCGTGGATGGTCTCCTCCAAAGATGATATGCGGTGGCGAAGACGGGCAATGATGCGCTCCTTCTTGTCGAGCTCATGGCGGCGATACTTGCGATCCTTTGCTAGCATGGCGATGGTTTGGTCCTTCGTCTTGATGATGGCAGACTTGTGGGTGGAGTAGTCACGGCAGTTATCCAACTCTTGCTGACGATCGTACATCATGAAGCTAAGGTGGTCCAATTGAGTCTTTAGCTCGGGGTGGTATGGGGATTCCAGGGGTTGTCCATTTGCATCACGCCTTGGGAAAAACTCAAAGCGAGTTCCCTTGATCTGATTGATGCTCTGCCCACACAGACGGGAAAGAGCTTCCTTCATGGCCCTGGCAAGTCCATCGAGCCAGTTGTTCTCTCTTAAGGTAAACTGAATTCCCTCAGCAGTGGGAGGTTTAATCTTTCCTCTGAGACTTGCAACAATTAGCCACTGCAGATCTTCTCCTCCTTGATCATTGAGGTGAGATTCGAAGAACTCGGGGTGCGGACGCTCCAGAAGTTCCGAAAGCTGGTCCAAATCCCTCTCAAAGATAAGGTCTCCTCCATTCCCCAACTGATAAAACTTGTTGTACTTCATGTCCATCTATAGAAATAGAGGATGAGTAGGTTAGCAGAGTGATCAAGTGTGTCAAAATTTTATGTATTCTGTAAGGGTTTTTGAAGAACATGAATTTTCATGAAAGAATCAAAGGGATAAGAATGAGAATAAGTTTTTGTAAATATTTGTTTTCTTTGGTTTTGAAACTAAGTTTTTGATTCAAACGTCCAGTCTAACTAGGGTCTCCTATGGTCAGGATGGCTCTGATACTAACTTGTCAACACCCGGATTTTTAATCCCAGATGCCTGTTATGCCGTACATCGCAATCCCAGGATTACCATTTTTGCGAGACATAACTGAATTGGATACCATAGTACATCATCCATTACAAACGGTACATAAGTTCTTACACAAATAGGGATCTCATGATCCAGTTCTTAATACAACTTCAGGCAGCGGAATACGTAATAATAACTGTAGCATAGGCGAAGCTCCATCTTCGGGGTCACAGGCAATGCTGACGATGGGAGATGATCCTAGTTGTCGTAACCTTCCTGGGGTCCATCCTCCAGGTACTCCTCTTCATAGTCTGGCCATGGGAATAGCCAGGGACAAAGCCATGAGTACTCTTTAAGTACTCACAAACTAGTACTAACAGGTAAAGGGGTTTTTGGATAATAGGACACTAGGATCTAGGGTTGTTTTGCAAAAGCCAGATTTATTTCTACGAAGTTCCAAAGCTAGTCACAATTTTATAACTCCTTAGTGGGATCTTGTAACTCATGTCACAACCCTGTTGTGGTCAAGTCAAGGTCTCAATTCATTTCACAGTTCATTTTGAAAAGTTTGACGGGGGAACTGTATGGCCACTCCAACTGTCCATAACCGCGGACGCGGCTATTCGAATAGTTTGACACTCTGCAGAGATTGTACACTTTCACCACAACATTCGATACATCCGTCAGGAACAAATCCTGAATTTACCATACTCAGTATGCGGATAATCAATCCTAACCTTCCAATTACACGCCCTAGTATAAGCACCTCTCCTATGAGTTTGGCCTCCCAACCATGACAACTGTCATCTTGGGTACTGCATAGGTGGACAATCTTCACAAGGTAGCCTCAGCTCAGACCTTGTCCATGAGGGAACTAATACTAAGGTATATAAGTTTCCAGTCAAGCCCTACCCAATCTTCGGGTATTGTGGTTGTACGATAAAATTGGAATGGTATCGCATCCAGACAACCATCATTTTTATAAAGGGCTAAGGCTCATGCCTCGTCATTTTCATCACCAAAATCATCAAGTGTTCGGAAACACATGTCCAAAACATTTCAATAGAATGATCCATCATTCCAAGGTTTTCATATCCATTTTTCCACCAAGTATTCCCATCTAAAGTTGATCAAGTTTTATGCTTAGCACTAGCATCTACAAGTGGGGGTAAGCACTAATGAGGGGTGGTAAACTAGTGGAGTTTTACTAAGTTCAATCTCATGCCTTAGGATGACATCAAGATTATCTGGCTTAGGCCAAATTTTATGCTCTGTATGCAACCTTCAAGTATCCTTCTAATATCTACCATTTATTCCAGTAAACTCTAAGTAAGATCTTTGATAAAGAAATAAAGTAATAAACTTGCAAATAAAACTAGGATTGGTTTATCAAGTGGTTATGATCATATATGCTTTAAGGCATATAGTGGCATGGTAGTAAGCAAGTAGTAGCTTGCATAGGTATAGTATCAGCTTGCACATTCACTAGTAGCATTGGGCTTGCATTAGTGTCAATATAAGCTTGCCTTGTGCAGAGCAGTGGTTGAAGTTCTCATCGGCTTCCTCTTCGTAGAATCCTCCTTCCTCCTCGTATCCTTGGTCGGTACTATCGTCTATGAATAAATACGAGGTACACAATTACCAAACAATACTTAAATCCTTGCAATCATCACACACAAGGGTCCTATAGATGATCTAATATCATCTCTAACATTACAAGATTAAGGTTGGTTTAATTCCTTTTATTTTAAGAAAAGTAATTTCTACTCATTCAAAAACTACTTAAGATTTAATATTCTCCCAAACCAAACATGGGATCATGTTGACACATGTCATCACCACATATTTTAGTTCATGGGAATGTGTTTTAAAGTGGTGTCACGATTTAATAAGGTTTTACCCTTTTATTTGGATTAATTAAAGTGGCTAGAAATGCCTATGGGGCATTCTTTTATTATTTGAACATTATTTCTGCAAGTAAACCTATATATTTTTATATATTCTGAAAGGTATGGTTAAATGTGATTTTTGAGAGTTCGAATCAACTCAAAAGTTATTATGGTTTAAATTTGAAAAATGTTTGAATGCAGAAAAGCTTCTGCCTTGTTATTTTTACCAGGGGTGATCTATAGATCCAAATGACTTGAATCCAACGGGCTTGGATTCAGAATTCCCAGACCTTTCTAACAAAATTAGTTTCATTCGATTTGGTGCAATGAATCGATTTGGGTTGATTTTTGAAACTGGGTACAGAAGTTTGTTTGAAATAAAATGGAAAAGGTTTGATTCAAATAACTGGGTTGCGCGGGAAAAGTTAACGGGCCGGCCTGCTAAGCGTAGCGCTTCCGCGGGCTGCTTAAGTGGCTGTCCCCACTCGTCAGTGAGACAGGGGTGCGAAGCGATATGGGACGATGTGGGTCGTTCGATCTGATTCTAATCCAACGGTTGGGAGTCATCGTCGACGTTGGGCAACGTCGGCGAGAAAGAAACCTAGCGCGGCCAGTGGCGGTTGCTGGGGGCTCACCGGGGTGCAGGCAAGGGTCGGCGAGGCGGGCGAATGACGAAGTCGACGACGGCGAACTCAGGGGTGGTCGCAGCAGCTCCTGGGGTGGACGAAATCAATGGCCCCCTTCTTCTCCAGAGGCGGCGGGCTCTGGTGAAATTCCGGCGATGCGCTGCTCGCCTTGCTCCGGGACGGAGGTGGGGTGGTTCTGGGTGAGAGAGGAGTGGAATGGTGTGAAGAATTCAAGCGGGGGAGTCCTCTATTTATAGTCTTGACGGTGAGACCGAACGGCATGGGCGGGCGACGGTGGAGACATGGCTACGGGCTGCTAGAGGCATGGCCAGTGGTGGCGATCACTTGGTGGTCTCCTGGCGATGCTCTACGGCTTTAATGCGCTTGTAGGGGCGGTGCGGTTTGGTCTGGAACACGCGACGCTCTGCGCGGCAGAGGCGGCGTCTTCGACGGCGAGCGGTGGCTATGCGTCACGGGGCGGCGAACGGGGATGTCTGGCGGTCTCCTGGTTCGGTGGTGATCGTGTATGCACGCGGCGAGGGTGGCACGCGGTCTGTGGGCTTTGGTCGAGGGTGGCGCTCTGGCGCATGCTCGGCATGGTCGCTGGCGGTCTGGGCGCGGTCCGTGCGTGTGGTCCAGTGGCTGGCAGGGTTCAAGCGCTAGACAGGGAGTGGCGATGGACGGTGGGCTGCCTCCCAGACATGTTGTTTTGGCTTGGTGCTTGTTCTGGCTAGCTAGCCATTGTCGGCTGGCAAGGGGGTGCTCGGGTTGGCATGGAATGGAGCAAAGGGTAGGGGCTAGGGTTGGTCCAAGCACTGGTTGGCACTGGGGGAGACAAGGGTGATCAATGGTGGACATTGCTTAGCCCAACTACTGCTCCAAACAGTGAAGTTATGCCAGTTTGATTTGAATCTGGCAAGTGTTTGATGAAATGGCCGCAAGAATTCAAGTTTTGAATTTTGAAAAGATTTTTGGTGGGTGTGCTAGATTGGTGCCGGTGAGTCTGCAGATGCTTGGGTTTTGAAAGTTGAGCTTGTTTGAGTGGTTTTTGAAAAAGTGGGATCTTCCCATATGATAAGGATTCAATTTTGAATTGTCATTTAAACTATGCATTTGAAAGTTTCTGGATGATCACAAAGTGGGCCTTGATACCTTGTTAGGAGTACATTCAAGGGGTGCAAAGATCCAGAGAAGTTTCTGTGAGGTTCTGAAAGTTTGAGGCAGCCAAAGTAGGCATGGGAGTTAAATTGGTCAAAATGACCATTCCCTTATTTTATTTGTTTTGATTTACTTGTCTTTAGGAAAAGTTTGGGAAATGTTTAGATGATGTTTATTTCACTTAAGCATCCATTTACAAGCAATGGAACACATAAACAAGGTGGTTCAAAAGAATTCAAAATGAAATGCATACACATATGCATGCTTTCAAAATTTTATTTAGAAAAGTTTTTGTTAACCCTAATTTTGATGCTTAGTGTTTGATGATCCAAGTTTAGTATTTTTGGGATGTTACACATCCCAGTCGACTCTGTGTGCCCCTCGACAATAAACGACAACCTTGAGATTCAGCGCGATGAGGCGAACTCGGTGAGCCTCCTCCCTCTCTTTGTCGCATCCTGCATCGTCGGGAACGACCACGTCAGAGCGCGCCGCCGCCTGTCACCGTCGCAGTGCCGCCACTTTGTGGTCGAGTAGATCATAACCGTGCGATGTAGATCGGACAGACGCGATAGAACATAAACGAAAGGGTATGAGAGCATCTGTGTCATGCGATCAAGTTAGATCCTGCGGTCTGTATCTGTCGATCCACGCGAACCGTTTTTGTCCAATAGGAAGCAGCCACGTGGCCTAGAGTTGATTTAAAACAGAAATTATGTTCTATTAGATGTTCAATCTTGTAAATTGCATAACTTTCAAACCACACATCCAAAATTTTCAAACTTTATATCAATGGAATCAGCAAGACAAACCCTATCCAACCATGCCCTTTGTTTAGTAAATTTCTTCTGTTAAAATGATTGTTTTTGCAGAAACTTGTGTAGGCATATTTTGGATATAAAATTTATTCTAAAAACATTTTGTGATAGAACCTTTGGAAAATGGATAGTTCTGAACCTACTGACCATATAAATCAATTTGTGGTTTCAAAAACATATTTGGTGAAGCAAAAGAATAAATCTTTGATTTAAAGCATTTCTAGTCAAATAAAAATAATGTTTGTTTATTAAAAATGATTTTTGAGGAAACCTTTGGGAAATGTTTTGGTTTAAACTCTCTGAACCTAAACACGAAGTTTTATGATTTGAAAACATATTTGGTGAACCCCATAAAGATTGTTGCCTTGCTAAAAGCATTTTCAACCACATAAAATAATGCTTTGGTTTAAAAATGGTTTATAAGTAAAATATTTTACAAATGGTTTTGCCACTTTTATAAAATGACCAATAGGTGTTTTAGAATGTTTGTAACCTATTAGAAACCACTTTTGTAAATAAAACAATCTTTGGCATGCTTGCATGCATTGTTTTATTTCTATTATTTTATGTGATGTTTGCTTGAATAGTAGATTGAATCTTTGCTTGCTTGATTGAATTATAGTGAACTGAAGAATGTGAATATTGCAAGATAAAGGAGTGAACTTATATTCTCTACCAAAAAGGCAAGTGATGCTTCATACTTTTGTCCCATTATTTTCACTATGCATTAGTGATATTTCTAAGTAGGACTTGCATGGAATTTTTGCTAAGTATAAACTATGCCATGGGAAATCCTAGTAGATGAAACCTCAGTAGAAATTTCCTAAGTTAATATTCCTACTACTATCATGCTTAGCCTAGCTAGTAGAAAACAAGGGTGGATTATATTTCATGCTATGTAATATTTCTAAGTCAAGGACTTGTGTTTTGTTTAATAAAACAACTAAGTGAATGAATCACCTGGGTGGAATGGAAGGAATGGTTTGTTTTGAGTGGTTATACAAGTCCCATTTCTATGGTTTACCTTGTGTATATCACTTGTGGATGGCCACCCAGGAGCAAAGAGATTTGAGATGTCAAATGTTGAGAAGCTTCAAGTGCAGCCACATGAAATTATGGGCTCTGCCTGGATCATATAGGTTGCAATAACTTAGCCAAATGGACAGTTGGTGGTAGGGGTTTGATAGGTTGGAGCGCGTCCATTCTGGTCTAAGGGAAGGCTTCTGAAAGATCTTGTCTTGGTGTAACCAAGTCTTGTGGGGAAAGTGCACCACCTTCGCAGAGTGTAAAATCTAAGTACTTAGCCATGTCCCTTGTAAAGGACAATTTGAGCATCAATACATGGAAGCTATCAAGAATCTCCTCATCCAAATTTCTAAGTTAAAAACTTGTGGTTGAACAAGGGTTAAGGATCTTCAATCAAGGATTGGTAGATGCCTTGGGTGATTTTTGTCAAGCAAAAACTTAGTATTTTCAAAAGATAAGGAAAAATCTATTTTGAGCAAAGCAAGCCTAAGCTCCACTTAGCCAAATGCATATAGATGATAGACTCCACTATACTACCATAGTATCACTTGCCAATACAATTCAAATGTATTGACCCTTGTGGCTGTAACTTGTTATGTTGCAGGTTTGTTTGATATTAGTGAAGTGTGTTGATTATGATTACAAGTCTACAACCAACATGTTTGCCTATGGCACTTTGAAGATGAAGGACCCCATGCTATTGTTATATTCTGCTGCATTGTAATGAGATAGCCAAATGAGCTATGTAAGATGTAATAAATTATTTTATTCCTGGTTATAAAGTTGTAATATGACCTTTGATTCTTGATATTACATCTTAACTGTGGATGCTAGCTATTGATCCAGGGACTAGCATTGTAAACACGGGGATCTCTACCTTATTAAAGGTTGGGACCTTTACATACTTGGAAATAATAAAGTTAGCATAATTAGGATACCAAGGGTTCTCATGTGGACTTACCCTTATTGCATCCAACTGCTCATTTGGAAAATTATCATTAACAAGCAAAGGGTCAAAAGAAATGTTTTCCAAACGAGATAAATTATCAGCAACAGGATTATCAACACCTTTCCTATCCACAATATGCAGATCAAACTCTTGCAAAAGCAACACCCACCTTATAAGCCTAGGCTTAGCGTCCTTATTTCTCAAAAGGTAATTAACAGCTGCATGGTCAGTATGAATAGTAACCTTAGAATCAACAATATAAGGTCTAAACTTATCACAAGCAAAGATTACAACTAAGAACTCCTTTTCAGTAGTAGCATAATTCTTTTGAGCAGCATCTAGAGTCTTTCTAGCATAATGAATAACATTCAGCTTCTTGTCAACACCTAAGTGGGAACTTGAGTTTCATATCACAACTCTATTGTGGTCAAGTCAAAGTCATGAATCATTTCATAAGTCATTTTGAAAACATCTGACGACAGAACGGTATGGCCACTCCAACTGTCCATAACCGCGAACGCGGCTATTTGAATGGTTTGACACTCTGCAGAGGTGGTACACTTTCACCACAACATTCGATACATCCGTCAGGAACAATCCTGAATTCACCATACTCATTATGCGGATAATCAATCCTAACCTTTCAATTACACGCCCTAGTATAGGCACCTTTCCTGTGAGTTTGGCCTCCCAACCATGACCAACTGTCATCTTGGGTACTACATAGGTGGACAATCTTCACAAGGTAGCCTCAGCTCAAACCATGGTCTCAAGGGAACCCATACTAAGGTATATAAATTTCCAGTCAAGCCCTACCCAAATTTCGGGTATTGTGGTTGTACGGTAAAATTGGAATGGTAGCGCATCCAGACAACCATCAGTTTTATAAAGGGCTGAGGCTCATGCCTTAACATTTTCATCATCAAAAATCATCTGGTGTTCAAGAACACATTTCATTAGAATGACTCATCATTCTAAGGTTTTCATAACCATTTTCACCAAGTATTCCCATATAAAGTTGATCAAGTTTTATGCTTAGCACTAGCATCTACAAGTGGGTGTAAACACTAATGAAGAGTGGTAAGCAAGTGTATCTTATCTAAGTTCAATCTCATGCCTCAGGATGACATCAAGATTATCTAACTTAGGTCAAGTTTTATGCTCTTCATGCTACCTTTAAATATCTTTCTAAAATCTAGAAGTTACTAAGTAAACTCTAAGAGAAAGCTTTGATAAAGAAATAAAATACTAAGCTTGCAAGTAAAACTGGGATTGGGTATCATCAAATGTATCTAACCAAGCATGCTTAGTGCATGGCATAAGTTAGCTATTTTCATAGTTGCAAGTGTTAGCTTGCCTTGTGCAGAGCAGTGGTTAAAGTTCTCCTCGGCTTCTTCCTCATAGTATTCTCCTTCCTCGTATCCTTGGTCGATACTAGCGTCTATAAATAAATACAAGGTACACAATCACCACACAATACTTAACTAGTTCTATTCATCACACCAAGGTTTTCACTAGATGATATAGTATCATCACAAGCATTACAACCATTAAGGCAAATAGTTTTATTTTCTTTATTTTAGAAAAGTAATTTCTACTCATTGAAAAACTACTTAAGATTTAATATTCTCCAACTAAAACATGGGATCATGTTGACATATGTCATTACCACATATTTCAGTACATGGGAATGTGATTTAAAGTGGTGTCACAATTTAATAAGGTTTAACCTTTTTATTTTAATTAAATCAAGTGACTAGAAATGCCTATGGGGCATTCTTTTATTACTTGATCATTATTTCTGCAAGTAATCTTATATATTTTTATATATTCTGAAAGGTATGGTTAAATGTGTATTTTGAGATTTGGAATCAACTCAAAAGCTTTCATGGTTGAATTTTCAAAAAATGTTTGAATGTAGAAAAGCTTCTGCATTGTTATTTTCACCATGAGTTATCTACAAATCTAAATGGTTTGAATCCAACGGGCTTGCATTAAGCATTCCAGTACCTTTCTAACAAAATTGGTTTCATGCATTTTGGTTCTGTGAGTCGAGCTAGGTTGAATTTTGAATCTGGGTACAGAAAGAAGTTGGAACTAAATTGGAAAATACAAATTCAAACTAACTGGGTTGCGCTGGAGGTTAACTAGGCCGGCCCACTTCGCACAGCGCGCGTGGGCTGGTTAAGTGGCTGTCCCCACTCGTTAGTGAGACAGAGGGGTGCGAAGCATTATGGGGGGATGTGGACCGCACAACCAAGCTCTAATCCTATGGCTGCAGTTCATCATCCACGTCGGGCAACGCTGGTGAGACAGAACCCTAGCACGGCCAATGGGAGTCGTGGGAGGCTCACCGGGTCTCAGGCGAGGGTCAATGATGGGGGCGAACAACGAAGTCAACGACGGTGCTCCTCCTGGTACCAGCAGCTACTCCTGGGGCGGCTCCAATCGATGACGCCCTTCTCCTCCAGCAGCGGCAGACTCCGGCCAAATTCTGGCGATGCGCTACTCGCCTTGCTCCGAGAATGAGGTGGGGTGCTTTTGAGAGAGAGGGGAGTGAGATGGTGTGAAGAATTCGTGCTGGGGTGGCCTCTATTTATAGTGCCTGAAGGGGACCGACGGGCGCGGGCTAAGCTCGTCTTGGTCGTCGACACATCGAGTTAAAGGCATGGGCGACGATAGGGGCGGTGTTGTGATCCCTGGCGAAGCTCAACGGCATGGCTACGTGGCGTGGGGCGGTGAAAAACGGTCGGAACGTCGCGGCGCTCTGGGCGGGTCCGACGATAGTTTTAATGGTGCATAGTGTCTACGGTCCGCGCGGCGGCAAACGGGCATGTCCGCGGTGTTTCTAGGGTGCTGGCGATCCTGCTTGCACGCGGCGAGGGCGGCGCGCGGTCTGTGGGCGTTTTTCGCGGGTGACACTCTACATGCTCTCAGCTCGCTCGTAGAGAGGCTTGGCATGCTCGGGATGTGTGGTCCAGGGGCTGGCAATGCTCGAGGCTTGGATAGGGGGTGGCGGTGGAGAGTGTCCCAGACATGCTTACTAGGCTTGGTGCTTCTCCTAGCTTGCTATTGACATGGGGGTGGCAAGTTAGGGTCAACATGCTTGCCATTGATGGCATGGTGTGCTTTACAGTGAGCTAGAGAGGTTAAACAAGTTAGATGATCTACTAAGATTGTAGTGTGAGCTAGATAGGGAACAAGTTAGGCACTGATCACTGCTCACAATAGTGTTTGTGGTTTGTTTGTTTGGTGCCAGCAAGGTGTTTGCTGAAATGGCTGAAAGAGATTCAAATTTGAATTTTGGATTCAAATTTGGTGGATGTGTTGGTTACATACTAGGGAGTCTCTGGTTAGTGGGATTGGTCAAGTGGAATTGGTTTGGGTGGTTTTTGAAAAAGGGGCGATCTTCACATATGAATTAGATTCAATTTTGAAATGTGATTTGAATCAAGTTGCCAAATGTTTCTGCAAGTTTGAAAGGTGCGCTTTGATTCACTTTTACTTGGTCTAGCAAGGGGTGAAAAGAAATGGGAAAGTTTATGTTTGAAATCTTAGACTAGAAACACTCAAAGTGGCCTAGTGAGCAAGATTGGCAAAAATGACCATTTGCTTTATTTGTTTTGTTTTTGATTTTCTCTTGATTTGTTTCTGCTTGGAAATGTTTTAGATGATGTTATTTTCACCTTCAAACCATTCCTTGCTATTTAGATTAATAACACAAGTCCATTCATGCATTCATACAATCATCACATACACACATCCATTCATAATGATTTGAATTAACAAAAGATTTTGTTAACCCTAATTTTGGTGATTGGAAAATGATAATCATTATTCAACATTTTTGGGATGTTACAGGTCCTACCAGAGCATGGAGATCCTTTGTCTTCTAGGGAGACCATTTGGTAGTAGTAACACCTGAAATGTCAAGAGACAAACACTTAGCGCTTAGCTCCTCGGCAACGGCACAAGAAAATAGCTTGATGTCTGCAAGTGCACAGATCGTTTGTAGCTAGTTTCGAAGTTAAGATATCGATCCCACAGGGAGCCCAAAGGAAACTATTTGTGAATGAAGTCTCTGTCACACTCAAATTTGTCACAGGTCTTCGAGTGAATTGACTGCAAGTGTTGAAATAAGACAAAATTTGGATTAAACTGAATGTATTTAAATAAAACTAAAATGTAGACTTTAGAAATAAAAAGCATAAAAGTAAAGAACAATTCGATTGTTTGTTGTTTTCTGCAGATGACAAAGTAGTCGCGAGGAGATACAGTTCATGGTGATAGTGAGTGTCCCATGTGGATGAGTGATAAGTGTAACAATTATAATCTTATAATTGTTTGTGTAGGAGAGCAACCCATAATTAACCGGAACTCCTCTTGGTATATTTCATCCCAACTTCAATAATCCTACTAGTGTGTTACCAAAACCATGGTCAGTCACTAGGCAATTAAGGTCCTTTAGGTTTCTTGACAATTAAGATCCTTGGATCGGACTAGTGTAATAGGCACAATGGTTCCTCGTGCTCCTCGAGTTACACTAGTTTTCCTTTGATATCCCCATGTCACTCGAGGGTCGCCGGTCTGCTAGCAAACAAGATCTAATCTATGTAGAACAAAGTATCATGTTGTTTGGGCCCTTAATTGTACAACAAGCATTACACATCCCATAGATAGTTAAGCACACACAATATAGTAATTAAAATCAATCACAAATTAATGGAAAATAGATAGGCACATCACGTCTCACCAATCCCCTACATCTTCCACGCCCAAACAAACTTACACATGAGAGAAGAAAGCATCATCGATATAATTAAATAAGTGGAGTTCTTCTCAATATTACCATGGAGATCCACAACTTTCTCCCTCGTACAAGTAGTAATGGCTATGGGCGGTGTGGTGGCTAGGAGGTCGAAGATCGTGGGTCGACATGGAGAACATCTTCCCATTCTTCTCAGGATCTCTTCTTTCTCCCTTATGGATGGATGGTGGCTGTTGTGTTCTGCTTTCGCCCTTGCCTCCTTCATGAAAGTTATTCCTTTTGACAGGACGAAGGCGGCGACAACTATATGGCCAAAAATATACATCCGGAAAAATATTCCCACCGTATAGTTGGTCATTAAACCATCTGTTTGATGTCCTCGATTGCTTCTAAAAAGAGACTTTCTTGTTTTCGCCTAAATATTGGATTTTTGCTGTTGAAACCTTCTGCTGATGTTCAGAACCTGAAACATACACTGAAAACCAAGTTTTCTTTGCTACCGAAGTATTAGCGTTAGGTAAAGATAGAAAACCATCAAATCAAGATGAAAACTATCAAGAAAAAACATTAAAAATGTATCGAATCTCACAGCTATCATGCACCACATCGGAGCCACTTCACCGGCACCCACCTCATCGGATCTAGTTCATCGGGTCTATCTGCCACTCCACCAGAGGTGCGGTCTTGTTCACTGCGCCGATAGCCTCGTCGACCACACAAGCTCTGCTTCCTCTTCGTTGACAGCTACCCAACCGTACTAGAGCTGCTTCACTGATGTCCACTAGACGGGATTTAGTTCAAAGAGTTCCATGTCCACCACTCCAGGCCAGCTGCAGGGGTGTCGCCATTTACTGCATTAGATCTGCCTCAGCGACACTCTCGACCACCGTGTTCAAACCGGCATCGATTGCCCAAGATCTGCTTCCCTGGCGGCAATATCCACCACAACCGCAGCACCCTAGGTGACCTGGATATCACCTCATGGTACCAACGATGTTTAGATGCCTCTCCGACTAAGGTAACCAAATCTCCAAACCGTTTTTGTTTTGTCAGTAGTATAGCAGTCTCAAGCATATCGCAGTGAATTGTATGTTTGTAATTGTGCTAGTACATACAAATCACTAGGCATGCCTGTATTTTGTGCTACATACAAGGTCACTATACATGTTGGTTGCATTCGCCGCTCTACAAATTACAAGTCATGGACGTGTTTGTTATTTTGTCATGCGCATGTTCTTAGATATTCTTTACAGGGGTAATTTCCTGCTATTGTGTAGTTCTTGCAAAATATAAAGTTAGTGGAAAATATTAGTGTGCATTCCCTACTCTACAGTTACTGAATCTATCTGGTTCGTCCTGAGCTAAATTCCAGCTATTATTTCCTCCCTATCATTGTTCTGTTATCCTCTAATACCTGTTTAAACTCTTCATACTAATTCAATTATAATTTTGTTGTTGCCATCTGGTTCTTCAAAAGATGCAACACTAACTATTTTATTTTTCTTTGCACAGAGCTCAAAATGGAACACTGGACATATTTGTTTGATAGCCTCTTATATAGGTTCACAAGCGATGCCATTATATTCTGTATCTGGTGCTGGTTTGTCTTAGGCAACGACATAACTATCATCTACTATGTAGTTCATTTCTGGTTTGCATTCCTTCTCTACAAGTTCTCTTATGATGCCATTATAATTTCTGTCTGGTTCATTCTTAGCTACGACAGTAACTGCATGTCATTGTGTATCTCACCGCAAATTCTGAGTCACCAAATATCTATTGCATTCTAGGATATACAACTGCTTCCATATATATTTGTTGAAATGACCTGGCTAGTTTAGATTTGCTGAAATTCTAAGAAACACTTTGTTTGAGTGCTCATTTCATTGTAAGCACACTTGTCTAATGCTTGTTTGTCCTCTTCTACAGGTTCACAAGTGATGTCATTATATTCCGTATCTGGTGCTAATTCGTCCTAAGCAACGACATAACTATCCTCTAATGTATAGTTCATTCGTGGATTGCAATTGCTTCTCTACAACTTCTAGTATGATGCCGTTATATTTTCTATCTGGTTCATTCTTAGATATGATAGTAACTTCATGCCATCGTGTAGCTCACCGCAAATTCCGAGTCACCCGAAGTCTGTTGCATTCCAGGATATGCAACTGCTTCCATATATATATATTTGTTGAAATGACCTGGCTAGTTTATATTTGAAAAACTTTGTTTGATTGCTCATTTTATTGTAGGCACACTTGTTTAATGCTTTCTTGCCCCGTTCTATAGGTTCACAAGCGATGCCATTATATTTTATATCTGGTTCTGGTTTGTCCTAAGAAACGACATAACTATCCTCTACTATATAGTTTATTCATGGTTTGCATTTCTCCTATACAAGTTCTCGTATAATGACGTTATAATTTTTATCTGGTTTATTCTTAGCTACGGTAGCAACTGCATGCCATTTTGTAGCTCACGCCAATTCCGAGTCACCCAACGTCTCTTGCATTCCAGGATATACAACTCCTTCCAGATATATTTGTTAAAATGACCTTGCTATTTTATATTTTCTAAAATTATAAGAAACACTTTGTTTGATTTCTCATTTCAATGTAGGCACACTTGTTCAATGCTTTTGCTTGTCCTATTCTACATGTTCAAAGCGATGCCATTATATATTGTATCTAGTTCTGGTTCATCTTAAGCAATGACTTAATTATCATCTACTATATAGTTCATTCGTGGTTTGTATTTCTGCTCTAAGTTCTTGTATGATGCCTTTATAATTTCTATCTGATTTATTCTTAGCTACGATAGTAACTTCATGCTATTGTGTAGCTCATCGAAAATTCTGAGCCACCTAACATCTCTTTTATTTTAGGATATGTAACTGCTTCATATATATTTGTTAAAATAATCTGGCTAGTTCCTATTTGCTAAAACTCTAAGACACACACATTGTTTGATTGCTAGTTTCATGGTAGACACACTTGTTTAATGTTTACTAGTTAAAATGTCCATGCGTTGCTTCGGCAAATTATGTTGCTGCAGATGTGTAAGCATAATGCACATGAAAATTATATGTATAAAAAGACAGCCCTATATTATTAAAACAATAGATTCTTAGTTTCTTAAAATGTAATTTGACTAAAATTCATTAATAAAATTGTTAGTTCGACACAATATGCAGGTGTCAACTGAAATAGCATCTTATTTATCGACGACACTCGCTCTAGCTCCAAGGCCATGGAGACAAACTTGTATTTTCTTTCTCTGGACCGCCCAAATGCAAAGGGGTTCCGTACTCCAAACCAATCTTCTCTCTTTGAGCATGTAAGAAAGGAAAATTATAAAACAACATTTTGGTTACATGTACTCCCGTATAAAATAATAAATTGACAGAGTGCCATAGGTTTCTTGAGTTTTTGTCTCAAATAGAATATATTCTGTAAGTCCAAAGATAAATGAGTGTCGATTGTTTTGAGCTATTTGGTTATGTTTCACACTATCACAGTTGTTGGTTCACATATTGTTTAGATGTGCAACTGGGAATGTGCTTACTCTCAGAGCACCATCCTTTCTTGTGGACGGCTCTCGATGTGCTGAGAAATACTACCATATTATATGATTGACATATGAGCATGATGAGCTTGAGTCATATTGTATGTGCAAAAATATCAGTAACAACGTCTATCATGGTTCTAGTCTTTTCTTTTCTGAATCACTGCTATATTTGGAACAAGGAATTGTATTTTTGTTGCTTCAGCTACAACCAATATGGCTCATCGTTCTTGACAACACGTCCCTTCAAAAAAAAAATTTGACAGAAGTTACTGTGTTCTTTTTTTTGATACTGAACAAAAACTAAATGTGGAAATTGAAGTGTATATCCACTTACCCATTGGTAGTATATACAACAGATTTTTTTGTCCAAGCTTCCAGTGCCACTCGGTATAATTGAATTTATTCAACACGAAGTTTGTCTACCTAAAATGTCTCTCTCTATCTATCTATCTATCTATCTATCTATCTATCTATCTATCTATCTATCTATTAATTTAGATTGAGGTAGGATCGTCTCCCAGATTTTTGGTTCCGATTTTTCGTTTAGACGCTTTTGCCCCAGACTATTTGAGGATATTACAGGAACTGCCACCGTAAAAACTTTTGGTCCTCTTCTCCTCTCCCCTGCACTCCCCTGCACACCGCCCACCGGGTCAGCCGCCTCGCCCCCTCCTCTCCATTGCGCCTGCAGCTCTACCCATCGCGTCCGTAGTGTCGGCCCTCGACCTCGTCGGGACCGGCCAGCCGCCTTGCCCCTCCTCCCTCGCTTCAGAACAGCGGCGCTGGCACGCGCTGAGCCACCAACTGCGTCCACATCTGCCGTCGGCCGGTCTCCCGCGCGCCGTTCGCTGCCGGCCCAGCATCACACACCTCCTGCCGCCGGCCGGCTGTCACGTGTGCCATCCGACGCATGTCCGATCTCCCGCGTGCCACCGGACTGGATCCACAGTGCGCCGCCACTCCAGGCCCACACAACCGGAAAGGTCCTGACTCCTGAGTCGCCCCGGCCTCCAGTACCTGACGAATTACTCTCCCACCCGCTGGCGACCGGCGGCCAGGGACCTAACCTTCCATTAGCATCTCGAGCCCTAGAAATAGTACTACTTGGCGACGCCCTTGCCGCCCGAGGAGGAGGACCAGGAGGCCATGTCGCTGCTCCCCACCATCTTCCCCTTGCCCGAGGACCTGACCGTCAAATTTGGCTCTGCCGACAAGTTCTTCCCGAGCAAGGTGAGCTCTTTGCTTGTCAGATTTGCCGAGGCAGACACAGACACACAGGAGGTCGAGGGGCCGTCGAGTGGCCAACGCCTCCACGAAGGGAGGACCGCACGCCCGCTGCCACCGGCCATCAAAGACCTCGCTGCCTAACCTCGCGCCCGTCTACCAAGGATGCAATCGAGCAGGCTCCTAATTGCGGCGTGCGATTCTAATGTGCGGCCAGGGATACATGATACGAATGGTGGATTCATAGCTTGCTACAATAGATGATGCGATTTTAATGTGTGACACTGATATTACCTTAGATTGTTCATTCGTCAGGCACCTTTATTTCCTCGTTCAGAAGTATGGGCATGGATACTGGATGGCTTAATGGATGGGGATAAGTATTTTATGGATGGGGATCGAGTAGGGATGGTATTTTTTTTGAGATGGTATTTTTTTTGGGATGGTATTTTTATCATACACGGGTGTGTTTTTCGTGGTCTAATCTGATTTTAAGAAAGGCTGCTAGGGCCCACAAAAAAGTTAGCGGCAACTTTCGTCATCCCTTCACGCTTTAGGTTGTTGCAAGCCTGGCATTTAAAAAATTGATATACTATATTATACTGCCTCCATCCCAAGCTTAAGGCTTATAATTTTTTCAAAAATCAAACTATTTAAAGTTTGACCAAGTATTTTTTAAAAATATTAATATTTACACTATGAAATGCATACCCTTTGATACATCATAAAACATATTTTTACATGATATCCATATAATATCTTAGTTTATGAATCTTAATAGTTTTTTCTAAAGATTTGGTCAAATTTTCCTATATTGACTTCTCAAAAAAATATAAGCCTTAACCTTTGGAACGGTGACCAAGTATTTTTTTAAAATATTAATATTTACACTATGAAATGCACACCCTTTGATACATCATAAAACATATTTTTACATGGTATCCATATAATATCTTAGTTTATGAATCTTGATAGTTTTTTCTAAAGATTTGGTCAAACTTTCCGTATATTGACTTCTCAAAAAAATATAAGCCTTAACCTTTGAGACGGAAGTAGTACTCTTTAGGAAACGCTGAAGGAGCCAGAGCTACATGGCAATGTGTATGTTTATTCGCAATCAAAACACGTTCTCCATAGGCATGTAACTTGCATGGTTTATGTATATATTGCTCATAGTACAGGAATGTCAGGAATATGCAACTTGTATTTCTCTAGGGCCAAAGGCCATAATTTATAATACAGATACAGGTGCAAATATGCAGGAAGCCTCCTAACATATGGGGAAACTACAATATAAATATATATACATCTAACACCCCCCTCCTCAAACTCATGGTGGATCCACAACACTGAGTTTGGAGACTAAGAAATCATGCTGTGCTCTGGTCTGTGTCTTCGTAAAGAAATCCTCCAACTGTAAATCTGAAGGCACATACTGAAGCGCAACAACCTGAGCCTGCACCTGAGCACGTGTATAGAAAGCATCAACACCAATATGCTTGGTAAGCTCATGCTTGACCGGATCACGTGCAACACTAATAGCACCTGTACTGTCAGACAAAACCAGAGTGGGAGTAGTAATAGAGACCCCAAAATCCGCAAGTAACCACCGTAACCAGGTCACCTCAGCAGTCAACAAGGCCATAGCACGCAACTCAGCCTCGACACTCGAACGGGAAACCGCTGTCTGTTTCTTCGTCTTCCAAGCAATGAGAGACCCACCAAGAAACACATAGTAAGCAGAAAGTGAACGGCGATACGAATGATCACTCGCCCACGTAGAATCCGAATAGCACTGGAGCTAGAGGGAGCTGGTACGCGGAAAGAAAAGGCGACGAGTGATCGTACCACGAAGATAACGAAGAACACGGAGAAGATGACTATAGTGAACAGTGGTAGGAGCAGAAACAAACTGACTTAGAATATGAACAGGATAAGAGATGTCAGGACGAGTGACAGCAAGATAAACAAGACTCTCGACAAGATGACGATAACGCGTTGGATCAGGAAGAGAATCACCATCAGTAGGTTGAAGCTTAACATTAAGCTCCATAGGGGTCTCAACAGTACGCTCATCCCCAAGAGCAACACGAGCAAGAAGATCCTGAATATACTTTTCCTGGGAGATGTAAAAGCCATCAGAAGTGGAGAAAACCTCAATCCCAAGAAAGTATCAAATAGGACCAAGATCAGTCATAAGAAACTGATCACGAAGACGAGCCTTAACAAAGGCGATATAATCAGAATCATCACCAGTAATGATCATATCATCAACATAGAGAAGAAGAAGAGTGCGTCCACAAGGAGAAGTGTGAACAAACAGCGCTGGATCATGAGCACTAGGGGAGAAACCAGCAGCAGTCACTACAAAAGCAAAGCGCTCAAACCAGGCACGAGGGGCCTGTTTGAGACCATAAAGAGAACGTCGAAGACGACAAACCATCCCCTCGGGAACAGAATACCCAGGAGGAGGCTGCATATAAACCTCCTCACTCAACTCACCATTGAGAAAGGCCACTACAAGAAATGTGTCAATCTATGACGTTTTGGTAGTGACCGTTGATGAAATCGTCATAGTTTTATGACGATTACACAATAGATGGGCGTAAGCTGTTTGAGAGGGCCAAAACCTTATTAAATAATGACGATTTTGCTCTAAAACGTCGTAATTTCTATGGACGAAATCGTCATAATCACTACGCAGATGAAGATATAAGAGAAAGATAGGGTACACCGTTGGATTGAACAGAATGAACGGATGGGATTGTGATCTATGGAAACTTCTCGTGGATTGTTGAGCTGGCAGAACCCATCACGCGCGCACACAGGGAATATTTCCACGTCGTCCCGCCCCCCACCAAACCACATAGAACCCTAATCTCTCCGCCGCCACCCCACCCCACCCTCGTCAAACCCGATCGAATCTAGAGAATCATCGCCACCCACCCACCATCGCCCAAATCCACCACTGCCGCCACCACCTCGTCCCTCCACCGCCGCCACCACCTCGCCCTACCACTGCCCCCACCTCGCCCCTCCACCGCTGCTACCACCTAACCCTCAGTCCCCCAGCACCACAACCTCTCTCCCTCCCTCGCTCGGCCTCCACTCCTCCCCAACACCAGCCATCGCGGCGTAGCTCGTCTACGCGCCGCTGAAAGGCCTGCAAGGAAGGGGTACACGGATGCGGACGAGTATGAGTCCGCCAGGAGGAAGAGTACTTCGACTATGGTCAAGGGGAAGTCCCCAACAAGATGCTGGTGGTTGACATGGAGGGCATCGAGGCGTGTTGGCTACTGCTGCTCGTCTACACTAACGACGGCGGGCCTGAAGAGGGTGGATCCTGTCGTCCTGCGGCCATCTGCCCATCTCCTCCTCGGCAGGGCCACGACCAAGGTGACGCGATGGAGGAGTTTGTCGGGTTCCCAACATCCATGATGCATGCGCTGACTCTGACTGGTTAGGTATCTTAATGTTCTAGATCTTGTGGATGATGTAGGTTATTACTTACTGCTCTAGCTATTAGTATATTCCTAGGTTCTTGGTTAGTCCAGTTCTTTAATTGGTTGCCAAATTCATCATCACAACCGAATTCCATCATGGTTCCTGGTGTGTCTGGACTAGTAGCTACAAGTGATGGCATCTTCAGTTATGTCAAGCCAAGTATTCAGTGGAATTTTTAGTTTAGAAAAAAGAACTTCTTGGTATGACCCTTAATGTTTCACACTTATCGTTGATTGCTCTTAGTGCATGTGCCTTCTTTGGAAAGAAAACATGCTAATGAGAGATCCTGGAGCTTCACATTGCATTTGCTAGCTAGCTCAGTACTAGAAATGTCCTACTTGTCAGATTTCTTTTATTTCTTTACTAAATAACATGTTATGTTAGCTTGTTCTTGTGTGCTCAATGATTATTACTAAATCATCTTACCACATTTTGAATTTCTCATGCATTTTATAGATGTTTCTATAACTCATATGATTTACAATTGATTTGCTGCTCTCCCTATGTAGCTGTTTGTGATGGGGTTGCAGTTCTCCCTCTCTCGGGAGCTCCCTCCCAAGGAGTACAGGCTCAACCTCGACCCAATGGTTGCTGCCACCGTCCAGCAGGCTGGCCGTAACAACGGTGATGAGAAGGGAGGTCCTGCTCGCGGACACCAAGGTCACCGGTAGTTGCACACCTGATTTACTATCTTGATAATGTAATTCGATAGTTGAGCTAGCAGTTCTCTAGATTCCAATAGTATAAAAACTAGCTGATATTTGCTTTACTTCTTTATCTTCATCTCATTCACGATAGCTTTATTATCACTTTCTATAGTCGCATGATTAGTTTCAACAGTATAATTTGCATACCTTGGAATTTTGGATTGTTGTGAGGTAGTACATGCCATCTTAATCAGTTTGTTGCTAAAGCAGTTTTGGTTCTGAATATACTAGAACCTTTACCATGAATATACTGTAGTGTTGGTTCTTAACTGTCGCTCATTAATTTTGCAAATTTGGCTTGGAAGCTGGGAAGGATTGGAGTACTGCACATTATACGTCTGTGACTGGTCCTGCTGCGGCCATCTCTGGTGAAGCTACAGGTACTTCCCGACGCCGACGACCACCTCAGGTAAAGGCCTCTTTTTCTTCCCCTATTCTTCTTGAGCAAGAGCGCACCTATGTGCGGTGCTGAAAATTATAGTGGACTCTTTTTGGTAGGATGCATGAGCTACAGGTGCATGCGTGATGACTACATATGCTTTAGTTAGCAAATCTGGTGTAGTTCTCTTTGAATTGTCTTCTGTTCCAAGCGAAACCCACCCCATTAGACCCATACGGACCCGCCCCATTCTCAGCTTGAGTAGATATTGCAAAATCAAAATCTAATGCACAATTGAAGCATACTCACATATAAATGAATAGGAAGCTTGTCCCAACGACTGTTTTCAGTAACTATATTTGTTGTCTACTACCTTATTGTTGTGCAGATTGTAACATAAAACAACTATTTGATTATGAAATGTATATTTGGTTATTTCTGAATGCTTTCTCATATAATCATATTGCGAATTTTCAGTACTACCAGCAGGAGTACTCCAAGCTGGGCCAGCAGATCAGTATCTTGCAGAACTCAAACAGGTTAAAATCTTCATGCCATGATGCATATGATAGTGTATGATACAACATAGGAACTTAAGTTTTTGGAGCCTAACATGTCTGAAATTTCCAGTAGGTCATTAGTGAGAGATTCTGTCTGCACCATGACCCTGAGGGAACTTAAGCAGCTAGAAGGTCGGCTGGAGAAAGGCATAGCCAAGATAAGAGCTAGAAATGTATGATCAAACTAAAGTCTTTGGTAGGACGTGTTTAACACACTACTCGGTTGATAGATTTGTTTATCTCTAAATTTTAGACTATCACTGCAATGTAGCCAACATCTATATTTCTCAGCGATAATCGCTGAATCTTGGAGTGGTTGGTTTTGCTGCAGGTTACTGAGAATGAGAGGGGGAAGCAACCGATGAACATTATGGGGTTGGCATCGATGAGTAGCGAGTACAATCACATGGTCCCTTATGATTCCAGAAACTTTCTGAACATCATGCAATAGCTTAGTGTTGGGGTGGGGTCACCTCCCAATATTTCTGTTTCCTAACAACAAAATTGGTGGAGATCTTGCTGCCTGTCAGTTTAGTGTTTTGGAAAGTGCCGACATATGAAAGTCAATTTGATTCTATGGTTCAAAATAAGCTAGTATGTACATGCCAGTTGATTTAGAACATAAGTGTGCATGAAAGTATTTGGTACTTATAATACGTCTATGTATGTATGAAATTCGTAGCAGCTTTTACTTGGAGTTTTAGACCATAACATGTTATATTATCCTGGAATCTTACTTGGACAGTATGATATTCATTTTATGTAGACATATGTATCACTTTATGCTGGAATCTTGCTTGGTCAGTCATTGATTAGGAACTGTGGTGATCTTTTGTTGCTTGGATTATCTGAACCTGGCTTCCATTTGTGATGTGAAAACTGTGTTGTTTGCTATTTCCATATGTTCGATATAGAACTATGCATGATGTACTTCTATTTTCTATTTGCCTATCTCCTGACTCGTGTGAGAACTAAGTAAGAACTATGTGTTTGCTTGTACTATTCTTTTACTATTTTGTCTCGTCTTTTTTACATGCTATTGTGCTAGAACTATAGATATTATAACTTGCTCAATCCACAAATCAATATTATAATTGACAGGTAAAAAAGTCTATGCAGTTTGCAACTATAAGCAATCAATAGTTGGATATGACTCTGTTATTGGTTGTATAGCTGTTGGTACATCATTTTATAGCTAGGCATGCATGTTTTGTGCATGTACAAGACTGTCTATTGTTTTTTATCTGAATACATGTTTTTGTACTTGAAAACTATTATGGAAATGGACTTACCATAGCTAATATGCTACTATTTATTTATCCAATTCGTATCACTTATGCTAGTTTTTCTGTTTGACAGAAATAAGAAGGCCAAGGAGAATATTTCGAAGTTCTTGGATGTGGTATAGGCCAGCAACAAGGGCGCCATAAGGAGTAGTAGGGAGCTATGCTCCAGGCTAGTCCAGTAGCTAATCTGGAATGTTTACATCTGCTGATTATTTGGTTATTGTGTATCAATTTTGGCTGTTGTTTCTTTGTATCTGCTGTCATGTGTATATGTACTATATCAGCTATTTATATCTGTTATAGTGTTATATGATGATCTGGCTCCTGTTATACTGTTACCTCGTGGCTGTCATATTTAAATTCTAGATGTTAAATTGTTGTGTTGTGTAAAATATATATTTGGAAATGTTGCTGGGATGGTTTGGTAGTAGCTTCGGGCCTGTTCTGGATATAAAAAAGGCTAGATGGAATTAGAAAAAAGGAAAAAAGGCTGAAAAATAAAAGAGAAATCTGATGTACAGAATAAAGGCCCAAAAGGGAATACACCCTAATAAAGCCATGGCCCATATAAGAAATGTACCATAAAAGGCCGCGACACAAAATGAAATGCTATGTAAATGTCCTAGGCCTAAAAAAGAAAAAGGCCAGAATTATTGGGCTGGCCCATATAGACCACCATAATGGATTGGGCTGATTCCGATTTAAGAAGATTTAATTTCGTCACAATTTTGCCACGTAGGATCTAACATGGCATGGCTAGATGGCCCGTGACGATATTGAATCATCATAGATGTTATGACGATCCAATATCGTCATAGACGGTTATGACGATTTTATCAAAAACGTCGTTATAGTTCATTTGCGACGCTCAGCTTTCGACGATTTCAAGATCGTCATAGAATCGTCATAAACAGACTACTATGACGATTCTGTGACGAAAATGGAGGGTCATATATTGCCATATTCCTTGTAGTGGGCATTCTGAACATCAAGCTGGGACACAGACCATTGACGAACAGAAGCAACAACAAGAAGAGTACGCATAGTGGTCATATGAGCCACAGGAGCAAAGGTCTCATCATAGTCACGACCATGCTCCTGCTGAAAACCACGAGCCACAAGACGGGCTTTATAGCGCTCAAGAGTTCCATTAGAGCGGATATTAATCTTAAAGACCCACTTGCACGTGATAGGAAGAACACCGGGAGGAGGAGAAACAAGATCCCAGGTGCCAGTGCGCTCAAGTGCGGCAAGCTCCTCAGCCATGGCCAGCTGCCATTCAGGATGATTCTCAGCATCCCGATAAGAAGACGGCTCGAAGGCAACAGAAAGACCATACTGACTGGGAGTGTAACGGTTGGGGGCACGACACTGACGAACATGACGAGTAGAGGGAAGCTCATCAGAGGAAGACGACTCAGGAGACGACGATGAAGAAGAAGGTATAGCAGAGGAAGACTCCGGAGAACAAGGAGAACTAGGAGAACTAGACAGAGCATAGGCGGGCGGTGTCGAAGAAGAGACATCAGGGGGAGGAGATCCTGAAGAAGACACAACAAGAGTAGAAGGAGGTGTGTTAGGAAAGAGAAGAAAAGAGATATCTTCCACCGGGTAGGTACCAGCGGTGGGACGAGGATAGAAAGGACGCGTCTCATCAAAAGTAACATCACGAGAGATACGCATCCGACGACCAACGGGGTCCCAACAGAGATAGCCCTTATGCTTATCACTGTATCCAAGGAAGACACACTCAACAGACTGAGCAGTAAGTTTGGTGCGTTCGCGAGAAGCAAGGAGAACATAGCAAACAAAACCAAACAAGCGAAGCATGGAGTAGTCTGGAGACTGTCCAGATAGGCGCTCAAGAGGGATACCACCCTGCAGAGCAGCAGAAGGCTGAATATTGAAGAGGTAAGCCGACATAGTGACAGTCTCAGCCCAGAAATGCGGAGGAAGGGAAGAAGCAATCATCATGGCACGAGTGGTCTCAAGAAGATGGCGATGCTTACACTCAGCAACGCCATTCTGGGCATGTGCGCCAGGACAGGAGAACTGAGCAAGGGTGCCCTGCTCAGCAAGAACACTACGCAACATCTGGGAGATATACTCACCAGCAGAATCAGCACGAAACACGCAAATGGGGGTAGAATATTGAGTGCGGACCATGGACGCAAAACGCTGATATATGGAGAGCACTTCACTACGAGAGCGCATAAAATACAACCAAGTGTACCAATAAAAATCATCGATGAATAAAATATAGTAGCGATGGCCCCCTTTCGAAGCAAAAGGAGCCGGACACCAAACATCGGAATGAACTAAATCAAAAGGTCGCTGAGATACAGACGCGCTAGTAGGGTAGGGAATCTGAATCTGTTTGCCCAACCTACAACCCTGACAATGTAAAGACCCATCTCCTGAGACAGACCCCAGAAGACCACGATGAACTAATGACGACAGGCGAGAGTCACAAAGGTGACCAAGACAATGATGCCACTGCTGAAAGGAGCTGGTAGCAGAGGCGACGACCGGAGAAGAACTGGCAGATGAAGTGGCAGCGGAAGGAACACGGAGCCAGTCTAACTCCCAAAGCCCTGAAGAATCACGGCTACGAGGTCCAGCTCCAACTAGGGCCTGTGTGCGACGGTCCTGAACAACACAAGAATCAGCATCAAGAATGACGCGACAACCAGAGTCAGTAAGCTGACTAGTAGAGAACAGATTCATCTTAAGAAGAGGGACATGAGAAATATCAGGAACAGAGAAAGAAGAAGTAGAAAGGGTACCCCGACTAGAAACAGGAAGATAGGTACCATCAGCCGTGAAAACACGGACAAGAGAAGGGAGAGAATGAAGAGCGGACAGAAAAGAAGACTCAGAGGTCATATGAAAGGAAGCTCCAGAATCCAGATACCACGGGGACGTACCTGACTGTATAAAAGGTGGTGGTCGCGCAATGCCTGAAGAATCAGTCACAGAACCAGCAGTGCCTGTCGAAGAAGAGCCTGTAGCAGCAAGCAGACCGCGAAGACTCTTGATAATGTCCTGATCGGAGAGAGCAATTGCTGAAGATACGGAAGGAACCGACTGCCCACGAGCCATTTGCTGCTACTGACGTAAACTGGGATCCCGTGTATAACAGGTGGCCCAAGTGTGGCCATCCTTGTTACAGTAATAGCAGTGACGAAGAGAACCACGGCGACCCTGACCACGAGCCGGCTGGTGCTGACTCTGACCCTGAGACTGTTGATGCTGACTCTGACCCTGACCTGGAGGAGTGGGTAGTATCGGCGGCGGCACAGAGGACCGCAGCTGAGTCGAGGGAGCAGGAGGCATAGGAGGACCACGAGTAGCAAGCACAAATGGAACCGCAAGAAGACCAGCACCACGAAGACGGGTCTCCTCAGCTCAAAGCTCAGACAACACCTCAGAGAGCGGAACACGACCACGAGCATTGAGCTGAGCACGCCGGGGCTCAAACTCCTGGCGGAGCCGAGACAGAAACTCATAGATGCGGTGAAACTCCAAATCCGAGCGCACAATCTGGCAGCACGGGCATGTGCCACCAACAGCAGTACGAAGAGAATCAAGCTGACGCCAGATAGCAGTACTCTGAGTATAGAACTCATCAATAGTGGAATCACCCTGCTGAAGAGCATGCTCCTGGCGAACCACATACAGGTAAAGAGCATCCCCAGACGGCTGATAGCGCTGACGAAGATGTGCCCACTGAGCGGCAACAGTAGGGAGACTCATGAACTAAGCAGCATACTGGCGTAGAACACTGGAGGTGAGAACAGCAGCAGCACGAGAATCCTTATCGACCCACTGAGTGTAGACAGTCAGAGCGTGGCGATAGGCCTCGAGATCAGAAGAGTACTGCTTGAACTTCAGGTCATAAGCAGCAATAGTACTATCATCGGCACTCTGAGCAGCATCCTTGGCCTCCTGAGAAGCATCAGCGCCGAGAACAATCGGCGTCAGCGAAAGAGGAGCCACAGGAGCAGGGGGCACGGCGGACAGGAGACCTCGCCGAAGAGCACACCCCAAAGACGGAGACCGCAGATGTGAACACGCATAAAGGCCGCGAAATCAGGGTAATTTTTTTAACAACATAGCCTGATGCAGAAGACATGTCTCTCAATTTTTTTTAACAGATCTGGTCAACCCTGCTGCAGGCAGATGCCGGCCGAAATCTGGCAAAATTCTAGCAAACCGGGACGAGGGGCGGTGCCTAAGGGCCGGGGGAGGCCAATTCCGGCCGCCGAGGATCGATTCCCAGCGGTGGTCTGGCGAGCCGGCGAGACTGGCGGCGGGAGGCAGGGGGTGTTAACCAGCGCGTGGAAGGAGCGAGCAGGAGCCGGCACGTGGACCGAGGGTGTCGCCCGCGCGTGGACCGTGGCCGCGCGTGGAGGTGGAGGTGGCCCGCGCGTGCGCGTGGTCGACCGACGGGTAGATGGCGCGCTGGCTCACGCGTGTATGCGGGCGGGAGGCGTGGCGCGTGCGGTCGGGAGGTGTGGCGCTGACGCGTGCGGGAGTGCGGCGACGCCAGGCGGGAGTGCGGGAGCAGCAAGAAATCGAGGAGAGGAGATCAAGGCTGGCGACAAAGTGAAAACAGATCTGGGAGCAGATCGGATCAAAGCTGGACTGATCTGGGAGAAGATCGGATCGACCTGGAGACCGATCTGAAGATGGAACGGGCAACTACGGCCAGAAACGAGGCGGCAACCGGCGGCGGCGACGACGGTAATACTGTCGGCGACAGGGACGGTGGCGGCTGCAGCGACGAAGTTGCGAGTAGGAGGAGGCTAACTTAGCTCTGATACCATGTCAGGAATATACAACTTGTATTCCTCTAGGGGCCAAAGGCCACAATATATAATACAGGTACAGGTGCAAATATGCAGAAAGCCCCCTAAAATATGGGGAAACTACAATATACAAATATATACATCTAACAAGGAACATGTGAATTCACTAGGTCATCTTTCTTTTTTTGAGAGCTCCACTGGTCCTGCTGTCATGGCTTGGATATGCAACATCTGATGTTAATTCACTAGGTCATTTTTATTTTTATTTTATTTCGTTAGTCATTTTTTGGCTTCTTCGCAGCAACGCGTGGGCATGCTGTTAGTATATTTAATCTAAGCAAGAATGCGAACTGAAGCAACCAAATTGAAACATCAGGCAACCAAACCTTTGTTTGGGAGGAGGCTTGTGGCGTAGATATACCACATGTCCTAGCACACTACCATCGAGGCGACATCCTTAGGGTAATCAAACTTTACAATCAATCAGCACAAATTGCAAGATACATACAATATGGAGTATATGATATTGGCTAATTGTCGACTCTTCAGCAACGTACGGCAACAGGATATCTCGAGGCCAGGAACTGATCAGTCCGGCAATGGTGTTGGGAGCACTGCAGCCTCTGCGTGCAGCTGGAGGACTGCCACCGATCGGAAATCAGCCTCCACCTCGCTAGGAACTCCGCCGCTGGAAGCTCATCATCGCCGGTGACCCAAACGCACCAAGTACTTTTAAACTATTTGCACATCCTTGAGGTGTTGTATAAGGATTCCAAAACAAATAATGCCTAGAGCATGCAACAAATAATGTCTAGTTATTTCACTAAAAACTGATGTGACTCTGTACTAATAAACTCACAGGTAAATAGTTAGAAACCCCATTGCATGAAGCTTCTCCACATATATATTTAAGAAGACTGGCCCATATGGGTCGATGGTTATGATCAAGAAATTCGTAGTACCACTGCTTGAATTGTCCATGATCCTGCATAAATTACGTAGCAGTCAATTCCCTGGTGGATTGCTATATACTATAGAGTACATAACATCAGCTCTAGCTCTGCGGGTTAATCTTTCTCCCTAAAATTTCTCCCCATAAATTACAGGACCAAACTTGTAACTTCAGTTGTGAATCCATCGACACAGGGGGATAACAGAAAGACAGAGAATCTGCTAATCTAACAGATCATGTATCACTACTTCTCGATACCAGACGCATTGGCGGCAAGATCTCTTATATTTGCAAGTGAATGGCAGCAGCGGGCTGTTGGCTCCCATCGTTTCTTTGCAGGGCATGTAGCTTTGTACCATTCAAGAGCATGAAATCCTCCAATTAACGAAGTGTTGATGCAATGTTTCAACGGACTAAGGTTTTTTCTATATGAGCATAGTGCAGTCATCATAAAAGTTGTGCTATAGTTTCACCATTCATGGCTTTCTCTTTACCATCTTAAGAATTAGAGGAAAAAATCTGAATCTTATGTACTGAATGTCTTTCTAGCAATGAAAATGATCAAGATTAAATATTCTAAAAAATATTTTTATATTTTGTATAGAATTGCGTCCTTATTTCTTAAACAAAGATATATCAAGACCATGAAATAATTTAAATCTGGACATTTGTTGCTGCATTTTTAAGAACATAATGATTAATTACAATGGAAATCTCATGGACAAACTTGCCTATATTTTTTTTTACAGTTTTCGAATAATGAACAAATCGGGACAAATAATCATGAATAAAACCTTGCCAATTTGGCATCTTGTCCTCAAATCCAAAAGCATGGTGATAGGTTTCCCTCTTTAGTGTATCAAAAGCTTCAAACACCCACGTTTTTGTTCAGAAAAAACTAAAGAGTGTAGTTCACAAGAGCCTATTGTTTTTTTAACAGCTACCACAATCAAAGAGTGTAGTTCTAACTATCATTTTTAATCCAAATTGGACTCTAAATTTATTAGCAAATAATATAGTGTCCCACAAAAGAAATGTTGTTGAAAACTTCACACCAGAGTATTGTAGAGCAATGGAAGTAAACTGTATATCAATGGATGTAAGTGTAAATTGCCTCACTGAATAAAGCATAAACTTGATGAACACAAAATGATTTAACACATACCTGTACTGATATAATAAAACCATATAACATTAAACTTCTTAATACTGATACAATAACACATACTTGTTAGTCTACAATAACACATACTTGCACAGTCGCATAGAAGCCAATTACGAAAGAGGAATGTCAAGAGGAATTAGCGGAATCAACATCTTAATGAGAGGGTTGATTGGAAAGAAGGGGCAATGTCAAGAGGAATTAGCGGAATCAACATCTCGTCGACACATTAGGGAGATGAAAACAGAGTTTGCGCAACTGAACAAAGTTTAGAAGAAGAAAGCAACGAAAAGAAATGGCAACTCTAATGGGCCACACCAAACAGCAACTCCCAATGTGCAGCAGCAAACACCAGCTCCTACTGTGCTGCAGCAAACACCAGCTCCTAATGTGCAGCAACAAACGCCAGCTCCTAATATGCATCAACATACACCAGCTCCTAAAGTGCAACGTGCAACTTCCTCTGCTGCTAATATGCGCCGTGCACCAACAGCAGGTCCCCAACCTGAAGCAGGTGGTGTGGTTGCACCAAATAGAGAAGAATTTGTAGTTCTAAATCCTCCTAGGTCTAATACTAAATGTCGGAAGAAAGGGAGAATACCATCTGGTATTGAGTTGCAAGTGAAAAAAATCAGTCTATGTACCGTGTGCAATCAGCCTGGCCATAACGCCGCGACTTGTACTTTTAGGTTGGGCCAAAAGTAGTGCAAATCTGTAATATGGATCGTTTTGATTGTATACCTTATTTTTGTTTGAGGATGGTTTTACAATTGCTAGTGTTCTTTGTAGAAGAGACCCATGTATGAGTATGTAGCTTCCTGATGTTTGGCATATTTGATGAATCATATTTGGAAAGACTCCTACCATTCCAGTGCTCTGCATTGAATAAAGTGCAAATTCCGTATTCGTTGTTACAATGAATAGAGAAATGAAGGAAAATGGTGTTAGTTATGTCGTTAGTTAAGTTGTTTCTAGAAAACTAGAAAACAACTTTATTATGTTTTGAGAACAACTAATTAAACAATATAGAATCAAGGAAACTCTAACCTTGTTGTTATATGTAAAAAAACATAAGAAACCAAATTATTTACATTCTTAGTAAAAAAGCAACTTAAGCATTGTGCAAACCAACTTAATGGATCCTATGATCCAACATAATGGTTTTTAGGATTCAAGTTTATTTGATGTGGAAACAGAACCTTGGGCAAGGTATATTCAGTATACAAACTTAAGTAAAAAAAGAGTAATAACATTACACAACTTAGTCTATTTTAATAACCAATTTATAACCAACAGTATGCACAACTTTAGTATATGCAGTAACCAACTTTAGGAAAAAAAACTGTAGCTATAGAAGTGCAACTTTACTATATTCAGTAACCAAACTTGGAACCAAATAGTACACAACTTTAGAAAATTTCAGTAACCAACTTTAGTAAAAAACAGTATATTCAGTGTGAAAAAACATAAGGTAAAACACAACTCAAAAACCAAAAAATGACTGCATAACCAAAAAATTTGTTGCTGTTCTCACTTTGTTGACTGCTTTGGAGGGTTCATATCTTAAACTTTGAATGTCGCGATCTATATTGCTGAGCTTGAATAGTTCTCTTGCCATAAAGTCTTGATGGGAGCGACTATTTCCTCAACTTTTGCTATGAGCTTCTTGTCTTCAAAGGACCTTTCAGAATCGAGCACCTCGAATCTTTTGTCCCTTAAGTTAATGACAAATATCCAGTAGTGATTGATAGGGACTGGCGCGTCGGGTGCCAAATTTTCAAGTACAGGAAGCAAAACCTGTGTTTTGCAAGTTCAAAAGTTGGTTGTTAAAAATATGAAAGTTGCGAATACGAAAAAACATGGATAAAAAGTACTTACGCTGTCTTTCCTATCAAGATGGGCAGTAACTTTTCCGAAATGCTTTTTTAGCTCTCTTTTATTGTAATCCAGATATTTCAGAAGAGACTGCAAAAATGAAAACAGTAAACAACTTAGCCATCATGAGCATAAGGCAAACCAACTAAGTAGTGTTTTATGAAACAAACTTAAAAGCATTGCTGCAACACCAACATCATGAGCAAAAAAGAACTAAAAGAGCAACTAAAACAACTTAAGCATGGTGCAAAAACAAAAACTTAACAAAACAACAAAGCAACTAGGAATAAAATGACAATCTTAAGCATTCAAAAAAGATCAGAAACCAACTAGGTAGAATTTAGAACAAACTTAAGAATGTCGTAAGCAACAACTTAACAGTCATAAACAAGCAATTATCAAAGAATGAAAAATCAAGCACTCAAAAACATCATGAACCAACTAAGTAGGAGTTTGAACCAATCTAACCAAGTTAAACAAACCAACTTGATGGATTTGAGGATACAACTTACTAAGCAAAAAATGAAAAACTTAATGAATTCTAAAAAAATTACAACTTAATGAACCAATCTAAGCAAGTTAAACTAGAAGAAGTTTGTGGAGTATACTTACTGAAACCTTTAGAGGCATGACGAGCTTCTTTATCTTCTTAAGTTTTCGTAGCATTATGGATTCGATTCTGAGTTCCATTACAGTGTTCGACACCCACCCGCCTGGCAACATTGAGTTGACTAGATCTCTAGCAAAATGAAAAACTTGTCATAGCTAACAATAATTAGGGTCTTGTCAAATTCTTGCCCCCTCCCAGATCTTTTCCCATGTGCATTAACTGTGTTGTATGTCTCTTTAACATCGAAAGAGCACGTAAAAACCCTTTTACATACGAGAAATAAGGGGATTTCATGCAAGGTCCCTGCCTAACAATCCTCCTTCCCTGTACATGTGGACGCTCTGCTGTTGTAGTACTGCCAAATGCATCAGTGTTGAATGTGGCCCCGGTCCCTGCCCTTGCTGGTGTGTTCAAACCAGCATCAGGATGCTCTCTAACCACGGGACTGGTTCCCTAAACTTGCGGACGCTCTACTGCTGGAGTATTGGCAGATTCATCAGAGTTTACTATAGCTTTAGTTCCTGTATATGCTTATGTGTTAAAACCAATGTCAGCTTGCTCACTAACCACAGTGTCTATTTCTTGGATGCCTTCCTCCATTTCTACTTTTTCAATAGCATATATAACTTCTATCCAAGTCTGGCCATCCCAATCATCAACATAATTGAACCTTTTAGACTCCAAGTTTATAGGGGATATAAACTGACTATGTGAGGTTTGAAGGATTTTTGAGTCCCATGTTTTCATTCTTCTCTGGGATATCCAAACCAAGATCAAAATATGGTGGATCGCAAGCTTCATCCAATCTATCCTTCCATAATCTCCTTTCAACCAGTGGATCTGATTTTGGTGCAGGTGGTGGACAAGTTTCACGCGTGGCCTCCTTCTTGCTGCTACTGGTTGCTCCTGCATTTAGAGTACCTGCTCACGCCAGTGGTGTAGTTGCAGTTTGCTTTAGCCATGTTTTGCCAACCTCGGGAGAGAATACTTTTGTTGCTCTGTCCACTGGTAATGGCATTTGCTGCGTACTCTGGGTTGTTGTTGAAGCTTCACTTTGTGCTAAAACTTTGAATGCACTTTTTGTATTGCTTGTTGAGACGCGAACAGGGGAGTTTGTTGAGCATGGCTGGTCTGGGTGGACACGGTGCACCCCAATTTTATGTCTCCTCCTTCCCGGTTGCTGCACCTCATCTCTTATGTCCAAATTCTGCAGTTTGAAGCACTCTGCTATGAGCTTCTGTATTTCTTCCTCTCCTCCAACCTGAGTTGTTTGTAATGGAGGCACACTTACAAGGGATGGTGCTATCATTACTCCCGGGACTGAGAATGGACTCCACATGGAGAACGAAGGTGAATCAGCGCTTCTATTTGCACTAGCATTTCCACGGATTTCAGAATCAGTGCATCTCTTCCTTAGTTTGCTAGCAGTCCCATCGTTTCCCTTTGTTGGTGTTAGCCTAGCGGATCTTCTTGGTGTCTTGTGCAAGTCACCGCCCTGGTCTCCCCCATGTTCATCTTCCCTATCTAATCCATTGCCATTATTCATGTCCTCATCATCTTCGTTTTCCTTATTATTTCCATCTTCCCCTTTGCTGATGTCTTCAGACTCATCATCTTCGTTGTTGTCGATGTTGTCTTTGTCATCCCCATCGTCACCGTCGCCTATATCAATCCTTTGTCTCTTCCTTCTCCCTTGAGCATGGCTAGAACTTGCTGCACTTTCCATAGTTCCAATAGCTTCCACAAAAGCAACAAGCCTGTTTGATATGTCTATGCATAACTCCCCAAGCATAACAGCACTCTTCCTTTTGTTCTTCCAAAAACAAAGGGAGAACAAATAAATCAGCTGTTGGTTGCGACTTAACATAAAATATAAACCATTTACAAGGAAAAAACACAAAAAAGTTACTTCAAAAACCAAACATCAGGAACCAACTAAAGTAGTACTTAGATCCAACTTAAGCATGCTGCAAAACACCAACTTAGTCATCATGAGCAAGCAACTTTAAAAAAAAATGAAAAATGAAAAAGCATTCAGAAAAAACATTAGGAACCAACTAAGTAGTAATTAGATCCAACAAAGTAGTACTTAAATCCAACTTAAGCACGCTGCAAACAACAACATAACCATCATGAGCAAGAAACTTTTAAAAATGAAAATCAAGCAACTAAAACCAAGTTAGGCAGTTTCTGTCAGCAACTTAGTAATACTGCTAAAAATTAACTTAGTTGTATAGTGCTGCTGACACCAACTTATGCAGTTTCAGTGATCAACTTAGGTGTAACAGAAACACAACTTAGTAGATTGTTACTGCCCCTAATTTTTGGCAGTAGTATACAACATATATTGGAGGGGCAAAAAAGTAGTGAATGCAAATTAATCTAGGTTCACCTTATATGGAAAGCTCCGCGACAACTTTGAAGAAACAAAATCTTTAGTCCTTGTCATCCCCACAAAAAGCCCATCAGTTATGGTTGCGCCAACACCTTCTTTCGGCTATGTTTACATGTCATCAAAAACACAAATAAAAACTTGTTAGACGGTCCATGACTACCCACGCATCAGTAGAGATGAGAATGAAATATCAAGCACAAAAAATGAAAGAAAAAAATGTTTACTTTAAGTTTCCCAAACTCTCTGTTGCCTTTAGAATCCTTGTGCGCGACATCTTGTATTAGTTTATCATTCCAAGCTTCAGCCCGGACTGGACAGTTTTCTTCAGATTGCACAACCTCGTCAACCTCCAGAGAATCAAGGTAGAGGATCTGCATTGGAAAGAGGGGATGACTATCTCTGTTACAAAATTGATTTATCATATAAAAAATAATGTGAAAGAGGGCAAATTTTTTGAGAAACTTTACCATGAGGTGATGGAGGCAGCAGCACAGACTTTTTCTTTGCTCCCATTTTCTTTACTTGTGTGAAAATTTGATCAACAACAAATTGGGAAATTTTTTCCTTCGAAATAGGTTGAGATCAACAAGGGACCTGTAGCACCTTGGACTGATACTAGAAGTGGTTAAGTCTACCACCCCACCCATATTTTTTATCATTGTGCACCAGTCGGCCCACTCCGGTGCTAAACCACTCTCTATGTTGCATTCCCTATTGAAGAACTCAATATCTTCTGTCTCCATCTCATGACAAACAAGCTGCCCCTCGTTAGGGATCCCAAACACTTTTGTGTATGACACTGTATTCACTTGGATTGTTCCCCTCCTTGGGATGGCAACCTCGTTCCATATGGGGTCAAAGCAAGATAGAGCCCACATACTTAGATCCACTGACATCTCTTTAGCCTGCACCTTTATCATCCCTCCCCATCCCCACTCTTCTATTAGAGTTTTCTGTTCTGGAGACAAAATTTTGTTCAACTTAAACAACCTCGTGGGCGAAGCGCGTTTACTTCCAAGATGTTGAAATTTTGGAGTAGGCTTAAAAATAGCAGTAAGGCATAGAAAAAAAGGTTTAGCCTCTAGTAACAGGGAAGAAAAATAGAAGTAAGGCTTAGAAAAAAAGGAAAACGTACCACAGTCCGTCTTTTGCGAGTAGGCTTCACCGAAACAGATTTATCTTTGACTACATCATGAGAACTTGCTTGCTCCCCCTGCTGCATTATCTTCCAGTAAGCAGAGGAGGGCGCGTTTGGTATTGTCTTTATACATGTGTCCCTAGTGATATTCTATCCTGTAAAAAAGCCCAAAAGTAACTCAGCTTAGCACTATATTCTTCCTGAAAAACAGATATGCAGTATACAAAATAGCTAAGAGTAGAACATAACTTTTTATATACCCAGAATACAACTTAGGCATTTGTACAACTATATTTGTTTGCACAACTTATGTAAAAATGAGTAAAAAAACTCAAGGTAACTTAGGTGAGAGCATGTAGCCAGACTTATAAAAACTCAAGGTAACTCAAGGATACTTTTTAGAACCAACTTAAACATGCTGCAAACACCAACTTAGCCATTTATGGGTAAGCAACTTTAAAACATAAAAAAATCAAAAAGGTTTAAAAAACATGAACCAACTAGGTTGTATTTTGGAACCAACTTAAGCATGCTGCAACACACAACTTAACCATCATGTGAAAGTAACTACAAAAATAACTGAAAATCAAAAGCATTCAAAAACATAAAAAAACAACTAAGTAGGACTTATAGCAAAACTTAAGCATGTCCCCAGCAACAACTTAACCATCACAAAAACAAGAAACTAAAATCAAGCATTCAAAAGCATTCGAAACTAAGTAAGATTTTGAACCAATTTAAGCAAGTTAGAAGAAACAATTTATCAATCATGAACAAAAGCAAGTAGGTAGTATTTGGAACCAACTATGTAGTATTTTGGAACCAACTAAGTAGGATATTGAACCAATTTAAGCAAGTTGGGAGAACCAATTTATCCATCATGAACAAAAGCAATTAGTTAGTATTTGGAACCAACTATGTAATATTTTGGAACCAACTAAGTAGGATTTTGAACCAATTTAAGAAAGTTGGGAGAAACAATTTATCCATCATGAACAAAAGAAAGTAGGTAGTATTTGGAACCAACTATGTAGTATTTTGGAACCACCGAAGTAGGATTTTGAACCAATTTAAGCAAGTTGGGAGAAACAATTTATCCATCATGAACAAAAGCAAGTAGGTAGTATTTGGAACCAACTAAGCAGGATTTTGAACCAATTTAATCAAGTTGGGAAAAATAATTTATCCATCATGAACAAAAAGCAACTAAAAAAGAAAGCGTAAGCATACTGAATTTAAAAGACTAACTTAAAAACCATGCTAGAGAAACAACTCAAGATATATACTACTGCCAAAACAGAGTAGGGCACTAAAAATCCATCGGCACACACTAACAAGGACAAAAAATCATCGAGAAACATACAAACGAAAAACACAAAACTGAAAACAAATGGCACTGGTATTTTACCACCCATAATCGAGTGTGTGATAGATCATGTGGTCATGAAATTGCAAAAAATCATCCTGTACTTGATGTAACAACTTAGCACGTAATCATGCTGCATTTTGATTTGATTTTGTATTTTCAGTTATTTTTGCTCCAACACACAATATATACTACTACCAAAACACCTGGCTGCTTGCAGAGGTTGACGGGGATGGCGACCTGGGGCAAGATTGGACAAACAAATGGCATGAGAAGATGCGCAAGAGCAAGAGGATCACGATCGTGTGAACCAGAGGCAGAGGGGCGTACTATTTTTACCGAAATAGTTCCCGGAGTCGCTGAGTACTGCGGCAGTGCGAGGCGAAATTCGTGCAGCCTGGCCGCGCTTGGTGCTGTCAGTGATGGGGGAAATGGTTGCAAGGGGTGGGGTTTATGTAGCCTAAGCGAGGGGGGAGTTACTCAGCAAATCAACCGCAATCAACGCATGAATTATCGGTAGTGACTGCGGGGATGAAACATGCGGCGAGCTGGTTGCGGGCGGGATTTGGGGACCACGAAGTCGGACGTGGCAGCGGGGCCACTGTTAGCGAGGGGGAGGGTGCACGCGCGGGTGAGAACTGTGGGGAGAGAGGGTAAAAACCGGGTGGGCTTGCTGGGCCGTTGGAAAAAATGGGTTAGAATAGCTGCGCCTGTTTATTTTTTTCTCTTTTGCACTTTTCTTTTTCTGTTTTGATTTTCTAGGATAGATTTGAATGGCCATTTCAAATACATTTGAATTCAAATTTTCACCAGACTTTTGTAATGTGATCCTAGTGTCCAAAAGTGTGTCAAACACATATAATCACTCAAAATCATTTTTGGGTCTTGAAAATAAAACCATGCCCCATATATATATTAAGAAGGGGTTTAAATATGGTTCTATTAGGGTTTTTGTTTTGAATTTTTTCTACAAGATAAATATGCCATGATGCTATGAATGCAACAACATGATTTTGCATTTGATGAAATTTGGAATATTACAAATCTAACCCCCTTAAGATGAATCTCGTCCTCGAGATTCGGATTGGATAGCAAATAGGAGAGGGTGATCTTTCCGAAGGTCATCTTCTCTTTCCCAAGTTGCTTATTCCTCGGATGATGATTCCACTGTACTTTAAAGAATTTGATAGTCTTAGTGCGAGTGACTCTTTCTGCTGTCTCAAGAATCTTGATAGGGTTCTCTTCATAAGTGAGATCACTCTCCAACTGTACCTCTTCCAATGGTATAGTGTCCTTCAATGAAGTTTCTTCCATCTCCGGATGACACTTCTTCAACTGACTCACATGAAACACATTGTGAACTGCAGACAGTGATTCAGACAGTTCTATCTCATAAGCCACTTCTCCTTTGCGGCTCAAAATCTTGAATTTCCCTACATATCTAGGTGCCAATTTCCCTTTGACTCCAAATCTCTTCACACTAAGAAGTGGTAAGACTCTAAGATAAGCTCTATCATCTACCTCATAGGTGACTTCCCTATGCTTTGGATCTGCATAGCTCTTTTGTCAGGATTAGACTATCTTCAATCTGTCCTTTACCATTCCGACTTTCTCTTCAGCTTCCTTGATCAGTTTGGTATGAATAAATTTCTTTCTCCTTCCCCATTCCATAGTAATGGCGTAGTACACTTCCTTCCATAAAGGAATTCAAACGGAGCCATCTCTATGCTTGCTTGATAGTTGTTATTGTAAGAGAATTCTGCGTATGGCAGACTTTCATCCCAACTAGATCCATAGTCTAGTACACATGCTCTCAAGATATCTTCCAAAATCTGATTGGTCCTTTATGTCTGTCCATCAGTCTGAGGATGAAATGCTGTGCTGAATTCTAGTCTAGTCCCCAATGATTCGTGCAGTTGTCGCCCAAAATGTGAAGTGAACTAAGTTCCTCTATCAGACACAATACTCTTAGGTACTCCACGTAGGCATACAATTCTATTCATATAGATCTTGGCCAATTTAGCACTTGTATAAGTAGTCTTCACGAGTATGAAATGAGCCACTTTAGTTAGGCGATCCACAAGAACCCATATAGAATCATATCCAGATCTGGTCCTTGGCAGTCTGGTGATAAAATCCATACCAATCTTATCCCACTTCCAATCCGGTAGGTAATGGTTGTAATAACCCTGTCGGTATCTGATGTTCCACATAACTCTACTACACACGTCACACAAAGCAATGTGCTCTACAATATCTTTCTTGAGATTATTCCACCAAAATCTTTCCTTCACATCCATGTACATTTCGGTGTTACCTGGATGAATTGAATATGGTGAATTGTGTGCTTCTTGCAGAATCAATTTCCAAAGCTCCGGATCTTGTGGAATGCAGATGCGCTTTCCATACCATAAAGTTCCTTGTTCATCTTCATGGAATCCTTTCGCCTTTCCTTTACTAATTTTACTCTTAATCTCTTCTATGTCCTTATCCAACTTTTGGGCTTCTTTGATCTTATCCAACAGTGTTGGTTGAACTTCCAAAGACATGAGATATCCTTCAGGAACTATCTCTAATATTAGCTCTTTAAATTGGGCACACAAATCATCTCGCAATTCTCCTTTGGCAAGGCCATTCACATAAACTTTACGGCTTAAAGCATCGACTACAACATTTGCTTTACAGGGATGGTATTGCAAACTCAAGTCGTAATCCTTGATGAGCTCTAGCCACCTTCTTTGTCTCATATTGAGTTCCTTCTGGGTGAAAATATATTTCAAACTCTTGTGATATGTGAACACTTCACAACGCTTTCCCAAAAGATAATGTCTCCATGTTTTGAGTGCATGGACAACATAGGCTAACTCTAAGTCATGAGTAGGATAGTTTACTTCATGAGTCTTGAGTTGTCTCGAGGCATAAGACACAACTTTTCCTTCTTGCATCAATACTCCACCCAATACTTGGTATGATGCATCACAATAAACTTGGAAGTCTTTCTCTAGATCTGGCAGACACAAAATTGGTGCTGACACTAGTCTTTTCTTCAACTCTTGGAATCTGGTTTCACACCCTTCAGTCCATTCAAAAAATTCTCTTTCTTAAGCAACTCTGCCATTGGCTTAGCCACTTTCAAGAAATTCTCGATGAACCTTCTATAGTATCCTGCCAAGCCTAGGAAACTACGAACTTCTTTAACTTACTTACGAGGTTCCCACTCAGTTACAACTGACACCTTTGCGGGATCAATAACTATACCATCTCCAGACACAATATGTCCAAGAAATCCAACTTCATTCAACCAAAACTCACACTTACTGAACTTGGCATATAGCTTGTGCTCCCTGAGTTTCTCAAGAATCAAACACAAATGCTCTTCATGCTCTTCTTTTCTCTTGGAATAGATCTAAATGTCATCGATGAATACGACAAAAAACTTGTCAAGAAACTCCATGAACACCTTGTTCATCATGTTCATGAAATAAGTAGGTGCATTTCTTAATCCAAATGGCATCACCGTGTACTCGTACAATCAATACCTAGTGGAAAATGCAGTCTTAGGTATGTCTTGATCCCTAATCTTTAGCTGAAAGTATACTGATTAGAGATCAATTTTTGAGAACACTCGGGCTCCTTCTACTTGATCAAATAGATCATTGATTCTAGGTAAGGGATACTTGTTCTTTATAGTCACCTCATTGAGTGATCTATAATCTATGCATAGCCTTTGACTTCTTTCCTTCTTCTCAACAAACAAAAATAGTGCACCCCAAGATGAAGAACTTGGTTGGATAAATCCTTTCTGCAACTGTTCCCCAAGCTGTTTATTGAGTTATTTCAACTCATCAACTAACATCTTGTAGGGTTTCTTTGCTATTGGTCCAGATCCTGGCAACAAGTCAATCAGAAACTCCACAGCTCTATCTGGTGGCATTCCTGCTAATTCCTCTGGAAACACATCCGGATATTCCTTCACAACTGGTACACTTTCTATGTTCACCCCCTTAAGAGAATTTAGCTTACTCCCTTTAGATTCAAAGTTAGACTTGAAACTAATTCGTTTATTATTCGGGCTTGTGAGTGTAATAATACGATTGGCACAATCTAGTACTCCTTCATACTTAGTCATCCAATCCATGCCCAAAATTACATCCAATCCTTGAGAATCTAGGATTATCAGACTAACTGGAAACTTATACTTTCCAAACTCCTACTAGATCATGACATCCAAAATTTACTATCATCTCTCCACCTGGGGAGCTTACTTTAATAGGACATCCAATAGTTTCAGTTGGAACTATATTTTTGTCTACAAATGCTCTTGATATGAATGAATGCAATGCGCCGGTATCAAAAAGGACAAGTGCTGGAAAGGAATTAATCTTGAACTTACCAGCCACAGCATTGGATTCCTCATAGATTTCCTCCATATTGATGTGGTTCACATGTCCCTTCTGAAAAGGGTTTGGCTTGCTGGCTCCATCAGTCTTCTTTTCTGGGCATTCATTGGCATAGTGCCCAGTTATATTGCACTTGAAGCACTCAACCTGACTGATGACTCTCTTAGCAGGCTGACTCCCATTGCCATTTCCACTGTGGTGACTCTTGTGTCCACTCTTGTGGTTCTTATATCCACCATTGTCATGACTATGATGATTCTTGCTATCACGGTGGCGGTTACTGTTGTGGTGGTTGTTAGATTTCCCGTGTTTGTGGGATCCAGAACCTCCACTATCTTCACTATGGGAACGCTCGTGTGACGATCCAAAACTATGCTTATCAAAGTGATGCTTCCTCTTCCTGTTCTCAACCTGCTTCATCTTACTTTCCAAGATGGTAGTTTTGTCACACAAGGATTGATAAGTTGGAACATATGCAATAGATAGTTGCATGCACATCTCATCATTCAGTCCCTCAAGGAACTTCTCCTTCCTTTTTGCATCAGTGTCAAATTCATCTGGTGCATAGCGTGCCAGATTGTTGAACTCGTCAATATATTCTACAACACTGTGGTGGAGTTGCTTAAGGTTGTCAAATTCCTTCTTCTTCAAACTCATCACCCCTGAAGAGATATGAGCAGTGCAGAATCCATCCTCAAACATTTCCCAAGTCACTCCCTCAATAGGGGTAGTGATTTGGAAGTTGTCCCACCAAGTAGCTGCTGGTCGTTCTAGCAGATGGGCTACAAATCTGACTTTCTCTTCATCAGTGCAACCAACAGTGACCAAGTCCTTGTTCACAAAATGTAACCAGTCATTGGCTACCATAGGATCAGTAGTTCCAGAAAACTTTGTAGGTCTCAACCTTAGAAACCTTGTGATCATATCAAAAGCTGGTGGGTTGTTTTGATTGTTGTTATTGTTATTGTTATTGTTGTCGTTGTTGTTGTTGTTATTGTTGTTGTTGTTATTGTTGTTGTTGTTATTGTTGTTGTTGTTGTTGTTGTTGTTTGGTTCTGATTCTGATTCTCCATCAACTGGGTCATCATTTGCATCAACTGAGTCTGGGTTGTCATCAGTTGTTGCATCTCATTGCCATTGTTGTTGTTGTTATTATTATTGTTGGCATTGGCACGACGGGGAGGCATCTATGGTTTCAATAAGGATAAGAAAGGATAAATACCCCATAGGTGCTAACATACACAATACAATACATAGCAACAATCACAATAAGCAAGCACAAGATAAACTTAAAGTTTAAAACAACACGAACAACTAGTTTGCAAAGTGAACACAATATCAAAGCCATCCACATATTGGATGATCACTGCGACTTTATAAATAAAAAGATGATAGATAGATAGCCAAGTAGTCAACACTACTCCATATCGACTTACACCTCCACTAGTGCAAGTCCTGCTGCGTCGATTCCTGACTTGTACTCCTCCATGATAGTGGTCAGTGCATTGACCTTCGCCTGGAGCTTCCTCTTTTTCGAACGCAGCCTGTCAATAACCTCCTGTTGTGTCTCTAGCTCAAGACCCTTGAGCTCCATCTCGGCCTTCATCTCATTGATCTTCTTGTTCCTATCCTGCACTCTCTTTTCTTGATTCTTGAACCTATTGTCTTGCTTCTCGAACATAGCCTCCATATGCTTGATGCACTCATCCTGCTCCTCGAAGGCATTTTCCTCCCTCAGCTGGATGCCAAGCTCGTCATTGCTAAGCATGATGTTGGTCCTATCGGTGTCAAGGTGCCTAACGAGGCTGTCTAGGTCCCGAAGATAGAGACGCACTGGCTCAATAGTCTCTCTAGTGGTATCGTCATACACTACAGCCGCTCCCTCCGCATCACGTCTCTCAAATGGGTGGAAGTAGAGGCCCCTGAGCTCGGTGGAGTGAAGTCCACATAGACGACCAAGTAGCTCCTGCATGGCAACGTCGAGTCCCTTCTCCTTGTCGTCATGGAGTAACTTGAAAGCAATCTCCTCGGTGGGTGGATCCGACCGGTGTTCTGGCTGCGAGACTCTAAATCCCCATAGATCCTTCCTCTCGAACTTCGTAAGATGAAGTCGCTTAATGTTAGGGAGGGGGAGATTGAGCACACTAGTTTACTCCACAATACGAGAACCAAAACGAGTTCCCTTGAACTCCTCGGTGGTGCTGATAACAAATCTAGGAATCTATTGTATAGGATAGAGAAAAATTAGAAACAACACAAGTAAAGAGAAAAACATAATGTAGTGAAACAAAAGCCAAAAGCATACATTCATAAATAAAACACACAAGTCATAGCATACAATAATATATCACAAGCACTAAGGTTCAAACATAACTTAGACAAAAAAAATTCATATCACACATGTTGGTATGATCAAATTATTAACGCGAGAAAACGACAAGTGTGGTCGTCCAACTATTGAAATACGTCACAACTCTCACTCATATGCTATGTCTATGATATCCTCCCTTAGACGTTTTATGGTGCTCTCCAAGTCTTGGGTATACTTCTTCTCCTCTCTAAGGTTATTTTGAGTGTTGAGCATTCTACACTTGAGTCTTTCACCAAGCTCCTTGATGGCATTCCATGATGCATTCCTTGCAGAGTCAAAGAATGACATGTGCATTTCAGAGTTGGTGACCATGCATAATCCCGACTCTTTGTGGTTGTCCCCCTTGTTTTTATACAAGTGGAGTTGTACCCACCAATATTCTTCTCCTTCATCCATCATGGGAAATCCTTTGTACACAGGTTCACCATGTATTCCCAACCTAACCATGAGGTTTTTGAGTGCCTTGGGAAACTCCGTCTCACATTCTAAGGTCATGGACATGAGTGGTCCCTTCTTGACGGCTTCGTTGATGGCGGCCATCTACAAATAGAGACGAGAAAGAAGATTAGGAGAGGTTTACGAGATGAAAAGAGACAAGTGTGGAAATTTTTCGAAGGAGTTTGCATTTTTCCTAGGTTTCCTTAGTCTAATCCATCTTAGGTTCATAATCCTACAGGAAACACAGTGCTCTGATACCATCTGTAAGACCTCACCATTTAAGGTAAAGGCCCCTATGATTGCAATGCTAGTCCCTGGATCGAATTGCTAGCATGCACAGTTTAAGATGAAGTACACAGATACAAAGGTGATTATTACATCGTAATATCCAGAGATACATAGTTCTTACAACTCATTATCCCAAAGCTAATACATAGAGTTCACAATACTTAACAAAATAAATAAAGTCTTCATCTTCATGTGCCACAGGCAAACATGTTGAGTGTAGACTCACAACCCTAGTCACCATCAAAGTAACCTGCAACATAATAAGTTACATCTGTAATTGTATTGGCAAGTGATACCATAGTATTATAGTAACATCTAATAGCTATATGAGGTTGGCTAAGTGTAGTTCAGGCTGGCTTTGCTTAAAATAAGGTTTTTCTTATTAGTTGAAAACACTAAGTTTTTGTTTGACAAAAACACCCAAGGAACCACCAATAGACATTGGTGAACCTTTACCCTTGTTCAACCACAAGTTTTAACTTAGAGAAATTGGGATGAGGAGATCCTTGATCATTTCAATGTCTTTGATGCTCAAAATGTCCGTTATCGGGGAAAAGGCTTAGTACTTAGGTTTTACCCTCTCGAGAGGTGGTGCACTTGCCCCACAAGACTCGACATGCATCGAGACGAGACTTTTCAGAAGCATTCCCTTAGACCACCATGGATGCGTTCCATCCTATCAACCCTACCACCAACTGTCCATCTGGCTAAGTTCTTGCAACCTAGTTGGTCAAGGCAGAGCCCATATGCCATGTGGTTGCACTAGAAGCTTCTCAACACTAAACATCTCAAATTTCTTTGTTCCTGGGTGACCATCCACAAGTGTGATACACAAGGTAAACCATAGACATGGGCCTTGTGTAACCACTCAACACAAACCAATCTTCCCATTCCACCCAGGTGATTCATTCACATGTTGTTTTATTAATCAAAAACATAGGAATAAACTTTGCATAGTAACATAACATGAATATTCCACCCTTGCATTCAACTAGCTAGGATAAGCACACTAGCATAATATGTCTCTTAACTTAGGGAAAAAATACTAAGACAACACCTATAGGATTTACCATACCATAGCATATACTTAGAAACATCCCCATGCAAATCCTACTCAAAATATCACTAGTGCATAGATAAAATAGTAGGACAAAAAGATGAAGCATCACTTGCCTTGGTAGTTTGGGGAATAGGTACAATCCTCACAGTCACACTCTCCACAATACACAAAATATACACATAAAATCATAACACAAAATTCACATTCAATATGTAACATCCCAATTTTAGCAACCCTGATTTGGTGTCCAAAGGGAAAAAATCAGGGGAAACAAAACTTTTTCTTATTAAGTGTTGCAATGTTTGCTTACTTGTTTGCTTGAGTGCATGCAACTGATTGTGTATTAGGTACTCTACTTCTTATCTCAAATCTATTTGACAAGGGCTATCCTACAATGGAAATGTCTTGGCTCATCTTTTCATATTCTCAAATGTTCTGGCATTTAAAAACCTGAGCCAAAATGTTTTCAAGACAGAACTTCAACTACTCTTATCCCTAGGTTTTTCCAAAACCTTTATTAAAACCTTTTCATTCCAATCTTGGTAGAAATACCAAGATGATCCTTATCTTACTTCAAAGCATAGCCAATTCAACATACCCATCCTTACCACAAGCTAGGGTTGATGGTAACCTTAGTAGTAGTTGGATAAGTTGATAAGATGAATTGCCTTGATCTGTTGTGTGATGAATTGCCTTGATCTGCTGATTGCCTTGTTTTCTTAGGAATTAGAGTGAGCTAATCTAGTATATCATCCCTTAGGACCCAATCTATGTTTGTGATCATCAATCTCAGACCAAACCGCCAAATTTGGATATATCCTAAGCCACCAAAGTGGCCATTTCATCTACTAACTAGATCGATCCAGGGATAATCCCTTTCGTTAGCTTCCTAATCAATGAAGACCCAATCCAAGAATGGATCCCCTCTATTCAATATATACCTTAACATCAACCACTTTATGGGAAGGATAAACCTTTGTCACTCTCTCAATTTGTTTCCCACTTGTAATCTAGTCTAAAACTCTAAATCTGCCAAAATGGCTAAGTCTGGAATTCTTATCTAGATTCAATCTTTGGAGCTCTACCTTTTACATCCTATGTGCATTATTGATAATGTACTTGAACCATCTTGTAGTAAATCATTGGTACTACCAAGTCCCACTCTTTCCCTTGGATAAACCCTTCTGGTTCCCACTCATCCATGATGGTTTTGTAGTCAAGATAATAATATTTCCTGCAAATCTTATCATCTTGCCTATTTTGGAAGAAGCTCACATCTACATGCTACCTACCCTTTATCAACTCTATGAATTATTATGATATTATAATCATGTCCTATCAATCCCCACTTCACTTGTTTCCATTGGATCCTTGTGCTTACGAAACCCCCATGGTGTATGAGGCATCATGACAACTCTATTATGGCAGCCTTATTTTCAACAAAGTTTGCCACCTCTTCTAGACCACCTCAAATACACCCAAGCCCCACTCTTGATTCCATGATCATATATATAACTTTGTCTATCTACCTATACCTCCCTTGTACTTAGGTGAGCTCTGAGCAACCTAATCCAACCATGTTTAGGTGGCATAAAAATATCCAAACCCTAGATTCTCCCAAATCTAGTTCCCTTCCCTTCTCACCATAAATCCTAAACCACCAAGTTGTAAATGATGTATAACTCAAGTTTACATCATCTACCTTGGATATGATAAATCCCCAAATAATTTCCATAATTATTTGGAGCCTAAAACTATATAAATTCTTTTTCTGGCAAAAACCTCCAAACCTTGTCCTTAAAGACAAGTTTGTTTTTTCTCCAAATCACCTTGCCAAATCAAGGCACATCTGATTCCTATATATCATACCCCACCTTTACAACTCAAAAATAAATATTTTTGAGATCCTTTATTATTATTTTTTGCCCTTTTTCTTAAATGGCAGAAACAAGAAATAATTCCTTAAAAAATACTTTTTCACCTTAATAAATTCCAATAAAATTCTCCAATGTGTAATTTGGTATTTATGACCATATAAAATCAAATACCAACATTGCCTACTGTAAAAATACTAAATAAGCTTCTAGAAAATACTTCTGCACTTTTTGAATAAATGAATTTAAGTGCACCAAAAATCATTATAAAAATTCCAAATAAATTACCTAGTGTATATGTTTGTCCTACCCATTAAGCAGTAACCTCATCCCACCTTGCTAAGAACAAATTTGGAGACTTGCATAGTAATCACCACTATTGCCAATCTTGACATCTTTCAAAATCATAGGCCAGACCCCATCAAACCTTTCTCCATCGCCAACCTTGTCAACCACAGCCACCACACCTCTCTCTGGTCATGTGCAATAGTATCTCCACTGTAGCAGCACCCTATCCCTTGTCCTTTGCCCTTGGAGAGAGGAGAGGAAGAGAGATACCATATCTTGGCCTATCTTGTGTTTTAAAAGCTTGGCAGCAACAACCACCCCTCCCTTCACCTATGGTCGTCTACAGGACCACGACACACCACCCCATGAGAGAATGGTTGTACCCCTAGCTGCCCTATCCTCCCCTTTTTCTCTTTTCTCTCTTGAAAACCGAAAACAACAAGAGGAGATACAACTCCCTCTACAACCTCCTCCCTGTCCTAGTAATGCCTAACTTGGTACAAGTGACCTAGGCCACGAGCTCCCACCGCCCCTATCGACCAACCCTGGCCTCCCCACCTCTCATTTGCCCTCCATGAGCCATATCCACCCTAGACCAAGCCTCCTCGAAACATAAGGCCTCACCCGATCCCAGCCTCTTGTTTCACTCCCATTCTGCTCCCCTGCCTCCACTCTCTTAGATTCCCTAATCTCAAGACCCCTCTCGCTCTCTACAACCTAGGAAGAGGAGGATAAGCCCCCTCGGGTTGGAGCTTGTCGGCTAACTTGCAGGTCTCCTTGACCTCCCACTCCCTAGTTCTCTTCTTCCATGCCCCTCTTTGGATGAGATCTATCTAACCCTACTCTTTTTGCCTAAAGGGAATGCACCAGTCGACGTCGCCCGAAACCACCCGAGCATGATCTGCCGACGAGATGCATGAGTCGTGCTCCTTGGGACAAAAGCGGCCTTCCCGCCCCTCGCTGAGGTCGTCTCAAGCACCGTGTCACCCCTGCCGCCTCCCAGCTCCTCGCCCTCCCACCTCGAGCCCTCCCCCATGCTAGGGTTTCCCTGGCATCTATGTCGCGAGTTAGAGGAGGAAGACGAGCCCTGGGCTGTCGATCTCGCTTAGATCCAACGGCCCACGGTGCCCTATACCGTTTCAGCGCCTCCACCCACTGACGCGTGCACCCTCCCAGCGAGGTTTGAAAGTGCCCCACGCGTGCGTACCGCGCATGGATCCGTCGGGTGGGCCGATTTCCCATTCGCTGACCCATTTCCCCTTTAGACCCCAGCCCAGCCTTTCATTTTTCTTTAAACTTTTCCCCAGATCTGATTTACAGCCTGTAGCTTTAATTCAATGTAAAAATGAAAATGGATGGAAATGGCCTAGATCTTATTTTTATTTTATACATTCATGTCTTCAACAACATACCGTACAAGAATTATACAAAAATCATAACTAATTTTTCTATAATAAAATATCAACCAAGAAGTGTCCATTTCACTAATAAATTCTTTCAGAGAGTTTGGTCAACCCAAATGGAGTAAATCCAATTGTTGCTGTTACTAGCCGTACCTTGCCTATACCACTGGCCCCACCTAAAATGTCTTCCTATTTTTCCTTTAGTAAAAATAACAAATTATGGGCATTTCTACCTTTAGAAATTTATCTAGGTTAAACCAGAGGAGGTAATGACCTAATTCCAACTCTTAGTACCTCTATACCACCCTACTTATCAAACCCCAGGAGCCCAAATTTTATGAATCATCTACTGAATTTTAGTGAATTAAACTATTTCGTGCATGGTTTATTCACTAATAAAATCACTACAGTATCTTCGTAACTCCAAAAAGGCTGATTCCAATTTCTACATCAAGGTATTTTAAGTACCTAACCAGTAACCTTGGAATCACATAAAATCTTCTGTAGATTAAATATAATGAAAAAGACAAATCCCAGCCAGTACTGTCTTTGGGAATTTCTCAAGGGCATTGTGTTAATTGTTTTGGAGTGATTCCAACACATCTTGAATCAGTCCACTAAATAATACCTAATCACCGAAGGAAATAAGTTTTGGAGCTCCAAAATTTGTCTGGTAAATTATTTCCTAAAACTAGAGTTTTATCCACTATAAAAATCATTATAAATCAATGGAAACTGATAAAATAGTGAAACCACTTTTGTTGGATTCATTTTATCAATAGATATCTGATGGTATCATTTTTATACAGTGGTTTCATACAGAAGTTGGCATTACTCAAAAACCCCTTATCTAGGTAATTTTGGACTATAAATCTATTCTAGAAAATCCACGATGCAATTAAAGCATTTCCTTTCACCCAAAGCAAAATCCTCAATCTTACTGATCTATAAAATTGTTTTTTCCATTGTTTGTTGTATGAATAGATACTTTTATGCCTTGTGTTGATTGTGGTATTATTTGTTTGCATGCATGCTCAATAACGACGATAGTTACGATTGTGTGACGCTGAGAAGAAGGAAGCATCATGTTAATCTTATTATTATGGGTATTGGCACTACTGGTATTCTGGTATTCTAAAGAAGTCACGGGACGTCTCGTTGGTCACAAGTAAGCCACCATTCCTGAACTCCTATATTGACCTACTCCTTTTTATCATATTGTATTATATCTCGTTTATGAACTTCACGACTAAATGCATGGTTTGTTTCAATTAAAAAGTCTTGAGTAACTTGGCTCCTCCATGTTATGGATGAGTGTCCAATTAGGACACCTACACTATTGACAGCCATTTTTATCCATTAGATCAAGGCTAAGATGCTTAGCATCTTCCCGCTTGAAAACTACGGGGTTTCAATGATAAAACTATTTTGGGTTTTACCCTACTTCGAAGTTTTAAAAATAAAACCCTTGGAAAGAGGCATCGTTTCTGAGTGGGGGTTTTACTATAGAAGATATGAGGAGGATAAAGATAAGGTTGAGAAAGAGAAAGAGAAAAGGGATGTTCTACGCCTTTACCGGAACAATTTATCTGTGCAACCAGACTACCCCAGTCGCTGGGGCTTAACTCGTAGTTTGTGGTCTTTAGCCGGGGCTGCTCGTACTCGCTAAAGGGGACAAATCCCCTGAAATCCGGACTGTCGTGGACAAGGTACCAGTGCAACAATTGGGTCTCTCGCGGACGGTATGACTTATTGTTTGTACGGAAGGAAGTGGAGTCAAACTACTATATGCCAAACTACGGTTTGGGGAATAGGCTTGTATAGAAGGAAGGATTATGGCCGTCGTGCCACATACTCGTGCCGGAGAGAACAACCCAAAAGGAAAAGCCATCGTTGCTAGGGATGGACAAATGAAAAGTTAGGTTTGATTATCCGAACCCCCGTCTACTGTGTGTAGCGGGCCGTGGTTATATCCTGGCGGATGTATTGATTCTTGTGGGTAAAATGAACAAACTCTACAGAGTCTAATCTATTCGAATAGTCGTTTCCATGGTCAAGGACGGTTGGAAAGGTGATTGCTGGGAGTACCGTTCGCATATGTTGAGATGAATAAAAAGTATGTTACTTGGTCACGAGGAAAGATAAGAACGAATTTGGTTTTGACCAGAGATGGTCGAAGATGTTTTAAAGGGTTTTATAAAACTGTTTTCAAAGTTTTTAACAAGGATATGGGGATATCCGTACTTTCTAAAAGGACGCATATTTTCTAAAAATTCTTTTTCAACAAAGTTATGGAGATGCCATTTTTAGACTTTTTCAGAAACAACTATAGTGTAGAGCTATCTCGCCACACCCCAATATGCATTATCTTGTTACCTTGTCTCGGTGGTTTGCGAGTATATTCAATGTACTCACCGGCATTGTCCCTGGCTATTTACTTGGCCATATTGTAGATGTTAAGAAGTGACAAAGGTGCTGACGTCTATGCGAGCTAGGCCATCTTCCCAGTCAATTGCCTGTAGGTTAAGGAATGACATGGGCTCTGCGCGTGAAGACTTTTGCTACTTGTGTTGTAATTACCATAATGACAATTTGTAAGTTTTGTAATCGTTACTTTTGGTATGATGTAATGATAACTGGTCCATTATGCTCATGGCTCACTGATCATGGAACATGAATTATATGCATAACGGGTATTCTCGGACCGTAAATCCTGGGTGCCACACAATATACAGACAAAAATATATATGAATGCATGCAAAATGCAAATGAAAGATTTGTCACATTTTCAAATCAAACTAAACATTACTGAATACAAAGCATACTTTCTAAGGTCTAAATAAATCAAAATTTACTTTAAACCAATTTTCTAAATAATTATTATAGCCAAAATCGGCCTACAAATGCTTCTGCATAAAATCCTAATTTTACGGAAGAAAATGGCCAAAACAAGGCACAAATGCAAAGAGTTTATTTTTCTGAATCCATTGATATATAATTTGTAATTTTTGGACAAACAGAACAAAATTTATTGAATTTACAAATTTGAATATCTAATAGATAAAAATTCAGATTTTAAATCGAAACCAGGGACACGCGGCGTATTCTGATTGGCGCGTACCGCTTCGCGCTGGATCACGCTTCCGCGCCGTTAGATCTAAACTTACTCCTTCGTTCTAATTCTAATCCTGACCGCTAGCTACAGATCCAACAGATCAGATCTAACTGACCATACGCGGGCGGCGAAAATGGCTTTGGCAGCGGTGACGCGTCGGCGAGGCTAGAGGGGTAGGGGTTGTTCTGATGCTTACCAAGCTCACGAGAAGACGGTGAAGCTCAACGTGGTCGTGGCTTGGACAGGGGCGCTCGGACACGGGCTCAGATGCTCGTCGGAGTTCGTACTAGCGTCGGTTGCTCATGAACAGAGACGAAGATGATGGACTAGGACGTAATAGGGCAAAAGAAAGGCATTAGAAGCCGTGCAAGGTCACGGCAAACCCAGTTGCATGAAGCAGAGGCCAAGGGGCGTGTGGGTTTACCGGAATTACTCGCCGGAGTTGGACGGCGCCTCGGGTGCTTGAAGAGGTTCACGGGGACAACGACCTGGGGCAAGATTGGACAAACACATGGCATGAGAAGATGCGCGAGAGAAAGAGGATCACGATCGTGTGAAGAAGAGGTAGAGGGGCGCACTGTTCTTACCGGAATAGCTCACCGGAGTCGCTCAGCACTGCGATAGTGCGAGGCGAAATTCATGGAGCCTGGTGGCGCTTGGTGCTGGTAGTATTGGGGGAAATGGTCGCAAGGGCGTGGGGTATATGTAGCCGGAGCAAGGGGAGGAGTTACTCAGCGAATCAGCGTCAATAAACGTGCGAATTATCGGCAGTGACTGCGGGGAAGAAACGGGCGACGAGGTGGTCCTTGGCGGGATTTGGGACGACGAAGTCGATGTGGCAGCGGGGCCACTGTCAGCGAGTGGGAGGGTGCGCGCGCGGGTGAGAACTGCGGGGAGAGAGGGGAAAACCTGGGTGGGCTTGCTGGGCCGTTGGGGAAAATGGGCCAGAATAGCTTCCCCTGTTTTTTTTTTCTCTTTTGCTCTTTTCTTTTTCAATTTTGAATTTCTAGGATAGATTTGAACGGCCATTTCAAATACATTTGAATTCAAATTTTTACCAGACTTTTGTACTTTGATCCTAGTGTCCAAAAGTGTGTCAAACACATACAATCACTCAAAATCATTTTTGGGTCTTGAAAATAAAACCATGCCCCATATATATTAAGATGGGGTTTAAATATGGTTCTATTAGGGTTTTTGTTTTGAAATTTTTTGTGCAAGATAAATATGTCATGATTCTATGAATGCAACAACATGATTTTGCATTTTATGAAATTTGGGATGTTACAAATTATTAGGGCACTAAAAATACATCGACACACACTAATTAGGACAAAATCATCGAAAATATACACACCTAGAACATACACATGGCAGATAGATCACGGGTCATGAAATTGGAATCATTCTTGTACTTAAGTAGTAACAACCTAACCATGATCATGCTGCATTTTTTATTTGGTTTAGATTTTCAGTTATTATTGCTTCAAACTTAACACAAAATCCCACATCCTCAGATGGATTTAGCCATGGGATTTAGGGGGGAGGCAGTACGATTACCTCTAGTTGCTTGATGAAGAGAAAATCCGTGTCGAATCTTCGTCTTAGAGCAAAATCGAACTCCGCGCTCGAGCAAAAACAAACTCTGCACGACTTGAACTCCGACAATAGAAACTCGCCGCTCGCTCGATGCCACCGCGGGTCGCCGACCTCACCACGAAGCTACCTTGACACAGATCTCGACGGCCACACACGCGAGATGGATCTCCACGAAGTTCCTTTGACGCATATCTGGACACTTCTTTCGCCGAAGAGCTCGCCGCCCCACCACCAGGATCGAGGGTGTAGATCCACCCTCCGCGGATACCCTACCCCGGCCACGGATCGAGATCCCAACCCTCTTCCCCGCTCTTCTCCCCTTGACCTCCGATTCGAGCAGTACCCCGACGACACAGGAGAAAAGGGACAGGAACGGTGATGGTGGACAGACGGTGTCGCTGCGAGGCTTGAGGATGAAGATCTACCCCAGCGGATCCCCTACCCCTCAGCCACGAACCGAACTCGCCGCCCTTTGCCGCGCTCAGCTCTCCTGCGAAGATGCCACTCCACGAATAGAGAAAATGGGGAGAAGGACGGGACAGGCAGAGACACGTGGGGGGTTTGAATGAAGCTGACACGTGGGGCGCAGGTGAGGATCGGTCGGGACGGAACCGTTCTAGGTAGTATCAGTCTGAATGGGTACGTTGATCCGACGGTCACAAATCGGAGGCTGGAAAAGACAACGTGGCTTCCAAGCACTTTTTAGCAATTGGGTTATTTGTTTGACGTGTTGGCCAATAATTGAGCCATGGATCAATAGTAAACTCCAGTTCATAGCTTATATCATCACTAACGGAGCGCCTTGGAAGCGAAACTGGCCACTGCCCGCCTTCCAAAAGTTGCACACATATATTTCTAGAGATATTCTCTATAGTATTGAACTATTGATTGTTCTTTGTTTACTGATCAGCTATCAAGCACAAAAGAGTTAGAAGAAAGAGGCCTCATCTCGCTTTATTACTTCTCCACCTCAACGCATTGATGACTGTAGTGGCAGTAGGTTAATTTTTGTTTTTCCTTCGGACTTGGGCCATTGACCGCTAATGATTTTCCTTCATGCCCATCGGATCTCTTACTTTTACAAACAGAACTCTCTTGTACTATGTCAATTCCTATGTGCTTCAAGAAATCACTATTGGTCATTTCGGTGAATCCTGGCCAAACAATATTTTCCTCCCTTATTTGGTAGGTTAATTCCTGATTAATTCAAGAAGTTATAAGTGCATTTTTAAGCTTGAAAATCATCTTTTATTGTTAAGAATAGAACTTCAAATTGTAGCAAAAATTTGGTTCATGGTTCAAAAAAATCCGAAAAGGTTCAGTTTGGCCCCTGCTATGCCTTTGGTCACGCTCCACCACTGCCTGTCATATCATTCAAATGAGTAGTTTAAAATTCTTCGATAATAAAGATGGTTGCTTATTGCATTGTTTGCTGTATTAAGTTGTTATTACATAGTTTTAGACTACAATTATTGTATCTCCAACCAAAAAGGAGGCTGCAAGATCATGTCTTGAGGTGGTTTTCAAATATAGTTGTCACACTCAAAAGGGAGATGTAGGTGATAGATTGAGAAAGAAAATTGAAGTGCAAACTAAAATCCATCATATAATAAAGATTGCAAACTAAAATAAGAAGTGCAAAAAGTAAAAGATGAGACTTCTCATTAATATTCTAATAAAGGCACTCACACCAAGGGATACATAGATAATCAACTAAAGGAGAGATACTACAACATGCAAACCAAACTATAAGATAATCTCTCTACCACAGATATGAATCCACTAAAAAGGTAAAAGATAAAAGATAATGGTGGTAATACCGTGACACTCCCCCAAGCTTGGAACAAGCCAAGGGGATGCCAAACCTGATGACGAATTACTCCTTCAGTGATGGTGGTGTTCTCTTGATAAGCTCCTCAATAAGTTTCCTTAACTCCTCGAACTCAAAAGTAAGAGTACGGATTAGCTCCGAGTTTTGCTATATCCGGTTCATGATCATGTCAGTCCAAGAATCCCAGTTCTTGTTATTCTTTCCCCACTCTTCATCCTTAGCATGATCCTTCTCTGCATTGTTAGAATGAGGCATATCCCAAACCAAGGGCAAATACTCTTTGGCCACATGTTGATATTGATATTCATGTATAAGTGTATGGAAGGTTCTCTTGTTACGTGGAGGAGATGATCGACGCGAGAGAGTATGACATCGAGATTTCCCTCCTATAGACATCCGTGATGTCCTCTTAAGCTTGGTAGGTCGTGCCACCAAACCAATGCCTGTGACAGTAGCGCGAGTGTCCGGTTGCTTGTCATCCTCCATGTCACCTTCATATCCTTCCGGAATCTCCTCCTCCTTGGGGACTTGAGGTTCTTCTTCCTCGGGCTTCTTGCCTTTGTCGTTCGCGGAGGCCATGGTGCTCTAAACTTGAGAAGATTTCCTAACAGAAACAGATTGAAACAAAAACATGACGAGAACACGATGCACGAACCTCGGGGGATCCGGGGGGTTATATATTACGAAGTTTCAATGCGTAAGGAAGGTTTTGACACGAAAACAAGGCGGAGATGGAGTTCGAGGGGGAGACACCCCCCTTAGGAGCGGCCAGGCTGGGCCCGCGCCTGGGGTGGGTTTGTCCATCCCGGGCTCTGTTTCCTCTTCAGTTTTGTATCATAACTTCCCTTATGTATTAAAAACATCAAAAATATAAAAATATTGGGGTTTCACGAACCTTTTGTTTTCACCACTTTTAGCTATTCAAAGACAAACTCTGTAGATTCCTTTTCTCTTTCTCCTGAGAATCTCCTTCATACAAAACTTTTGCACAAACTCAATGAAAACATTAGTATAAAAAGACAACAAACCTTGTTACACACTTGAACCGAAAACCCATCAAAACAAAAGCTTCTCTAAGAGGCAAATGCAAATGATGGCAGAAATCTGTCAAAACAGACCATAAGGTAAAGACTGATTTTTTCGAAGACCTTCTATTGCTCAAATCAAAAAGTGCAGAACTGATGAAAGTTGGGTAACAACTTGGAGAACAAGATCAGAAAAATGCAGCTCCATCCAACGTATGGAGATTCCTCACAAATGTTTACAATACAGCACAAAAATCTGTCCCAGGATAGACACTTTTCACAACTCCTCTACTTCACAAAAGTAGTTGAAGTTGACACAAAAACCAAAACAAAAAGGATAAGGAGCGGTTATTACAGAGGTAATAACTTCCAAAACTCGACAAAACTCTTGGGTTATCTCCCAACAAGTAATTTTCTTTAATGCCTTTAAGTTAGGCTTAAAACTTCCAACGATGCTCACAAAGGATGTATATATATATATATATGAAGTGAGAGAGAGCATCAAGAAGCAAATAACCAACACACTTGAGTCTAACCCACTTCCTATGCATGGGGGTATCATGAGAAAACGAATTGTTGAAACAAAAAGCCACTAGCATAGAAAGACAAAACAAATGCAACTTTAAAGATTTCAACATAAAACGGGGAAACTTAACATCATTGAGATGCATAAAACCATGTTTCCCTCTCTCAAAATAATTTTCAGTAGCACTTTGAATAAAGTTGACAATATAACTGTCACTAGAAACAACTTTATCATCTGAGTAAGCATACTTACAGTCACCAAAAAGAGGTCCAAGGTCATAGACTGGATCAATAGAAGCAAGTTGTTCCATCGTGAAATCTTTATTAGGCAAACTATTTTCACAAGGAGATTTAGCAAATTTGGAGAAGTTAAACACATAAGACTCTCATTCAAACTTAGTTAAAACTTTTTCCTTCTTACAATCAATAATAGCTCCACAAGTGTTCAAGAAAGGTCTACCAAAAATGATAGGACAAGTTTTGCTAGCTGCTGAATTAAGCACTAGAAATTCAGAAGGATACTTAATCTTACCACAGAGAACCTCCACATCTCTTAAAATGCCAACGGGGCAAATGGTTTCCTTATTAGCAAGGTGAATAACCACATCAATGTCCTCTAGCTCACAAGGACCAATATCATGCATAATTTCCCTGTAAAGATCATAAGGAATAGCACTAGAACTAGCACCAGTATCACATAAACCATGGTAGCAATGATCACCAATTTTAATAGAAAGCACAGGAACACTAGCTTTTCTAGCCTTACTAGGATGAGAAATAATATTAGAAGCGTCTTCACAGAAGACAATGTGCTCATCCTCTCTATTTCTAGTGACAGTGGCTTTCATAATAGCTACCACAGGTTCATCACTCAAATGCTTACCAGGCTCCACATTTTTCATTGTACCTTTGTTATTTGCACTAATAATCATAGAAAACTCCTTTACCTTAGGTGGGAAAGGCATTTTCTCAACATGGTGTTCATGCACAATATGATTAGTAGTACAAACTTGAGTACTTATAACTGGACCATGACTAACAACATCTTTATAAGGAGCATGGTACTTATTCCACTTGTTCTTGGGAATTTCTATGTAAGAGGCAAAGGCCTTAAAATAGTTGGCAATGCTTTGGGAATCAAGACCAAACTCATTACTAATATCACGAAAGTTATCAGTTCCCATAAAAGATTTAATGCATTTATAATCATAGTTTATACCTAACTTTCTTCCTTTGTCATTCTCCCAAGCTTCAGTGTTTTCTTGAATGCGGTCTAAGAGATCCCATTTAGCTTCTTCCTTCACACGTGTGAATGATCCAGCACAAGAAGCATCTAGTAAATCTTTATCATGAAGATAAAGTCTAGCATAAAAATTATTGAGAATAATATTGTTAGGGAGTTCATGAATAGGACATTTAAGCATCAGTAACTTCAATCTCCCCCAAGCTTGAGTTGTACTCTCTCCATCAAGAGGCCAAAAGTTATATATAAGATTTCTATCCTTATGAATCTCACTGGGAGGATAAAATTTAGAGTAAAAGAGAGATGTAATCTCCTCCCAATTCATGGATTGTCCAGTCTTCAGCAACTTATACTATTCTTGAGCTCTCCCTTTCAAGGATATGGAGAGTAACTTCTTCACCTATTCAGTTGTGATACCTACACACTTAAACGACCCGCATAATTCATGGATAAAAAGCAAGTGATCACCAGGATGGACAGTTCCATCCCCAAAATAATAATTATCCATAACACGATTTACAATACTTGTAGGTATCTTAAAAGGATCTATCTCAACAGGAGGTGGTTCATCTACTACCCTAGAAGTGGTAGTAGTTTTCCCAAACAGAAAAACAAGTGGGTTATCCATATTGGAAAGAATGTAACAAAAGCAATACTCACAGTAAAAGTTTCCCTTACCAGTTCCACTCTTCAATAGCGCTTCACTCCCCGGCAACGGAAAATAGTCTTGATGACCCACAAGTATACGGGGTGTATCGTAGTACTTCCAATAAATAGGAGTGTCGATCCCAACGAGGAGCAGAAGTCGCTGAATAGTGGTATGAAGCAGGAAATCCCTGTGAATACTAAGCAAACGGATTTTTAGTGGTTTTCTGACAAGGTAAAAAAACAAAGAGCAAGTAACAGAAGTAACGAACAAACGGAGCAAGTGGCCCAATCCTTTCTTAGCAAAGTACAAGCCGGTGGAAATACTTATAAGGACCAAACGTTCTCGAGGACACATGGGAATTTTGTCAAGTGCTTTCGCTTCAAATAGCTGAGTACTCTTCTTTGGTGTTTGTAAGTGTTGTGTTGGTGAACCTGTGCTAACATACCAACCTTACTAGGACTAATACATACTTGTGATTAAACCCCCTGCAAACATTTGTAACTACAGGAAAGTAATTAAGATACAAATCTAACCACAGCCTTAAACTCTGAGATACTACACTCCCTTGTGCAAAGGTGTCCTAACGGGGGTTCAGGTTTCTGTCACTCCAGCAAACCCACGATTAGTAACCAAATACACAATGCATCCCCCTAGGCCCAAAATGGTGAAGTGTCATGTAGTCGACGTTCACATGACACCACTAGAAGAATAGCACCACAACTTAAATACTAAAACATTGAATAATAACTCATCACAGATTCACTACTAACAACATGACTTCTCCCATGTCCTCAAGAATTAAAAGAACTACTCACAAGACATCATATGGATCAAGATCAAAGATGATATGATAATGGATAACAATCTGAACATAAACAATAATCCAATGGTCCCACTCACAAGCATTAACTACAATAGTAATCAACACCGGGAAAGATTCCCCTAAGAACTAAAACAATATCCAACACAATTGTTACAGCGGGACGGAGTGGTGATGATGGTGCTTGTGGAGATGATGGTGTGGATGATGATGATGATCCAGATGAAGCTTAGCTTGATGACAAAGTTGACGGCGACGGTCTCCCCTCTCCGGGAAGGAATTCCCGCGATAGAATTCTTTCTGCTGGAGAGATCTTTCTCTCTCGGTGTTTTCCGCCCCCAGAGGCGGCGGAAATCTATTTGTGGTCGCTCCCCCAGGATTAGGGTTCTGTAAGGAAGATATAGGCGAAGGGGCGGAGTCGGAGGCCGGGCAGGTGGGCCACACCTGCCTTAGGCGCGGGTCAGGTGGGCCCGCGCCTAGGGGAGTGTGGGCCCCTGAGGCCCATCTTCGTCCCTCCTTCTGGCTTCCTTCGTCTTCTGGTAAAATAATCTATTTCCATATTTTTCTGGTATTTTTCTGATCTTTGTGAAATTGCACCGAAACGCCTTCTTTTCCATCAGAATCCAGACTCTGGCAGTCCATCCTCCAGGAATCATCCAACATGCATAAACAGATGAAAATCCATAAGTAATACCTCATAATAAGACAAATATCAATGAATAGAGGTAAAGTATGATATAGAATGGTGATGCAAATTGGGCGTATCACTTAACTATCTCTGGGATGCCTAATGCTTGTTGTCCAATTAAGGGCCCATACAACATGATACTTTTTTCTACATAGATAAGATCTTGTTTGCTAGCAGACCATCGACCCCCGAGTGACACGGGGATATCAATGGAAAACTAGTTTAACTTGAAGAGCACGAGGAACCACTATGCCTATTTCACTAGTCCGATCCAAGGAGCTTAATTTCTAAGCAACCTAAAGGATCTTAATTTCCTAGTGACTGACCATGGTTTTGGTAACAGACTTGTAGGATTATTGAAGTTGGGATGAAATCTACCAAAAGGAGTTCCAGCTAATTATGTGTTGCTCGCCTACACACAAACTTATAATATTATAATTGTTACAGCTATCACTCATCAGCACAATCACTATCACCATGAACTATATCTCCCGTCTCCTGCTTTATCATCTGCGAAAAACAAAAAACAATCGAATTGTTCATTACTTTTATTCTTTTTATTTCTAAAGTTTACATTTTAGTTTTATTTAAATACATTTAGTTTAATCCAAATTTTGTTCTTATTTCAACACTTGCAGTCAGTTCACTTGAAGACATGTGACAACTTTGAGTGTAACAGATACTTCATTCATAAACATGTTCCTGGCTCCCTGTGGGATCAATATCTTAACTTCCAAACTAGCTTCAAATGATTAGTGCACATGCAAACATCAGTGCACGAAAGAGGAGCTCAAGCGGCTCTGGCCGCCCTAGAATTGCCGTTGTACGGTTTGTGTGCTGGTCGTGGAGGTGAGGGCGTGTGAGAGGATCATATGATTTTTGGGAGGGCAAGCAGGAAAAACTACGCGAATCGAGACTATAGAGGTGAACAGAAAAATAATTACGATCGTTCCCCAAGCCACCGACTTGAGCTTGCCCATTTGTTTTCTAAACAATGGGTAGAATGGGAATTTTAAATGCAAAAGTTTTTGAAATAGAGGGGCATGAAATGCTTCAAGGTTGGTGTGTGGTTTTTCCGATCGATTGATATTTTGAATTTGGCTAGCATCCATCTACTAATAATAGAAAAATGGTACCCCGGGTGGAGTTTTTGGCTCAAAGTTTTCAAAATGGTGGGGCAGGAAATGCTTCAAGGTCGGTGGGTGATTTTGCTTCTCGATTGAGATTTTGAATTTGGCTAGCATACATCTACTAATAAAAAAGGTTGTAGACCATACGCTATCTGTCCAGGAATTCAAGACCGAGAGTCACATCACCTGATTATCCATATCTCACCGTAGGGTCCTCTACTAGTTCTAGTCTCTTTGTTTCCGGGGGCACACAGCTCCACAACCATTCCTTCGCATATGATGGGTTTGGCCGAGGGCTCACCCCGGGCTTTGTTGCTGATTCGTGTGTCTTCATTCCTAGCGGAACACAACTCCGCAACCACCGCTTCGCATACAGTGTTTGTGGCCAAGTGCTTCCCCCAGTATTCTTACTGGTTTGCTAGATTATTGTGTATCTGTCCCCGGGGGCACTGAAGACTGCAAGTGCACATATCATTTGAAGCCTATTTCAAAATAAAGATATCAATCCCATAGGGAGCAGTAGGCGAAAGACTAAAATTCTTTTAACTAAAACTTAATGAAGTACTAAAGGAATAATTTTAAGATGCAAGAAAAGTATAATTCTTTTTGGGTTTTTGGTTGAGCGAAACAATTAAATAAAGTAAAGTAAAACTTAATGAAGAAAGTAGTAATCGCGTGTGTAAGCAAGCTTGAAACCGCAATAGGGAAAAGGCGTTCTCGAGGAGTGGTGGATACACCGCTAGCAATTTAGACTAAGTAATCAATATTATTATAACGAATATTCTCATGACATGTATGTATGTGGGAGGAGCTCCATATATGAACGAATAGGCAGCAACCACTGCTCGCATCATCCTTCATAACCATAGCTGACAGATAGACGACATCAATCATATTATCCCGCTATTAAGGGATTTCTCTTGTGGCATGGACATGTCTTAATGAGTTCTCCTTGCTTCCCTAAGTTAGTATGTAAAGGATGACAACTAATTTATAGTCACAATAAGTTCTATCACCCTTTCGTCTACCAACAAGTAATCGCCTTCATCAAGTCCCTGTAAGTGGCAAATATTAAGGATGTGCACAAATCCCAACATCAAGATGAATACAATTAACACATACACATAATGATGTATAACATAATAATCTCTATTTCATCTCAATCATATACTGGGGTTTCTCCATCTCCCCAAGAACTAATGATCTACTCAGACATAGAGGCAACCAACATCGTGGCAATTGTAATGGAAACAATTATAAATGAATAGTTCTTGTATAAATCCAAAACTAGTGCTAGATATACAATATTATCAAGATGGGATGGATGGAGATGATGATGATGGTGATGCAGCGGTTGATGAAGATGGAGATCGATGCCTTGGCCTCCTAGATCTGTTTAGGGCGAAGATGGATCCCTAGGGAAAGTTCCCCCTTCAGATCCCTTCCGGGGGTGAGGTTTTCAGTGATTTCTAGGTGTTCTGTATGTCGTCTTTATGATCCAGTTGCACGGGGTGAAACTATTTTAGAAGGCAGTGTCGGTGCCAACTATACGGCGGGAACTATACGGCCAGAAAAGTTCCTCCCACCATATAGTTGGTCGTTAACCCTTCTTTATCCTCCAATGACTTCAGGGTTTCTTCTGGTATTATTGATATATCCCAAATAAGCAATTTACGTTGTTTTTGGTTCCTTTTCACTCCAATATAACTGGTCCGAGAATTGTGTCCATCGGATCCATCATATGTCCTAATCCTGGTGAGAATATACATAAAAGGTGCGTGCGAGCGCCGTAAAATATCAAGATCCTACCACTACAATGCAAAATAATAATATAAAACATGATTCAAATATGCAGTCATCAACTTCCCCAAGCTTGAATCTTGCTCGTCCCGAGCAAGTTTAGCTCTAATGGATGTGATCCTCATATTCGTGAAGTTGAGTCAATAAAATAAATGAGACAATTACAGCATTGATTGTCATATATGATACATAGGAATAAGTTCATGAATAGTACCTTACTCGAACCATCCGAATAATATTAGCAGGATTCCACACATTAGTGATCAACAGTTCACAAAAGATGAATCTCAATATGATGTAAAGTGTTTCGGTTCGACCGAGTGAGATAGCGAGATAGTCCCAAGTGTTTTAGGATTAACATATTCAATTGGGATTCAAAATCTGAAATGTTTCTTTGTCTTACCACAAGACAGTGGTGTATGCCTACTTTCTATTTGCACATTCGCTTTTTTTTCTTCGTTCTCTTCTTCTCTTTTTATTTTATATATATGATCACACTTTTGTTTAAGTGATGTGCAAAGGAGCTAGCCATACAATCCACTTCATGTTGGGATGCAAAGTTTAACAATCTCAATTACCAAATTTCAATTATATATGAAGCATCTTTATGGCTTGAAGACTTTACCTCGACTTGTTCTTACTCTAAGTTGATAGCAGTTTTATTTTCCTTTGTTCAAGATTTCTTTCTCAACTTGACTGATTAGATTATTTTACTTTTTGTAAATCAAACCATCAACTTACAACATATTAACTGAATTATCTTGAAATGTTCCATTAATACCAATGGTGTGGAAGACTTGTATTGCTATCACCAGGTGCAAGTAAAATTATACTCAAGCCATTCTTATATCCAATAAGACAAACTCAAACTCAATAATGCTCCATATATTATAATAGACTCAGAATTTCATAAATTGGATCGACTATTCCTGAAGGGAATTATAATGGTGCAATCTTTATTTCTAAATCTAGAACTAATGTGAAACTAAAAATAATAAACTTATAATATTGATTACAAGGTTTTAAAGATCTCCCCAAGCTTGGAATCAAGCCAGGCGGGATCAAGTAACTCCTTGCCGGTACCTACTCCTCCTCCTGGGTAGGTAGAGTATTGCCTTATTCTCCTATGTTGTAAACTTTAGCTATGCTTGCGAGGCGGATGCTGAGCTCGGCCATGTCATGTTGAAGCTTCAAAATTTTCCTTTGGGAATTTCTTCTCATCTGTCAACTCAAAAACAGTTTTAATTAAGAAACCAACTCTACCATCGATGTCATTGGCCTTTTTCTCAAGGTCTTTGCTCATCATCCAGTAGGAGTCAATCCCTTCTCCAATAGTTTAAACACATGCTTTTGAAGCTTTTTCCAATTGATAGATATTATCATGAATCTCATCTTGCCGCACCTTCTTGGGTTTAATAGGTGGCAGACTAAGAGGAGGTTTATAATAAGATCCTATGTTGTGACAGTAAGTATTAGGGAGATACTCATCCTTTATCCTTCTATGATCCGCTTGCCTCATCATCTCCATCCTTTGCGGGAACACGTCCTCCCAATTCGGGAGAGTCTTGATCTCTGAGCTTGATGACGATGATGCTTCTTTTGGTTCTACTCCCTTGATCCTCTTCACGGGCTTCTCTTCTTTCTTCCTCCAACTCTTGTTGACATGGAAAGGCTGCATGGCTTCACTGCACAGATGTTGTTAGAAGGGGCTTCTATGGAGATGGTGATGGTTTTTCAAGACTAGAGGTTGTAGCTCTATGAAAACTTAATGAAAAAGGTTAGATGCTATCAGCTTTAAAAGGGGAGGTCGAAAACCCTAGTCTTTGTCCGTAACGAGCAACTATACGGGCGTGGCCTGTATAGATCCCACCATATAGTTATGCACCGACAATAGAAATTTTATCTACGGCGGTACCAACTAAACGACCGAAACTATATGGCCAGGAATTTCCTTCCTACCGTATAGTTTGTCCTTAAACCTTCTGTACCCTGGCATACAAATTTGGAGATGAGGTAAATAACTATACGATCGCAACTATACGACTAGAAATTTAATTCCCACCATATAGTTGGTCGTTAAAGCTACTGTATTTATCAAAATTTATTTATTTCTTTGGTAATTCTTTATTAATCTGAAACTTAATGAAATACCAAGTTTTGACAGAAAAATGACAGCTTAAATTTTCGACCAACATTAACATTCATTGAACGAGATTTTTATCATAACCAAATTTCTTCTATTTCACTAGAGCTTCAAGTGTTCATTTATTCAATCACAAACTTAACTAAAACTTACTTGAAAATTTAAAACTTACTCGACCCTTTATTTCACATGGTTTGCCTCCCATGAAGCGCTCTTTTATGGTCTATAGCTTGACCATAGTATTGCTACTTCGTCTCGATTTTATCCTTCTTCCAGTTGCCATTCCTTCCATACTTTTGCTTAATCAATTCTTCTATGGTAATCACTCGTAAGGTGATTGCACTTATATCTTCTTTTTCTCGATAATGCTTCAAGCGTTGTCCATTCACCACCCATGAAAGAGAGGGTGTTTTCCCCTGGAACTTCACTGCTCCCGATGCATAAGCTTCTTCAACTATATATGGGCTTTCCCACTTTGATCTGAGCTTTCCTTGAAACAACTTAAGACTATAATTATAGAGAAAAACCTTATCTCCACTTTTAAAGACCTTATTCTCTATTTTTCTATCATGCCATCTTCTTACTTTTTCTTTAAACAATCTAGCACTTTCATAAGCCTCACTCCTAAACTAATCTAAAGCATGAATGTCTAACAAACATTTTTCTCCTGCTGCTTTAAGATCATAGTTTAAGTAATTGATTGCCCAAAAGGCTTTATGTTCCAATTCTAAAGGTAGATGGTGTCATACCCATTGGATTTTTAAATGTAGTTTGGTATGCCCAAAGAGTGTCATTTAGCTTGTATGACCACTCTTTTCTTGATTTATCCACCGTCTTCTCGAGTATGATATTTAGTTCTCTATTTGAGAGTTCCACTTGACCACTCGTTTGAGGATGATATGGTGAAGCAATGCAGTGAGTTACTCCATAAGCGTAGAGGGTCTTCCTAAAAGTTCCTTTCATAAAATGAGAACCATCATCAGTAATTAAAAATATAGGAACTCCAAACCTGGGAAATATGACGTCCTTGATCATTGACGGTCCTGACATGGATCACTTCGTTGGAAACCCCAAGAGCAAGGTGTGAAGCAGCAAGCTGCAAGTCTTCCCTTAGTAGAGACCGAGGTTATCGAACCAGAAGGACGAAGGAAACATCACACAGGTGTTGCAAGCAATGCGGAGACCTACACAACACAAACTCAAGACTTTGACCCAACGAATCAGTGAGGTTGTCAAGCTCACCGGTTTGCTGTAACAAAGGATTAAATGTATGGTGTGGAAGGTAATGGTTTGCAGCAAGTAAACAAGTAACAGTGGAAGATGTATCAATGGTAAAGATTGGACCGGGGTCCATAGTTCACTAGAGGTGCTCTCCTTAGATAAACATCATGGCATGAAGGGTATACAAATTATAGCAGGGCAGTTGATAGGAACTTAGCAAGGCATAAATATCCTATGAGGTTGATTGGGCAATACAACGCGACCATCCAACTGCATCTATGACTAGAAGTTCACCTTCAGTTTATCATCCGAACCCCCTCCAGTATTAAGTTGCAAGCAACAGACAACTGCCTTAAGCAATCTGTGTAAGGTAATCAGTCCACATGTTCCATGAAAAAGAGACCGTTGTTTTCTCCCTTGAAGCAACGGCACATCTACAACCGAAGAGATTTCTGTCACTTCGCTTGGAAACTAGAGGCATGAACCCACTATCGAGCATAAATACCCCCTCTTGGAGTCACTAGCAACTACTTGGCCAAGATAGCTACTAACAACGGAGAGCATGCAAGATCACAAACAACACAGACATGATAGAATCATAAAGACAAAGCCATTAATCAAACCAACATAATAATCTCAATATCCATCGGATCCCCGCAAACACAACATGCATGATTACAAATAGATTAGATCTTGATCATGAATGGAGCTCACAAGATCTATACATGAAAGCAGAAAGGAGGAGATACAACCATCTAGCTACTACATGGACCCATAGTCCAAGGTGGAACTACTCACGCATCATACTAGAGAGAAGGCCTCCAGGATGATCTCCCCTTCGGCAGGGTGCCGGGAAGAACTTTAGATCGCCCCCGATCTAGGGACGATGGTGGCGGCGGCTACAAACGGTTTCATGGATTTCTGATCGGTTACTCAGGGTTTCTGCATCGGGGGCTTCTTATAGGCGAAGGGGGAGACCGAGGCGGCGGCTAGGGCCACCAAACCCTAGCCAGGCGCGAGGCTAGGCCCACCCGTGCCTGGGGTTGGTCTGGCCCCCCTGGTTGGCCTCCCGGGCTCTCCTCTGGACTTATTGTTCCCCACGGAAAGTAATTGGCTTTGTCCTTTGTCCCGTCCAATTTCGAGAATATTTCTTTACTAACTTTTCTAAAACCAAAAACAACAGAAAATAGGCATCTGGCACTGTTGCAACTTGTTAGTAGGTTAGTACCAGAAAACATGTAAAAAGCACCTCAAAGTGTGGACAAGTAAAGCAAAGTAGATACTAAACAAGCATGGAGCATAAAAAATTATACATACGTATCCAACATATCAACATCCCCAAGCTTAACTCCTTCTCGTCCTCGAGTAGGTAAGTGATAAACAAAATAATTTTTGAGGTGACATGCACCCTCACAATAGATCCAACCATTTGCAAGCATTGAAAAGCTAGGATCAAAGAACTCTAAACATGTGCATGAAAGATGGATTTCTAAAAATAGGACATAGTAACTATGCATGCAACATGACAAGCTACAAACAAAGATCATGAATAACATGCATTGAAAAATGTTTGTTTGTTTGACATGCAAAAAACATAGCATAGTGGCAATCAGCTTGTCCCTCATAGAGTAGCAAATAGAATGCATAGGACACCTGCAAAGTTCACAAGGGTGACTAGAAACAAGTAGCACAAGAGCAAGTAATAACACAATATGCATTAATAAACTTTTGAACACTGCACACAAAATGACAACTATGCTCTCTCAATGGTGCCTAAAGGTAGAAGGTGGAGACTCAATAGTGGTGGAAGAAAGGCCTTTTTGTAAAGGAAGTAGGGATTACAAGTTTCAAAAAGAGCTTCCAAAAATTATGGTACTTGTTAGCTTTCAGCCCTCATTGCCCCTATCATAAGCATCTTGAAGTGGTTAAGGTTAAAGTGGCAAAGCTGGAGTATATGCTTGACGAAGTATAAGTTGGCAATCTCATTCCCCTTGAATACGAGGGCCACACCTCATGCATACTCAACTTTGGGTCCAGGTAAGTTCTTGTCATTGTAAGTGTTTGCATATCATTGAGAACCGCCAACGGGGTACCCCTTGCATATGGTACAGAAGCTTTCCCATAACCAAAATGACAAGGCAAGCAGATAATGAGCATCTCAGCAATCTTTTTATTTACCATATGCATAGCTTTTTATTGAGGATCCTTCATAGATAGCTCACTATGGTGATGCTGCAAGTTTGCACCATGATTAGGCATGGTTTAGGCTAGCGGCCCAGGCGTTTCTCTAACACGTAGTACAAACTCCATGGACTTAAAAGTTCCATATTTATTTCACACCGGTGACATCCATAGACAAAATAACATGATATCAACTGAGTACAACAATGTACAAATGCAATGTTGAAAACGTTCCTCGTGACAGCACGGTTCTGATAATTCCAACTTATAAGTGCAAGCATATACAACAAAGTTGTCACAATGGTTCAAGTTTATTAGGGGCAAAGAATAAAGTGTGCCATCAAGTTCGTGAGGGCTTTAATCACTAAGTTTTCACATAACAAAATAGTTTTTAATTGGAAGATAGTTGAAAACAAGAATATACTTGGAATGGTGTAACACACCATACATAGGAGTTTATAGTGGACACTTTGGAATAACTTGGTTTCTTGGGAGTTGGAGGCATGAGTAGAACTTACTCATACAAGTGGAGGCTAGCAAAAGACTGGGAGCAACCAACTAAGAGAGCAATAATGGCAAAAATCATGCAATGCAACAAAGCAAACTAATCAAAGCAAAGAGTGGTACTACAAGTCAAGGACTAAATGATCATAGAGGCTAATGGTGACATGTCATAGTCATCACATGGTGTGAGCATGTGCCAAGTCAACCCAAGCAAAACATTAAAGGTGAATACCATAATACTATGCTTTTGCATGCTAAAACAACGCATAATTTCTTCAAGGAACACTAAGCAATCCCAATTGTTTGGAACAAGACATGCTACAGCAATAATCACTAAGCATAATGCTAAAACAACACCTAGCATGTCATGCTAAAGTCTGTCGCAGTCAATGCAAGCTCCTCTTGCACTTCAAGCAAGAACTTACTACTCCTTTCCAAACACCAAGCAACCTTACTTGCAAAACAACATAGCGAGAACAGGGGTCCAAACTACTTTATTCAATCAAACTAAAAAACCCAAGCAAAGAAAACGAAAACTAAGACTCTCCGAGAACAACACAACTATGCATGAAACAATAAAAACGAAGTGTCTAGACATGCCTGAGCTTTTTATTGATTAAGAAGGGGATTCCTTGGGCATCCCCAAGCTTTGACGCTTGTACCTCTTGGATATTTCTTGGGGTGACACCGTGGTGGCATCCCCAAGCTTGATCTTTTGTCCATTCTTCAACATGCATGATTACAAATAGATTAGATCTTGATCATGAACGGAGCTCACAAGATCTATACATGAAAGAACAAAGGAGGAGATACAACCATCTAGCTACTACATGCACCCATAGTCCAAGGTGGAACTACTCATGCATCATATCGGAGAGAAGGCCTCCGGGATGATCTCCCCTCCGGCAGGGTGCCAGGAGAACTTCAGTTCCCCCCGATCTAGGGACGATGGTGGCGGCGGCTACAGACAGTTTTGTGGATTTCTGATCGGGTCCTCAGGGTTTCTGCATCGGGGGCTTCTTATATGCGAAGGGGGAGACCGAGGCAGCGTCCAGGGCCACCAAAACCTAGCCAGGCGCAGGGCTAGGCCCACCTGCGCCTGGGGTGGGTCTGGTCCCCCTGGCTGGCCTCCCGGGCTCTCCTCTGGACTTCTTGTTCCCCATGGAAAGTAATTGACTTTGTCCTTTGTCCCGTCCAATTCTGAGAATATTTCTTTACTAACTTTTCTGAAACCAAAAAACAGCAGAAAACAGGCCTCTGGCACTGTTGCAACTTGTTAGTAGGTTAGTACCAAAAAACATGTAAAAAGCACCTCAAAGTGTGGACAAGTAAAGCAAAGTAGATACTAAACAAGCATGGAGCATAAAAAATTATAGATACGTTTCCAACAAATCAATCATCTTTATAGAAGTAGACACATCTGCATGGTTTGTTGGAATAGCTTCAACCCATTTAGTAACATAATCGACATCAACAAGAATATGAGTGTAGCCATTTTATTCTATAAAGGGTCCCACATAATCCATTCCCCACACATCAAATGGTTCAATTATAAGACTATAATTCATTTCCATATCTTGTCTTCTGCCTATATTACCTATTTTCTGGCAAGCATCACAATGTTGTCCATACCTGTGTTCATCCTTGAACAAGGTGGGCCAATAGTATTCGGATTAAAGTACCTTTGTTGCAGTTTGCTTTCCTGCATGATGTCCTCCATACGGGTTGTCATGACAAGCTTGCAAAATTGCATTCATTTCATAATTAGGAACACACTTTTGAATCATTCCATCAGGTCCATGACGATAAATAAATAGATCATCCCAGAAGTAATATTTAAGATCATTAAATAATTTCATTCTTTTATTTATTGTCATACCAGGAGGTACAAATTTTCTTGCAAGATAATTAGCATAATATGCAAACCAAGGATCAGCGATTTCAACATTTGCTAAGTATTCTCCCAGAAATGACTCATTTATATGTACGGGGTCAATAATTATTCCCTCCATCCTAGAGACATGATATGCTACCGGATTTTCCTTACCCCTCCTATCTACTATTTGCAAATCATATTCTTGCAGTAATAAAAGCCATCTAATCAAGCTGGGCTTTGCATCCTTTTTAACAAGTCTGTGACGCAGGGCTTGGTGATCCGCATGAACTATTACCTTATAATTAATAACATATGATCTAAATTTGTCATAAGCAAAAATTATAGCGAGGAACTTTTTTTCTGTGGTAGCATAATTTTTTCGAATCTTATTAAGAGTTCTACTAGAATAATGAATAACATTTAAATTCTTCCCGTCTCGCTGTCCTAATACAGCTCCTAAAGCGTAGTCACTAGCATCACACATGATTTCAAAAGGTTCATTCCATTTTGGAGATTGTATGATAGGTGATGAAACTAATTTGTTTTTAAGATTTTAAAAAGCTGCAATACAATCATGGTCTAAGTAGACAAAGTTTCTTTATCAAGGAGGTTAGTGAGAGGCATAGTGTAGGGATACGGGTAGGCTACACTAGCACAAATCAAAAAGTTCTACCGCGTAAACTAGGATCATCACAATCATTACATGAAATAAATACCTAGTCTTATTTATTTTATTTTAGAAAATCAATTTCTACTCATTGAAAACTAATTAAGATTTAATATTCTCCAATTAAAATATGGGATCATGTTGACACATGTCATCACCACATATTCTAATACTTGATTTTTGAGAGTTGGAATCAACTCAAAAGCATTTATGGTTTCTTTTTGAAAAAATTTTGAATGTGGAAAAGTATCTGTTTTGTTATTTTTACTACATGTGATCTCTAAATTCAAATGGTTTGAATCCAACGGGCTTGGATTGATAATTTGAATACCTTTCTAGCAAAATTGGAATCATTCAATTTGGTTTAACAAATAGTTTTGAATTGATTTTTGAATCTACTGACTGAACTAGGGTTTAAATAAAATGGAAAATAATTATTTGAATCTTTGGGCTACGCGGGAAAGGAAATGGGACGGCCCAACTGCACCGCGCGCGTGGCGGGATGTTGAAGGGGGGTCCCTCTAGTCAGCGGCTCAATCTAAACGAAGCGATACGTTTCAATCTAAGCCGTACGATTAGACTAAGATCTACGGTTGTGGTTCGTCATCTCCGTCGGATGGCTCTGGTGAGACTAAACCCTAACGGCGACGGTGGGGGTACGCGGTGGCTCACCTAGGCTCTAGCTAGGGTCGGTAGTGGGGGAGAACAACGTTGTCGACGACGGTGGTTCGAACGGTGGTCACGACAGCTCCTAGGGTGGCTCCAATCGACGGATCCTCTTCTCCTCTACAGCGGCGGACTCCGGCCAAATTCCGGCGGGCTGGTGCTCGCCTTGCTGGGGGGAAATGTGTGGGGTGTTCTGTGAGGAGTGGGGAGTCAGATGGTGTGAAGATTTGAGGCAGGGGTGGCCTCTATTTATACACCGGCGAGAGGGGCAGTGCGACATGGTCAGGGCTCGTCGGTGACGATGATACAGAGGGCTAACGGCATGGCTGAGGGCATATGACGGTGCAGTCGCAAGCTTAATGGCGTGACAATGGGCCGTCGATAACGGTCAAGCGCGGTTCGTGCTCTGTGCAGGAACGATGGTGTTTGAGACGGCATACAGAGGCTTTGTGTCACGCGGCAGCGAACGGTCGTGTCTGGGAGGTAGCTAGGGTCATGGCGAGTGCATGTACGCGCGATGAGGGCAAGGCGCGGCGTGTGCGCGCGTGTCGTCTGAGGCGCTCTGGCGCGCTCTCGGCATGGTGTAGAGAAAATGGGCACGACGTTTCTCAGGTGGTCCATGGCTTGGCTGCGCTCGAGGGTTGGACAGGGAGTGGCGGTGTACGGTGGGCTGTCTCCTAGACATCGTGGATGGGAGCGGTGCTTCCTCCTATGAGCTGCCCATGGTCAGCCGGCAATGGTGGCTCGGGTGGCGCGGCACTGGTCCAAGAACTGAAGGGTGAGCTGTTTCAATGCGATGCTGGGAACTGGGGGTGACAAGGGGAGTGAAATGGGGGCAATGGAGGAACAAGGCATTGATCAAGAATAGTAATAGTTTGGCAACTGTTACTGTGCTCACCAGGTGTTTGATGAAATGGCCGCATGAATTCAAAATTTGAATTTTTTTGATAAATTTTGGTGAGTACTCTGGTCATAAGCTTGATATTCTGAGGTTTCTTTGGTTTGGCAAGGTGCAGTGGTTTGGTTGGTTTTTGAGAAATGGCCATCTTAGTACCTACACTTAATTCAATTTTGAATTGTCCTTTAAATATATTTCGAATTTTTTCGATTGGTTTGTAAGGTGGGCTTGGGTTCATTGTTACTTGGTCTAGCAAGGGGTGAAAATAATTATATTTTTTGTGTTAGAAATCTTTTACTAGGAACACCCAAAGTGGTCTAGTGAACAAGTTTGGCCAAAATGACCATTTGCTCATATTTCTTATTTTTTATTTTCTTTTCATTTGATTCTGCTTGAAAATGATCTAGATGATATTGTTTTCATCTTTAAACCAATCTTGATCATTCATGGCAATCAAACATTGAAATTTCATTCATTCATGCATTAATCACACCCACATGCATTCATATTAATTTTAATAATAAAAGTTTTGTTAACCCTAAACTTGGGTGATTAGAACTTGATATTCTTGTTTAACATTTTGGGGATGTTACAACATCTTCAAGCATGGCAATCTTGCAACAACCCTATTTTACTAAATAGACATTGGGGTTTGAATGTGCATTCATGAGCATCATCATTAAAAATGCATACCACAAATATATTCTCAAAACCCTAAACCCTAATTCCCTCTCTCTATTTCAAATCTTTCAATTGGTTATGAAATATTTGAAAAAAAACCCCAAAACCCATGGAGCCCAAATTTTTATAAGGGCCCCTGTAGTGTTTCAGAAATGTTTGGAAAGCTTTAGTATTTTGGAAAAATATCCAAAATAGATTTGAAAAATAAAATACAAAAGAGAAAGTCAAAAACAGGAATAGAAAAAGATTTCAGAATTTTTTTTTATCCCTTAGTCTATCTGGGCTAGCAGCCCAACTTCCTCTCCCTTTCTTGCCGCTCAACGCGCTCCAGTGCAGCCCATCTGGCCCGTTCGCAGCCCACCTCGGCCCCGTATTGGTTCGGCCACCTGTCTGCATCGTCGTCTTCGTTCCCAATGAGGAAGCAACTCCGTGGCATGCTCGCCGTCATTCGCCGCCATAGCTGCGCGCCAAGATATGCGCCATCGACGGTCCCGACGCCTACAAGACCCCCCTAGACGCCATCGACGGTCCCGACGCCGCCTCGTCTCCCTGATGCTCCTCATTAAAGGAATAAGCCGTGGGTGTCCTGAATCGTCGGCATCGACCCTGTCATCTCCACCTCTGTACGCCACTCACTGTCGACACTGTCGGCGACCCCGACCTTCCCCGGCCTCGTCGACCCCACCATCGGCTTCCTGGTGTAGCACCCCGAGAAAACCAGTACTAGAAAATCGCGGTTGTTTGTATGTTGCACATCGTCATGACATCATCATGCATGTCTTGTCTCTAAGAATGTCTTAACTAAAACCCTATTTTTGTTTTCTACCCTTCCTTTGTCCTTGAGTTCAAATTAACCTTAATTATCTTGCTCAAATTATCTTCCCTAAAACTATTTGCTAAAAGAATATAAAATAAAACAAAAAGATGTTTTATGAAAATAAATAAAACACCTAGACCTAAGCTGGCCAGGCCCAAAAGGCCCAGCCAGCTGAAACCCTTGATCCTACACCACCCTAAACACTAGCATCAGACCTATTCCCTGCCGCTGCTAGTCCCACCTTGCCAAAACGGCACGCGCTCGCCGCTCCTGCCCGCGACAACCTTCCACGCCAGTGCGTTGCCCCGCTCGGCCGCTCCCCAGCCCGATCCACACCCCGTGGTTTACTACCCTCTCTGTCCTGGCCCCACCCCACAGCCCTGGCATCACGCGTGCACAGCAGCGTGTACACGCTCCCGGCCCCACCACGATCTCCTCACACCACCAATCCCTTCTGCCTCGCGTTCTCCCGCATCGCTCGCGGCCATCAATCACCTCGCCTCCTTCCCGACGGAGCCGACGCCCCCAACCTCGCGGGCCCTCCCTCGACCCAAGCCCCGTTGCCTCCATCGATCCCCGAGGCCCGCCGCCGCCATGCCTTCTCCGAGCGCCTTCTCGAACATCCGTCGTCGGAGCCCCAGCTCTGCGCATCCACTGCCTCTCCCACGTCCAGCCGCCAGCCTCCCAGCCTCCATTGTCCGTAGCAACGTCGCGACCTCGCTGTTCGAGCACTGTGCGGCCGCGTCGGTTCGACGTCCTCTCCTCGTCGCCCCCTACGCCTTCGCCTATGCCGCTGCAGCGAGCCCGTCCACCGAGCCACGCGCCATGGCCGCCTTGCCGCCCGTCGTCAGAGCCCGGCCACCATGCCCTACTTTGCCGAACTGCGCCTCCTCCACCTTGCCTCTGTCCGTGGCTGTGCCATGTTGGAAGCCACCTCCGTCCTGCACGCCCGGATGGTGTTCGACCATGCGACCGACAGGGAGATACCCCTTTGGAGTGCATCGGCGTGTCCCACCTGCAGGTCTAGGTGCTCCAGCTGTGGTGTTTGGGTGGACCAAGTCTGGGGGCTCTTCGCCTCCATGTGGCCATGGCACAAACAAGTGCATGGACACCTGAAGCAGTTCAAGTTCGCCCCCGATCTTGGAATCGTTACCTCGAGTACTTCGTCTTGGAAAATCCCAAGGCCACCGACAAGAAACCGAAGACCCCCGAACCTGTAGATCATCTACATGGAACACCGACCCCCCTCCCCCCGTCGAGACCCTGGATCCGAACCCCTCTCGGTGAACACCAAGATCGTCGAGCCCCCCTATGTGTGTACCTTTCCAAGCCCTTATTTTTATTAAATGCTATATACTTGTTGCATATAAATTGTACATGTTTGCATGCATACTATGGGTGTTTGGGGCTAGGTCGATGATTCACCTAAATTAAATATGGAGACCATATGCGGACGAATCTAGTCTAATATAGGCTCCATTAAAATTTATGTAGCGAACCGATGCTATGTTTTGCCTTGTTAAGACAACATTTAAATTGCGGGGTATCTAAACAATATGAACCTAGTAAATAATTATCGGGACCCCGGTTCCGTTTAATATTTCCTAATCGCATCGCATCTTTGCCATGTCATACATCATACATGCATCATGCCCGATCTTCTGCCGTAGTATTAAATATTGTATCCGGTGTTTCTACTAGTGCTTTGCTTCTTCACGGATTAGGCCGATGAGTTGACGCGAGTGACGAACCGATCTTCGGTTGAACCTTCGACAATGTTTTCAGGCGAGCATTCTCCCTCTTTCTACCTATTTTACTTTATAGTCTTTATTTCCTCCTGTTGATCTATTGCTATCTGTGTTGCGATGCTCTAGTTTTCGTACCTGTGATATCCCTTGCAGCCTTATATTGCCTTGGACACATCCTATTGCCTGTTGTTTGGTAGATAGTTGGACCTGCGTGTCGTAGTTGCTTGCTCAAGTGCTGTTGTGTGTCATCAAGTACCACGGTTGTTGGAAGGCTTCCATATGCTTTATGTTGGAGATGATCATGGCTTTAATTATCGTTTAATAACTAAAATTGAAGTAGGTAAAGGCAGAGGCACCGGTGGGTAATAGACAATATTTGGTTTTTAACCGCTCACTGGTGTCCCGTAGGACCCCGAGGTCTTGACACCTGTTCCGACATCGAGCGCGCTAACCACAGGTGGGGTGTGTGGGCACCCCCATCAATTAGTACCTGATTTCAAAGTACTGTACCGGGGGCCACAAAGTAGTTTGGGGCTTTATTACTATCCTGTACTTATGCCATGCTTTACTGCTTTATTTATGATTGCGCGTGGAGCGCCTGTACTGTTTTGGATCGCGGCACGATTTCGCGGAATCGACAAGCCCAGTCACACTTTCGGGTTCCCAGTCGTTCACAGCCGTTCTCGCAAATCCTGGGTCCGTCTCGGAGACCGGCCGACTTCGTTACGGGTAGCTTAATGGGGTGGCCCCCCATGTGCTTGCTTTGGGTCTGGGAAATGTCGTGTCCGAAACCCCGTCGACATACCGTTGGGTGTATGTTTTGTGATCTTGTACCTACCTGATCTGACAACAAGGGTGTAGGTGCGTGTGGAAACTTTGGTGCACCCCTGCAGGGTTAAATCTTTTCGAGAAGCCGTGTCCGCGGTTATGGACGACTTGGAGCACAGTTCTCGATCATAGACAACTATAACTAAAGTTTACTGTTATAATTTGACTTGTATCCGATATGACTAGTAATCAGCTTCACTACAACGGAATGGCTAAATAAAAGTACCAACAACTGCTGGGTTTGGGATATCTCATGCTTATTGTATCTGACTAGTAAGTGTTGCAACTACAACGGAATGGTTAACTAAAACTGCCCACTGCTTATTATATCAGGATGACTATCTATATCTGACTAGTAATTTCTACAACGATAACTGAATAAATAAAACTGCCAACTGTGTGAGTTCCTCGGTTGACTTCCTCGTTTGGTCTCGAGGGGGAAATACCAAGATGGGTATGTTTGGTGGTAGCATCAGGTTGGTTCCGAATAGGTCTTTCTTATCCCTCTCTGATAGCCGACAGTTATATCGAGTCTCTATAGGTTGTTTAGTGCATGCTGCGCTGCCGCTTCAGTCCACCATACCTATGTAGGCGAGGACCGCCGAATTCTAGCCTCGTCGTGTACTGGCCTTAGTACTGACCTCTCTCTCTTTTTCCTTTGCCCTTTGTCGGCACCCCTTTTGTTTAAGCAGGTTTTGAGATCGACGTCGTTAGCAGGGTTACCCTTCCGGCTTGGCCTGGGCAGGGTTATGGACGCCATTGGTTATTCTTCAGGGCTCTTAGCCCCATTTGCATCTTGTCCGTAGTCGGACGTTGTATCGTTTTGAAGGTGATTTGGATCTTTGTATGGTATATCTGTATTCTTGACTCATTGAGTCGCTGTTGTATATATCTGTTTTGTGGGTTCCATCGAGGACTATTGTGTAATGATATTACTTCGTTTTCCACCCGCACGAAAGTGCCTGGTGGGCACCTTTGAATCGTTTCTATGCGGGTTTGGCGGGAAGATCTTCAGTCTGAATTCCGAGAGTTGGTTGCATAATTCCCCTATTCATGTTCAGAGTAATGCTTTGGGTGCACGATGGACTGATCACCATCCGACTACTCTTATCATTTGCTCTTGTACATTGAATCGGTGGATCAAGCAGTTGTACTCCTTCCACAGAAGTTAGAGGTGTCCTTACCTTTTGAGACCTTTACCTTCGTCCTTTGTTTATCCGGAGTATTCTCGCAATGAACCTGACCACTGACCCTTGTTGGTGGTGTCGCCGATTTCAAGATGGAGCAAGGATCTTTGTTAGTGGTGTCGCAAGGATCTACACGAAGTGAGAAGATTCAGACCGCCGACCTTCCTCCCCGTACCATGAGGCGGATCTCGAGGGCGAGATCCATTGTTAGTGGTGTCGAATTGTAGCACCCCGAGAAAACCAGTACTAGAAAATCGCGGTTGTTTGTATGTTGCACATCGTCATGACATCATCATGCATGTCTTGTCTCTAAGAATGTTTTAACTAAAACCCTATTATTGTTTTCTACCCTTCCTTTGTCCTTGAGTTCAAATTAACCTTAATTATCTTGCTCAAATTATCTTCCCTAAAACTATTTGCTAAAAGAATATAAAATAAAACAAAAAGATGTTTTATGAAAATAAATAAAACACCTAGACCTAAGCTGGCCAGTCCCAAAAGGCCCAGCATCAGACCTATTCCCTGCCGCCGCTAGTCCCACCTTGCCAAAACCGCACGTGCTCGCCGCTCCTGCCCGCGACAACCTTCCACGCCGGTAAGTTGCCCCGCTCGGCCGCTCCCCAGCCCGATCCACACCCCGTGGTTTACTACCCTCTCTGTCCTGGCCCCACCCCGCAGCCCTGGCATCACGCGCGCACAGCAGCGTGTACACGCTCTCGGCCCCACCACGATCTCCTCACCCCACCAATCCCTTCTGCCTCGCGTTCTCCCGCATCGCTCGCGGCCATCAATCACCTCGCCTCCTTCCCGACGGAGCCGACGCCCCCAACCTCGCGGGCCCTCCCTCGACCCAAGCCCGTCGCCTCCATCGATCCCCGAGGCCCGCCGCCGCCATGCCTTCTCCGAGCGCCTTCTCGAGCATCCGTCGTCGGAGCCCCAGCTCTGCGCATCCACTGCCTCTCCCATGTCCAGCCGCCAGCCTCCCAGCCTCCGTTGTCTGTAGCAACGTCGCGACCTCGCTGTTCGAGCACTGTGCGGCCGCGTCGGTTCGACGTCCTCTCCTCATCGCCCCCTACGCCTTCGCCTATGCCGCTGCAGCGAGCCCGTACACCGAGCCACGTGCCATGGCCGCCTTGCCGCCCATCGTCAGAGCCCGGCCACCATGCCCCTGCTTTGCCGAACTGCGCCTCCTCCACCTTGCCTCTGTCCGTGGCTGCGCCATGTTGGAAGCCACCTCCGTCCTGCACGCCCGGATGGTGTTCGACCATGCGACCGACAGGGAGATACCCCTTTGGAGCACATCGGCGTGTCCCACCTGCAGGTCTAGGTGCTCCAGCTGTGGTGTTTGTGCGGACCAAGTCTGGGGGCTCTTCGCCTCCATGTGGCCATGGCACAAGCAAGTGCATGGACACCTGAAGCCGTTCAAGTTCGCCCCCGATCTTGGAATCGTTACCTCGAGTACTTCGTCTCGGAAAATCCCAAGGCCACCGACAAGAAACCGAAGACCCCCGAACCTGTAGATCATCTACATGGAACGCCGACCCCCCTCCCCCCGTCGAGACCCTGGATCCGAACCCCTCTCGGAGAACACCAAGATCGTCGAGCCCCCCTATGTGTGTACCTTTCCGAGCCCTTATTTTTATTAAATGCTATATACTTGTTGCATATAAATTGTACATGTTTGCATGCATACTATGGGTGTTTTGGGCTATGTCGATGATTCACCTAAATTAAATATGGAGACCATATGCGGATGAATGCGGTCTAATATAGGCTCCATTAAAATTTATGTAGCGAACCGATGCTATGTTTTGCCTTGTTAAGACAACATTTAAATTGCGGGGTATCTAAACAATATGAACCTAGTAAATAATTATCGGGACCCCGGTTCCGTTTAATATTGGCTAATCGCATCGCATCTTTGCCATGTCATACATCATACATGCATCATGCCCGATCTTCTGCCGTAGTATTAAATATTGCATCCGGTGTTTCTACTAGTGCTTTGCTTCTTCACGGATTAGGCCGATGAGTTGACGCGAGTGACGAACCGATCTTCGATTGAACCTTCGACAATGTTTTCAGGCGAGCATTCTCCCCCTTTCTATAGTCTTTATTTCCTCCTGTTGATCTATTGCTATCTGTATTGCGATGCTCTAGTTTTCATACCTGTGATATCCCTTGCAGCCTTATATTGCCTTGGACACATCCTATTGCCTGTTGTTTGGTAGATAGTTGGACATGCGTGTCGTAGTTGCTTGCTCAAGTGCTGTTGCGTGTCGTCAAGTACCACGGTTGTTGGAAGGCTGCCATATGCTTTATGTTGGAGATGATCATGGCTTTAATTATCGTTTAATAACTAAAATTGAAGTAGGTAAAGGCAGAGGCACCGGTGGGTAATAGACAATATTTGGTTTTTAACCGCTCACTGGTGTCCCGTAGGACCCCGAGTTCTTGACACCTGTTCCGAGATCGAGCGCGCTAACCACATGTGGGGTGTGTGGGCACCCCCATCGATTAGTACCTGATTTCAAAGTACTGTACCGGGGGCCACAAAGTAGTTTGGGGCTTTATTACTATCCTGTACTTATGCCATGCTTTACTGCTTTATTTATGATTGCGCGTGGAGCGCCTGTACTGTTTTGGATCGCGGCACGATTTCACGGTATCGACAAGCCCAGTCACACTTTCGGGTTCCCAGTCGTTTACAGCCGTACTCGCAAACCCTGGGTCCGTCTCGGAGACCGGCCGACTTCGTTACGGGTAGCTTAGTGGGGTGGCCCCCCATGTGCTTGCTTTGGGTCTGGGAAATGTCGTGTCCGAAACCCCGTCGACATACCGTTGGGTGTATGTTTTGTGATCTTGTACCTACCTGATCTGACAACAAGGGTGTAGGTGCGTGTGGAAACTTTGGTGCACCCCTGCAGGGTTAAATCTTTTCGAGATGCCGTGTCCGCGGTTATGGACGACTTGGAGCACAGTTCTCGATCATAGACAACTATAACTAAAGTTTACTGTTATAATTTGACTTGTATCCGATATGACTAGTAATCAGCTTCACTACAACGGAATGGCTAAATAAAAGTACCAACAACTACTGGGTTTGGGATATCTCATGCTTATTGTATCTGACTAGTAAGTGTTGCAACTACAACGGAATGGTTAACTAAAACTGCCCACTGCTTATTATATCAGGATGACTATCTATACCTGACTAGTAATTGCTGCAACGATAACTGAATAAATAAAACTGCCAACTGTGTGAGTTCCTCGGTTGACTTTCTCGTTTGGTCTCGAGAGGGAAATACCAGGATGGGTATGTTTGGTGGTAGCATCAGGTTGGTTCCGAATAGGTCTTTCTTATCCCTCTCTGATAGCCGACAGTTATATCGAGTCTCTATAGGTTGTTTAGTGCATGCTGCGCTGCCGCTTCAGTCCACCATACCTATGTAGGCGAGGACCACCGAATTCTAGCCTCGCCGTGTACTGGCCTCAGTACTGACCGCTCTCTCTTTTTCCTTTGCCCTTTGTCGGCACCCCTTTTGTTTAAGCAGGTTTTGAGATCGACGTCGTTAGCAGGGTTACCCTTCCGGCTTGGCCTGGGCAGGGTTATGGACGCCATTAGTTATTCTTCAGGGCTCTTAGCCCCATTTGTATCTTGTCCGTAGTCGGACGTTGTATCGTTTTCATGGTGATTTGGATCTTTGTATGGTATATCTGTATTCTTGACTCATTGAGTCGCTGTTGTATATATCTATTTTGTGGGCTCCATCGAGGATTATTGTGTAATGATATTACTTTGTTTTCCACCCGCACGAAAGTGCCTGGTGGGCACCTTTGAATCGTTTCTATGCGGGTTTGGCGGGAAGCGCTGAAACTTGCATAAGGCCGATTCTGAGGGTGTTACACCTGGTGAGCCTCTGGTGCTCAGGCACCTCTTGTCTTCCTCCCTCACGCTCTCTATTTCCTCCGCGTCGTGCAACCGCTGCCAACCGGCGCAGTTGCTCGCTGTTGTCTGTTCTCCGGCGACCAAAAAGGGGAGGCGCCGCCACTACTAGGTCCGCCTCTACCTCCTCTTTCCAACCAGCCCACCCACAAGTCCCCGCGTACAGCAGATCGACGGGAGCAAGATCGACCTGACAGGAGCTCCATTGCTGACATCAGCATGACGTCGGCGTGGTGCAATAATCCTTTCCTTTTTCTTTTATCATTTCTGTAATTCTTTTTCTGTAATTATTTCAGTAAAGGAAATACCTGATAGGTGGGTCCACCCTGTAAGTAATATTAACATATTCAGAAATGTTTTCTGATTAAATAAAATGTATAAATAATTCCAAAATATAAATTATTTTATAATATTTCAAAAATGATTTAAAATGAATTAAAACTGTAGAAATTCATAACAAATTCATTTTAAATCATAAAAATACAAATAATATATTGTCACATCTCAAAATTTTCCAAATTTTGACATGTGAAAAATAAATAAACAAAATAACTTACACACTTCGTTAACATCAAACAAACCTGCAACATAATAAGTTATTAGATGTTGGATTTTTTACTAGCCAAATAGCCAAACAGAATTTGACCTATTAGATGTTGGATTTTTTAATTTCCATAACATTAAATCTACATGTCCAAATTTTACAAATTTTATATCAATGGAATAGGCAAAAAGAGTACTTTCTAACCATGCACTTTTTTTAATGAATTGCTTCAGGAAAATTAGTTGTTTTTGCAGAAACTTGTGTAGGCATATTTTGTGTATAAAATTTATTCTAAAAATGTTTTTATGGCAAAACCTTTTGTAAATGGATTGTTTTGAACCTACTGACCATAGAAACCAACTTATAGATTTAAAAGTGTATTTTGTGAAGCTAAAGAATAAATCTTTGAATAAAAACATTTCTAGTTAAATAAATATATTGTTTATGTTTTAAAAATGCTTTTTGAGTAAAACCTTTTTAAAATAGTTTGAATTAAACTCTCTGAACCTAAACACAAAGTTTTAGGATTTAAAAATATATTTGGTGAACCCTATAAAATTATTACCTTGTTTAAAGGCATTTCCATCAAAGTAAAATATGGCTTTGATTTAAAAATGGTTTATAGGTAAAACCTTTTGCAAATGGTTTTAATATTAAACACTTGACCTTAAAACACTAACATTTGTGTTAAAAATATATTTGGAAAACACTAGAAAATATTCCTTGGATTTAAATCATTTCTAGAAAAACAAAAATGATTTAAATGGCCATTTTCACTAACTTAATATCAAATGGTTTTACTACTTTTATAAATGACCAATAGATTCTTTAGAATGTTTATCGCCTAATATAAACCACTTTTACAAATAAAACAATCTTTGGCATGCTTTCATGCATTGCTTTGTTTTTATTATTCTATGTGATGAATTGCTCGAATGGTAGATTGAATTTGTGCCTTGATTGAATTGTAGTGAAATTTGAATAGTGTGACTATTGTAAAGATCAAGGAGTGAACTTATATTCTCTAACAAAAAGGCAAGTGGTGCTTCATACTTTTGTCCCATTATTTTCACTATGCATTAGTGATATTTCTAAGTAGGACTTGCATGGAATTTTCTAAGTGTTAACTATGCCATGGGAAATCCTAGTAGATGAAACCTTAGTAGAATTTTCCTAAGTTAATATTCCTACTACCATCATGCTTAGCTTAGCTAGTAGAAAACAAGGGTGGATTATATTCATGCTATGAAATATTTCTAAGTCAAATGACTTGTGTTTTGTTTAATAAAACAACTATGTGAATGAATCACCTGGGTGGAAAGGGACTTGTATGGATGGATTTTTGTTGAGTGGTTACACAGGGCCCATATTTATGGACTACCCTAGTGTATCTCACTTGTGGAATGCCACCCAGGAACAAAGAGATTTGAGATGTCAAATCTTGAGAAGCTACAAGTGCAGCTACTTGGCATTATGGGCTCTGCCTGGATCATATAGGTTGCAATAACTTAGCCAAATGGACAGTTGGTGGTAGGGGATGTTAGGATAGGAGCACGCCCATTCTGGTCTAAGGGAAGGCTTCTGAAAGATCTTGTCTCGATGCATGTCGAGTCTTGTGGGGAAAGTGCACCACCTCTCTCGAGAGTAAAATCTAAGTACTTAGCCGTGTCCCCGGCAATGGACAATTTGAGCATCAAGACATGGAAGCTATCAAGAATCTCCTCATCCCAATTTCTAAGTTAAAAACTTGTGGTTGAACAAGGATTAAAGGATCACCAATGTCTATTGGTTGATGCCTTGGGTGATTTTGACAAACAAAAACTTAGTGTTTTCAAATGATAAGGAAAATCTATTTTGAGCAAAGCAAGCCTAAGCTCCACTTAGCCAAATGCGTATAGATGATAGATACCACTATTCTACCATAGTATCACTTGCCAATACAGTTCAAATGTATTAACCCTTGTGGTTGTAACTTATTATGTTGCGGGTTTGTTTGATGTTAATGAAGTGTGTTGATTAGGATTACAAGTCTACAACCAACATGATTGCATGTGGCACTTTGAAGATGAAGGACTCCATGCTATATAGTTATTTCTGCTGCAATGTAATATGATAGCCAAATGAGCTATAAAGTTGTATTGTGACCTTTGAAGTGTGTAAGATGTAATGAAATATTTTATTCCTGGTTATAAAGTTGTACTGTGACCTTTGTTTCTTGATATTACATCTTAACTGTGGATGCTAGCTATTGATCCATGGACTAGCATTATAAACAGAGGGATCTCTACCTTATTAAAGGTTGGGACCTCTATAGATGGTATCAGAGCAATGTGTTTCCTGTATGATTGTAACCCTAGGATTGGACAAAACCCCTTAGAAAAATAGGAGTTGTATTTGTTCCAAAACATATTTACAAACAATCTTGTAAAGTCTTTCCTCAACCTTTTGGTTTTGATTCTACATCTCTTCCTTTTCAAACTTGATGGACAAAGCCTCCACCATGAGCAAAGACTTCACCATGAGCAGAGACTTCAACATGAGCAAAGGACTTCACCAACTAAAATGACTCCAACTTCAACATCACCAATGACTTCAACTTTAGTTTTCACCAAGGACTTCAACTTGGACATCACTAAGGACTACAAATGAGACAAGAAATATTACTCAAGACTTGAAGACTAAGGAAACACAACTTAGAAGGAGCTATCATCACCTTTGATGTTTTGTGACCAAGACACAAGAATTTTTCCAAGAAGGCCATGATCTCATTCATGAAGAATCAACTAAGAAGAATGGAATGATCTCAAGAAAACCATATAGTTGGACCACCATACTAGTGTTTAGATAAAACCCACCAACTTATGTGGTGTAGCAAGAATACTTTGTTGCCTAAAAATGTGCTTGAACTTGTTGTTTAAGTGGAATGTTGTTTGTGATTGCTTGCACATTGCTTGTGTGAATTGTTGTGTGTGATAGACTTCTTCCTTAGAAATCTTTTACCTATTCTAATCCCAATCCAACCCAAACAGATGACTTCTCCAAGGGACTCCAATATCAAGAATGGTGACAACAACAATCAAGAGATGCTTTTAGCAACCCAAGCCCAGTTGAATCAAGTGACAACTCACTTTTTAGCCAACAACAATGAGTTAGACCCAAACATGAAAAAGTTCTTGGAAACCCAATCCCAATTGTTGCAAAGGATGACCAATCAAATGATCAACATGATAAGCAACTCTTCCTAAGGATATTGTGACAACAATGATATCAAGGATGATGTTATAGAAGGAACTCAGGTTTGCAATATTTGTGGAGACATGGATCACACTTCTAAAGAACATGAGGATCAATGCCCTAATTGTTAAGAGAAACATCCAACTAATCAATGCCCCACATCTCAAGTGACTTGTTTCCTATGTGAAGGAAATGATCATGTCCCTATTCAATGCCCCATCTATCCTATAGTTCAACAAATGAAGCAAGATGGAATGCATCAAATGTTTGGAAACCTCCATAAGGGAACAACTTCTACCAAGAAGGATGAAGGCAAAGTCAGAACCATGCCTCATAAAGCCAAATCGAAAGTGACCATAAAGTGTTGCTAATCTTGTGGAGAAGAAGGTCATATCTCTAGTAACTGCCCCAAGAAGAGAGAAAGATTTCCCACCTTTGAGGTGAGATATGAAGAGCATGAATTATAATAACTCCTAGCTTTGGAGATACCCAAGAAGAAGAAGAAGGACATAAGCCAGTTGCAATGCTACAATTGCAAAGAGATGGGACACTATGCTAGTGATTGCCCAGAAAAGAAGAAGAACCAAGGAAATAAACAAGAGGAAATGATACCAAATAAGAAGAAGGATAATAGCAAATTGATGTGTTTCAAATGCAAAGAGCTAGGCCATTATGCAAACAAGTGACCAGAGAAGAATCATCAAGATCCAAAGTAAGCCAAGATGTAATCTAGTTGAAAACTTTTTAAGGGTGGTAGTACCCTAGTTGTTTTGAAGCCAAGTTGTAGCCTCTAGCTTTCCCAAATCTCGGGACGAGATTTCTTTTAAGGGTGGTAGCCTGTCACATCCCAAAATTTTCCAAATTTTGAAATGTGGAAAATAAATAAACAAAATAAATAATTGTTGAAATTTAGGGTGAGAAGAAACTTTTTATTTCTAAATGGAAACATCAAAAGCCCATCTTGAACAAATTTGAATAAATGGAATCCAACAAAATTTCAATCAAGTGAAATGCATTCATCAATGAATGTATCTTAAAATTTAAACTTGGGAAAATAAACCAAAACCCTAAAACCCTAATGGAAGAAAATCATTTCCAAGATTACTCTAAGCCTATGGATTTGATCCATATAAAACTTTGTCAACAAACATTTATAAATGATCAAGAATTATAAATAAAAATATTATAAACCATAGAAATTGGTTTCATTCAATTTGGAGCCATGGATAAAATCTTATGAATTTAATAAGATAAAGAAATATATTCCAAAGCAAATAAAGCACCTATCAAAGATCCATACCAAAATGGTGAGAAAAATAATCCTAAGTGATTTAAAAGGATAAACAAGTATTAAATAAAATTCTACAAATTGGAATCACCAAGTTTGGATCCACAAATACAAAGATATGGATTTTATAAAATAAAGAAAGAAATAGATAAATTAGGAATGTTTAAAAGATAAATTAAATCTTGGACAAATCCATAAACAAATGAAAGTATTGAATAATAAAAATGAGTAAAAGATTATTTAAATAAAATCATAAGGAATTGAACAATATCCAATTTTATTTAAATAAAGACAATTTGCCTAAATAATAAATCCCAAGAAAATTATTTGGAGGATAATTTTAATCTTGAGTTAAATCCATAAGAAAATGAGATAAACTTAATTCAAATCCAAATGAAATAAAGGGATAAAGATTAAACCCTATTCTAATTAAATTTAATAAAGACAAAATCCCTAATAGAAATGATTAATTAAATCATGGGAAATTATAAATGGAATTTGCCCAAGTGGAATAAAAGTTATTTAATTAACTTAAATGAAATAAAAGAAACATTTAAATAAAATAATATGGAATTAAAACCATATTTGATTTTATTTGAATAAAGATAATTGCCCAATTTAAATGATTAATAAATCATATGAAAAATATTTCAAATAATTCAAAGTGAATTATTTGACACCCTAATAAATGAATAAAACCTACTGAAAAGGATTTTGTAAAATGTGGAATTTAAATAGAAGTTGGAAAACATATTTAAAACCCTATTTAAATAAAGACAAAGGTCCATTTTAAATAAATATTTAGACCATGTGAGAATAAAAGAAATATTCTAAAGTGGTCTATCAAACACAGTAGTAAAGAGTATTAAAACTTGCTGAAAGTTTGGTAAAGATATGAATTCAAATGGTTGTTTGAAATGTTTGAACAAATTCCAAATAGAAAATCGAAATGGAAAAAGAAAAAGAAAACAGAAGGAAAAAAATAGAAATAGACCCAACCCACTAACCCTACCCAGCTGCCTGGCCCAACAAGCCCAACAGGAAGCCTACCCGGCTCTCCCCCCTCTTCCCCTGGATTTCTCTCACCCGCGAATCAACCCTCAACCTCACTGATGCTCGAGACCCACGCCACGTCACCTCGTCGTTTCCACCCGCCCGCTGACCTCGCCCCATTCCCCTCTGCCGTTTCTGACTGTTGATGGCGCGCTTGAATTCGCGTAAACGCTGTAGTAATCTCTCCCTGCGACCACACACGTTTAAACACCTTACTCTTCCCTCTCTTTCCCCTTAGTCGACGCATCCCATGAGCCCCTAGGCTGCACGAATTCCTGCTCGAAGCCCCCACTGCTCCGGCGAGCCTCCGCCCCAATTACGGCGAAGCCCGACCACCCCCTTGCGCCTAGTGCATGCTAGCTCACTCCGCATAACCGTGCACACTTGGAAGCACCCTCAGCTTGCTCGCGCGCACCCTAGAACATCAGCAACGACTTTGCCTGAGCGCCACCATCCCCTGCCTCGACTCCGACGAGCTCCCCTGGTTAGTTCTGACCGCGCCTCTCCCCCTCGTTGACACTCGGGCAATCAGCGTTCACTTGCGCGTCTAACACGACCCTTACTTTGCCTTGGCACTCCTTGTAGCTTCACCGTTGACGATGCCCGAGCGCACCCGACGCCAGTGACATCACCGGCGAGGAATTGCAGTCACGCCTGCGCCCCTTCGTCGACCACGACCACGTTGAGCATCGACACGTCGCTGCGAATCTGGTAATACCCTCCGTCCCTTCCTTACTTCCTATATTTGCTGGAACACCACCTCCCGAACGCGTCGCCACCGTCCACCGTCGCTAGCGCCACCAGTTCATGACTAGTTGCTTAGGGCCGTTAGATCCAGATCGTAGAGTCAGGATAGAATCATTAATAGAAGAGGTATCGTTCAATCAGATTCACCCGATGCCCTATAAATCCTGCGGTCCACATTGCATGATCTGAACGAAATGGTATGGACCAACAGAATCACTCCACATGGGCAGACGCACGATTATAAAACATAATTTGACCTATTAGATGTTGGATTTTGTAAATTCCATAACTTTAAATCTACACGTCCAACTTTTACAAATTTTATATCAATGGAATCAGCAAAAAGAGTACTTTCCAACCATGCACTTTTTTTAATGAATTGCTTCTGCAAAATTAGTTGTTTTTGCAGAAACTTGTGTAGGCATATTTTGTGTATAAAATTTATTCTAAAAATGTTTTTAGGGTAAAATCTTTTGTAAATGAATTTTTATAGAAACCAACTTGTAGATTTAAAAGTGTATTTTGTGAAGCTAAATAATAAATATTTGAACAAAAGTATTTCTAGTTAAATAAAAATATTGTTTATGTTTTAAAAATGCTTTTTGAGTAAAACCTTTTGAAAATAGTTTGAATTAAACTCTCTGACCCTAAACACAAAGTTTTAGGATTTAAAAATATATTTGGTGAACCCTATAAAATTATTACCTTGTTTAAAGGCATTCCCAACAAAATAAAATATGGCTTTGATTTAAAAATGGTTTATAGGTAAAAACTTTTGCAAATGGTTTTAATATTAAACACTTAACCTTAAAACACTACCATTTGTGTTTAAAAATATATTTGGCAAACCCTAGAAAATATTCCTTGGCTTTAAATCATTTCTAGCAAAACAAAAATGATTTAAATGGCTATTTTCACTAACTTAATATCAAATGGTTTTACTACTTTTATAAATGACCAATAGATGCTTTAGAATGTTTATGGCCTAATAGAAACCACTTTTCCAAATAAAACAATCTTTGGCATGCTTGCATGCATTGCTTTGTTTTTATTATTTTATGTGATGAATTGCTTGAATGGTAGATTGAATTTGTGCCTTGATTGAAATGTAGTGAAATTTGAAGAGTGTGACTATTGCAAAGATCAAGGGGTGAACTTATATTCTCTACCAAAAAGGCAAGTTGTGCTTCATACTTTTGTCCCATTATTTTTACTATGCATTAGTGATATTTCTAAGTAGGACTTGCATGGAATTTTCTATGTGTTAACTATGCCATGGGAAATCCTAGTAGATGAAACCTTAGTAGAATTTTCCTAAGTTAAGATTCGTACTACCATCATGCTTAGCTTAGCTAGTAGAAAACAAGGGTGGATTATATTCATGCTATGAAATATTTCTAAGTCAAATGACTTGTGTTTTGTTTAATAAAACAACTATGTGAATGAATCACCTGGGTGGAAAGGGACTTGCATGGATGGATTTTTGTTGAGTGGTTACACAGGGCCCATATTTATGGACTACCCTAGTGTATCTCACTTTTGGAATGCCACCCAGGAACAAAGAGATTTGAGATGTCAAATGTTGAGAAGCTTCAAGTGCAGCCACATGGCATTATGGGCTCTGCCTGGATCATATAGGTTGCAATAACTTAGCCAAATGGACAGTTGGTGGTAGGGGATGTTAGGTTTGGAGCGCGTCCATTCTGGTCTAAGGGAAGGCTTCTGAAAGATCTTGTCTCGATGCATGTCGAGTCTTGTGGGGAAAGTGCACCACCTCTCGAGAGAGTAAAATCTAAGTACTTAGCCGTGTCCCCGGCAATGGAAAATTTGAGCATCAAGACATGGAAGCTATCAAGAATTTCCTCATCCCAATTTCTAAGTTAAAAACTTGTGGTTGAACAAGGATTAAAGGATCACCAATGTCTATTGGTTGATGCCTTGGGTGATTTTGACAAACAAAAACTTAGTGTTTTCAAATGATAAGGAAAATCTATTTTGAGCAAAGCAAGCCTAAGCTCCACTCAGCCAAATGCATATAGATGATAGATACCACTATTCTACCATAGTATCACTTGCCAAAACAATTCAAATGTATTGACCCTTGTGGCTATAACTTATTATGTTGTGGGTTTGTTTGATGTTAGTGAAGTGTGTTGATTAGGATTACAAGTCTACAACCAACATGATTGCATGTGGCACTTTGAAAGGACTCCATGCTATATAGTTATTTCTACTGCAATGTAATGTGATAGCCAAATGAGCTATGTAAGATGTAATGAAATATTTTATTCCTGGTTATAAAGTTGTACTATGACCTTTGTTTCTTGATATTACATCTTAACTGTGGATGCTAGCTATTGATCCAGGGACTAGCATTGTAAAAACATGTATCTCTACCTTATTAAAGGTTGGGACCTCTACATATATAAAAATGTTCAGAAAAATGAGATCTAACTATCTAAGTTATATTCATGCATTGATAATCAACTTACATGACAAGTTTAATTAGAAGAACAAACCAACCCCTCTCATACACATCCGGAGTTTCTCCGAATTAGGGTTTATACCCCTCAGGACCCCGATGAAACTGTCAAGCATGCCTTAGGGGTTTATTTCAATGCAATTTAATCTGTCATATCATCATCCTTGTTTGAGCATTGCATCGATGCCATGTGTTTATTATTTCCTTTCTTTCCGGTGTTTGTTTCTTCTCGGTAGAATACAATAACGAGAACACCATCGAAGACTGAGATCAACACCGTCGAAGATTGACGAACAATACTTGACCAACTGTAATCAAGTCAAGTACCAGATGTCTGAATATCTACTTATTTGTTATCAACAGGCAAAGGCCAGCGAATCCCCAAACATGATATAATCCTATGCTTTCAAAGTATTTTCATTCCTGCCATGTGCATACGATGCCAAAGTCTTTTATCGATAGATGGAGTAATCCTATCTGATGCATGTTACCTTTGAAGCTTACATTCCCAAATCCACTGCTCCTAGCAGAACTAGGGTTTGAGCATAGGATTATATCATGTAGGTGAAGCGTTGCTAGAGCTATTACATCTGTTGTGCTTAGCCATGCTTAGCTGTTACCACTGGTCCATTCGGTTGATGAATCAAAGCTGCGAATGAACCTAGTATGACAGGATGACGTGGTATGATCAGATACGAAAGTTAAACATGCTAAGGCTTGTATGGGAGGCCACAGTGGGTTGTGGTTTTTACAGTCCCATACTTGCCACCCTTAGGACCCGATGGTATTGCCTCTTGAACCAAGACGAGCGTACAACCACATGGCGGCCTAGAAACCCCCTCGACCAACTAACTTGCCAAGTAGATTTCATGAGTCACATAGTTTGAGCGTTCCATTCAACATATGCATTCTGGCTCTTCTCGAAGGAGGTGAAGGAAGTGCATTCATACATGTAGGTAAGCATGGCAGGGAACAAGAGATGCCCGGCATCCGTAATCTTGAACCCTGTTCACATCATTAGGGACCGACTTCTGGACTCGACCCGTTACGGTGGCATCTCCCTAGTGCGTGACTCATGGTCTCGGCGAAATCAAGGTAAAGGTCGTGTCTAACCACCCTCTGCCGGTCTTCCATGGAAGATGGCTATTACTAGTGGAATTAAGAGAAGGTTAGTATGTGTGGGTAAAGTTGTACAACCCTGCAGGGTTAATAATCTTTTTGAAAAGCCGCGTCCGCGGTTATGGACGACTTGGGAACTGACATGAAGATCATAGAGAACTTTAACCTAATCGTAAAAATTGGCAGATCAATGTGTGCTTAAGGATGCTTCCGCATGGGTACGAGGGGTGATCCTAGATAGGTTCAGCTGATGATGATTCGGTGGATATCAAAAGATGATCAAAGCTAGTGATATCGCTCTATTATCCCCTTTTAAAATATTTTGATTAGTCGAGATTCTTCTCCCTCTTGTTTTACAAAACAAAGATGGCTTTATGCAAAATAACTCCACCAGCCATAAGTCTTGCGGAGTACACCCTGTACTCAACCTTGCTTCGTTGATACTTTTGCAGCAGAGTAAGTGTTACCATAGAAGATGAGTTCTTCACGACATCGACATCGACGAGTAGTTTGGAGCTCCCAGTCGGCAGTCTGGGATCTATGGATTGGACGTCATCATTATGCTTCAAGCCTCTTAGGCCATTTGTTAAGTTTCCTATACTTAATAGCATAACTTGCCTTCCGTTGTTTGATATTTGTGGTCAGTGACCTCTTCTTATAATATTTTTGGTTCTTCGCTCAATTATGAGCTCGCTGTAATAATTTTTGTGTAGTAGGGTCACTGTTGTGTTATCAATTCCCTCTCTGTACGCTTTCGAGATTTAGGTTAGGCTTATGTCAGACAGAGGTCTTGGATTTGTCTAGCCCTAATCCCGGGGGTGTCACAGGTTTTGGTATGAGAGCAGTACCGATTGTAGGTGTCGTGGGAATGACCACGGCTGATGATGCAATCGGCAGCGAGTAGTAGAACGAAGGGCAAGGGCATCTAGCCATCTGCGGTGCGAGATGAGAGCGGAGACACAGGGTTTTACCCAGGTTCGGCCCCCCGGAGGGTAAAGACCTACTCCTGCTAGATTATATTATGTTGGATGTACAATGGGCGAGCTCGACGGCTAGGCGGCGAGTCGCTTGGGTGGATGATGGAACGTACGTTTACACGCCCTGTAGGGAGGTTTATATAGACTCACCCTCCCCTAGGGTTTACATATCTCAACCGAATCAGTTAAGGTTTCGGTACTCGTTTAACCTAATCTGACTGGGCCTATCTACTCTCCTGGGCCTTCAGCTTCCAGTCGCTTGGATCCACGCCAGGTCTTGATCCAGTCGCTGTCTTGCAGGCCCACTCGCTAGTTCCTGGGCCAGTCGGAAACGTCCTGCTGGGTATACCCCGGTAGGCATATCCCCATCAGTAGTCCCTGAGGCCGTCGTTGATTGGACGCAGGTGGTTGCTGGCAGTCGGAGCATACGGGTCCAATGCGGACACCCAGTCGAATCGGTGGCGGGCTCCTGAATAAAGGAAACAACTAATCATTCTGATCGCAGCTCGGCGAACGGGTCGGCGAACTAGTTAGTCACTGTTGTAGTGATCGGGTCGGCGAGCCGAGTGGCTGAAGTTGGACCGTCAAACACAGTCAAAACTAGCCGTTGGGATAATCCAACGGTAACTTTTGGCGTAATCACCGCGTAGTAACGGCTCCCTGATTTGGCGGGTAACAACCGCTATATAAAGGGAATGGTAGGCGATCGGGAAACGACCTCCTCGTCATTTCCTCCGATTGCGCGCACCTCCGTTTTCCTCCGCATCGCGATCCAGCCGAACCAAAATCCTCCGACCTCCACGAACCCTTCCGCCAATGGCCCCCTCCACCGAACCATGGGGCAGGTCCAAGTGTACGAGAGCGCTACTGGCATCCTTCGCGCCGGCAGGTGGCGCATCCCCGCGGCCGGAGAGGTGACTCCGGACCCGCGCGAGGGAGAATTCGCCTGCTTCACCAGCCACCTGGAACGGGGTCTAGGATTCCCCACATCTCTTTTCTTCCGGCGCTTCTACGCCTTCTACAGGATCCAGCCATCGGACCTGGGCCCGCACAGCATCGAGCAGCTCGCCATTTTCGTGGCGTTCTGTGAGTGCTACCTGGGCTGCAAGCCCTACTTCCCCCTGTGGCAGGATCTGTTCCACGGGAGGATCAGTCGCGAAGAAGCGGGCGGCCCAATGCTTGCAGCGGGTGGCTTGACGTTTCAACTGAAGTCGAAGGCTTCCTTTTTTGATCTGATGCTACCTGCCAAGGCGGCGAGCGAGTGGAAGAAGTCTTGGTTCTATGTCACCGAGGCGACTCAAGACGGCGAGGTGGCGATCCCAAGATACTCCACCGACCGGCCCGAACCGCGCCGACTCCAAGTCGGCAAGCTTCCAACAGACCAGCGGATGGTTGTGGATGAGATGCTTCAGACCATCCGCGGCCTGAAGAAGAAAGGTCTCCAGACCATCAATTTGTACAACTGCTGGCTTGGGCGGCGACTCGTCCCCCTGGCCCGCCGTGACCATTATATGTACGAGTACACGGGCCGGGAGGACTCGACGAAATCCTGCCTCGCCGAGTGGAAACTCTAGGACTACGTCCCAGCGTTGAAGAAGATCACCCAGGCGGTGTACCTGGACGCGAAGGCCGGGGTCGCCCCTACACCACGAAGCATCCAGCCCCAACGGTAAGTCACTTTCTATCATTCGCAGTCGCGGTTAATGATGTCGCGGTTATATTGACACTGTCTCACAATCATTGTAGTTATTTCAAGTGGTGGAAGGGTGGCTTCCGCCCGCAGACAATGAGAATTCCAGCTCGTCCGTCCAGGAGGGAGGCGAATTGCCTCCTGCCAAGGGCGGCGTCGAAAGCGACGGGAGCGACGACGACGACGACGAGTCCGAAGAAGAGGTCGCCCCGCTGGTTCGCAGAACTCGCGGGCAACGTCAGCGCGAACTCGAGGCGAGTAGAAGCCTCGAACGTCATGACGATGACGACGACGAACTTCCCGAGCTCACCTCGCATCACGAGGCCACTACGTCGAAGAAGAAGAAGAAGAAGGAGGCGAAGGCCCCTCCAAAGAGGAAGACGAAGCCAGCGAGACAGGCATCTCCGCCTCACTCGGCGAGCAGCTCCGACGCCACCAGCCTGGCCAGGGACGAAGCGCCACAGACGACGGCAGCGCCAGATGTCACCGCCATCCTGAATGAGGTGCCTCTGGCCTTGATGCCTCCCCCATTTGCCCTAGTCTCTGGGTCGGGGGTCGCTCCAGCCACGGCAGCTTCGCCTCCCAGGGAAGCTCCCGCCAAAAATGTTTCGGCGGCTCCTGTCGCAGCCTCAACAACGAAGAAGCCGTCCGTGTCTTGGGCGCACGACGTCCTGGAGATGGGTCTCAGTCGTAAAATGGGCCCCGAACTGGAGAAGCCGGCTGGAATCCGCACGGGACTACGGTTCATACCAGTCGCCAAGTGAGTTTATTCACCTGTCTTGTTTTTTGTTGTACTCGAACCTCTTTGCTCATGTAACCAATTTACAGGACTGGAGTTAAAAATATAGGCCATCCGTCCATGGCCAAGGTGCTGCCAGTCGTCGCCGAGGAGGACCCCTCTCGGAAGAGGAAGGCCGATGAGGTCGCTGCCCCCACAGACAGTGCCAAGAAGGCCAAGAGCGACGAGGTCGTCACGGTGTCTGACGACGCGACGATGGCTCCGAGTGATCCTGCGGCGGGGGCGGCCTCGGCGATCAAGGAGGGTGATCCCTCACATGGGGTGGACGAGCCGGCCTCTTTTGGTGTCGGCGCATATATCGCGACCTTCCCACGCTTCATGGCCAGAGCGGCTACGGCGAGTGGTACCACGCCCTCGAGCCGCGCACCTGGGATTGCCGAGACAGTCGAGCAGCGTCGTGGGGACACTTCGGCTCTTCTCGCATCCGTGGACGCGATACAGCTTCATGGCATGCTTGGCGCAGCCATCCAGGTATGTCCAGTCCCTGAGGATCGGGCCGCTGAGTTGCAGTGGTCGGATTCTCTTAGTGTCTCGTTTTTATTTCTCGCGTCCAGTCCCCGAGTGCCTAATCGCTGAATTTCAGCGGGTGGGCACTTAGGATTTTTGGTCTCCAGTCCCCGAGTGCCTACTCGCTGAATTTCAGCGGGTGGGCACTTAGGATTTTTGATCTCCAGTCCCCGAGTGCCTACTCGCTGAATTTCAGCGGTTGGGCACTTAGGATTTTTGATCTCTAGTCCCCGAGTGCCTACTCGCTGAATTTCAGCGGGTGGGCACTTAGGATTTTTGATTTTGTTAACTGTTTGACTTTTGCACAGGGTTTGCAACGTGAGTCAGCCAACCGGCTTGCTGCGAAACATCGCGCGGAGAAGGAACTTGCCGCCGTCCAAGAGGCGAACAAGGGACTCCAGGCGATTGCTGTGAAGGCAGAGGAGGTTCGCCAGGGCCTTGTCCCCGGTGAGTGAGCTGACGGCGGCTCAGTCTGCATTGAGTTTGGCCGAGAAGCGGATTGCCGACCTTGAGCGCGAGCTTAAGGGCGCGAAGGAGGAGGCGAGCTCGGCGGATGAGCGAGCCAAGGCTGCTGTTAGGGCCGCCGCTGAGGAGCATAAGGTCTCTGACGCCCTTGTTGCTGGGCATCAAGACGACTACTCCTCTCTTCAGAGCTTCATCACGGATCTCTCCCATCCGTTGATCGGTAAGTGTGCCTTCCTCTGCCTATAATGCTTTCATTGTGTTATCTTTGGTGTACTCACTACTCCCCTTTGTCCACAGGTCGGATCATCGACAACACGGAAGAAGCACAATCATTTGACGCGCGGCAGTGTGTGGCCACTCTGGTCGACTCGGCCACGCTGTCCGCGACTTGTATTCGGGCGTATCTTCAAGAGATGTCGCCCACGGAAGTGATTCCCAGCGACCTCGTCGAGGTGTGGCGATACTTGGAGAAGGTGCCATCGGTCGTCGAGTTCATGACGCGATTGGCGTTCCGACGCGGGGCGGCGACGGCGCTTAGCCTTGGGCTCGCCCACTTTCCGGAGGACTTCGACCTGGACGACATGACGAGTGGCTACCCGTCGTCAACTGGCTCGGTGGAGACCGCCGAGGTGCTGAAGCTGAAGGACCGCACCGCGGTATACTCCGAGCGCGTCTGGGCGATGGGCGACCTCCTTCCTTATCAGGAGACGATCGTTGCACCCAACGACCCCGAGCCACAGCACCGGGACTTCAAGATCGAGCAGCCCTTTCGTGCGGCGATGGCGGGTGAGTTGACAACGTACCCATCGAACCCGTACACTCCCTTCATTCGCAATCGCAAGGGTGGCGGCGAGTCGTCATCGAAGCCTGCGGAATAAGACATTGTGCCCTGGGGCGTTAGTAGCAACTCAGCCATTGGGTGCACATTGTACTTTGTAACGATTGTGATCTGCTATAACGAAACATTGTGTTGTTTTGTGAATTGTCATGTGTTTCTGATTGAGGGTTGAACGAGTCCCCGAGCGCGTCCGCCCTTTTTATGGGGTTTACCTCGTTTGTTTATGTGTTTGTGGTTTTGAACATGTTGTTATTGATGTCGACTCGCCCAAGCTCGGAAAGCCAGTCGCAAGGCGACTCCCATGAGTGCTCTGTACTTCACTGTTTTCCCTTGCGCGAACGAGGTCGGGTAGACGAGTCCCCGAGCGTGGTACTTGGTTGTTCTAGGCGCAACTCTAGGGCGTTAGAGTAAGCGCATCACTCCTGCCTGGACCGTTGGGTTAGTCGCATGGCGAGTCCTGGGCATGCTCTCATACTTGGCGTTTTCCCTAGCCGCTCGCGCTGAACTGGTCGTCAGTCCCCGAGCGTGGTACTTGGCCATTCGAGTCGCGATGTCGAGGATGCGGAGGACCATGGTCGCTGTAAGAAGCGAAGGCAGTTGTCTTGGCTCGTTAAGCCATTCGAGCTAGGCGACTCCAGTGGGGCTCCGGGTAGGCGTTTTTCGTGGACGTTACATGACCTGGGGTAACCCAGTGCCCTTGTAGCGCACTACTTGGCCGTGCCGATCGCTGTACCAGAGGTTGACTTCTGCGGTTAGCTTGATGCTGTTAATACGAGTGCGAATGGCACAAGACACGGAGAGTAGACGCACTTTGCGGTAACCAATATTTTTTATTTCATAGCGACTGGAGGATACATATGTGGGGTTCTAGGAGTAGAACTTCCGTAGGAGGTTTACATTCCATGGACGCTTGACGTCGAGTTTTCCGTCCCCACGTACGTCGATGAGGTAGTAGGCGTCGTTGCCGAGTACTCGCCCGATGGCGAATGGTCCCTCCCATGGGGGGGAGAGCTTGTGCATGCCCTTCTTGTCCTGGATGAGGTGCAGCACCAGGTCGCCTTCCTGGAAGGTGCGAGTCTTCACCCGCCGGCTATGGTAGCGGCGGAGTCGTTGCTGGTAGATGGCGGTGCGAGAGCGAGCTAGGTCGCGTGCCTCGTCGAGTTGATCGACTCCATCCTGACGTGCGAGTTCGTTCGCTGCCTCCGTGTAGTGGACGAACCTTGGAGAGTCGTGCTCGAGGTCGGTGGGCATGACTGCCTCGGCGCCATACACCATGAAGAAGGGGGTGAATCCTGTCGACCTGTTGATTGAGGTGCGGATGCCCCAGATGACGGAGGGTAGCTCCTCGACCCAGCACCCGGCAGTGCGCTCGTGCGATACTTGGAGCCACGGCTTCAGGCCGTGGAGGATGCTCTGGTTGGCCCGTTCCGCCTGGCCATTGGACTCCGGGTGGGCGACTGACTCAAGGTCGAGCCGGATGTGGTGTTCCTCGCAGAACTCGGCCATGGCTCCTTTGGCAAAGTTGGTGTCGTTGTCCGTGATGATGCTGTTTGGGAACCAGTAGCGATATATGAGCTCGCGTAGGAATTTGGTGGCGGTCTTCCTGTCGCATTTCCGGACTAGCTTGGCCTCCACCCACTTTGTGAATTTGTCGACCGCGACCAGGAGGTGGGTGAAGCCGGAGGGGGACTTTTTGAACGGGCCTACCATGTCCATACCCCACACGCCGAATGGCCAGGTGATGGGGATTGTCTTGAGCGCCGAACTCGGCACGTGTGTCTGGTTGCCGTACTTCTGGCACCCGGCACACCGCTGGACAATGTCGACGGCATCGGCGTGTGCGGTGGGCCAGTAGAAGCCGTGCCGCATGGCCTTTGCGACCAGAGAGCGGGCTCCGGCGTGGTGACCGCAGTCGCCAGAGTGGATGTCGTGGAGGATGTTGCGTCCTTCGGCGGGTTGGACGCAGCGTTGGAACACGCCGGTCACGCTGCGCTTGTGGAGCTTGCCATCGATGATGGTGAAGAATTTGCATCGACGTGCAATCATCCGGGCGTCTGTCTCGTCTGCCGATAAGGTGCCAGCCTCCAGGTAGGCGATGTATGGCTTGGTCCAGTCGTCGGGCTCGGCGATGAGTGCGACCAGGGCTGCCTCTAGTTGCAGCGGGACTCCGATGTTGATCTCCCTTAGGGGAGAGACCGATGGCTTGGTAATCGTGTCGAGGAAGACGCCGACGGGTGGTGCGAGTCAAGCAGACCCGATGCGAGAGAGTGCGTCGGCCTCCTCGTTCTTCCGCCTGTCGATCCATTCGACGGAATAGCCTGCGAAGTGTCCTCCCATCTTGTCCACTGCTTGGTGGTATGCCGCCATGGTGGGAGAGACGGCGTCGCAAGTACCAGCAACTTGCCCAGCGACGAGGTCGGAGTCTCCGTAGCAACATAGGCGGTTGACGTTCATCTCCTTGGCAGCTCGCATGCCGTGGAGTAGTGCCTCGTACTCGGCCATGTTGTTGGTGCAGGGGGTGAAGTCGAGGCAGAGGACGTAGCGGAGCTTGTCGCCCTTCGGTGAAGTCAACACGATCCCTGCTCCTGCGCCGTCCGCGTTCTTGGAGCCGTCGAAGTGTAGGCTCCAGTAGTGGTGGTATGGCAGTTTTTCCGGCTGCTGGGCCTCTTCCCAGTCGGCGATGAAGTCTGCGAGAGCCTGCGACTTGATCGCTTTTCGTGGCTCGTACTTGATGTTGTGGACGCCGATTTCGACGACCCACTTGGTGACTCGCCCGGTCGCCTCGCGGTTGCGGATGATGTCCTGCAGCGGTGCTGAGGAGACGACCGTGATCGGGTGCTCCTGGAAGTAGTGCGGCAGTCGCCGCTGTGCTCTGAAGACCGCGTATACCAGTTTCTGGTATTGCGGGTATCGCTGGCGCGACTCAGTGAGGACCTCGCTGATGTAGTATACTGGTCGCTGTACTGGGCGCTCCTTTCCCTCCTCCGGCCGCTCGACGACCATGACGGCTGACGACGCGCTCGGCAGCCGCGACATAGACTAGCATGGGTTCTTTGTCGACGGGGGCGGCGAGTAGTGGTGCTGCGAGTAGCACCTTCTTGAGGTCGCGTAGTGCGTCGTCCGCCTCCTTGTCCCACTGGAAGGTGGGGTTCTTTCGCATCAGGCGGTATAGGGGCATCGCCTTTTCGCCCAATCGGGGGATAAAGCGGCTGAGAGCCGCGACTCGCCCGACCAGCTTCTGGACGTCGCGCAGGCACTCGGGTTTGCCGAGTCGGGCGATCGTGTAGATTTTGGTGGGGTTCGCCTCGATCCCGCGCTTGGAGACGACGTACCCCAGTAGTTGCCCTGCTGGTACACCGAAGGTGCATTTGCCTGGGTTGAGCTTTATCTTGTATTTCTGCAGGTTGGCGAATGTTTCCGCCAGGTCGGCGAGTAGATAGCCCTGGCGAGCAGACTTCACTACCACGTCGTCGATGTAGACATGGATATTGCGGCCAATTTGGCTCGCAAGGCACTCCTGCATGCACCGCTGGTAGGTTGCCCCGGCGTTCTTGAGGCCGAAGGTCATGGCGGCGTAGCAGAAGGCTCTGAATGGCGTGATGAACGCCGTTTTTTCCTCGTCCTCGACAGCCATCTTGATCTGGTTGTACCCAGAGTAGGCGTCGAGGAAACACAGCGACGCCGAGCCCGTGGTGGAGTCGATTATTTGGTCGATCCGCGGGAGGACGAACTGCTCCTTCGGGCAGGCGCTGTTTAAGTTTGTGTAGTCGATACACATCCTCCAGGTCCCATTTTTCTTCTCGACCAGGACTGGGTTTGCCAGCCACTTGGAGTATTTGATTGGCCGGATGAAGCCTGCAGCGAGTAGACGCTGCACCTCCTCGGTGATGGCTTGGCGGCGCTCTTCATTGAAGGGACGCATCGATTGTTTGACGGGTCGCACTTTGGGGTCGGCGTTTAGTTTGTGCTCAGCGAGTTCCCTAGGGACACCAGGCATGTCAGAGGGCTTCCATGCGAAGATGTCCCTGTTCTCATGGAGGAACTCGATGAGCGCGCCTTCCTAGGCTGGGCTCATGCCCATCCCGATCGTCACCGTCTGGCTGGAGTCGCCTGGGACCAGCTCGACGATGCGGGTGTGCGTCGTTGCCTCGAAGGCTGAGGTGTTGGCACCCTCCGAATTGGGCTTCTTGAGTATGGTGGGGTCGTCGTTGTTGACCCCGCTCGCGTACTTAGCGAGCTCGTCTGCGTGGTTGGCCTCTGCTGCAATGACGGCGTCGGCGAGCTCGGCTCCTTTGGCCTCGCACTCGGCGGCCATGTCGGGGTCACCGTTGATGGTGATGACACCGCGCGGCCCGGGGAGCTTCATCGCGTTGTACGCGTAGTGGGGCGCTGCCATGAACTTGGCGAACGCCTGGCGCCCCAGGACGCAGTGGTAGGGGCTGTCGAAGGGTACCAGCTCGAAGACGATCCGCTCGGTGCGGAAGTTTGCTGGTGTGCCGAAGGTGACTGGCAGCGTGACCTTGCCGATTGAGTACGCCTTCCGACCGGGGACGATGCCGTGGAACGTGTTGTAGGTCGTTTCGACCATCGACTGCGGGAGCCGCAGTCGCCTGAAGGTGTCCAGGTACAAGATGTTGATGGAGCTGGCGCCGTCCATCAATGTTTTGGGGAGCCAGTAGTCTCCCACCTTAGGCTTGACCACCAAGGCGACTCGACCTAGGTACTCGATGCGTGGCGAGTGGTCCTGGCGGCTCCAGGTGATGGGTTGCTCCGACCAGTTAAGGAACTGGGGAACGTCCACCTGGGCCACCGCGTTGACGGCGACGGCGCGGGCGATAACCTTCTTCTCGCGCTTCGTGTTGAAGCCTGTGAAGGTGTGGAGCGAGCCGGCTACACTGCCGAATTTTCCGCCTTTTGGCTGGTTGTTGTCGGGGTCCTCCCGTGCTCGCCGTGCCTTCTCGATCTCCTTGAGAGAGTGGCAGTCGGCGGTCGTGTGCGTGGCGGGCTTCCCTTCCCTGCTGTGAAACACACAAGGCTGGTTAAGGAGGGCCACGGGGTCGAACCTAGGTTTCGCCTTGTAATTGCCGCCGTCGCAGCGTTGCCCTCCGTCACGGCGGAAGCTCTTGGGCTCGCGCTGCGCGTGCCCGGCGTTGGCGACGAAGTCGACTCGCCCATCACTGCGGCGCTTGCCGGTGAGGCGAGTGTTGCTGTAGCGTAGGTCGGACCGTCGTCCGTTGTCGTTGCCGCTCGTGCGGCGTTGGCCTCCCGACTCGTCGTCGGTTTCCTGGTTTGGGTCTTCCTCCGCGTATCTCTTGGCGATCTCGAGGAAGACCAGGGGCTCGTAGCGGCACGAGGTCTTGAAGCAGTGGATTGCGGTGTCCGGGTGGATGCCGACCGCGTTGTACCATAGTTCTTGCCACTGCTGGACCCAGTTGCGGGTCGACTCGCTGGGTCCATGGACGCATCGTTCCAGGTCCTCAATGGTGGTGGCGCGGGTGTAGGAGCACTCGAAGTGCCTGACGAAGGCGTCGCGCATCTCTTCCCAGGAGTCGATGCTGTTCGGGGGAAGAGTGTTGATCCACTGCCTGCATGTTCCCTCCATCATCAGGGGGAGGTAACGGGCGGCTAGCAGGTCGGTGTGGCCAGCGATCCCCATCGCCATGAGGTAGGTGTCCAGCCACACGGAGGGGTCGTACGAGGGGTTGAACTTCTCTATTTCCTTTGGCGCTTTGAAGTTCGCCGGGTATTTTTCGCCTCGGATCATCGGTCCAAAGCACCGGGGCCTGAGTCGGCTTAACGACCCCATTGGCTCGCCGTCGCGGCGATTGGTTCGGGTGTGTCGCAAGTCGTCGGGCTGGCGTGCGTGCCCGCTTTGGTTGTTGATGATGTGGGTGCGGGTGTCGACGGGCTGACCGTTGGCGGCGACGAAGTTGGTCACTGGCCGGGGGTCGTTGGTGGAGAGTGCCGCGTTCGCGGGTCGGTGTTGGAGCTGCAGTGGTTTGGGTGGCGGGCAATTGAGGGTGTTTGCTGCCAATGGGCGGCCGCTTGAGGCCGCTCTGCTACCTGAAGAACGCGAGTACACCCGACCCTGCGAGTCGGCGCCTGTGTTTTGCTGCTCGACTGCCTTTGCAAGCAGGTCCCTGACGTACTGGATCTGTAGGGCGCCGTCGCCGGTGGCCGTGATGTTATCGGCCGCTGCTCGACCTGCCACGAGGTTATCCATCGGGGTGGAGAACAGTGGTAGGCCGTTCGCGTCTCGCTCCCGTGAGGAGACCACTATTCGCGGCTGATCCTTGGGGGGTCTGCGGTTGGGTGGAGGTGGGGCTCCCATCGCCGTCGACCCTGGTGGGGGTCGGGCGCTTCCTCCTGGTGGCGCGTTCTCGCAGATCGCGCGCTCAGCCACGCGGGCCGGGTCGTTCTCATCGTCGAAGTTCAGGGCGCGCCCCTGGACGGTGGGGTTCAAGCGCGACCTGATTCGCTGCTGGTGGTAGCGCGGCAGCTCCTGCGCTGTCACCTGCTTGAGGCAAAAAAATTCGCGCTCGGCTTGATCCTTGCGGACTGCCTCCGCCAGCTTCAGGTGGAGTTCCTCGACCTCCGTTGTCGTGGCGTTAGGAGGGATCGGGGTGGAGAAGGGATCCTCCGGCGGATCGGTGCCAGTCGCCATGTAGGTCGCGGCGTGGCGACCGGTCCCGTCATGGAGATCGGCGGAGTTTTCCGACCCGGAGTCGAAGTCGAAGATCCCAAGGATGGAGGGATCCTCGAAGTCTCCTATGCTGGAGACCTGGGTGATGGAGCCTTCGGGCGAAGCCGCGGTGATGGATCCGGCGACTAACGCCGGGGTCGCCGAGTCGGCGTCGTCGTTGAGGGCCGCGTCTTCCGCGGCCGCGGAGTTTTCGGCCACGTCGCTGTGGGCCGAGTTATACTCGGAGGCGAGGCGATGGATCGTGCGGACCTGGATCTCGGAGAGCCGGTCGCGTGGTGGCGACTCGCGGATGCGAGCCGAGTCCTCCGAGACGATGACGTCGGTGAGGACGACGAAGAGGCTGATCGTGCCGATGGCAAGATCATGCTGTGCGTGATGGGTCGCGCCGCCGGGACGTAGCTGCTCGGCAAGATCTAGAGCATCTCGCCGATCGCTATCATGCATCCGGTGGCGACCGACTCGTTGATGGGCAGATTGGATCTCGCCGCAGAACACCGGCCAGACCGGCCAGGCCCCACGGTGGGCGCCACTATCGTGGGAATGACCACGGCAGATGCTGCAATCGGCAGCGAGTAGTAGAACGAAGGGCAAGGGCGGCCAGCCATCTGCGGTGCGAGATGAGGGCAGAGACACAGGGTTTTACCCAGGTTCGCCCCCCCGAAGGGTAAAGACCTACTCCTGCTAGATTGTATTATGTTGGAGGTACAATGGGCGAGCTCGACGGCTAGGCGGCGAGTCGCTTGGGTGGATGATGGAACGTATGTTTACACGCCCTGTAGGGAGGTTTATATAGACTCACCCTCCCCTAGGGTTTACATATCTCAACCGAATCAGTTAAAGTTTCGGTACTCGTTTAACCTAATCCGACTGGGCCTATCTACTCTCCTGGGCCTTCAGCTTCCAGTCGCTTGGATCCACGCCAGGTCTTGATCCAGTCGCCGTCTTGCAGGCCCACTCACCAGTTCCTAGGCCAGTCGGAAACGTCCTGCTGGGTATACCCCGGTAGGCATATCCCCATCAGTAGGAAACCCTTACTATTGGTCAATGTCGAGTCTAGTCTTTATGAAAACTATTTTCAAATATGAAAATTATGTATGAAAACTCGTGTATGCTTCTTTTACTCCTTATCCAGTTTCGCTCTAATTCTGGGTTCATCTTATCTTGTGTTGATTTGGAAAAGTTTTGCTATCTCGTCTCTTCCTTCAAAACTTAGGTGCAATTTCAGGCATGTCGGTTCTCAACCATTTGACCTAGTGTTGAGTTCTCTAGAGTCACTTGTGTGTGTTCCTTGTTTCCCTTTGTTCTGTTTCTTCCGATAGATTTCTTTCTATCATAATCTCTCTATTTTTATGGGTCCACAACATCATGTTGATGGTTCCTGAATGTTCTATTCTAGGTCTCGAGGTTTCCTTTCGCCTCTCGTTCCTCCTTTCTATTTGTTTGGGTACTTCTGATGTCATTTCTTCTCCTGGAAGCTACCTCGTGATTACTATCTTGTAGTGTATGCTTTGTCACTCAAGTAGTAGTTACTCCTTTCTTTGGGTTTTAACCCTCGGACTTGAACTTAAGATCCCTGATTGTGCTGGATTCTGGTGTGGAGAATCTTGTACATGAAGATGACCTTTAACCAAGATCCATTTTACTTGACCCCTGTGGTTAATGTTCACACATTACCTCAAGATGGATAGTACCTTCTAGTATAGCCTTCAAGCTTGTGGATATTGTCACTACTGCACAATGACGATAAAGGACTTCCCCTACCACTAGCTATGGCAGATGTTCTTTGATGGAACCAAATAGATCATGATAAGAGTACTCTTCGTGAGTCTCACCTCTATACTCGTGACTCTGCCACCCCTTCCTTTTCTATGCATTGGTTTTCGGAAGATTGTTGAATTATGCATCTACATCTCGGGATTCTATTCTGAGCATGTTCCTCCTTCCTTTTTGTTTTCCGACCTTTGTCTACCAATTAGTAGCAAAGTAGTAAATGGATTGGTATCTTCCAATGCAAGATACTCTTATGGTCTGTCAAGACAAACCATTTCGGGTTGTCTAGGAGAAACAAACTCCAATATCTCGTCATTTCTAAGACCGGGTCAAAGTGTTGTAATCCGCAGATCAATAATCATTGATTAGCATTTTTCTGTTCTACCTTAAAGTGTCACACCCTTTCTATACTAAGAGGTCAAGATGAGATTGATGACCCTCTTAATGAAGTGATACTCTTACACATATTACCCACCTTTCCTCTAAGTTGTGTGTGCGTAATGATGTGGTCATCTCAGATTATTAGCAATTGTCATTGCTCTAAACTCAAAGGACATTTGTATCATTCTTAGCGTGATGGATAATTTTATCACTAAGCAAAGGATGATTATGCTACCAAGTACGATATTCCGGTACACTCGCTTTGGTCAAAGAGTTAGGCTTGTGCCGAACCTCTGCGACTATGTCTTCTTGCCTTACCAATCAAGTTCCCCTCTCGAACTAAGTGACATATCAGTGGTCCGTGATATTCTGGATGTCTTACTAGAAGCATCGCCATGTTGCCACATGACCGTGTTGTCAAGTTCTTGAGTAAGTTGTTTCTTTAAACCACTCCTTTCTCCAAGGATCCATACTGGATATCCCTGAACTAGTTGGTTGAGCTTAAACAACAACTTGGAGAGTTGTAAGGCAAAAGTTCTATCCAACTATGTTCCTCCTTAAAGGGATGTCTAGTTTTGTTTGTGTTGAAGTAAGATATTATGTCCTTTGTGCATATGTTATCTTCCCTCCTTTGATTTGAGTTGGGAAATCATCAAATTAAACTCAGTTCTAAGGACTATCCTGATGCTGTATCTACTCAAGATGTTTCACTTAAGTACATCTTCATGTCCTCTGGTCTGACCAGTGTCTATGCCTTGTTTATACAACATATGAGTCCATCCTAGTAGAGTGTCTCGATAAGTTTGTTATTGAGCCCATCAATGACATCCTTACCTTCTCCATGCTAAAAGACATTCATGTGGAACATTTTGCATCTGTTGGAAACTTTTGAGAACCATCTTCGTGTTATCTCGAAGTATGTGTTCTGGATGTTAGAAGAACATTCTCTAATCCACGTGCAATGGTTGAAAGATGTCATCATGGATTCAAAAAGAGTTATCTTTGTTCCTCGAGAATCATTCCAAGTTAGTCAAGCATGTGCGAAGTATTCTTGATATGGTAGGTTGATATCTTCACATATCGAGAAGAACCTCCAAGCATATCAAGCCACTGATTGATTCGTTCATGGAAGATAAGAAGTCCAATAAAACTTTGATATCCTACTAAATGTTTCCTAACAAAGATTCAGTTGTGTTCCATTGCAAACAACTCATGTAGGTGCAATTGTCTTTTGAAAATTTTCTAATACATTTGTTTCGCAATCTACCTCATCTTTTGGAGCATGACATTGTAGTCCATGTCTTGAGAATCTAGTAACTTTACCCTATGTTAAATGTTGCACCCTTTCAATTCGGACATGCTTAGTGTGAAGTATCTCTCCACTTAATCAAAGTTGAATCTCAAGAAGCAATAATGATTGGTGTTCCTCAAGGTTATGACGTAGGTCTATTGTAACTCTGGCAAGATTGATGTAATGGTTGCCACAATCAGTCGAAAGATCTATCGCCATATTCCTTGAATCAGAAATAACAACCACTCTTCATGAGTCTTCTTCTATGATTGATTGTGTGAGTTGTGCTTATGGTTTCCTTTGTAATTCGAAGTCCTACCTTTACTTGATGACTAATTGAATGCTTGTCAGAAGTCTGATATTGGTGTCTTAAACCTCAAGGAGAATATTTATAGTAGAGTTGCTAAATGTTTCTCGGTCAATCCTCCAGACCCTTTTATGAAGGCAAGCATCTTGTTATGCCAAGTACTTGGAGTTTTAGAATGAAGTTTCTTTCTTCTCGTGTCATCAGGAATCTACTCAACTATTCATCTTGGTGGTGCAAAGTGATAAAAAGATCTTTGGCAACGATTTTGATAGTCCTGGATGGATTAAAGAGTTTTCTTCCCGCTTTCCTAAACATGTTAGAAGAGTGACCATGATTTTGGTAATCAACAGTTTCCCTTGTTCCATGTTCCTTGTCAATCCTATGAGTCCGCTCCACCAAAACACCTTTCTGTCTTGGCCTTCTATTGAATGAAAGATTGACCTTTCTGTGTCAAAAGTAGTTCAACAATTTGGTTTTATTGGTATCTATATCTTCCACCTGTAAATCTCTACTTAAGCTATTTAGTAGAGTTTTATCTCTCGAAGTTTGTGTTCCTTTTCCATCTGTTGGAAGTCTCCTTCCCTCAGAAGTCAAAACTATTCTGCAAGCTCCATGGTCTCAATCCTTATGAATACTAGTTATTTGTCACCTTGAAAATCATCCCCTTTTCCTCCTTTACCTTGACGTGTTACATGTTTGTTGGCTCTAGAGATGTTCGTGAAACATATATCCATGAGTTGACCATGAGATACTCAGCTTGTGGTTCCGTGTCATTCCCTCTCATCTTTATTGTGAGTAGCCACCTCGAAGATTATCAAGCGCTTCGTCCATTCGTCATGGTGGCATGGATCAACCTCTTCAAGAAGATCGTCGAAGTCTAGTGTAACCATGTTCCTTCTATCTTCCTACCTAGTAATCTCGGGACGAGATTCTTTTATGGGGGATAGAATTGTTACAACCCTAGTTTTACTAAATAGACAATAGGCTTTAAATGTGCATTCATGAGCATCATCATTAAAAATGCATACCACAAATATATTCTCAAAACCCTAAAACCTAATTCCCTCTCTCTATTTGAAATCTTTCAAATGGTTCTGAAATATTTGAAAAAAAACCCAAAACCCATGGAGCCCAGATTGTTATAAGGGCCCCTGTAATGTTTCAGAAATGTTTGCAAAGCTTTTGTATTTTGGAAAAATATCCAAAACAGATCTGAAAAATAAAATACAAAAGAGAAAGTCAAAAACAGGAATAGAAAAAGATTTCAGAAACAAAAACTTATCCCTAAGTCTATCCGGGCCAGCAGCCCAACGTCCTCTCCCTTTCTTGCTGCTCAATGTGCTCTAGTGCAGCCCATCTGGCCCGTTCGTAGCCCACCTCGGCCCCGTACCGGTTCGGCCACCTGTCTGCGTCGTCATCTTCGTTCCCGACGAGGAAGCAGCTCTGTGGCGTGCTCGCCGCCGTTCGCAGCCGTAGCTGCACGCCAAGATACGCACCACCGACGGTCCCGACGCCTACAAGACCCCCTGGACGCATCTGACAAACCCTAGCCATCCACTCCTCCCTTCCCTTGATCTGTCGCCCGCGTGCCCGAAACCCTAGCTCCCAGATCCTCGTCATCCCCGCCATCTCCGACCACCCCTTGGCCATCTGAGACCATGGTCGGCTCCGCCTCTTCTCCCTGATGCTCCTCATTAAATGAATTGGCCGTGGGTGTCATGAATCGTCGGCATTGACCCTGTCATCTCTGCCTCTGTCCTCCGCTCGCCGTCGACACTGCCGGCGACCCCGACCTTCCCCGGCCTCGTCGACCCCACCATCGGCTTCCGGTTGAGCCTATGGTGCTCAGGCACCTCTTCTCTTCCTCCCTCACGCTCTCTATCGCTTCTGCCCCGTGCAACCGCTGCTGATCGACGTAGTTGCTTGCCGTTGTGTGTTCTACGGCGACCAAAAAGGGGAGGCGTCGCCACTACTAGGTCCACCTCGACCTCCTCTTTCCAACCAGCCCACCCACAAGTCCCCGCGTGCAGCAGATCGATGGGAGCAAGATCGACCTTAGAGGAGCTCCATTGCTGAAGTCAGAATTATGTCAGCGTGGTGCAATAATCCTTTTCTTTTTCTTTTATCATTTCTTTAATTCTTTTTCTGTAATTATTTCAGTAAAGATAATACCTGACAGGTGGGTCCACCCTATAAGTAATATTGACATATTCAGAAATGTTTTTTGCTTAAATAAAATGTATAAGTAATTCCAAAATGTAAATTATTTTATAATATTCCAAAAATGAATTAAAATTGGAGAAATTGATAACTAATTCATTTTAAATCAGAAAATAAAATATTATATCAAAATGTTCGGAAAAATGAGATCTAACTATCTAAGTTATATTCATGCATTGATAATCAACTTACATGAGAAGTTCAATTAGAAGAACAAACCAACCCCTCTTATATACATCCGGAGTTTCTCCGAATTAGGGTTTATACCTATAAAGGAAAAAGGATCCCTATGATTGCAATGCTAGTCCCTGGATCATTGCTAGCATCCACAGTTTAAGATGAAGTACACAGATACAAAGGTCATTTATTACATCCATTCCAGAGATAAACATAGTTTTTACAACTCCAAGGCCACAAGCCTAATACAAGAGTTTGAATAAGTAAATAAATAAAGTCTTCATCTTCATGTGCCACAGGCAAGCATGTTGAGTGTAGACTCATGACACCTAATCCTCTTCAGAGTAACCTGCAACATCACAAGTTACAGCCATAGTGGGTCAATACTTTGGAATAGTATTGGCAAGTGATACCTTAGTAAAATTTAGGTGGACTATATTACTATATGCAATTTGGCTAAGTGTAGCTTGGCTTTCTTTTCTCAAAATAAGTTTTGCCTATTAGTTGAAATCACTAAGTTTTTCTTTGTCAAAACTTTTCCCAAGGAACCACCAATAGACATTGAGGTCCTTCACCCTTGTTCACCCACAAATTTTTACTTAGAAATTGGGATGAGGAGATTCTTGATAGCTTCCATGTCTTGATGCTCAAATTGTCCATTGCCATGGACTTGGCTAAGTACTTAGATTTTTCCATCTGCAGAGGTTGTGCACTTTCCCCACCAGACTTGGTTTCACCAAGACAGGACCTTTCAGAAGCCTTCCCTTAAACTTCGTAGGTGACTTCTCTACGCTTAGGATCTGCGTAGCTTTTCTATCGGGACTGTGCTATCTTCAACCTGTCCTTAACCAACTTAACCAACTTAAACTTCTTTCTCCCACACCATTCATAACAATGGGGTGGTATACTTTCTCCCGTAGAGAAACTCAAATGGTGCCATCTCAATGCTGGCTTGATAGCTGTTGTTATAAGAAAATTCTGCATAAGGCAGACTTTCATCCCAACTAGCTCCATAGTCTAAGGCACATGCCCTTAACATATCTTCAAGAATTTGATTAGTCCTTTCCATTTGTCCATCGGTTTGAGGATGAAAAGCAGTACTGAATTCCATCCTCGTTCCCAATGACTCATGTAACTGTCTCCAGAAATGGGAAGTGAATTGAGTTCCCCTATCAGACATAATACTCTTGGGCACTCCATGTAGACATACAATTCTACTCATGTAAATTCTGGCTAACTTAGCACTTGTATAGGTTGTCTTCACGGGTATGAAATGAGCTACTTTAGTTAGGCAATCCACTATTACCCAAATAGAGTCGTATCCTGACCTGGTCCTTCGTAATCCGGTAATGAAATCCATACCAATCTTGTCCCACTTCCAATCAGGAATAGGTAGTGGTTGAAGCAAACCTGCTGGTTTCTGATGTTCCGCTTTCACTCTACTACACACATCACACAAAGCAATATGTTCGGCGATGTCCTTCTTGAGATTATTCCACCAAAATCTTTCTTTCATGTCCATGTACATTTTGGTGTTACCCGGATGAATGGAATATGGTGAGTTGTGTGCTTCTTGCAGAATCAGTTTCCGAAGCTCCGGATCTTGTGGAACACAGATACGTTTCCCATGCCATAAAGTACCCTGTTCGTCTTCGTGGAATCCTTTGTCTTTTCCTTTGCCAATATTTTCTTTAATCTCTTCGATTTATTTATCAATCTTTTGGGCTTCTTTGATCTTGTCCAACAAAGTGGGTTGAACATCCAAAGTCATGAGATGTCCTTCAGGCACAATCTCCAATCTGAGTTTCTAAATTGGGTACACAAATCATCTGGCAATTCTCCTTTGGTAAGGCCGTTCACAAAAACCTTATGACTTAGAGCATCTGCTACAACATTTGCTTTACCGGGGTGGTATTGCAAACTTAAGTCGTAATCCTTAATAAGTTCTAGCCATCTTCTTTGTCTCATATTAATTTCCTTCTGGGTGAAGATATACTTCAAACTCTTGTGATCTGTGAACACTTCACAACGCTTTCCCAAAAGATAGTGTCTCCATGTCTTTAATGCATGGACAACAGAGGCTAACTCTAAATCATGAGTAGGATAGTTCACTTCATGAGTTTTGAGTTGTCTCGAGGCATAAGCCACAACTTTACCGTCTTTCATAAGAACTGCAACCAAACCCTGATGAGATGCATCACAATATACTTGGAAATCTTTTTCCATGTCTGGCAGACACAAGACTGGTGCTGTCACAAGTCTCTTCTTCAATTCCCGAAAGCTGAGTTCACAACCTTCAGACCAAGCAAACTTCTTGTCTTTATTTAGTAATTCAGTCATAGGCTTAGCTACCTTGGAGAAATTTTCAATGAACCTTCTGTAGTAACCAGCTAAGCCAAATGAAACTACGAACTTCTTTCATGGACTTGGGAGATTCCCATTCAGTTACAGCTGAAACTTTAGCAGGATCAACTACTACACCATCCTTTGTCATAACATGTCCAAGAAATCCAACTTCATTCAACCAGAATTCACACTTGCTGAATTTGGCATAAAGTTTATGTTCTCTTAACTTCTCAAGTATCAAACGCAAATGTCCTTCATGCTCTTCTTTGCTCTTGTAGTAGACTAAGATGTCATCGATGAAAACGACAACAAACTTGTCAAGGAATTCCATGAACACCTTGTTCATCATATTCATGAAGTATGCTGGAGCATTGGTCAAACCAAAAGGCATTACGGTATACTCATACAATCCATACCTTGTAGTGAAAGCTATTTTAGGTATGTCTTGTTCTCTTATCTTGAGTTGAAAATAGCCTGACCGGAGATCAATCTTTGAGAACACACATGCTCCTTCTAGCTGATCAAACAAGTCATTGATTCTAGGGAAAGGGTATTTGTTCTAGATAGTCACCTCGTTGAGTGATCGGTAATCTATGCATAACCTTTGACTTCTATCTTTCTTCTCCACGAACAAAACTGGGGCTCCCCAAGATGAAGAACTTGGTTGAATAAATCCTTTCTGCAACTGTTCTCCAAGTTGTTTCTTGAGTTCTTTCAGTTCATCAACTGACATTTTATAAGGTCTCTTTGCTATTGGTCCAGATCCTGGTACCAAATCTATAAGAAACTCCACATCTCTATCTGGTGGCATTCCCGACAATTCTTCCGGAAACACATCCGGATATTCACTCACAATTGGCAAACTGTCTATGCTAACCCCCTTAAGAGAATTAAGCATACTCCTTTTTGCTTCAAAGTTGGTCTTCAATCTGATCCTTTTATTTTATGGAGTTGTGAGTGAGACAGTATGGTTGGCACAATCTATCACTCCCTTGTGCTTAGTCATCCAGTCCATTCCCAAAATGACATCCAATCCTTGGGATTTTATAATTATCAAGTTAACGGGGAACTTATACTTCCCAAATTCTATGACTAGATCATGACATCCTGAATTCACTATCATTTCTCCACCAGGAGAACTTACTTTTATAGGACACCCAATAGTTTCTACCGGCAGTTCATTTCTTTCAACTGATGCTCTTGATATGAATGAATGAGATGCACCAGTATCAAAGAGAACAAATGCTGGAACAGAATTGAGTTTGAACTTACCAGCAACAGCATCAGGCTCCTCATAGATTTCCTCCACATTGATGTGGTTCACTTGTCCCTTCTGAAAAGGGTTGGGCTTGTTGGGTCCTTCAACTTTCTTTTCTGGGCATTCATTTGCATAATGCCCCATCTTCTTGCACTTGAAGCATTCAACCTGACTTATGTCTTTCTTGACAGGCTGGCTTCCACTTCCACTTCCATTACCACTGTGGTGGCTCTTGTATCCACCCTTGTGGTTCTTGTACTTGTCATTGTCATGACTGCGGTGATGCTTGTTGTCATGACGGTTGTGGTTGTGGTGCTTGTTGAATTTCCCATGCTTGTGGGATCCTGAGCTTCCACTGTCATCATAATGGGAACGTTTGTGAGACGATCCCGAGCTGTGCTTGTCTGAGTGCTTTCTCTTCCTGCTTTCAACTTGCTTCATTTTGTTCTTCAAAATAGCAGCCTTGTCACAGAGAGACTGATATGTGGGAACATAGGCCACAGCCAACTGCAGATTCAGCTCATCATTCAAGCCTTCAAGAAATTTTTCCTTTCTCTTAGCATCAGTGTCAACTTCATCCGGTGCATAACGCGCCAGATTGTTGAACTCCTCAATATATTCAGCCACGCTGCGGTGGCGCTGCGTCAGATTATGGAATTCTTTCTTTTTCGGACTCATCACTCCAGATGAGATATGAGCAGTGCGAAAGCCATCCTCAAAGATAGCCCATGTCACTTCATCTATGGGAGTGGTGATCTGGAAGTTATCCCACCAAGTGGCGGCAGGTCCTTCCAGCAAATGTGCTGCAAATCTGACTTTTCAGCATCCGTACAGCCCACAGTTACCAAGTCCTTGTTCAAAGAACATAGCCAATCGTTGGCCACCATGGGATCAGTCGTCCCTGAGAACTTTGCTGGCCTCAATCTCAAGAACCTGGTAAGCATATCAAAACCAGGTGGGTTGTTGTTGTTGTTATTGTTGTTGTTTTGGTTCTGGATGAACGTCGTCATCATCTGCATCAGCTGAGTTTGAGCCGTCATCATTTGCTGCATTTCTGGAGTGATGTTGTTGTTGTTGGGGTTGGGGTTTGCACGACGGGGAGGCATCTGTGGTTTGTTCAAATAGAGATAAGAATGAGATACCCATAGATGCTTTCTTGCACATTACATCACATAAGAAAACACATAGCATGCAACACAAAGATAAAAGTTCAACAACATGATAACAATTTCACAAAGTAAAACACACAAGTAGCAAGCCATCCACATGTCGGATGGTCAAATAACAAGTCTCAAACAACAAGTATGATAATAAATGATAAATGAGTAGTCAAATCTACTCCTCGGCATCAATCTCCTCCTCGACAAAGGTAAGACCTGCGTTCTCCATCGCGGTCTTGTATTCCTCGACACTAGTGGTCAAGGTCTCTATCTTGGCCTTGAGACCCCTCTTCTGGGAATGGAGCCTCTCAATCACCATTTGCTGCTGCTCGAGCTCGAAGTCCTTGGACTGTAGTTCTTCAGTCATGTCCCGGATCTTCTTGTTTCTATCCTGGACACGCTTCTCCTGACTCTTGAACTTCCTGTCCTGGCTCTCGAACTTCGCCTCCATCTCCTTGACAATCTCATCTTGCTCCGCGAAGAGCTTGTCCTTCTCGCGAAGCTGCACCTGGAGCTCGTCATTGTTGAGCATGACGTTGGTCCTGTCGGTGTCCACGTGCCTAATGAGAGACTCTAAGTCCTAGAGGAACAGACGAATCGGCTCTGCTGTGTCCCTCGAATCGTCCTCGAAGTCGATGGACTCTCCATCCTCATCATGTCTATCGAAGACGTGGAAGTGAGTACCTGTAACCTGTCGGGAGTGTCTCCCCAGCAGACGTCCTATCAGATCCTGCATAACTACCTCAAGGCCTCTCTCCTTGTCATCATGCATGAGCTTGAAGACAATGGCCTCCGTGGTAGGCTCTGTCTGGCGTCCGGGCTGGTTGACCTTGAAGCCCCAGAGATCCTGTAAGGTTCCCAACCTTTAATAAGGTAGAGATCCCTGTGTTTACAATGCTAGTCCCTGGATCAATAGCTAGCATCCACAGTTAAGATGTAGTATCAAGAAACAAGGGTCATAATATAACTTTATAACCAGGAATAACCAGGAATAACATAATTTTATTACATCTTACATAGCTCATTTGGCTATTACATTACATTGCAGCAGAATATCTATAAGCATGGGGTCCTTCTTCTTCAAAGTGCCACAGGCAAACATGTTGGTTGTAGACTTGTAATCCTAAACAATAAACTTCACTAACATCAAACAAACCTGCAACATAACAAGTTACAGCCAGAAGGGTCAATACATTTGAATTGTATTGGCAAGTTTCACTACTATGTTGAATATAAGTGGATCCTATCATTACATGCATATTTGGCTATGTAGGGTTTTAGGCTCATTTGCAAAAAGCAATAGTTTATCCTATCTTTTCAAAAATGGTTTTGTTCTTTTGTCAAATCTTTCTGAACTCCTTGGTAAATCCCCAAGTGTTTCAAGTTTTTGTCAAAAACCTCTTGAGCTCCTTGGTAAATCCCCAAGTGCTTCAAGTTTTTATCCAAATCTCTTGAGCTCCTTGGTACCCCCAAGTGCTTCAAGTCTTTTGTTGTCACTTTAAAGTTTTCTTTTAGAAATTGGAATGTCGAGGTTTCCCATAGATTCAAGCTTTAGTTGCTTAGTATTGTCCATAACCGGGGACACGGCTAAGTACTTATATTTTATTATCTTCTGTAGAAGTTGTACACTTTACCCACATGACACACTCTCATCTTGTTGCCACCAGTGGCCGCTGGATAAGTACTCACCAAGATGGAGTACTGGCAGATTGAGAATGTGACGAAGTATTTCCATAGGGTCCTCCCATACACCATTGCTAGCTTGTCTTCATGCACCCATGTAGGGTTTCGATTTCCCTCATTTTCAGTTAACCTGAAGACAATGCATGGGTCTTCCCAATGTAGTTGACTAAGCCAGAGCCATAATAGCATGTGGCTGTACACGAAAGCCACAGTTGGAGAAACATGTTCAATCTCTAAGTCCTTGGGTGGTTTTCTTTTGATGCACAACACAAAGAGATTGCCATAGACATGGTTCCTTTTGTTGTCACCTTGTCCAAAACTTGAGTATCCTTGTCCACGCAGGTGATTCAATGAGTACTTGTTTTATTATATAAAAACACAAGTCTTTTCTTAACTTCATAAAAATCTCAACATGTATCTCTTCTTAAAATATGTAGCATGGCTAAGCATTTTACAACTACATTGTTTTCACTAAGGAATATATAAGGTATCCTATTAGGATTTAGCATAGCATAAGTATAGAAATTCTTTTCATGCATGTTTCAAAATCCAGTAAGTATAATGAAAATAGTAGGACTTTAGATGATAGTGTCACTTGCCTTTTTGGTAGGAAATGTTGGTTCACTTCTTGATCTTGCTAATCTCACACTCTTCTAACTTCACTACAAATCAATCAAGCAAACACAAAATCAACTAGCATTCCAACCAACAATCCATCAAACAAATCATCACACATAAAATAATAGAAACAAAGTCATGCATGCAAGCATGCAAAAGATAGTTTTATTTGCAAAGGTGGTTTCTACTAGTCTCTATACATTGTAAGGTTCAAAGTGGTCATTTTCCAAAGTGGAAAAGTCATTTGTAAAAGGGTTTTACCTATAAATCATTTTTCAAAACCAATCATTATTTCATGTGGTGAAAAACATTTTTAGCAAAGCAATAATTTTATAAAGTTCACCAAACAAGTTGTTATAACTCAATACTTGGTGCTTAGGGTCAGTAGGTTTGATTCAAATCATTTTCCCAAAGCTTTTACTCCAAAATCATTTTCATAGCAAAATCAATATTTTTATTTGACTAGAAATGGGCTAATTCAATTAATCATAGGATCTAAATAGATCGCGCGGCTCAGACGTGCTCGTACCCTTTCGCTCAGGTTCTATTATTAGCCATAGGATCAAGATCTAACGGTGTAAAGTTGATTGACCAAACTCGAGCGGCGCTGACGGCGGTGAGCGGCGGCGCGCGGTCGGACGACGTGCTAGTGGTGGTTACAGGAAGCAAGGGAGGAGGTGAGGGTGCTTACAGTGATCGTGGTGATGCTCTGATGATCAAGGTATGGTCATCTCGTCAAGGGGCGCTCTGGTTCCAGCGGAATTCCTCGCCGGAGTTGCGTCTGACGACGGCCACGCTCTGTCGTCGTCGAGGACGGCGCTACGGGTCACGAGGGAGCAAACGACGTGCATGGTCAGACGCGCAAAGACATGGCGATGATGCGTGCATGATTGAGAGGGCTCGGGGTGGTTGGTTCTTACCAGGAAAACTCGTCGGAGGGAGAAGCAGACGCGGCGGCGCTCAGTCGAGGTGGTTGCCGACGCTCTGGGTCACCAGAGGAAGTGTGGCTGGGGTCAGTGGATGCGCAAAGTGATGGAGATCCAGTGAGCGTGAATTAGAGAGGAGGGGTGGCGTGTACGCACCGGAATTGGCTGGGGACGGTGGTCGGAGCAGTGGCGGTGCAAATCCAATTCAGGGCAGCCTGGTGGCTCCAGAGGTGCGGGGTCTGGGGGAAAGAGAGGTAAGACGCGGGCGTTTAAATGGGCGTGGTTGCGGGGTGTAGTAATGCGGACTTTAACGTGAATTGATCACCGGCGTTACTGGCTGCAACGGCAGGGCGACGTCTGCACGAGGAAGAAGAGAGTGAGCTGGCTGCGTGGGTCCGCTTCGTCCGCGAAGGAGAGAGAGGTGCGGTGGGGTCCAACTGTCTGTGACGCTGCGGGTGAGAGTACGAGTGAGAAAACATTTCGCGAGAGAGAGTGGGGTGGGCTTGCTGTTGGGCTTGCTGGGTTGTGTCCAATTCTATTTTTTTCTTCCTGATTGTTTTATCTTTTTCTATTTCTATTTTCTGTTTTGGAATTCAAACAACAAATCAAACATTCAATTCAATTCAATTCAACGATACGAGGACCAAAACGGGTAACCTGGAACTCCTCAACAGTGCTGATGGTAACGGTAGGCATCTATTTTATAAGATAGAAAAGTTAGAACAACACAATTCAAGATAAAACAAAAGACAAAACACCACATGCATATCCTTGGAAATCAAAACACACAAGTCATGGCATACATGGATCCATTACAACAACCAAAGTTCAACTTATTTTAAAGCAACATTTTGGGAAATAAGGTGATAGGTGGTCGTCCAACTAGCGAAGTACGTTTACAATCCTATCTCACTGGATCTGTTGGCTAACACAATGTTTCTAGAAGCAATCAGCCTATCTTGCTCACATGACTCCATCACTAAGTCTATTATGTCTCCTCTTAAGGTTTGGTTGGTAGCTTCCAACTCTTGGGTATGTTCCTTCTCTTTCTTGAGATCATTTTGGAGGTTGAGCATTCTGCACTTGACTCTATCACCAAGTTCTTTGATGGTCTTCCAAGCTGCATCCCTTGCTGATTCAAAGAATGTAGGGTGCACCACTGAATTGGTGAACATGCAGAATCCTTTTTCCTGATGGTTGTCTTCCTTGTTTTTATATAAGTGTAGTTGCACCCACCAGTATTCCACTCCTTCATCCATCACAGGAAAACCCTTATACACAGCTGCACCTTGTATCTCTAATGCAACCATGAGGTCCTTGAGAGCCTTGGGGAATTCTGTCTCACACTCCAAAGTCATTGTCATGAGTGGTCCTTTCCTTACGGCTTCATTGATGGAGTTCATCTACAAATAGAGATGAGAAAGAAGATTAGAAAAGTTTACGAGAAGAATAGACAAGTGTAGAAGTTGAAGAAAATTTTTCCTTAGTGGTTTCCAATCCTAGGGTCATAATCCTACAGGCAACATAGTGCTCTGATACCATCTGTAAGATCCCTCCTTTATAAAGGAAAAAGGATCCCTGTGATTGCAATGCTAGTCCCTGGATCATTGCTAGCATCCACAGTTTAAGATGAAGTACACAGATACAAAGGTCATTTATTACATCCATTCCAGAGATAAACATAGTTTTTACAACTCCAAGGCCACAGGCCTAATACAAGAGTTTGAATAAGTAAATAAATAAAGTCTTCATCTTCATGTGCCATAGGCAAGCATGTTGAGTGTAGACTCATGACACCTAATCCTCATCAGAGTAACCTGCAACATCACAAGTTACAGCCACAGTGGTCAATACTTTGGAATAGTATTGGCAAGTGATACCTTAGTAAAATTTAGGTGGACTATATTACTATATGCAATTTGGCTAAGTGTAGCTTTGCTTGCTTTGCTCAAAATAAGTTTTGCCCATTAGTTGAAATCACTAAGTTTTTCTTTGTCAAAACTTTTCCCAAGGAACCACCAATAGACATTGAGGTCCTTCACCCTTGTTCACCCACAAATTTTTACTTAGAAATTGGGATGAGTAGATTCTTGATAGCTTCCATGTCTTGATGCTCAAATTGTCCATTGCCATGGACTTGGCTAAGTACTTAGATTTTTCCATCTGCAGAGGTTGTGCACTTTCCCCACCAGACTTGGTTTCACCAAGACATGACCTTTCAGAAGCCTTCCCTTAGACCAAATGGACGCGTTCCAACCTATCATCCCACTACCACCAACTGTCCAAATGGCTAAGTTCTAGCAACCTATATGGTCCAGGCAGAGCCCATATTGCCAAGTGGCTGCACTAGAAGCTTCTTAACACTTGGCCTCTAAAATCTCTTTGTTCCTGGGTGGCTTACCACAAGTGTGATACACAAGGTGAACCATAGAAATGGGCCTTGTGTAACCACTCAACATAAACCATTCTTTCCCTTCCACCCAGGTGTTTCATTAACTTAGTTGTTTTATTAGGCAAAACATAAGTCCAAAGACTTAGAAATATTTTCATCAGAGCATGTATATTTGCACCAACCCTTGTTTGCTACTAGCTAGGCTAAGCATGGCATAGATAGTAACTTAACTTAGAAATTCCCTAGCATTTCTACAACTACTTAGGATTTCCCAAGATGGCATATAAGTAAAATATAACATGCAAGTCTAACAAAAATATTTCTAATGCTTAGTAGAAAACATAGGTTTGATAATATTCATGAAGTACCACTTGCCTTGGTAGTTGGGAGAGTAGCACTCCTCACAATCACAATCACTAGCACCAAAATCTACACAAAGATTGGTAGCAACAAATTACACACAAATCATATACAAAAAAAATATGCATGCATGCAAAATGCTAAGTGATGATTTTTAAAACTCAACCAAGCAAGTGCATAGTACTGAATCCTAGACAAGTTAAAAACTTGCCAAAACAATTTTATTGAACACTAAAAACAAATCCTAAACATTTCATATACTCAAATAATCCCTACACATGTTTCTGCAAATAAAACCATTTTAACAGAGGCAAATCGTTAAACACATTGCATATTTAGAAAGGGCTTGTTCTCCTGATTCCAACGGTATAAAATTTGTCAAATTCTAACGTGGGGATCAAAAGTTATAGCTAAATCAAATTCAAACAATAATCTGATTCAAATTCTGTTTTTAAACCCTAACAGCTGCCACGCGGCGCTATCCTATTGGCGCGTACTGTTTCGTGCGGATCGGTCTCTACGAGCCGTAGGATTTTAGTCAGATCCAATGGGTCAGATGCGCTCGTACCCCTTCGTTTAAGTTCTAATCCTAGCCGTAAGATCTACATCTAACGTTCCTGAATGCATTGACCAGAGATGAGCGGCGCTAGCGGCGGCGCGCTCTGACCGTGGCGGTGCCGACATTCTAGGTCGCCTGGGGAGGGGAGAGGATGCTCACCAGAACCGCAGTGACACTGTGAAGCTCAACGTGTCTCTGGTTGGCGAAGGGGCGCTCGGAGACGTCGCGGATTGCTCGTCGGAGTAGTCCCTGGCGGCTGTGGCTTCGGCTCGTCGACGTTGGCGATGTTCTGAACCGCGCTAAGACAAGGGGAGGGCACCGTTAGATGCGCAAGACGCTGAGGATCCTATGTGTATCAAACAGAGGGCAAGGGGCGGCTGGCACTTACGGGGAAAGGTCGCCGGAGTTTGAGCAGAAGGCGGCGACGCTCTGTCGTTGACGTTGCCGAGGCTGCAGGCCATGCGTGAGCAAATGGAAGGTGTCAGTAGATGCGCACGGAGCTGTAGAGTATGATAGTATGAACCACGGACAGAGGGGGGTGCGGTGCTCACCGGAATTCATCGGCGAGGTCGTCGGAACAGCGGCGGTGTTTGGCGAGTTGCGAGCAGCCTGGTGGCGTGGAGAGAAAATTGAGTGAGGGGAAATGGACGCGAGGGGGAGGGGTTTAAGTAGGCAGAGCTAGGCGTGGAGTTACTCGCGGAATCAATGGGAATCAACACGGTAGTGACTACGGCGAGTAACGGCGGCGTGAGCGTCGGAGGCGCGCGTGATTGACGAAGATGACAACGGGGTCACGGGTCCACTTGTCAGCGAATAAAATAGAGAGGGGGTGGGGTCCTGGCGTCAGCGACTCCGTGGGTGCGTTTGCGAGTGGAAGAGAGAGAGGGGGAACCCGGGTGGGCTAGATGGGCTGCTTCTATTGATGGGCTCAAACCCTGGCGCTGGCCCTTTTCCTTTTCTATTTCTGATTTGATTTTCTGGAATGATTTTCAAATGATTTCAAACTCTATTTGTATTCAAATCTTTTCAGGATTTTTGCAGTGTGCAATAGTCACAAATCTGGGCATCAAACCAAGTGGTCACTTTGAATTGGCTTGGTCATTTGAAATAAAATAGAATAAACAGTGACATAGCACTTGTTTTATATTGGTTTTGAAATGGGTTTTCAAATGGTATTTGCTTTGAAATCTTGGTTTAAAACCTTAGAAATCTAGCAACACATTCTGAAAACAATAAGGCACAAGGTTTGGTTTCATGAACAACAATCTCTCATATAAGAGTAGCATTTGATTCAAATGCTGATCACATAAAATAATGAGCTCATATGCTCCTGTTTTTGGAATTTATTTGTTTGAAATGAACTCTATATGATCATGGATGCATGGATGTTATGCATGAGTTTGAAACATGATTTTAGGGATGTTACAATACCCCTCGGGACCCCGATTAAATTTTCAAGCATGCCTTATGGGTTTATTTAAATGCAAATTAATTTGTCATATCATCATCCTTGTTTGAGCATTGCATCGATGCCATGTGTTGATTATTTCCTTTCTTTCTGGTGTTTGATTCTTCTCGGTAGAATACGATAACGAGATCACCATCGAAGACCGAGATCAACACCGTCGAAGATCGACGAACAATACTTGACCAACTGTAATCAAGTTAAGTACCAAATGTCCAGAGATCTTCTAATTTGTTATCAACAGGCAAAGCCAAGCGAAGCCCCACACATGTTATAATCCTATGATTTCAAAGTATTTTCATTCCTGCCATGTACATATGATTCCAAAGTCTTTTTTTGATAGATGGAGTAATCTTATTTGATGCATGTTACCTTTGAAGCTTACATTCCCTGATCCACTGATCCTAGCAGAACTAGGGTTTGAGCTTGTGAAGCGTTGCTAGAGCTATTACATCTGTTGTGCTTAGCCATCCTCAGATGTTACCACCGGTCCATTCGGTTGATGAATCAGAGCTACGAATGGACCTAGTATGATAGGATGACGTTGTATGATCAGATACGAAAGTTAAACATGCTAAGGCTTGTATGGGAGGCCACAGTGGGTTGTGGTTTTTGCAGTCCCATACTTGCCACCCTTAGGACCCGATGTTCTTGCCTCTTGAACCAAGATGAGCATACAGCCACACGGGGGCCTAGAAACCCCCTCGACCAACTAACTTGCCGAGTAGATTCCACGAGTCACATAGTTCGGGTGTTCCATTCGACATACGCATTCTGGCTCTTCTCGAAGGAGGTAAAGGATGTGCATTCATATAGGTAGGTAAGCATGGCAGGGAACAAGAGATGCCCGACATCCATAATCTTGAACCCTGTTCACATAATTAGGGACCGACTTCGGGACTCGACCCGTTACGGCGGAATCTCCCTAGTGCGTGACTCATGGTCTCATTGAAAGCAAGGTAAAGGTCGTGTCTAACCACCCTCGATCGGCCTTCCAAGGAAGAGGGATATTACTAGTGGCATTAAGAGAAGGTTAATACGTGTGGGTAAAGTTGTACACGCTTGTAGGGTTAATAATCTTCTCGAAAAGTCGCGTCCGCGGTTATGGACGACTTGGGAATGGACATGAAGATCATAGAGAACTTTAACCGAATCGTAAAACTTAGCAGATCAATGTGTGCTTAAGGATGCTTCCTCATGGGTACGAGGGGGTGATCCTAGATAGGTTTAGCTGATAATGATTCGGTGGATATCAAAAGATGATCAAAGCTAGTGATATCGATCTCTTATCCCCTTTTAAAATATTCTAATTAGTGGAGATTCTTCTCCCTCTTATTTTACAAAAATAAAGATGGCTTTATGAAAAATAACTCCACTAGCCATAAGTCTTGCGGTGTACACCATTTACTCACCCTTGCTTCGTTGATACTTTCGCATCAGAGTAAGTGTTACCATAGAAGATGAGTTCTTCACGGCATCGACATCGATGAGTAGTTTGGAGTTCCCAGTCGGCAGTCTGGATCTATGGATTGGACGTCATCATTATGCTTCAGGCCTCTTAGGCCATTTGTTAAGTTTGCTATACTTAATAGCATAATTTTCCTTCCGTTGTTTGATGTTTGTGGTCAGTGACCTCTGCTTATAATATTTTTGGTTCTTCACTCAGTTATGAGCTTGCTATAATAATTTTTATGTAGTAGGCTCACTGTTGTGTTATCAATTCCCTCTTTGTACTCTTTCGAGATTTAGGTTAGGCTTATGTCAGACAGAGGTCTGGGATTTGTCTAGCCCTAATCCCGGGGGTGTCACAAATCTTATGTGTCACATTTGATGGATCTATTCCTTTAATGTCACTTAGATTATACCCAACTGCTTCATGATGTTTGCTCAAAACCGAAATAAGTTTATTTGTTTCATTTTATGATAATTTTTTACCAATAATAACATGACATTTATTTTCATTATCTAAAAATGCATACTCATATTGTCTGGAAGTCGTTTTAGTTCAATTGGCGGAGATTCTTCGTCTCCTTTTCTTACCAGTTCTTCATAGTCATGTGGGTTTGTGCTTCTGGAATGGAGTCAAGGTAATCATCCATGTGTTTTGTTTCCTCATCATCTAGTGCCTCTTCCCAATTAACTAGTCTCCTCTCTAATTCATCTTGTAGAGTGCTGAAATGAATTGCGGCTAGCTCGGCAATTGTTTTCCCTTCCTTGATATCTTCTACATATGGCCTCTTCTTTTGTTTGGAGAAGTGGAATGTAATTTCATCTTCTCCAAACATCATTAAATAGTCTCCTTTTTATTATAAATTCGCGCTTATGTTATAGAGACAAAAGGCCTTCCTAAAAGAATAGGACAAAAAGTATCTCGAGGAATATCAACAATATGAAAATCAAGAGGGTACATGAGGAATCCAATAAAGACATAGACATTTATAATAATAACTTCCGGTTTTATATTAGTTATATTAGACAATTTAATAGTAGTGTCTACTGGTACCACATCTGGATTATTTAAATTGTAGTGAAGTTCCTCATAAAGTGATGAAGGCATAATGTTTATAGTGGAAATCCGCTCACAAATTCCATATAAGAAAGTTTCTCCACAATATATAGGAGTCATAGGTTTAGAAGTTTCACTACCTCGTATATTACCTGTGATGAATTTTGAGGTTTCAAAGTCTAGCATAACCACTTCACTCTCCATGGTTCGTGCTTCCATAAGATCCTTAAATATAACAATATTTTCATTGGTAGCATCAGGTTTCTTATTTGGTTGCTTTGATCTTCTCCTTATGTTTTCTTCCTCCCTGCACTTTTTCTTAATATTCTCTTAAATAGGTTCAGTGGAAAATTCTACCAATGGTGCGTTCTCTCTTGCTCGTTTCTTTTCTTCAAGGGGTTTATAAGGTTTCCATTCTGTAGGTACGTGTAGATGCCCTGCATAATTCTCAATAATTTTCTTTACCGAATAAGAATCAATACCAAGGGTTTTAATCAACATAGAAGTCCTTTCATCTATAATAAATTCGTTAACGCAAGCATATTCAGAAGAAATATTCATATTGCTATTCTCATTTTTTAGACTTTCTGTTGTATCCCTCATTTTCATTATTAATTTCCAGGCTTCATCATAGGTATAAGATAGAAAAGTACCATTAGAAGCGTTATCTAGGTTAGTTCTATTTTTATAATTAAGCCCTCCATAGAAAGTATGAGTGATTAACCAATCAGGCAAACGGTGATGGGGATAATTCTCTGGATAGCTTTTATTCCTTAGATAGCCTTCATATAAACTCTCATCAGGATTACTTTTTGAAACTAATAACAATACCTCTCATCCTATGAGCTTTACTTTCTGAGTAGTATTTTGACAGGAAATTGGTTGTCAAATCCGTGAATGTCCTTGGTGCTTCTGCACAAAAGGATCTATACCAGTTGCAAACATTATTGGAGAGAGTTTGTCTAAACAACTAGATTTTAATCTTATCAAGGTCACAATCATCAAATATAAAGGAACCAAAAACATCTTCAAAGAATTTTAAGTGTCCATATGGACTCTCTTTATTGGTTCCTGCAAACTTATTAGAGTTAAGTAATTCAAATAATAAGGGATGGATCTCAATACCATCGGGGTTTATGCTTTTATTGGCAGTTATAAAAGCGTCCATGGGAGAACCCATTTTCCTTACTGCCTCAAGATGGATTAAATGCTGAGTGTTGTCCATTGTTATGGTCCTACAAATCAAATCAAAATTAGTACAACGAAAGTAAATAACTAAAAGTAAAGTGACTTATAGTGCTAAGCTCCCCGAAAAAGGCGCCAGAAAATAGCTTGATGGCTGCAAGTGCACAGATCGTTTGTAGGTAGTTTTGAAATAAAGATATCGATCCCATAGGGAGCAGTAGGCGAAAGGCTAAAATGCTTTTAACTAAAACTAAATGAAGTACATAAGGAATAATTTTAAGATGCAAGAAAAGTAGAATTGTTTTTCAGTTTTTGGTTGAGAGAAACAATTAAATAAAGTAAAGTAAAACTTAATGCAGAAAGTAGTAATCGCATGTGTAAGAAATCTTGAAAATGCAATAGGGAAAAGCCGTTCTCGGGGAGTGGTGGATACACCACTAGCAATTTAGACTAATTAATCAAGATTATTATAATGAATATTCTCATGACATTTATGTATAAAGGAGGAGCTCCATATATGAACGAATAGGCAGCAACCACTTCTTACATCATCCTTCATAATCATAACTAATAGATAAATGACATCAATTGTATTATCCCGCTATTAAGGGATTTTTCCCATGTCATGGACATGGCTTAATGAGTTCTCCTTGCTTACCCAAGTTAGTACATAAAGGATGACAACTAATTTATAGTCACAATAAGTGCTATCACCCTTCCGTCTACCAACAAGTAATCCCCTTCATCAAGTCCCCGTAAGAGGAAAATATTAAGGAGGTGCACAACTCCCAACATCAAGATGAAGACAATTAACACATACAATAATGATGTATAACATAATAATCTCTGTTTCATCTTAATCATGTACTAGGGTTTCTCCATCTCCCCAAGAACTAATGATCTACTCAGACATGGAGGCAAACATCATCATGCAATGGTAATGGAAACAATTATAGATGAATAGTTCTTGTATAAATCAACAACTAGTGCTAGATATACAAGAAGATCTAGATGGGATGGATGGAGATGATGGTGATGCAGCGGTTGATGAAGATGGAGATTGATGCCTTGGCCTCCCAGATCTTGTTAGGGCGAAGATGGATCCCTAGGGCAAGTTCCCCCTCTAGATCCCTTCTAGAGGTGAGGGTTTTGGCGATTTCTGGGTGTTATGTATGTCATCTCTCCAATCCAGTTGCACGGGGTGAAACTATTTGAGGAGGCGGTGTCGGCGCCAACTATATGGTAGGAACTATATGGCCGGAAAAGTTCCTCTCGCCGTATAGTTGGTCGTGAACCCTTTTGTATCCTCTAATCGCTTCGGGGTTTCTTCTGGTATTATTGATATTTCCCAAATAAGTGATTACATTTTTTTGTCTCCTTTTCACTCCAATATAACTGGTCCAAGAATTGTGTCCATTGGATCCATCATATGTCCCGATCCTGGTGAAAATAAACATAAAAGGTGCGTGTGAGCGCCGTAAAATACCAATATCCTACCACTACAATGCAAAATAATAATATAAAACATGATGCAAATATGCACTCATCAGGCACACAGCTTCGCAACCATCGCTTTGCATACGATGGGTGTGGTCGAGGGCTCACCCCGACGGTTCTTGCTGAATTTCTCTCAGGTATCTTAACGAAGGGCTTGAGCAGCCGTTCCACCATGACTTATGGGGGTACACATATCCTAGAAGACACGATCTTCGACAGCTCGTTGGCGACAGTATTTGAGCCAAGCGGGATGTGCTCCATCTGGAGCTCATCGAAGTGTTTCTCCAGTTTTCTGACTTCTTCCACATAAGGAGCCATCCGTGGGGAATCGTAATCGTTATGAATTTTATTAACGACTAGTTGAGAATCTCCATGGACGATCATGCGCTTGATCCCCATATCTTTGGTGATCTGAAGGACGGCCAGCAGGACTTCATACTCATGGTGTTATTGGTCGAATGTCCTTCGTGGTAGAGCATTTGGATAACGTCCTTCAGTTGGTCCCTTGTTGACAACATGAGGAGCACACCAGCCCCTGAAGCTCCAAGGTAGTATGAACCATCAAAGTACATGATCCAGTCGTGCTCGTCGATGTTCCTTAGTAGGGAGGACAAGGGTTCTTCCTTGTCCTCCGGAGTCGGGGTCCACTCGGTGATGAATTCAACCAGAGCCGAACTTTTTATGGTTTGGGCGTGGGCGAAGTGGAGATCAAAGCCGGATAGCACCATGGCCCACTCCGCCACTTGTCTGGTAGCTTCTATGTTGTACAGCATGTGCTCCAGCGAGTACTTGTTCACTATAATGATATGGTGGGCCTTAAAGTAATGGAGGCGATGAGGATACTGAGGAGGAGCTTCTGTAGGGTAGGGTAGCGAACTCGGGCATCACACAACACGCTGCTGACGAAATACACGGGGCGTTGTACCATACACTTTTTCGGGGTCTCTAGCCGGTCATCATCACCCGAGTTGCAGGGCCCGGGAGAAGGCGCTTTGGGGAATTCATGGTCGCTTCCTAACTCCCAGAGTTCAGGAGGTGTTCCTGTCTTGGTCCTTGGACCAGGGTCCCTAAGCAATGACTTTCGAGTCATTTCCCCACGTGGGCTCCACCTCGCCGGGATCAGGAAGAGGCGCTTCCGAGCATCCAGGGTCACTCACCAACTCAAAGAGTTTAGGAGGTGTGCCTGGATCGGTCCACTGACCGGGGCCCTTGGCGATGACACTCGCGTCATCTTCTTCCCTTTCCAGGACGAGTATTGCGCTGACCACTTGGGTAGTGGTAGTCACATATAGTAGCAGTGTCTCCCTAGGTTTAGGATCCAATGGAACCAGAGGGGAGGAGAGGTATCATTTGTAATCTTATAATGCGGCCTCCGCCTCCGGTGTCCATACTATTGACCTAGTATTTTTCGGCAGCTTGAAGAAGGGGTGGGCCCGCTCCCCCATCCAAGATATGAAGCACCCTAGGGCGATGATGCACCCGTTTAGACATTGCACATCCTTGACCCGCTTAGGAGCTTCTATCTGGCTGATGACCTTGATCTTTTCGGGGTTGGATTCGATTCCTCGGTGAAAAACTAGGAAACCGAGTAGCTTCCCCGAGGAGACCCCAAAAATGCATTTTTAGGGGTTAAGCTGGAGTTTGATCTTGCGCAGGTTATTGAACGTCTTGTCCAAATCCTCTAGCATGGTCCAATGATTCTTGGTTTTCACCATGATGTCATCGATGTAGGCCTCTGCTTTATGACCAATTTGAGTACCGATACATGCCCGCATGGCATGCTAGAACGTGGCACCGGTGTTCTACAACCTGAAAGGCATGCAGGTGTAGCAGAAGTATCCCTCTAGGGTGATGAATGACATCTTATCTTCGTCTTCCTTATCCATCTTGATTTTATGGTTCCTAGATAAGGCGTCCAAGAAGCAGAGGATATTGCATCCCACCGTGGAATCGACAATTTGGTCGACTCAAGGTGATGGGAACAGGTCCTTTGGACATGCCTTATTCAGGTTCGTGAAGTCGATGCACAACCTCTTGTTGTTGCTGTGGGACTTGGGCACCACAACGGGGTTCACGACCCATGTTGGTGAAGTGTTGCTTGTCCTGAGCTTCAAACCGAACTTTCTGCATTACCGGGTGGGCTCCAGGCTCACTACCAAATGGTGCTCGATCACCTCCCTTAGACCCTGGGTAGACCCGCGGCTTCCCAGGAGAACACATCAGTTTTCTCCAGGAGGAAAGTGACGAGTGAACTTTCCTATTTGTCTGTGAGGCGGGCTCCAATGGTGATTGAGCAGCCCCCCTCGAGAAGAGGGATCTTCTTGGTGAGGCCGCGATCCTCGGTCAGGCGCTTCTTCCGCATGACTGATGATCCCAATGCATTCGTGTCTCGTGATCCCTAGGAACCATTGCTGCGGTCTCCCGGTTTGACTTCTCCTTGCAAAAGACTACGTCCCGAGGATCGGCCTTGACAGTGATGGCACCTTCCCCAGCTGTGATCTTCATAGTGTTGTATGCGTAATGGGTGGCTGCCATGAACTTAGCCAAGCGATGCATGTAAAATGCATACATGAACTTTCTAGTTTGTTAACATGTTTTCCCACATGTTTGCATCATATATAATGTTATATCCCTATTTTATATTGATTTTTGGGGATTTACCAATGATCCCCTTTATTTTGGTTATAACCCTGCAGGGCAAAAAAAACCTGTTTAATTGTTTTTGATGTTTAGGACCTTAACGAAGTCAAATGGACCTGAAGTTTTGGGAATGCCGATATTTATCCACAAGAAGCATCTGGGGCACGAGAATCTCACTAGGAGGGCCAGGAGGGCCAAATGATCCAAGGTGGCGTGCCCAAGCCTGATGGGCGCGCCACCCATGCTCGTTTCCTCCTTGATAGTCCGATCACCTCGATTCTTTTGCCCACGAACTTTTCTTGACCTAAAAATACCTATATATGGACCCCCCGGGCATCCTTGAAAGGAGACACCAGAACACACCATAGGCAAAAAAACCACCAGACAGAGTCACATCCGACGAGGGGAAACTTCGTCGGAGCCACCTCCAGGGAGATCTCCACCCTCTCCAAAATCTCCAACATCATCACCATGATGAAGAGGGAGTAGTCCACCTCCGGGCTATGGGTTTGTGGCAATAGCTTGATCTCTCTCTCTCTCTCTCTCTCATTCTTCATAGATCTTGTACCATATGAGATACTCTACATGATTATGGTCATATTTGTAATTCCTATGTGGTGGATCTTTGTCCTATGATTTGATATTTGAGATTGGAATCTATTTTGTGTAAGATGTTTTGGTAGATGCATATCATGCACCCTGTTCTTAATTGCTTGTTTTGATCCAACTTGTATACAAGAACTTTTATGGGGATAAGTGTGTATTGGATGGAGTAGCATGGGGGTGGAGATTGAATTGTGACAAATAATATTCAAGATCTACTTTGGTTTTCACCTTTATTTTGCCGCCTCACTAGGGATAAAGTGAAATCATGTGCTATAGTTATCATGTGACAATGTGATAACCTTGTGAGATCAAGGTAGCATATTTGTGTTTCAAACATCATGTACTATTGCTTAAAGCTATACTCTGATTTGTTCTTAATTCAAGATTGCATGGAGCTTTCCCTTTCTTGAGGAGTATAAGAGAGAGATGTATTCCATCTCAATATTAGAACGTGATGCCCATATTAAATATTTTATCAAGCACATATAGAAAATTCCACGAGTCTTTATCATTGATGAATTGTTTTGTGATCACCACATCCTAAAAAGAGAGTAGACAAGTGAACACATGAACCCCAGTCCGATTTTTATCATAAGAAACACCTACCTATTGCATCTACTATCATTTTTATTTTTAGCAATTAATTGTTAAGAAAATACAAAAATACTTTCTATATTTGCAATCACTCATAAAACCCAAAAACAACTCTACTATCTTACATATCATCTAGTTTGCATTACTTTATATTTCTTTGTTGTACTTTACTTTGTTTTATATTTTATTTCATATTACTAATACTAAACATTGTGCTTGACAACCACTTGGTGGAGTTGGGTACACAAGACATTTTATTTTACTTATAAGTTGCTTGAAGAGGAGAAGAAAAACATCCTTCCATAGCCAATTCCCCGAGAGTTTGATATAAACCCACGAGTCACCCTTGTGGGGAAAATACGATTTCTACAACACTCTACACTTGGAGTCCCACCGAAAAGTGGCATCCTTTGTTGCCATCACCAACGTCGGCCACCCTAGTATGTCGTTGTAAGGAAGAAGGATATCCGCCTTATCAAACATGATGTTCTCTGTGTGTAAATTCTTAGGCGTTCCTAACATGATGGGCAGGGTGGCCTGCCCTAGTGGTAGGGTCACCCCCGGGTTGATCCCTTGGAATGCTCCTATCGGGGAGAGGCGTTCCAGAGGGATCTGGAGCTATCTCATGAATTATGCAGATAGGAGGTTTAGGCCCATACCTCCGTCAACTAGCACGTTGATTACCCTTACATTGTTGATAGTTGGAGCGACCACCAATAGAAAGATCCCCATGCACACGCATTGTCCGGGGTGATATTTAGTGTCGAAGGTAACCGATATGCCTGACCACTTGAGGGGGCGCTAAGCTTCCATGCTTGTATGCATAGCGCACACCTCCCAAGAAAGCCATTTTTTGGGCCTGTGCGAGGGGAATGCCGAGGCACCCCATGTAGGCACATGAAGTCACATAGTAGAGGGTCTGTTCAGGGGCACCCGCGTGGTGCTTCGCAGCATGCATTCGACTGGGGCCTCACTGGGAAACGAACAAGGTGCGAGTTTACTTGTCTGAAAGTTCTGGATCGCCTTCACCTAGTCACTACGACGGCCAAGGCAGCAATATCGACAGGGCGGATGCCTATTGACTGGTGGTGTCGCAGGACGTATTCCATGAGATCTATGAGCTGAACAAGCCAAGATCCCACCCTAGGGCTATCTCCGATGGCCTCAGGCGGGAAATGAAGTAGGGAGTCAACTGCCCCCAGCGTAGCCCCTGGTCCGAGAAAATCTTCTAGGGGTGGTGGCAGTTCGATGGCGGCATCGTCTACCCCACCTTCTAGGGCTTCTCCTAAGCCAGCCGGTTGCACGAGGAGTGCAAGGTCATGGACTAGGTGCATGAAACAATCAACTTGTAAGATGGGTACCACATAAACCATATGAAGCTTTAAAACAAAGTGAAATAAAAAGATACTTGGAACCCCATCCTTATTTGTATTGTTGACATGAACTACATATCTCAAAATCTTATTTTATATTTTTTATGGAGGATTAACATATGTATTCAATGCTTAATTTTGGTACAGGATGCAAAACATCTCAAGGGAATACATAAAACTAAGAAGTGAGTCTTCTCGTTAAGGGGAATCGAACTAAGAAGTAGCCCATAAGTAAAGGCATGAAAAACCAATGCCAATCATGGAAAGAGTCTATAATTATATAGTTTCATCAAAGTGTGCTCGGAAGTTTATATTGTTCATCATTTGTTTTATCACACCATCTGTTATTGTTCAACATATTTATATATGTGTAAAAGATACAAATTGATAGTACACTTGCATATTATGTTTCATTGAAAGGAATTGAGCCTATGAACTCTACATGATGATGAAGGAAGCAAAGGTAACAAACTCCAAAGTCCATGTTTAGTTTTATCACCTTCATGTTTGAGGACGAGCATAGGAGAAGATTGGGGATGTTGATGCATGTAATAAAGGCATACATGAACTTTGTAGTTTGTTAACCTGTTTTCCCACATATTTGCATAATATATAATGTCATATCCCTGTTTTATATTGATTTTGGGGTATTTACCAATTATCCCCTTTATTTTGGTTATAACTCAGCAGGGCAGAAAAACCCTGTTTTCAATGTTTTTGATATTTCAGGATGTTAACTAAGTCAAATGGACCTAAACTTTTGGGAATGCCAATATTTATCTACAAGAAGCATCTAGAGCACGAGAATCTCACTAGGAGGGCCAGGAGGGCCAAACGATTCTAGGTGGCATGCCTAGGCCTGGTGGGCACGCCACCCATGCTCGTTTCCTCCTCGGCCGTCCGATCGCCTCGATTCTTTCGCCCACGGACATCTCTTGACCTAAAAATCTCTATATAAGGACCCCCGGGGTGTCCTTGAAAAGAGAGACACCAGAACACACAAGAGGCAAAAACACCCCCAAATAGAATCAGATCCATCTAATATTAGAGGGGGAAACTCTGCTGGAGCCACCTCCGGGGAGATCTACACCCTCAGCAACATCTCCAGCATCATCACCATGATGAAGAGGGAGTAGTCCACCTCCGGGCTATGGGTTTGTGGCAGTATCTTGATCTCTCTCTCTCTCTCTCTCGTTCTTCATAAATCTAGAACCATATGAGCTGCTCTACATGATTATGGTCATATTTGTAATTCCTATGTGGTGGATCTTTATTCTATGATTTGATATTTTAGATTGGAATATATTTTGTGCAAGATGTTTTGATAGATGAATATCATGCACCCCGTTCTTAATTGCTCGTTTTGATCCAAGTTGTATGCAAGAACTTGTATGGGGAGAAGTTTGTGTTAGATGGAGTAGCATGGGGGTGGAGATTGAATTGTGACAAATAATATTCGAGATCTACTTTGGTTTTTACCTTCCTTTTGATGCCTCACTAGGGATAGAGTGAAATCATGTGCTATAGTTACCATGTGATAGCGTGATAACCTTGTTAGATGAAGGTAGCATATTTTGTTTCAAACATCATGTACTATTGCTTAAAGCTATACTCTGATTTCTTCTTAATTTAAGATTGCATGGAGATTTCCCTTTCTTGAGGAGTATAAGAGAGAGATGTATTCCATCTCAATATTAGAACATGATGACCATATTAATTCTTTTATCAAGCACATATACAAAATTCCATGAGTCTTTATCATTGATGAATTGTTTTGTGATCACCACAGCCTAAATTGAGAGTAGAGAAGTGAACCCATGAACCCCGGTCCGATTTTTATCATAAGAAACACCTATCTATTGCATATATTATCCTTTTTATTTTTAGCAATTAATTATTTTTAAAATAAAAAATACTTTTTCTATTTGCAATCACTCAGAAAAACCCAAAAACAACTCTACTATCTTCCATATCATCTAGTTTGCATTAATTTATATTTCTTTGATTTATTTTACTTTGTTTTATATTTTATTTCATATTACTAATACAAAACCTTGTGATTGACAACCAATTAGTGGAGTTGGGGACACAAGATATTTTATTTTACTTTACAGGTGACTTGAAGAGGAGAATACAAACATCCTTCCATAGCCAATTCCCCTATACTTTGATATAAACCCTCAAGTCACCCTTGTGGGGAAAAGCACTTGCTACAACGTTCTACACTTGGAGTCCCAACAAATAGTGGTAGCCTCTATTTCCATCTGTAAGACCCCACCTTTATAAGGTAAATGCCCCTGTGATTGCAATGCTAGTCCCTGGATCAAATTCTAGTATCCATAGTTTAAGATGAAGTACATAGATACAAAGGTCGTTATTACATCGTAATTCCAGAGATAACATAGTATTTTATGACTCATTAGCCAAAGGCTAGTACAAGAGTTCATATCATAAGTAAATAAAGTAAAGTCTCCATATTCATGTGCCACAGGCAAGCATGTTGAGTGTAGACTCATAACCCTAATCCTCATCAGAGTAACCTGCAACATCATAAGTTACAGCCCCAGTGGGTCAATACATTTGGAATTGTATTGGCAAGTCATACCATAGTAGAATAGTAGTATCTAACATGTATATGAATTTGGCTAAGTGTAGCTTAGGCTTGCTTTGCTCAAAATAGGGTTTTCCCTATCACTTGAAAACACTAATTTTTTTTGTCTAAAACACCCAAGGAACCACCAATAGACATTGGTGAACCTTTAACCCTTGTTCAACAACAAGTTTTTAACTTAGAAATTGGTATGAGGAGATCCTTGATAGCTTCAATGTCTTTGATGCTCAAATTGTCCGTTGCCGGGGACACGACTATAGCACCCCCCGTGGTTAGGGTTAAACTAACCTCAGATCACCATCTAAGATAAGTTCAACTCCCAAACACGGAAGATCACAGTATGATTCGGTAACATTACAGAACACAGGGATTCAACAGCATAAGTTTAAACTCTTAGCAGAGTGAGATATTAGAGTTATTACAAACCAGAGGTCATAGACCCAAAATTACATCACACAGCGAAAGAAAATTATGTTGTTCTACACAACAACATAGCAAAAGGCCTAAGAGGCCATTAACAAAAGTGACGTCCATCCCATAGTCCTCAGGCTGCTACCTGGGACCCCCAACTAATAGTCGATGTCAATGTAGAAGCCACCTTCAGTTGCAACCAGATCCTCTGTAGAAAAACAACAATGGCTCACGGCTGAGTACGAGGATGTACTCTACAAGACTTAGATAACCTAGTATATACATGCTCTAGCTGGAAAGGCTTTCTCTGGATTTTCTTTTGTGACCTTTTCATCTTGTCCATCACATCTTTTCATCTTGTCCATCACATCTTGATAACCACCAGCTTCATCAGAACCTCCTATCTAGGATCAACCCCTCAACCCAGAGGAAGCATCCTTAAGCACATGTGGATCAACAAGTTTTACTTAGGTTATAGTTCTCTATGATCATCGCGTCCGTTCCCAAGTCGTTCATAACTGTGAACATGGCTTTTCGAAAAGATTAATACCCTGCAGCGGTGTACAACTTTACCCACACGTACCAACCGACTCTTAATGCCAAATTATTAGCCCTCTTCCTTGGAAGGCTGGCAGAGGGTGGTTGACCACGACCTTTTCCTTGCTTTCGCCGAGACCATGAGTCACGCCCTAGGGATGGTTCCGCCGTAACGGGTCAAGTCCCGAAGCCGGTCCCTAAAGGTGTGAGGCGAGGTTGGTTCACCAGGAGCTCCATCGACCCCAAGCAACCCGGTCCATGCTTCCCTACCTGTTATGATGCACCTCCTTCACCTCCTCATTTCGAAAAGGTTTTCAATGCGTATGCCAGATGGAAAGCCCGAACTATGTGACTCATGGAATCTACTAGGCAAGTTAGTTGCTCGTGGGGTTTTCCAGGCCTCGTGTGGTTATACACTCGTCTTGGTTCAAGAGGCAAGAACTCGGGTCCTATTGGTGGCGAGCATGGGACTACAAAACCACACCCAACGTGGCCTCCCATACAAGCCTTAGCATATTTAGTTACTCCTTGAATGATGTCACCATCTCCTACCTCACTACCTTCCTTAGCACCTCTGGTTCATCGTTTGGATATATCAGACATTGTTAATATGCATGGCTAAGCTGCCGGTAACACAAGCTTTAAAAACGCTCACATGCCAAACCTAGGTATGCTAGGAGCAGTGAATCAGGAGTATAAGGCTACAAAAGGGAAACAGTGCAGCAGATAGGTAACCCTAGCTACTAACAAAAGACCACATTGGAATCGTGTGCAACATAGCGAGAAAGTAATATACTTTGTAAAACATAGGTTCAGAATAAGAGGCTATGCTTGCCTTGTCCGTCAGTAGACAGGTACGGATCATCGGTGTTGTTGACTTCAGCTTCGGGTTCGGTTCCTATTCACGAAGAACCAAATACCGGAAGAAAGGCAACAATCAAGACATGGCATCGATGCAATGCTCAAACAAGGATGATGATATGACAAGTTGAGTTGTATTGAAATGAAACCCTAAAACATGCTCGGCAATTTAAACGGGGTTTCGAGGGTTGAAAACCCTAACTCGGAAAACTCCGGAAACACATGAGAGGGGTTACTATGTTGTTCTAAATAAACTTGTCACTAAAGTTAATTAGCAATGCATGATTATAGCTTAAATAGGTAGAACTTATTTTTCTGAACATTTTGATATATTATTTGTATTTTTTTGACTTATAATGAATTAGTTATTGAATTTACAAATTTATATCATTTTCTAAAATTATTAAAACAATTTAAATCGAAATATTACATCAGGCTGACATCAGCACAGGAGCTAGATACTTTTTACACTCGGGCTTACCCTAGCCAGAGAGACTGACCGAGGGGCCCGAGGCCACCTCATCAGCCATGTTGGCCAGACGGGGTCAGAGGCGTTTTCCACCAGGGTTGGCTCTAGCCATAGGGGCTGACTGGTGGGGCCTGGGCCACTCAGGCAAGCCACGCAGGCGCTACGCGGGCCTCGCCGGAGAACGGCCAGACGACGGCGACTGGCGGCGCTACAGGGCATGGGAGGACGCGTGCTAAGGCTCGTTCAAATCAGCGCACAAAGGAGGACTTAACTATGGCAGTGCCTCTGATTTGTCGTCACCGGAGCAGCAAGCACGGCGACAAATAGCGGCGATGCTCTCGGATCTACGGCGCGGGCTCGACGCAAAGCACTAGAGAGAAGAGGTAGGGTGCCTTGAGCACCGTATGCTCACCCTGAGCGCGTAGATGGCGACGTTGAGGCCAGAGGAGGTCGAGGTCGCCGGCAATGTCGACGACAGTGGCAGACAGAGGTGGGAAGGGCGAGGTCGTTGCCAACGATTGGATGCACCCGCGGTCGATTCCTTTGGTGAACATGACCTTCGTGACGGGGCGGTTCCAACGGCGTCCTCAGCTGACCGTGGGGTGGCCGGAGGTGGCGGGACGAGGCGGCTCCTACGAGCTCTAGGGTTAGAGCTTGCGCGAGCGAGAGCTAGAGAGGAAGGGAGAGGGGAAAGTGAGGTCCAGGGGAAGAGGAGCATGACGCAGATGGGTCTTATCCTCGCGAGCGTCGGCGGCGCACATTGCAACGACGAGGCGGCATCGGGCGGCCGCGGCAGCGACAACGAGCTGCCTGCCGTCAGCAGGGAGGACGAGAGGGGAGCGGGGCGAAGCGGTACCGGGCCGCTGGCGGGCTGGTGTGGGCTGGGTGCTGGGCCGCAGGAGAGGGAGAGAGGGGAGAAGGTTTGCTGGGCTGCGGCCTGGTTCTCCCTCCTGACTATTTTTTTCTTGGAAAACCTTTTCTTTTTCTGTTTTTGATTTCTATTCTAAGTTTTGAATTCCAAGTCTGTTTTGAATCATTCAAAATTACCGGAGAGGTTTTGTGAAATATATAAAATACCATGGAGCCCTTTTAGTCCATTTGGGCTTCACTATTTTGGTAACTTTTCAAATTCATATCCTTTTGAATTGCTTTTCAAAGAGAGGGGAAAAATTAGGATTTTGAATTTGCATTTATTTCAACACATGCTCACATGCAAATATTGTATTGATTTAAACTGATGCATGCCATGCTTAAGTACTGAGTACATATATTACAAGCTTGGGCTGTTATAACGGCTAAGTACTTAGATTTTACCCTCTCGAGAGGTGGTGCACTTTCCCCACAAGAATCGACATGCATCGAGACGAGACCTTTCAGAAGCCTTCCCTTAGACCACCATGGACGCTTTCCATCATATCACCCTACCACCAACTGTCCATCTGGCTAAGTTATTGCAACCTATATGATCAACGCAAAGCCCATATGCCATGTGGTTGCACTAGAAGCTTCTAAGCACTAAACATGTCAAATCCCTTTGTTCCTGGGTGGCTTTCCACAAGTGAGATACACAAGGAAAATAATATACATGGGCCTTATGTAACAACTCAACATAAACCATTATACCATTCCATCCAGGTGATTCATTCACTTAGTTGTTTTATTAAACAAAACACAAGTCAAATACTTAGCAAAATATCCATAGCATGAATATATTCCACCCTTGTTTTCTACTAGCTAGGCTAAGCATGATAACAGAACAAGTATCTCAACTTAGAGAAATTTCTACTAAGGCTACAACTACTAGGATTTCCTAAGCCATAGCATAGTTTATATTTAGCAAAAATTCCATGCAAGGCCTACTCAAAATATTACTAATGCATAGTAGGAAAAAATATATGAAGCACCACTTGCCTGTGTAGTTTGGCGAGTAGCAACAATCTTCACACTCACAATCACCACTAGCACCAAAATCTACACATAAAATGATAGCACCAAATTCACATTCAAATATTCAATTAAATATAATATGAATGCATGCAAATGCAATGAAATGATTTCTATATACTAAGCAAGTCAATCAAACAGTAATGAACACAAAGAAAATTATTTAAAGTCTAAAATAAACTTAAATTTGCCTCAAAACAATTTTATAAACATTTTACATAGTCAAAATAAGCCTATAATGTGTTCTGTAAATATTATATTTTTTCGAATTAAAATACACATATAAGCACATAGTAATGTAGGATTTATTTTTCTGAATCCATTGATATACTATTTGCATTTTTTGGATAAACTGAACAAAAGATATGAATTTTACAAGTTTGCAATTCTAATAGATTCAAAAAATAGATTTTAAATCTAATTTCCAGACACGTGGGCACTTCTGATTGGCCCGTACTGCTTCGTGTGGATCGACCAACACGAGCCGTTTGGATCTAAGTGAAAACGCACGGCCAGATCTGTTCATACCGGTTCGCATAAGTGATCTATTTTACACCTTTAGATCTAGATCCAACGGTGCTTGATAAAGCGACCAAGGATGGGCGGCGCGTGTGGCTAATGCGGCGGCGGCGCTACTGGCGATGCTGCTCCGGCAATTCTAGAGGGGGCTAGGGGCGGTGGTGATGCTTACCAGCATCGCAAGGTCGCGAGGAAGCTCAACGTGGCCTTGGTTCGGACGGGGGCGAGCTGCTGCAGTTGCTGGAGCTCATCGGAGTTGCGGGCAGCGTCGGGCTCGTGCAAACGGCGACGGAGGCGACGACCTGGGCCACCCTAGCGCAAACCAAAGGCATCAGGACATGCACCCGGACTAGGCGAACAACATCATTTGAACTAGAGGTCAGGGGGTGGTCGTATCTTACCGGGATTGCTCGTCGGAGATGAGGACAGCGTCGGGTGCTCACGGTGTTTGACGAAGCCGATGACCTAGGGGGTTATAGGATGAAATAGTGGTGTTAGCAGGTGCACAAGGAGCATAGGATCATCATCGTATGACGAGGGACGGGCGCGAGCATGACACTCACAGGAATAGCTCGTCGGAGGCTCTCGGGCAGCGGTAGTGCAAGTCCAATTGCGAGCAGCCTGGCGGCGATTGGGCATGGGTGTTTGGGGGTAAATGACCACGTCAGTGTGGGGATTAAGTAGCCGGAGGGGGCGAGGTAATTATGCAGATAATCAATGGTAATTAAGCCCGAAATCAACGCGGAAGTGATGGAGGAAACGATGGTGACGACGGGGTCTGGATGCGGGGTTTGGGGAAGACGAGCTGAGCTGGCGTAGTGCCCAGTTGCAGTCTCAGTGGGGTAGGGGTTGCACGCGTGAGAGAGAGGAAGAGGGGGAAACGACCCGGGTGGGCTAGATGGGCTGGATCTGATGCTGGGCTCAAAGTGCAGCGCTAGTTTTTATTTTTTTCTTTTAGCTTTTCTTTTTCTATTTGATTTTTCGGGAATGGTTTTGAAACCTTTTTCAAACTTGTTTGAATTCAAATATTTTCTGGTTTTTTATACAGCAATCCTTGCACTCAAAGGTGTGTCAAAGCACCTTGGTCCTTTGAAAAATAAATATAAACCCATGCCCCATAATATAAACAAAGAGGGGTTAAATATGGTTTCATTTTAGGGTTTTGATTTGAAAATTTGTGCAAGACAAATATGCTATGATTACATGAATTCAATGCATGATTTTATAATTCATAAATTTTGGGATGTTACAAATCTAACCCCCTTAAGGTGAATCTCTCCCTCGAGAGTCGGATTGGCTCGCAAATAGGTGAAGGTGATCTTTCCGAAGGTCATCTTCTCTTTCCCAAGTTTCTTCTTCTTCGGAATGATGGTTCCACTGAACTTTGCAGAATTTGATAGTCTTAGTATGAGTAACTCTTTCTGCAGTCTCAAGTATCTTGATAGGTTTCTCCTCATAGGTGAGATCACTCTCCAACTGAACCTCTTCCAAAGATATAGTATCCTTCAAAGAAGTTTCTTCCATCTTTGGATGACACTTCTTCAAATGACTCACATGAAACACATTGTGAACTGCTGATAGTGATTTAGGTAATTCAATCTCATAAGCCACTTCCCCTTTGTGACCTAAAATCTTGAATGGTCCAACATACCTTGGTGCCAATTTCTCTTTGACTCCAAATCTCTTCACACCACTAAGTGGTGAAACTCTAAGGTAAGATCTATCACCTACCTCATAGGTGACTTCTCTATGCTTTGTATCTGCATAGCTCTTCTATCGGGACTGGGCTATCTTTAATCTGTCCTTTACCAATTTGACTTTCTCTTCAGCTTCCTTGATCAATTCTGGTCCGAACAAATTTCTTTCTCCAACACCACTCCATAGCAATGGAGTAGTACACTTCCTTCCATAGAGAAATTCAAACGGTGCCATCTCAATGCTGGCTTGATAGCTGTTATTGTAAGAAAATTCAGCGTAAGGAAGAATTTCATCCTCACTAGCACCATAGTCTAGGGCACATGCCCTCAGCATATCCTCCAAAATCTGATTGGTCCTTTCTGTCTGTCCATCAGTCTGGGGGTGAAAAGCTATGGTGAAATCCAACCTTGTTCCCAATGATTCATGTAGTTGTCACAAAAAATGCAAAGTGAACTGAGTTCCTCTACCAGAGACAATACTCTTGGGTACTCCATGCAGACATACAATCCTATTCATATAGATTTTAGCTAACTTAGCACTTGTATAGGTAGTCTTCACGGGTATGAAATGAGCCACTTTAGTTAGGCGATCTACAATAACCCAAATAGAATCATATCCAGATCTAGTCCTTGGCAGTCCGGTGATAAAATCCATACCAATCTTATCCCACTTCCAATCAGGAATAGGTAGTGGTTGCCATAACCCTGCCGGTTTCTGATGTTCCGCTTTCACTTGACTACACACATCACACAATGCAATATGTTCCGCAATATCTTTCTTGAGATTGGTCCACCAAAATCTTTTCTTCACATCCATGTACATTTTGGTGTTACCCGGATGAATAGAATATGGTGAATTGTGTGCTTCCTGTAGAATTAACTTCCAACGTTTAGGATCTTGATGAATGCAGATACATTTTCCATACCATAAAGTACCTTGTTTGTCTTCACGGAATCCTTTAGCCTTTCCCTTAGTAATTTTACCTTTAATCTCTTCAATATCATTGTCCAACTTTTGGGCTTCTTTGATCTTGTCCAACAATGTTGGTTGAACATACAATGACATGAGATATCCTTCGGGCACTATCTCCAATCTAAGATCTTTGAATTGGGCACACCGATCATCTGGTAATTCTCCCTTAGTAAGGCCATTCACATAAACCTTACGGCTTTACCGGGATGGTACTGCAAACTCAAATCATAGTCTTTGATGAGATCTATCCATCTTCTTTGTCTCATATTTATTTCCTTCCGAGTGAAGATATATTTCAAACTCTTGTGATCCGTGAACACTTCACAACGTTTTCCCAAAAGATAGTGTCTCCATGTTTTGAGTGCATGGACAACAGAGGCCAACTCTGAGTCATGAGTAGGATAATTCACTTCATGAGTTTTGAGTTGTCTCGAGGCATAACCCACAACTTTCCCTTCTTGCATCAAAACTCCACCCAATCCTTGGTGAGATGCATCACAGTAAACTTAGAAATCCTTCTCCAAATATGGGAGACATAAGACCGATGCGGTCACTATTCTCTTCTTCAGTTCCTGGAAACTGACCTCACAACCTTTAGTCCAGTAAAACTTCTTATCTTTATTAAGTAGCTCCGTCATTGGCTTGGCTACCTTTGAGAAATTTTCTATGAACCTTCTATAGTATCCTGCCAAGCCTAGGAAACGACGAACTTCCTTAACTGACTTTGGAGATTCCCACTCTGTTACAGCTGACACCTTTGCGGGATCGACAGCTATACCATTTCCCGACACAATATGTCCAAGAAATCCAACTTCATTCAACCAGAATTCACACTTGCTAAACTTGTCATACAGTTTGTGCTCCCTGAGCTTCTCAAGTATCAAACGCAAATGTTCTTCATGCTCTTCTTTGCTCTTGGAATAGATCAAAATATCATCGATGAATATGACAACAAACTTGTCAAGAAACTCCATGAACACTTTGTTCATCATGTTCATGAAATAAGCTGGTGCATTTGCCAATCCAAATGGCATCACGGTCTACTCATACAATCCATACCTAGTGGTAAAAGCAGTCTTAGGTATGTCTTGCTCTCTAATCATTAGCTGAAAGTAGCCTGATCGGAGATCAATCTTTGATAACACACGGGACCTTCTAGTTGATCAAATAGATCATTGATTCTAGGCAAAGGGTACTTGTTCTTTATAGTCACCTCATTGAGTGAGCGATAGTCTATGCATAACCTTTGACTTCTATCCTTCTTCACAAAAAACAGAACTGGTACACCCCAAGATGAAGAACTTGGTTGATTAAATTCTTTCTGCAACTGTTCTCCAAGATGTTGCTTGAGTTCTTTCAACTCATCAACTAACATCTTGTAGGTTTTCTTTGCTATTGGTCCAGATCCTAGCAACAAGTCAATCAGAAACTCCACAACTCTATCTGGTGGCATTCCTGCTAATTCCTCCGGAAACACATCTGGGTATTCCTTCACAACTGGTACACTGTCTATGCTAACCCCCTTAAGAGAATTTAGCTTACTCCCTTTAGATTCAAAGTTAGACTTGAATCTAATTCATTTCTTATTCGGGGTTGTGAGTGTAATAACACGATTGGCACAATCTAGTACTCCTTCATACTTAGTCATCCAATCCATACCCAAAATTACATCCAATCCTTGGGAATCTAGGATTATCAGACTAACTGGAAACTTATTCTTTCCAAATTCTATCACTAGATCATGACATCCAAAATTCACTATCATCTCTCCATCGGGAGAGCTTACTTTAATAGGACACCCAATAGTTTCAGTTGGAAGTCCATTTTTATCAACAAATTCTCTTGATATGAATGAATGCGATGTGTCGGTATCAAAAAGAACAAGTGCTGCTGGAAAAGAATTAAGCTTGAACTTACCAGCCACAACATCAGACTCTTCATAAATTTCTTCCACATTGATGTGGTTCACTTGTCCCTTATGGAAAGGGTTGGGCTTATTGGATCCTTCAACTTTCTTTTTTGGGCATTCATTTGCATAGTGCCTAGTTTTCTTGCATTTGAAGCACTCAACCTGACTGATATCTCTTTTAGCAGGCTGACTCCCATTGCCATTCCCACTGTGGTGGCTCCTGTGTCCACTCTTGTGGTTCTTATACTTATCATTGTCATGGTTGCGGTGGTGCTTATTGTCATGGTGATGGTTACTGTTGTGGTTGTTGATATACTTCCCATGCTTGTGGGATCCAGAACCTCCACTATCATCACCATGGGAGTGTTTATGAGATGATCCCGAGCTGTGCTTGTCAAAGTGATGCTTCCTCTTCCTGTTCTCAACCTGCTTCATCTTGCTTTCCAAGATGTTGGCCTTGTCACACCGTGATTGATATGTTGGGAAATAGGCAACAGATAGCTACAGGTTCATTTCATCATTCGATCCCTCGAGAAACTTCTCCTTCCTCTTGGCATCAGTATCAACCTCATCCGGTGCATAGCTTGCCAGATTGTTGAACTCCTCAATGTATTCAGCCACACTGCGGTGACACTGTTTCAGATTGTGGAACTCCTTATTCTTCAAGTTCATCACTCCTGATGAGATGTGGGCGGTGCGGAAACCATCCTCAAATATGGCCCAAGTCACATCTTCAGTGGAGTGGTGATCTGGAAGTTATCCCACCATGTTGTTGTTGAACCTTCAAGTAGATGTGCTACGAACCTGACCTTTTCCTCATCGGTGTAGCCAACAGTGACCAAGTCCTAATTCACAGAGCGTAGCCAGTCATTGGATACCATGGGATCAGTGGTTCCCGAGAACTTGGCTGGTCTCAACCTCAAAAACCTTGTAAGCATGTTAAAGGCTGGTGGGTTGTTGTTGTTGTTATTATTCTGGTTCTGATTTTGATTTGCCATGAACTGGGTTATCATCTGCATCAGTTGGGTTTGAGCTGTCATCAACTATTGCATCTCGGGATTGACGTTATTGTTGTTGTTGTTTGGGTTGGGGTTGGCACGACGGGGAGGCATATGTGGTTTCAATAAGGATAAGTAATGAGATATAGCCCACAGATTCCATGCACAATACATCACATAGCAACAAACACAATAAACAAGCACAAGATAAACATAGAGTTTAAACAACATAAACAACAAGTTTTGGAAAAGTAAACATAATAGCAAGCCATCCACATGTTGGATGATCATTGTGACTCAATAAATCAAAGATGATAGATAAAAAGATAGTCGAGTACTCAACTCTACTCCTCCATATCGACCTCCACGTCGACAAGAGTTAGTCCAGCTGTCTCCATGGCTGACTTGTACTCCTCGACACTGGTGGTCAAAGCCTCAATCTTCATGCGAAGGGCTCTCTTCTGCGAGCAAAGCCTCTCTATCACTCCCTGCTGAGTCTATAACTCAAAGTCCTTGGCCTATATCTCGGCCCTCATGTCCTTGATCTTCTTGTTTCTATCCTGAACTCTCTTCTCCTGATTCTTTAACTTCTTGTCCTGGCTCTCGAACCTGGCCTCCATCACCTTGACGATCTCGTCTTGCTCCACGAAGAGCTTGTCCTTCTCCCTCAACTGAATCTGGAGATTGTCATTGCTAAGCATGACGTTGGTCCTATCCATGTCGAGGTGTCGAATAAGACCCTCTAGATCCTGGAGGTACAGACGAACTGGCTCTATCGTCTCTCTAGCAGCACCCTCCTACAACAATGACTCTCCCTCCTCGTCACGTCTCCCGAATGGTTGGAAGTAGAGGCCCCTGAGATCGGTGGCATGGATTCCGTAGAGGCATGTGAGTAGCTCCTGCATGACTACATCTAGTCCCTTCTCCTTGACATCGTGCATCAGCTTGAAGGTAATCTCCTCTGCGAGTGGCTTCGTATGGCGTCTTGGCTGTGTGACTCTAAAGCCCAAAATATCCTTCCTTTTGAACTTGGTAAGCTAGAGTGCCTTAATACTAGGAAGTGGGAGGTTGAGCACACTAGTGAACTGCACGATACGTGAACCAAAACGAGTTTCATTGAACTCCTCGGCAGTGCTGATCACAAAGCTAGGCATATAATGCATAAGATAGGGAAAAATTAGAACAATACAAGTAGAGAAAAAACAAGATAGTGAAACAAAAAGCCAAAAGCATACATTGCACAATAAAAACATACAAAAATCTACCACAAGTACTAAGGTTCAAACCGAACTTAGACAAATTTTTGGCGAGGAAATAACAAGTGTGGTGGTCCAACTAGCGGAGTACGTTACCATTCTCACTCATATGCTAAGTCTATGATATCCTCCCTTAGACGTTTTATGGGGGTCTCTAAGTCTTGGGTATACTTATTCTCCTCCTTAAGTTCATTTTGGTGTTGAGCATTCTACACTTGAGTCTTTCACCAAGATCCTTGATAGCATTCTAAGCTGCATTTCTTGCAGAGTGAAAGAATGTCGTATACATTTCTGAGTTGGTGCCCATGTAGAATCCCGACTCTTTGTGGTTTTCTCCCTTGTTTTTGTACAAGTGAAGTTGCACCCACAAATATTCTTCTCCTTCATCCATCACCGGAAATCCCTTGTACACATCCTCACCATGTATCCCCAAGCTAACCATAAGAGTTTTGAGTGCTTTGGGAAACTCCGTCTCACATTCTAAAGTCATGGTCATGAGTGGTCCCTTCTTGACGGCTTTGTTGATGGTGGCCATCTACAAATAGAGATGAGAATGAAGATTAGAAGATATTTACGAGAAGAAAAAGACAAGTGTGGAATTTGCAAAGAGTTGAATTTTTTCCTTAGTGCTTTTAGTGTAATCCAACTTAGGGTCATAATCCTACAGGAACACAGTGCTCTGATACCATCTGTAAGACCCCACCTTTATAAGGTAAAGGCCCCTGTGATTGCAATGCAAGTCCCTGGATCAAATGATAACATCCACCGTTTAAGATGAAGTACACAGATACAAAGGTCATTATTACATCATCATTCCAGAGATAAAACAGTCTTTTACAACTCATTAGCGAAAGGCTAGTACAAGAGTTCATATCATAAGTAAATAAAGTAAAGTCTTCATCTTCATGTTCCACAGGCAATCATGTTGAGTGTAGACTCATAACCCTAATCCTCATCAGAGTAACCTGCAACATCATAAGTTACATCCATAGTGGGTTAATACATTTGGAATTGTATTGGCAAGTCATACCATAGTAGAATAGTAGTATCTAACATCTATATGAATTTGTCTAAGTGTAGCTTAGGCTTGCTTTGCTCAAAATAGGGTTTTCACTATCAGTTGAAAACACTAAGTTTTTGTTTATCAAAAACACACAAGGAACCACCAATAGACATTAGTGAACCTTTAACCCTTGTTCAACCACAAGTTTTTAACATAGAAATTGGGATGAGGAGATCCTTGATAGCTTCAATGTCTTTGATGCTCAAATTGTCCGTTGCCGGGGACACGGCTAAGTACTTAGATTTTACCCTCTCGAGAGGTGGTGCAATTTCTCCACAAGAATCAACATGCATTGAGACGAGACCTTTCAGAAGCCTTCCCTTAGACCACCATGGACACGTTCCATCTTATCACCCTACCACCAGGTGTCCATCTGGCTAAGTTATTGCAACCTATATGATCAAGGCAGAGCCCATATGACATGTGGTTGCACTAGAAGCTTCTAAACACTAAACATCTCAAATCCCTTTGTTCCTGGGTGGCTTTCCACAAGTGAGATACACAAGGAAAACCATAGACATGGTCCTTGTGTAACCACTCAACATAAACCATTATACCATTCCACCCAGGTGATTCATTCACTTAGTTGTTTTATTAAACAAAACACAAGGCAAAGACTTAGCAAAATTTCCATAGCATGAATATATTCCACCCTTGTTTTCTACTAGCTAGGCTAAGCATGATAACATAACAAGTATCTCAACTTAGAGAAATTTCAACTAAGACTACAACTACTAGGATTTTCCAAGGCATAACATAGTTTATATTTAGCAAAAATTCCATGCAAGGCATACTCAAAATATTACTAATGCATAGTCAAAATAGTAGGAAAAAATATATGAAGCACCACTTGCCTTTGTAGTCTGGGGAGTAGCAACAATGTTCACACTCACAATCATCCCTATCGCCAAAATCTACACATCAAATGATAGCACCAAATTCACATTCAAATATTCAAGAAAAAATAATATGAATGCATGCAAATGCAATGAAATGATTTCTCTATACTAAGAAAGTCAATGAAACAGTACTGAACACAAAGCCAATTATTTAAAGTCTAAAATAAACTTAAATTTGCCTCAAAACAATTTTATAAACATTTTACATAGTCAAAATAAGCCTATAATGTGTTCTACAAATAATCCTATTTTTTCTAATTAAAATACACATATAAGCACACAGTTATGTAGGATTTAATTTTCTGAATCCATTGATATATTATTTGCATTTTTTGGATAAACAAAACAAAAGATATGAATTTTACAAGTTTGCAATTCTAATAGATTCAAAGAATAGATTTTAAATCTAATTTCAAGACACGAGGGCGCTTCTGATTGGCCCGTGCCTCTTCGTGAGGATCGACCAACACGAGCCTTGGGATCTAAGTGACAATGCACGACCAGATCTGTTGATACCGGTTCACATAAGTGATCTATTCTACGCCTTTAGATCTAGATCCAACGGTGCTTGATCAAGCGACCAAGGATGGGCGGCGCGCGTGGCTACTGCGCGGAGGCGCTACTGGAGGTGCTGCTCTGGAGATTCTAGACGGGCCTAGGGGCGGTGGTGATGCTTACCAGCATCGCAAGGTCGCGAGGATGCTCAACATGGCCTTGGTTCGGATGGGGGCGAGCTGCTGCGGTTGCTGGAGCTCGTCGGAGTTGCGGCAGCGTCGGGCTCGTGCAGACGGTGATGGAGGCGATGACCTGGGCCACCCTAGCACAAACCGAAGGCATCAGGACATGCACACGGACCAGGCGAACATCGTTTGAACTAGAGGTCGGGGGGTGGTCGTATCTCACCGGGATTGCTAGTCGGAGATGAGGACGGCATCGGGTGCTCACGATGTTTGACGAAGCCGACGACCTAGGGGGTTATTGTAGGCGTTTGTAGCATGGAAAACAAAAAATTTCTACCACATACAAACAAACAAGCCAAGATCTATCTACTAGATTGTAGCAACGAATCGATGGAATAACTCACCATCAAAGATTCCAAAGTGTTTAACGAGAGCGGATTCTCGTGGATGATGTAGTCGTACTCTTGCCGATCTCAAGATCACGTAGACGATCCTTCCGGCGCTGCGTTCCGGCAGCGCTCCCGCAGTCGGTCACACGTTCGGTACACGACGAAGACCTTGGTGATCTAGGGTTTAGACACACCAAGGAGAGAGGGATAGGCCGGCGGAGCAAGGAGATTGCCCCAAGTCGGCGGTTAGGGTTTGCCCTAGGCGACGGCAGCAGCAGGAGGTGGTGGCGCCGGCGGCTTAGGGCTAGGATTTTGGTGAGGCAAGGTGTAGTCTTGGAGGGGCATCCCTGCCCCTCCTTATATAGGTGGATGGCGCCGGCCAAGGGGAGGGGAGTCCCTCCCCAACTCGGCTTCCAAGGCCGGCGGGTGGAGGGAGCGGAACTCCTCCCCATGTAGGTTTCCTACTCTCCCTCCACCAAGCAAACTTGCCGTTTGACTTTTCAAATTGGCATTTGACTTTTCAAACTAGGATTTGATTTATCCCTTTATTTTGCTCAGCGATGACACCTAGTACATGATGCAACCATCCCAACTTGTTATGACACATTCATGTACCCTTCCCCTCCGGAGTGCCGGACCTTCCGGAACCTTCTAGAACATTCCCGATGAAAACACAGGAACCATTCTCCAACCCCGAAACAAGGCTTTCCTTATATGAATCTTATTCTCCGAACCATTCCGGATCTCCTCGTAATATCCCGGATCACATCCGAGACTCCGAACAACATCCAGTCTCTTACTCATCATTCCATAACTACTCAACAACATTGAATCCTTAAGTGTGTCTCCCTATGGTTCGTGAATTATGCGGACATGATCGAGACACTTCTCTGAACAATAACCAATAGAGGAATCTGGAAATTCATATGGCTCCCATATATTTCTATGATTACTTTGCGATCGAATGAACCACTTACATACGATACCAATTTCCCTTTGTCTCACGATAGTTTACTTATCCGAGGTTTTGATCGTCGGTATCTCTGCATACCTAGTTCAACCTTGTTACTGATAAGTACTCTTTTCTCGTTCCCGTGATATGTGATCCCTTGTGAGCCAGTCACATGCTTGCAAGCCAATTGGATGGCATTCCATCGAGAGGGCCCAGATTATATCTATCCGTCATATGGATGGACAAATCCCACTCTTGATCCATGTGTCTCAACCAACACTCTCCTAACACTCAAAGGTGCATGTGCATAAAACATATTACTCATATAAATCGAATAACCATTATTATCGGACATAAACAAGTAACTGTCTCGCAATAAACAAGATCCCGATATAATGTTCATGCTTAATGCAGGCACAAAATAACAATTATTTAAGTATAAAACTAATCCCGATGGTAGATGAAGAGGTAGCGTGCCGACCGCTATCACATCAACCTTTGATCCATTTCCTACGCGCATCGTCACCTCGTTCTTCGCTAGCTTCTGTTTATTCTGCAGTACCTGTTTCGAGTTACAAATATGAGCAACCGAACCAGTATCAAATACCCAGGCACTACTACGAGTACTAATGAGATACACATCAATAACATGTATATCGTATATACCTTTCTTCTTGATGTTGTCGTTCTTCAAATCTGCCAAGTACTTTGGGCAATTCCGCTTCCAGTGACCTTCTCCCTTGCAGTAAAAGCACTCATCAGGCTTAGGTCTAGCCTTGGTCTTCTTCATCGGTGCGGTAACTTTCTTACCACCCTTCTTGAAGTGTCCCTTTTGCTTAGACTTGCCTTTCTTGAATTTGGTGGTCTTATTGACCATCAACACTTGGTGCTCTTTCTTGATCTCCACTTCTGCAGATTTTAACATGGAGAAGAGTTCTGGCAACTGCTTGTTCATGCTTTGCATATTGTAGTTCATCACAAAGTTCTTGTAACTTGGTGGTAGTGATTGGAGGACACGGTAAATCCCCAAAGCATTAGGAATCACTATACCCGAGCTTTGGAGTTTGTTTGCGTGCCCAGACATTTTAAGCACATGCTCACTGACGGAGATGCTCTCTACCATCTTGTAGTTGAAGAACTTTTCAGAAGCCTCATAGCTCTCAACTGCCGCGTGAGTCTGAAATATCAGTTTGAGTTCACGGACAATATCATGTGGGTCTGAATTCTCAAACCTTTTCTGAAGCTCCGATTCTAAACCATACAAGATAGCACACTAAACTGTGGAGTACTGAGTCTTCCGAGCGAGGTAAACATTCTTTACTTCATCGGTAGCATCAGCTGCAGGCGGGTCACCCAGCGGTGCATCCAACACATAGGTCAAATTACCAGCATTGAGGACAATCCTCAAATTGCGGAACCAATCCGCGAAGTTTCTTCCATTGTTTTTCAACTTTTCTTTCTCTAGGAACGCATTAAAATTGATGGTAGGGTCCGCCATTGATCTACAACATATTTGCAATAGTTTAGACTAAGTTTATGACAAATTGAGTTCTTATTAATAGTTAAATTAATCTAGGTGAACTCCCACTCAAAACAATATCCCTCACATTGTTTTAGTGATCACACGAACCAAATCCACCACATCAAAACCGATCATCACGAGAGTTGATGTAGTTTCAATGGCGAACAATCGCCACGTTCATCATATCTACTATATGATTCATGCTTTACCTTTCAGTGATCCGTGTTTGGAGACCATGTCTGTACATGCTAGGCTCGTCAAGATCAAACCTTAGCTTCCGCATGAGCAAATCTGGCTTGCTCATGTTGTATACACTTGCAGAATCTAACACACCCGAACATCACGTGGTGCTTCGAAACAACAAGCTTTAGCAACGGTGCTTACTAAGGATGAACACTTTACAACTTGAAATTCATGTGCATGAGGGATCATCTTATAATGCTACCGTCGTTAACTAAGCAATACAAGATGCATAAAGGATTAACATCACATGCAATTCATAATATGTGATATGATATGGCCTTTCTTCTTTGTGCTTCCGATCTCCATCTTCAAGCACGAACATGATCTCCATCATCACCGGCATTGCATCAAGGTCAATGACGCTGCTCCATGGTTGTCGTCCACCGGCTTCAACTATTACAACTACTTTGAATAGACACGCGGGTCTTAACATAAACTAAAGACAACCATATGGCTCCTGCCGGTTGCCTACTTACAATAAGGAACATTACATACATCAAATATAATTACAATCATGGCCATATCACATCACAACACACTCCTGCAAAACAAAGTTAGACGCCTCTAATTTCTTTGCATATTTTACATGGTTTGGGGCTTTCAATAAGTGTCGATCTAACTTACGAACAAGAACCACAACGTTGATGTTTGAACTATCAAGTGCCCGTTGTAAATTGGATCTATACTATAATGGGAGAGACAGACACCCGCAAAGCCACTTATGCAATACAAGTTGCATGTTGAGCGTGGAGCAAGTCTCATGAACGATGTCATGTAAGGTTAGCCCGGGCCGCTTCATCCCATCATACCACAAGATGCAAAGTACACAAGAAGCAATTGATAATAAAAGCACCACCGTCCACAATGACCATTGTGTTCTACTCGTGCAACAGATCTACCGCATACAAACAAACAAGCCAAGATCTATCTACTAGATTGTAGCTCACCCTCAAAGATTCCAAAGTGTTTAACGAGAGCGGATTCTCGTGGATGATGTAGTCGTACTCTTGCCGATCTCAAGATCGTGTAGACGATCCTTCCGACGCTGCGTTCCGGCAGCGCTCCCGCAGTCGGTCACACGTTCGGTACTCGACGAAGACCTTCCTCTCCCTTGTTCCAGCAGGCAGCGGAGGTTGTAGCACTCTCCTCGTGATTCCGGCAGCACGACGGCGTGGTACCGGAAGTAGAGGGGAGATCTCGCAGGGCTTCGCCTTAAGCCGGAGCGAGTATGGTGGACTATGAGAGAGGACTTGGCGATCTAGGGTTTAGACACACCAAGGAGAGAGGGCTAGGCCGGCGGCTAGGGCAAGGGGATTGCCGAAAGTTGGCGGCTAGGGTTTGCCCTAGGCGGCGGCAGCAGCAGGAGGTGGTGGCGCCGACGTCTTAGGGCTAGGGTTTTGGTGAGGCAAGGTGTAGTCTTGGAGGGGCAGCCCTGCCCCTCCTTATATAGGTGGAGGGCGCCGGCCAAGGGGAGTCCCTCCCCAACTCGGCTTCCAAGGCCGGCGGGTGGAGGGAGAGGAACTCCTCCCCAAGTAGGTTTCCTACTCTCCCTCCACCAAGCAAACTTGCCGTTTGACTTTTCAAATTGGCGTTTGACTTTTCAAACTAGGATTTGATTTATCCCTTTATTTTGCTCAGCGATGATACCTAGTACATGATGCAACCATTCCAACTTGTTATGACACATTCATGTACCCTTCCCCTCCGGAGTGCCGGACCTTCCGGAACCGTCTAGAACATTCCCGATGAAAACACCGGAACCATTCTCCAACCCCAAAACAGGACTTTCCTTATATGAATCTTATTCTCTAGACCATTCCGGATCTCCTCGTGATATCCCGGATCCCATCCGAGACTCCAAACAACATTCGGTCTCTTACTCACCATTCCATAACTAATCAACAACATCGAATCCTTAAGTGTGTCTCCCTACGGTTCGTGAATTATGCGGACATGATCGAGACACTTCTCCGAACAATAACCAATAGAGGAATCTGGAAATTCATATGGCTCCCACATATTTCTACGATTACTTTGTGATCGAATGAACCACTTACATACGGTACCAATTTCCCTTTGTCTCACGATAGTTTACTTATCCGAGGTTTTGATCGTCTGTATTTCTGCATACCTAGTTTAACCTCGTTACTGATAAGTACTCTTTTCTCGTTCCCATGATATGTGATCCCTTGTGAGCCGGTCACATGCTTGCAAGCCAATTGGATGACATTCCACCGAGATGGCCCAGAGTATATCTATCCGTCATATGGATGGACAAATCCCACTCTTGATCCATGTGTCTCAACCAACACTCTCCGAACACTCAATGCCACCTTTATAGCCACCCAGTTACGGTGTGGTGTTTGATGTCATCAAAGCATCCTTCCGGTGATGGTGATATGCATGATCTCATGGTCGAAGGAATTAGGTTACTATGTATCAGAAAGCATATAGCAATTGAACTATTAAAATGACTTGATCTTTATGCTACGCTTATCTATAGGAGTATGTCCATCATACCATTCTCCTAACGATATGATCTTGTTGTTAATAACATCTCAATGTTCATGATAGGGAAACCACAATCATTTATTAACCAACAAGCTAGTATTATAAAGAGGCTTTACCAGGGACTCTAGTTTAGTTTACAAATCACACAAGTATTAATGTTTCCTTGTTAATACTATTATAGCATGAATGTGAACATTTATCATAAACACAAAGATATAATAATAACTACATTTATTATTGCCTCTAGGGCATATCTCCAACCGTTATAGGATGAACTAGTGGTGTTAGCAGGTGCACAAGGAGTAGAGGATCATCATCGTATGAATGAGGGATGGGCGCGAGCATGACACTCACCGGAATAGCTCGTCGGAGGCGCTCGGGCAGCGGCAGTGCAAGTCCAATTACGAGTAGCCTGGCAGCGATTGGGCGTGTTTGTTTGGGGGAAATGACTGCGGCGGTGTGGGGATTAAGTAGCCAGCGGGGGCGAGGGAATTACACAGAGAATCAATGGTAATTAATCCCAAAATCAATGCGACAATGATGGAGGAAATGGCGATGACGACAGGGTCTGTGGTGCGGGGTTTGGGGAAGATGAGCTGAGCTGGCGCATGGACCAGTGGTAGTGTCAGCGGGGTAGGGGTTGCGCACGTGAGAGAGAGATAGAGGGGGAAACGACCCGGGTGGGCTAGATGGGCTGGATCTGATGCTGGGCTCAAAGTGCAACGCCAGTTTTTCTTTTTTTTTATCTTTTCTTTTTCTGTTTGATTTTTCAGGAATGGTTTTCAAACCTATTTCAAACTTGTTTGAATTCAAATCTTTTCTGGATTTTTATATAGTGATCCTTGCACTCAAAAGTGTGTCAAACACATCTGTCTACTCAAAGCACCTTGGTCCTTTGAAAAATAAAAATAAAACCATGCCCCATAATACAAACAAAGAGGGGTTAAATATGGTTTAATTTTAGGGTTTTGATTTGAAAATTTGTGCAAGACAAATATGATATGATTACATGAATGCAATGCATGATTTTATAATTCATGAATTTTGGGATGTTACACCATCAAGAAAATTTTCTGGTGTCGTTGCTATGAAATTGCAAGAAGGTACATCACAACTGCATCGTCATCAAGTTTGAAGAGCAAGTTATTTCCCATTGAAACTGCTAGACATTTTCTGGCGCCTTCATCTTCATCAACTTGTGCAACAACCCAAGCTTGGGGAGTTTGCACCACTGTGAGCATTTTCTTCTCCTTTATATTTTTAAAGTATTTTATTTTGTCTTGTCTTTAGTATTTTTAAGTTTTCCTTAAAACACAGAAAACATATAAAAATGGAAAAGAGAGATTATTGGACCTTTAGTGTGAAGAACTTCCCAAAAGAAAGTGAAATACCATTTGAACCATTTGAAATAGACCCTGCAGCTACTAAAGCCATTTATGAAATCCGCTTCTATGGGAAGCCTAATGAAACCCTATGCAGCATTTAAGATTTTTTAATGAAAGATGCAAAGATCTAAAGATGAGTAACAAAAACAGTAGTATGATTAAAGTCAAGCTTTTTCCATATTCACTTGCAGGTAAGGCTTTAGATTGGATATTAAAATGGACACCCGGAAATTTTAGCTCTTAGTTTAATGTAAAAGCTGCTTTTGTTGAAAGATATGGAACCCCTGAAGTAATAGGCCATCTTAGGGAAATTCTTATCATGTTTAAACAAAATAATGGTAAACCTCTTACAAGAGCTTCCGAAAGATTTAGAGAAATAGCTTTTGGAACATAACATGATTTTACAGATTGGATTTTAATTCATATCTTTTATAGAGGGTTAACTAAAAGCTCAATGGCCTATTTAGATAAAGAAAGTAGAGGTTCCTTCATAAATATTACTTCCAACAATTCTTATATATTTTTAGATGGCCTACTCTTAGAAGTAGAAGTCAAAGAAAGTCTTGAAAAGGCTAAAGTACCGGAAGATGTATTTGATGACAGACATGAAATCTTCAATTTATATAATAGAGATAAACAAGTACAAGAAGTTAAAATGCTTAGTGAAACAGAAGAACCTTTACTTGATATTGATAAATGTAGCTTGCATGAACTCATTAACTTGTTGAATTTTTTTTTCTAATGATCCATCTTTTAATTGTCATCAAGTAGGATTTGGTTCTTACCTAGCAAACTATGTTATAAAAGAAAAGATTGAAAGATATAATAGAGAAGCTAATATACCACCTAAGCTTGTGTATGTATGGATCCCCAAGGAATTAATCACAATTTGAAAAGAGACACACCATGCTATTCTAGATTTAGGATCTCGTGTATCAGTTTTATCTAAAGATCTATATGATTCACTTGATTTGAAACCTATGGAAAAATGCTCAATAGATCTTTTACTTGCTGATGATTCAACAAAACATGCTTTAGGAAAAGTTCATGGTATTATGGTTTAATTACATATGACATTTGTGCCTGTTGATTTTATTGTCATGGACATGGGGAGCAATACCTCAAGTCCTATAATACTTTGTAGACCCTTTTGACAACCATAGGTTCAGTCATTGATACAAAAGAAGGAAATGTGAAGTTTAAATTTCCTCACAAGAAGTGTATGAAACACTTTCCATGGAAAAAAGGAGGTAACAAAGAAGCACAATCTACCAAATGAATTCTATATCACCTAAACCTAGTAAGTAAGCCTAGCTATATGGCTATAAAGAAATCGCTTCGCGGGAGGCAACCCGGTTATTTGGTTTTGGATTTTCGTTTTGAATTCTTTCTATATCAAGAGATTTATTTTTGTTTTATTACTATAGTTTTTAATAAAGTACCAAGTGGAACCCATTTTGGATGTTTAAATTTGATAAACATATGGAGCAGCAAATTCCTGCAGAATTGTTTTCAGTGCAAGATTTTTCTATTTTTTTATGTAACTCCAATTGCACTCAAATGTATATAGAATAATTTACAACTTTTGATCCTCCATATGCAAAAAACTTGGTAAAATTCTTAACATATCTAAGTGGGATTAAAAAATTCGTTTTGCTGCTGCTGAAAATCTAGATAGATTCTGCCATGTTTTGTTTTAACTATTCCCAGGTGTCCTAAAATGATTTATATGAGTAATATTATATGCTAGGGATATGTAGGAACATTATATGCTTGCTGGAACTTTTATAAAGAATATTGTCTTTGATATATATGCTGCAACTATTATACTCTTGTACCACTAATGTCACCTCTCAGAAAAGAGATGGGAGAAAAAGTTCTGCGTTGAAGTTTTTTGGCAGGGAATAGAGGAATATCACACCAAGAGCAATCGAAGGATGGTGAAAAACATAAGCTTGGTGATGCCCAAGGCACCCCACTGGATCGACTCAACTCTTAGTTTGCAAACCTCTAAACATTGTTTTTTGAGCAACATAGAACTATCGTAGAAACTTGGAGCATCTGTTTTATCTTTCTACTTTTGTTTTGCATTCAAAAGACCACCACCATTATTATAAATGTTTATGATCAGCTACTGAATAGAAACTTTACTTTAATAAAACTTAAAAAGGAATGCCATGGAATAAAGGAAAATGGGATATGAAAACAAAAGCTAAAATTTAGGTTATGTTTAGTTCTTAAGCTCAAGTACATTATATTAAGCATGATATGTTTTATGCCTATTAATTTGTATCTCTTGCTTGTGCATATTTATGTTCAACATTAATAAGCAAGGTGAGAAAATAAATTTGGACATTATAAACTAGATAACACACTCTTTAGATCTCTTTTTGCTAAGCCTTCTTCTACACAAGCTAAGACTTGTTCCAAGCCCCTTAAGACTAGACTAGGCTTATCCACCCATTTGTAGGAACGCTAATTTTAAGTACAGTATGTATGTTAATCCTCCAAACACTCTTAAAAACACTATTTTTATGTATTTCAAGCTCATAAGAAAGTAAGGTTTGGGGTGATACCACTATGGAAACTTTTGTGCTTCACATCTTATTATTTATTGTTAGTTAAACCATATTAGCATGGAACAAAGTTTTTCAATATAAAATGTTGAATTTTAATCATGTTTAAGTTCTACCTATGGATTGCACCGATGTGAAATGAAGTGTGCACACTGGAGTAGGCATGTTGGTGGAAAATGCTCTTGAACCGCTAGTCAAAACCATGCATGACATGGGGGAAACTTACAACATGATGATCCTTGTTGATATGGTTCATATGTCTATTTTTCTTGCACTTCTGCAGTAGAGATACTTTCCCCACCACCTTGAACACAACCAAGGAATCATATCAAACTCTTTTTCTAAATGAATACTTCAAATTCAATTGCTATAAATAAAGTAAACAAGGGGCATGTACCTACACAGGGACAAGAGGTACTTCAGTGACGCAGTTTCACAAGACCAACATGAGTATACAATGACATGCCTATGTTGAGTAGCATGAGGAGTGCAAGGTCATGGACTAGGTGCATGAAACAATCAACATGTAAGATCTGTACTACATAAACCATATGAAGCTTTAAAACAAAGTGAAATAAAAAGATAGTTGGAACCCCATCCTTATTTGTATTGTTGACATGAACTACATATCTCAAAATCTTATTTTATATTTTTTATGGAGGATTAAGATATGTATTCAATGCTTACTTTCGGTATAGGATGCAAACCAATGCCAATCATGGAAAGAGTCTATAATTATATAGGTTCATCAAAGTGTGCTCGGAAGTTTATTTTGTTCATCATTTGTTTTATCACACCATCTGTTATTGTTCAACATATTTATATATGTGTAAAAGATACAAATTGATAGTACACTTGCATATTATGTTTCATTGAAAGGAATTGAGCCTATGAACTCTACATGATGATGAAGGAAGCAAAGGTAACAAACTCCAAAGTCCATGTTTAGTTTTATCACCTTCATGCTTGAGGACGAGCATAGGATAAGATTGGGGATGTTGATGCATGTAAATGCATACATGAACTTTGTAGTTTTTAAACCTGTTTTCCCACATATTTGCATAATATATAATGTCATAACCCTGTTTTATATTTATTTTGGGGTATTTACCAATGATCCCCTTTATTTTGGTTATAACTCTGAAGGGCAGAAAAACCCTGTTTTCAATGTTTTTGATGTTTCAGGATGTTAACAAAATAAAATGGACCTGAACTTTTGGGAATGCCAATCTTTATCTACAAGAAGCATCTAGAGCACGAGAATCTCACCAGGAGGGCCAAACGATTCCAGGTGGCGTGCCTAGGCCTGGTGGGCACGCCACCCATGCTCGTTTCCTCCTCGGTCGTCCGATCGCCTCGATTCTTTCGCCCACGGACTTCTCTTAACCTAAAAATATCTATATAAGGACCCCCGGGGTGTCCTTGAAAGGAGAGACACTAGAACACACAAGAGGCAAAATACCACCAGATAGAGTCAGATATGTCTAATATTGGAGGGGGAAACTCTACTGGATCCACCTCCGGGGAGATCTACACCCTCTCCAACATCTCCAGCATCATCACCATGATGAAGAGGGAGTAGTCCACCTCCGGGCTATGGGTTTGTGGCAGAAGCACACTCTCTCTCTCTCTCTCTCTCTCTCTCTCTCTCGTTCTTCATAAATCTAGAACCATATGAGCTGCTCTACATGATTATGGTCATATTTGTAATTCCTATGTGGTGGATCTTTGTTCTATGATTTGATATTTGAGATTGGAATCTATTTTGTGTAAGATGTTTTGGTAGATGCATATCATGCACCCTGTTCTTAATTTCTTGTTTTGATCCAACTTGTATACAAGAACTTGTATGGGGAGAAGTGTGTATTAGATGGAGTAGCATGGGGGTGGAGATTGAATTGTGACAAATAATATTCAAGATCTACTTTGGTTTTTACCTTTATTTTGCCGCCTCACTAGGGATAAAGAAATCATGTGCCATAGTTATCATGTGACAGTGTGATAACCTTGTTAGATCAAGGTAGCATATTTGTGTTTCAAACATCATGTACTATTGCTTAAAGCTATACTATGATTTATTCTTAATTCAAGATTGCGTGGAGCTTTCCCTTTCTCGAGGAGTATAAGAGAGAGATGTATTCCATATCAATATTAGAACGTGATGCCCATATTAAATATTTTATCAAGCACATATAGAAAATTCCACGAGTCTTTGTCACTGATGAATTGTTTTGTGATCACCACATCCTAAAAAGAGAGTAGACAAGTGAACCATGAACCCCAGTCCGATTTTTATCATAAGAAACACCTACCTATTGCATCTACATCCTTTTTATTTTCAGCAATTAATTATTAATAAAATACAAAAATACTTTCTATATTTGCAATCACTCATAAAACCCAAAAAAACTCTACTATCTTACATATCATCTAGTTTGCATTACTTTATATTTCTTTGTTGTAATTTACTTTGTTTTATATTTTATTTCATATTACTAATACAAAATAATGTGCTTGACAACCACTTGGTGGAGTTGGGTACACAAGACATTTTATTTTACTTATAAGTTGCTTGAAGAGGAGAAGAAAAACATCCTTCCATAGCCAATTCCCCGAGAGTTTGATATAAACCCTCGAGTCACCCTTGTGGGGAAAAGACGCTTTCTACAACACTCTACACTTGGAGTCCCACCGAAAAGTGGCATCCTTTGTTGCCATCACCAACGTCGGCCACCCTAGTATGCCGTTGTAAGGCAGAAGGATATCCGCCTTATCAAACATGATGTTCTCTGTGTGTAAATTCTTAGGCGTTCCAAACGTGATGGGTAGGGTGACCTGCCCCCGTGGTAGGGTCACCCCCGGGTTGATCCCTTGAAATGCTCCTATCGGGGAGAGGCGTTCCACAGGGATCTGGAGCTATCTCATGAATTATGCGGATAGGAGGTTTAGGCCCATACCTCCGTCGACTAGCATGTTGGTTACCCTAACATTGTTGATGGTTGGAGCGACCACCAACGGAAAGATCTCCATGCACACGCATTGTCCAGGGTGATATTTAGTGTCAAAGGTAACCGATAGGCCTGACCACTTGAGGGGGCGCTAAGCTTCCATGCTTGTATGCATAGCGCACACCTCCCGAGAAAGCCGTTTTTTGGGCCTCTGCGAGGGGAACACCGAGGCACTCCCATGTAGGCACATGAAGTCACACAGTAGAGGGTCTGTCCGGGTGCACCGGCGTGGTGCTTCGCAGCATGCATTCGACCGGGGCCTGACTGGGAAACGAACAAGGTGGGAGTTTACTTGTCTGAAAGTTCTAGATCGCCTTCCCCTAGTCACTACGATTGCCAAGGCAACGATCTCGACAGGGCGGATGCCTATTGACTGGTGGTGTCGCAGGACGTATTCCACGAGATATATGAGCTGAACAAGCCAAGATCCCAACCTAGGGCTATCTCCGATGGCCTCAGGCGGGAAATGAAGTAGGGCATCAACTGCCGCCAGCGTAGCCCCTGGTCCGAGAAAATCTTCTGGGGTGGTGGCAGTTCGATGGCAGCATTGTCTATCCCACCTTCTAGGGCTTCTCCTAAGCCAGCCGGTTGCACCCCACCGTAGGGGGTGATGAAGAATGCAGGGAGGATCCCACCACGCCTGGTCCGGATGAGGATACACACAATCCTCCTTGTCCATTCAGCTGCACCGATCGTCCATTACTGCCGACCCTCTGATTCCACGCTGCCATGCATGAAGGGAGGGTCGTGCCGCCGGCGAAGGTTGCTCGTAGAAGTGCGCCCCTACCTGGCGTGCTAGATGTCGTGTCTTGATTTTGGACACCGGGAGTATGAGTCCCGCTTTGTTGTTCGGCCAGGGACACAGTGTCTAGCAAGCTTGATCGATGAACTAGATGAACACACTCACAGAAATAGAGATGGTGTTTTCAACCCAGGTTTAGGTCTGTGATTAGTTGATCCCTATGTCGTGTAACTATCTGCTATTTGATTATTGCAATATTACACTGGTATCTTACCCCCCTTCTCTAATTTCGACCTCGGCCTCCTTTTATACGGGTAAGGGGACACCGCAGGGGTCAGATCACACACGGCGGTGAGGGCTCAGCCATGCTGCGGCCATGGCCTGCAACGTGGCCTAAAATCCTGCCTTGGTGCCGCGTGGTGCTTACTTGACTATAGCAGACTGGGGCTGGACTTGTGTTGTCGGCTTAATTCTTGTCTCTAGGTGGCATATCCGGGCTAGGGAGGTCGGTGGGAGTATCACCAGGACCTTGGAGGACATCCCAACAAAGTCCTTGAGCGGCCACGTAGCAAGGCGTGACATGAATGAAGTTCACAGGTCACTTGAGTGTTGTCAGTAGGAGAATCATGGTCTAGGCCCTACCGCTGGTCCAGTGCGTAGTGTTCCCACAGTGCAGTATGTACTTGGGTCAGGCATCGTAGGCCAGTTGTGCATCTCTGTCTTTGGGAGACCTCCCAAGTTGGGCAAAAGATCCGTGAATCTACTCGTGGAGGACTCTCCAGATCTCCCGGCTCAGCAGTCCGCGATATGCCCGGCCCGGAGCCCGTGGTTCCGGGACCTATGGAGAGCACAGAACCGACCACTGGGTTTCGTACGAGATCGTCGCTCACCAAGTATCTCACCTCAAGCCTTTATCAATCTCTAGGTTCTTGGTACCTATAAGTCCATAGATCGAGATAAGAGAAAAATAAACAATGATACAAATCTCTATTTAATCAATACACAATACTCCCATGAATTAGATGCACATAATTACTATGAGGTTTCACCCCAACCTGCACCCCGTGAGGACTACTCAGTCATAACAATAAGATCAGGAATAGAATACATGGTGCAAAATACTTAGACTAAAATCAAATATTCTAACAATGGTCGTCAAATCATAAGGAGATCTCAAGTACAAGCTAATGACTATGGCTATGGAGAGGATGGAAATGTTGAACTATGGTGGTGTTGTGATGCAATCTGAGAATGCGCCCCTGCACGGCGGCTGGGACCTAAAAATATATAGGCACCTTCACAAAAGTTGTGGGGTGTGGATGTGAAAATAGCCATCTTTATCCATGTTTAAACATTGTTTTTAGTCAAGCAATTGACAAGAATATCTCTAGGTTTTCCACTAATGGCTAATTATTGTAAAGATGTGCAATTTATTGATTTGAATCGTGTTATGCAGGAAATCATGCTTTTTAATGCGAAATCAGGAGCCATAAATGTAGATTTTGAGGAAGTCTACACATCCAATTAATCCTGGAGCAAACTCTAGGCGCTAGAGGCCATAATGACCACTCACCCATACGGCTATTGGGGATATGTTAAATGGGTATCACCAATGCATGTCTCTAATCCGGATAACCCGGGTGGTCCATAGTTGGTAGAGAGGCATATGCCTTGCTGGGCGGTCTAGTAAGAAGAATCTAGAAGTGAGGCCCACACTGGATAAAAGAAGGCTATGGTGGAGACATAATCCAACCCAGAGCCTTGTAGTGCAAGACACGAAAGACTAGTTGGTATTAGTGTAGCACTCTGTGACCTGTACGGCTAGGAATTTTCCCTATAACCCTAGGTTTTGGTGCCTTCATAAGCCGAACCTCTAGGAGACTTTAGGGAACAACTCATATCACCTCGCATAGCGAACTGATCCCTATATCTCGGCGTATTGCCATTATAGTGATTTATAGCAGGAGTAGGATTCTGCAACCGATGTGGGATCTAAACCTGGGTTAGTTGTGTTGCCTCGTGCCCGCTAACTCACCGCCTTACCCCACCTCTCTAAACACGCTCTGTGAGGACCCCTCCATGCCGTACTCATTGGCAATACCACGACAGTTGGCACCCACCATGGGGCAAGAGGTGCTTCGAGCTCTACACCGAGTGAGCTCCAATTTCTTCATGGGAATCAACGACACTATAGCTATTGGGTGTGTCCTCTTATCTGGCAACGTTCTGATTGTCCCACACGATGAGTTCTGGATCCCGGCGAAATCAAACCCCACCCATTGCTCTAGTGTTCCAATCCGGGAAATACACCTCTTCATTGGTGAAAGCGGCTCAGGTTCTAGTTCCCAGGATGTCCGACATGCATTAAGGCCCACATGGACTGCCTCCGGGCAGGACACACTAGCGGAAGGATTGAAGCCGGATCTCTCTTTGGAGTTTGCCATCTTAGATCGGAAAAAATTCAAGGAGAACCACCTCCGGGCAATCCACCGTCTACCGGCCCCATTGCCTTCGCTTCAACATCCACCGTCGAAGAACCTGACGCTCCCTCTAATTCAGTCTTTGTTGCACTCTATGCCAACATTAGCGTGTAATCAGAGGATCTTGAGGCCAACTCGGAAGAACTCGACACTACCATGAAGGATATCGAGCACGAGGAGCACAACGACTAGGTATTCACTTCCCATCAGGTATTGGTCGCCATCGGGAACATGATTGAAGAAGATCAGCAAACCAGAGCAGCTCCGCTGAAAGCAGACAATGCTGGACAAGCAGCGACCAAGAATGTTATTGATCCTTCGGATCCGAAAAGGTCCATGCCTCCTCTGGATATACCCGCGCAACAGTAGCAGTAACATGCCACCAGTCCCAGCGCTGTCCATTAGGAAAATCAGCTGCCACCGCCATATACATTAGTGGCCGACAATGTCCATGTTAATCCTGCATATAGAGTGATGTATGTCAACCTCCTCATCAAAACCATGAATGTGTCCCATATCCAGACCGTTGTCGAGCTTGATGAGAAGTGCCAGGAACTTATGGAGGAGGCATTAAACATCATAGAGCAAGGTGCAAATATAGATAGAGATATGGCCAGAGCGCAAAAATCGATCGAGGCGGGTAAATATATGAAATCGAGTACAAGAATCTTCTCAAGCTCCAAAATACCAAGACGGATCCATTTCACGTCATCCTAGATCCCGGCGTCTGACGCAACTTTAGGTGGGCTTCGAGGAAGCCAGCACAAGTTAAACCATACATTGCTAAAGATGGGAAGCAAGTCATGCCAACGCCCGCCCTCAACATGGCCATCGCCAAAACTCTACTAGAGCAGGATAGATCGTCTTTATCACTGGATCAAGTCTACGACCTTGTTGCCAAGGCTATCAAACAGTAGGAAAAGGCTACCTCTCACAGGCTTGAGTCTGACCCTGCATATTGTCAGTCTAGTGCCCACAAACAATACAGGGTAAGATCTCCTCATGATGTCGTATCTCGCACGGGTTCCTCGGAACAAAGACGGAGAGATGCACGCAACATGATGATGCTATCCCCATATCCTCCAACCATGCAGGTAAAGCTCAGCCCCGTCGCTTGCCGCCACTTCCCTGGCATTCCTGACATCACGAAGACCTAAAGGCTCAGCATACATGAGCATTCCTCCACCTATACTCCCCAGGGCAGCATTGTTATTCGTGATAACATGGAGAAGCCCTGGCATGACGGAGAGCATAGTGGCAACAATGGACACAAGAGAAGGTCGCACGATGATCCTCTATGTCCAACAAGCAACTGCGACTGGTGTGAGGAGTCACAGGGCCACAATAAGAAGGCTAACCCACCTCCACCACTACCACCATCGCCTCCCAGTAGCCACCATGGCGGAGGAGGACTACGTAAGTTTCACAACTCTTCCCCATGACAGCGATAAGCACAAGAAGAATAGATAACCGAACGATGCGCGTTCGCGCCTTGAAAAGATCTACAAAGCTCGGGAAGAACCATACCTAGGACCATGTTGTTTTGTCCTAGTCATACAAGCCACAACATATTTATGGATTGTCAAGACTATCAAGACCTATAATGGAACAGGCAGGCCAGCCACATGGTTGTAGGACTACATCAAAGTGGTAGAAATCACCAGGGGTAACCCCAACGTTCCCGTCAAGTACCTTCCATTGATGTTGACCGGCACCGCCCGCTAATGGATCGACAACTTGCCAAAGAAGTCAATTTGCAATTGGTTAGACATGCATGAGGCATTCACCAAGAACTTTGAGGGTACATACAAACGTCCCTGCACCATTGGTGACCTACAACGGTGTGTACAAGAAAAGGATGAGTCTTCTCAAGCCTACCTCTTCCATTGGCTGGACATGAAAAATTCCTGCACGGGATGCATGATCAAACCTCTATGGTCGCCTTCATTGATGGCTTGGAGAAAGGAACCTTGCTCTGACATATGTTGAAGCACACTCAAGACAAAGGAAAACTGGATCTCAACTCAATGATTACCTTGGCTAATGAGTTCGCAGCTGCCAACGATGATTCTCCTGGTTCCCTAATCGCAGTGGCTATCCCCACCCAAGCTAATAAGAACAACAACAATAAGCGAAAGAATCCGCCCGAGAAAAGCCAACTGCCGACATGGTCTCCATGACGTTCACTGGCAGAGGCGAAGGCGGACAACGTGGCTGTGGTCGAGTGGTTGGTTATGGACAGCAGCATAATAGTGAAACCACACAGGCAGCGCCCCGCATACGCCAGACGTATAAGGAGTACCGCGATATGCCGTGTTTCTTCCACCTCGACGCCAACGGCAAAGCCACTCATACCAACCGCCAATGGAAGTTTGTCAATGATCTCAAGGAAGACCCTGAGTCCGGCTACAAGAAAATCCGGAAGAACTGACAGGGCGGCAAAGGCAAAGGTAAGAAGAAGGACAAAGATTCCAAGGATTTAGATGACATGGATGACAACGTGGAGCCCAAACACGCCGATAAGGATGATGACAAGGGAAAGAACCCCTTCAAAAAGAAGGCCCCTATTGTCATGGTATGACCTATCGGGTCCCTATGATCAGTTACCCTAGGTGCATAAAAGGCTTACAGACCACGAAGCCAGAGAAATCCAAGAAGAATCCAATGGAGAAAAGCTTGCCTTAACAATCAAGAAAGAATCATGAACCGACATAGAGTTTGCATTGTACTTTTAAACATGTAACCTCTCCGGGTAAGGTTCCAGGACCCAGCCTCTCATATAAAGGCTAGGAGGACCCGACGAAGAGGGCACCTTAGTTTTTTAGCTATCTGTCATGACCTAGATCGCAACTAGCGAACCAACGACTTTGTAATCGAGCTTTCATCATAATCAGACTACATCGACTCCCTTGTTTGTCTGATTAGCCGACGAAATCCCCAACGTTCTCTTTTCCAAGAAACCCTAAGTCCATAACAATGGGCATTGCCGAGGTTACCCCTCATCAATTGGTGCCGTCTGTGGGAACTCAGAGCATTGGAATCATGGATTTGGCGGCTTCCCCTGCACCAAGCAACAACCCAATGATCAAGGTTAGCGATTTTCATTACGATCTCACTGATCCGCGCCCGCACACCCCTTTATTGGCTCATGAATTTTGATGTAACATCCCAAAAATACTAAACTTGGATCATCCATTTTCTAATCATCAAAATTAGGGTTAACAAAAACTTTGTTAAATAAAATTATGAATGCATGCATATGTGTATGCATTTAATTTGAAATTCTTTTTAACCACCTTGTTTGTTTGTTTCCTTGCTTGTAAAATGTTTCTTAGGTGAAATAAACATCATCTAAAACATTTCCCACACTTTTCCTAAAGACAAGTAAATCAAAACAAATAAAATAAAGGAATGGTCATTTTGACCAATTTAACTCCCATGCCTACTTTGGCTGTCTCAAACTTTCAGAACCTAATGGAAACTTTTATGGATCTTTGCACCCCTTGAATGTACTCATAACAAAGTATCAAGGCCCACTTTGTGATCATCCAGAAACTTTCAAATACATAGTTTAAATGACATTTCAAAATTGAATCTTTATCATATGAGAAGATCCCACTTTTTCAAAAACCACTCAAACAAGCTCAACTTTCAAAACCCAAGCATCTGCAGACTCACCAGCACCAATCTAGCAAACCCACCAAAAATCTTATCAAAATTCAAAACTTGATTTCATGCGGCCATTTCATCAAACAGGTTGCAGACACAAATCATACAAAATCTAAACACTATTTGGAGCAGTGATTTGAGTCTAACTTGTCCCCTCTTTGGCTCACAACCATCTCAGTAGATCATCTAGCTAACTAAACCAAGCACTAGCACTACTATGAGCTTGGCATTACCATCAATGGTGAACAGCCGAAGCCAACCTTGTCACCCCCATGTCGACAGCAAGCTAGGAGCAGCAGCAAGCCTAGCCAGCATGTCCGGGAGGCAGCCCACCGTCCACCGCCACTCCCTGTCCACCGCTCGAACCTTGCCAACCCCTGGAGCACACACACGGACTGCGCCCAGACCACCAGCGACCATGCTGAGCGTGCGCCAGAGCGCCACCCTCGACCAAAGACCACAGACCGCGCGCCACCATCGCCGCGTGCATACACGATCACCACCGACCCAGGAAACCGCCAGACATCCTTGTTCGCCGCCCCGTGACGCACAGCCACCGCTCGCCGTCGAAGACGCCGCCTCTGCCGCGCAGAGCATCGCATGTTCCAGACCAAGCCGCACCGCCCCATGCCTCGAAACCATGTCGTTGAGCATCGCCAGGGAACACGGAACCGTCCCCTACCGTCGCCCATGCCAATAGCCTCCTGTAACATCGCCCCCGACGAGCTCACCATGCGCCCCGTCGGTCCACTCGCTCGACTATAAATAGAGGCCACCCCCAGTCGAATTCTTCACACCATTCTACTCCCCTCTCATCACTGATCATACCACACCGTTCCCGGAGCAAAGAAAGCACCACCTCGCCAGAATTTCACCGGAGCCCGCCGCCTCTGGAGAAGAAGGGCGCCATCGATTTCGTCCACCCCAGAAGCTGCCGCGACCACCCCTGAGTTCGCCGTCGTTGACTTCATCGTTCGCCCGCCTCGCCGACCCTCGCTTGCACCCCGGTGAGCCCCCAGCACCCCTCACTGGCCGCGCTAGGTTTCTTTCTCGCCGGGGTTGCCTCGCGTCGACGATGACTCCCAGCCGTTGGATTAGAATCAGATCAAACGACCCACGTTGCCCCGTACCGCTTCTCCCCTCCCTGTCTCACTGACGAGTGGGGACACCCACTTAAGCAGCCCGTGGGAGCACTGCGCTTAGCAGGCCGGCCCGTTAACTTTTCCCGCGTAGCCCAGTGATTTGAATTAAACTTTTTCCATTTTATTTCAAACACACTTCTGTACCCAACTTCAAAAATCAACCCAGATCGATTCATTGCACCAAATTGAATGAAACCAATTTTGTTAGAAAGGCCTGTGAATGCTGAATCCAAGCCCGTTGGATTCAAGTCATTTGGATCTATAGATCACTCATGGTAAAAATAACAAGGCAGAAGATTTTCTGCATTCAAACATTTTTCAATTTTAAACCATAATAGCTTTTGAGTTGATTCCAACAGTCAAAAATCACATTTAACCATACCTTTCAGAATATATAAAAATATATAGGTTTACTTGCATAAATAATGTTCAAATAATAAAAGAATGCTACATAGGCATTTCTAGCCACTTTAATTAATTAAAATAAAAGGGTAAAACCTTATTAAATTGTGACACCACTTTAAATCACATTCCCTTGGACTACAATATGTGGTGATGACATGTGTCAACATGATCCCATGTTTGGTTTGGAGAATATTAAATCTTAAGTAGTTTTTCAATAAGTAGAAATTACTTTTCTAAAAATAAAAGGAATTAAACCAAGCCTTAATCTTGTAATGTTAGAGATGATGCTAGATCATCTATAGGAACCTTGTGTGTGATGATTGCATGTAGTTAAGTATTGTTTGGTGATTGTGTACCTCGTATTTATTCATAGACGCTAGTACCGACCAAGGATATGAGGAGGAAGGAGGATTCTACGAAGAAGAAGCCGAGGAGAACTTCAACCTCTGCTCTGCTCAAGGCAAGTTATTAACCTTGCAAGCTAACACTTGCAATGTAGCAAGCTGATACTACACCAATGCAAGATAAAACTTGCAAGACATTCTACTTTAGCAATCCTAATACTACTAGTGAATGTGCAAGCTAACACTTGCAAGATACCCTACTAAGGCAACAAACCCCTATTTGTTACTATGCCCACTATATGCCTTAAGCATATGTGATCATACCCACTTGATAAACCAATCCTAGTTTTACTTGCAAGCTTCTTACTTTATTTCTTTATTAAAGCTCTTACTTAGAGTTTACTTAAGAGTTTGGTAGATACTAGAAAGATATGTGAAGGTCGCATAAAGAGCATAAAATTTGGCTTAAGTGAGAAACCTTGATATCATCCTAAGATATAAGGTGTACTTAGTTGAAACTCCCCTAGTTTACCACCCCTCATTATTACTCACCCCCACTTGTAGATGCTAGTGCTAAGCATAAAACTTGATCAACTTTAGAGGGGAATACTTGGTGGAAAAATGGTTATGAAAACCTTGGAATGATGGATCATTCTATTGAAATGTTTTGGACATGTGTTTCCGGACACCTGATGATTTTGGTGATGAAAATGTTGCGGCATGAGCCTTAGCCTTTTATAAAACTGATGGTTGTCTAGATGCGATACCATTCCAATTTTATCGTACAACCACAATACTCGAAGATTGGGTAGGGCTTGACTGGAAACTTATATACCTTAGTATTAGTTCCCTCACGGCCAAGGTCTGAGCTGAGGCTACCTTGTGAAGATTGTCCACCTGTGCAGTACCCAAGATGACAATTGGTCATGGTTGGGAGGCCAAACTCAGAGGAGAGGTGCTTATACTAGGGCATGTAATTGAAAGATTAGGATTGATTATCCGCATACTAAGTATGGTGAATTCAGGATTTGTTCCTGACGGATGTATCGAATGTTGTGGTGAAAGTGTACAATCTCTGCAGAGTGTCAAACTATTCGAATAGCCACGTCCGCGGTTATGGACAGTTGGAGTGGCCATACTGTTCCCCCGTCAGAGTTTTCAAAATGACCTGTGAAATGATTTGAAACTTGGACTTGACCACAATAGAGTTGTGATATGAAATACAAGTTCCCACTTAGGAGTTATAAAATTGTGACTAGCTTTGGAACCTAGTAGAGATAAATCTGGCTTTTGCAAAACAACCCTAGAGCCTAGTGTCCTATTATCCAAAAACCCCTTTTACCTGTTAGTATTAGTTTGTGAGTACTTAAAGAGTACTCATGGCTTTGTCCCTGGCTATTCCCATGGCCAGACTATGAAGAGGAGTATCTGGAGGATGGACCCCAGGAAAGTTACAACAACTAGGATCGTCTCCCATCGTCAGCATTGCCTGTGACCCCGAAGATGGAGCTTCGCCTACGCTACCGTTATTATTACGTATTCCGCTGCTTGATGTTGTATTAAGAACGGGATGATGAGATCCCTATTTGTGTAAGAACTTATGTATCATTTGTAATGGATGATGTACTGTGGTATCCAATTCTGTTATGTCTCGCAAAAATGGTAATCCTGGGATTGCGACGTATGGCATAACAGGCATCTAGGATTAAAAATCCGGGTGTTGACAAGTTGGTATCAGAGGCATCCTGACCATAGGAGACCCTAGTTAGATTGGACGTTTGAATCAAAAACTTAGTTTCCAAAACCAAAGAAAACAAATATTTACAAAAACTTATTCTCATTCTTATCCCATTGATTCTTCATGAAAATTCATGTTCCTCAAAAACTCTTGCAAAATACATAAAATTTTGACACACTTAATCACTCTGCTAACTTACTCATCCTCTATTCTTATAGATGGACGTGAAGTACAACAAGTTTTATCAGTTGGGGAATGGAGGAGACCTTATCTTTGAGAGGGATTTGGACCAGCTTTCGGAACTTCTGGAGCGTCCGCACCCCGAGTTCTTTGGAGCTCAGCTCAATGATCAAGGAGGAGAAGACCTGCAGTGGCTAATTTTTGCAAGTCTCTCAGGAAAGATTGAACCTCCCACTGCGGAGGGAATTCAGTTTACCTTGAGAGAGAACAACTGGCTCGATGCACTTGCCAGGGCCATGCAAGAAGCTCTTTCCCGTCTGTGTGGGAAGAGCATCAATCAGATCAAGGGTACTCGCTTTGAGTTTTTCCCAAGGCGTGATGCTAATGGACAACCCCTGGAAGCCCCATACCACCCCGAGCTGAAGACTCAATTGGACCACCTTAGCTTCATGATGTACGACCGTCAGCAAGAGTTGGACAACTGCCGTGACTACTGCAACCACAAGTCTGCCATCATCAAGACAAAGGACCAGACCATCGCCATGCTAGCAAAGGATTGCAAGTCTCGCCGCCGTCAGCTCGAAAAGAAGGATCGCATCATTGCCCGTCTTCGCCACCGCATCTCATCTCTGGAGGAGACCATCCACGAGAGAGACATGCAGTTGGAGGAAAGGGAGAATGCCGGAGAGGATCTTCGTGGAGACCCCTACTCCTATCTCAGCGATGACGACGATTTTCTGGAGGATCAGACTATGGATTTCTTCACCGATGAAGATGATTTTGCCTTCATCGATGATGATGAAGATGATGAAGCCACAGATTCCACGGAGTAGTAGCACTTGATCACTAGCGTAGTGAGTAGTATTCGGTCCCACTGTATCGTAGTTCTCAGAATGGTTCTTAAAACCATCTGTTTTTCTTTGTTGTGGTGTGTGTTGTACTGTGTGCTATGAATGAATGAATGAATGAATGAATGAAAAAGCAAGTTGCTAGAAAAATCTGAGTCAAACTTTCAAAACATTACAAACACCCAAAACCTTAGAAATTTTCCTCTTTTCTCATGATCTATCTCAATCTTCAGATGCCACGTGGAGGAAGTGGTTCATCCCCGGACCCGATGTTGCAGATCCTGCAAATGTTGACTTCTAACCGTGAAGCTGAAAGAGTGGAACGTCAAGCCAACCTAGCCACCCTTCAGCAGATAGCCCAGCTAGCCCATAACAACCAAGGCCACGGAAATCAGGACAACCATGGATCTAAGCTCAAGAACTTCCAGAATACCAACCCACCTGTTTTCACTAAGTCAGAAGAACCCCTAGACGCTGATGATTGGCTGGAAACCATGGAAAATAACTTAGAAGTAGCCGGAGTGGAAGCCAACGAGAAAGTCCTGTTCGCCACCCACTATCTAGCCGGAGATGCCAGATCATGGTGGAACAGTGTTCGCGCAATGACCGGAGGCCAGATGATGACCTGGGAGGAATTCAAGGTCAAGTTTAGCAGAACCCATGTGCCACTGGGTTTGATCAAGAGGATGAGAGACGAGTTCAGAGAGCTAAAGCAAGGAAGGATGACTATAGTGGAATACCGTGACAAAATTTTGTCATTAGCTAGGTATGCCCCGGATGAAATAGACACTGAAGCCAAGAAGAAAGAAAGATTCCTGAATGGTCTGCATGATGAGATGCAGACTGTGTTAGTCAATATCCCCTTTGATGATATTGAAGCCCTTGTCGACTCTGCTATCCAGATGGAAGGAAAGATCAACAAAGCCAATGAGAACCGCAAGCGTCGCATGATGCATCAACCAGGAACCCATCAGACCCCAAGGTATCGCCCCAACCCATCTCTAGGATTTGCCGCAAGGACGAACAGACCCCCGATGAACCATCCGACCTATCCCAACCGTGGAAACCCTAGACCCGGAGGAAATCACAACAACCCCGGCAACGCTAGCAATTTCAACCGTGCCCCACCCAAGTTCAACAACAATAATGCTACCACCAATGCCAACACTGCCCCGAGGACTGGAAGAAATGTTGTGCCTGTAGCAGCCAAGGACAAGTCGCAAGTGACCTGTTATGACTGTGGAAATAAAGGCCACTATTCCAACGAGTGCCCCAACAAGAAGAATACTATAGCCCCCAATGCCAATGTCCCAGCTCAGCAGCAACGTCGTGTTTAGCCAGGAAGAAGATTTGCCCCAGGGAATTCGCTCAACCGCAATGGCCGTCTTTTTCTCATGCATGCTGAAGAAGCTCAAGAAGCGCCAGACGTCGTGCTGGGTATGTTTTCTATTAATTCAGTACTTGCAAGAGTGTTGTTTGATTCTGGTGCATCGCATTCATTTGTCACCGTAGAATTTGCAAGCACTAGTAAAATTCAACCAACCAAATGGAAGCATGTTATGATTGTTCAAATTCCCAGATCAACCACCAAGGCTAGGCAAATTTGCAAAGCCGTCCCTATCCGAATCCATGGCATAGATTTTTATGCAAATCTGATAGTACTCGGAACTAAAGGTTTGGAAGTAGTACTAGGAATGGATTGGATGTCCAAACATAAAGGATTGATTGACTATGCCAAGAAAGCCATAACTCAGACTAGTACCGCCGAAATATCAGTCGAGCATATATCTGAAACCTTACCTCGCCAATTCAAGTGTAACAAGAGTATAGCCCAACCTACCATTGACCATGTCCGGATAGTCTGTGAATACCCCGATGTATTTCCAGATGTTTTTCCCGGTATGCCCCCAAATCAGGATATCGAGTTTATCATTGAACTAATCCCCGAAACCGTACCCATAGCCCAGAGACCCTATAGTATGAACCCGTCTGAGCTAGCAGAACTGAAGAAGCAACTGGATGCCATGCTGGAAATTGGATTGATTCAACCAAGTGCGTCACCTTGGAGATCACCTGTCTTGTCTGTGGACAAGAAGGATGGAGGTAACCGTTTATGTACGGATTATCGGAAATTGAATGATGTCACCATCAAGAACAAGTACCCCTTGACCAAGATAGAAGATTTGTTTGATCAGTTGACCGGTGCCAAAGTGTTTTCTAAGATTGATCTTAGAACTGGCTATCATCAACTCAAAATTCGTGCAGAGGATATTCCAAAGACTGCCTTTACCACCAGATATGGATTGTATGAGTATACTGTCATGTCTTTCGGATTAACCAATGCCCCCGTTTATTTCATGAATCTCATGAATAAGATTTTTATGGACTTCCTGGATAAGTTTGTCGTTGTTTTCGTCGATGACATTCTGATTTATTCCAAATCAGAAGAAGAACATGAGCTACACCTAAGGACCATTCTTGGAACCCTTAGAGAGCATCAGTTGTATGCAAAGTTTAGCAAATGTGAATTCTGGTTACAGGAGGTAGGATTCCTCGGTCACATTGTATCAGCCGGAGGAATTGCCGTTGACCCTGCCAAGGTGAAGGATGTAGAAGATTGGCAAGCCCCAACCACTCAAACCCAAGTTCGTGCATTTCTCTGATTGGCGGGATATTACCGCAAATTCGTAGAAGGATTCTCGAGTATCGCCAGACCCATGACCCAATTGCTGAAGAAGGACAAGAAATTTGAATGGACCGACAAATGTGAAGCGAGTTTTCAAGAACTCAAGAGGAGATTGATTTCAGCCCCAATCTTGATCATGCCAGATATCACGAAGCCCTTCGATGTGTATTGTGACGCATCCAAGATCGGTCTCGGATGTGTGCTAATGCAATAAGGCAAAGTTATATCTTATCTATCCCGACAACTGAAGCAACACGAGCAAAATTACCCAACCCATGACCTGGAACTCGCAGCCGTAGTTCTAGCCCTGAAAACATGGAGACATTACCTAATGGGAAACCGTTGTGAAATTTATTCGGATCACAAGAGCCTAAAGTATATATTCACTCAGAAGGAGCTGAATATGAGGCAGAGAAGATGGATTGAGCTAATCAAGGATTACGATCTGGACTTTCACTATCACCCTGGTAAAGCCAACGTGGTAGCCGATGCCCTTAGCAGATTGCGGTGCCGCTTGAACTCCATGATTTTGAAGGAGCAACCAAGTCTGCACAAAGAGCTAGAAGATTTTCGAATGGAATTAGTAAGTGAAGGATTTTTGGCTAGTATAAAACTTAAGCCCACTTTGATCAGCCAAATTAAAGAGGCGCAGAAGGAAAATGCTAGTATTGAAGGAATCAAGCGTCGTATCGGTACAGGCAAAGTACCTGGATTCACCGAAGACGAAGAAGGAGTTTTGTGGTACAAAGGACGCCTTTGTGTACCATCAGATTCTGAGTTGAAAGAAGTTATTTTGAAGGAGGCTCGTGATACTCTTTATTCTATCCATCCCGGAGGAACTAAGATGTATCAAGATTTAAAAGAGCAATTTTGGTGGCATAAGATGAAGAGAGAAATCGGAAGCTATATCACCAGGTGTGATATATGTCAGCGAGTCAAGGCAGGACATCAAAGACCCGCTGGTTTGTTGCAACCATTGTAGATTCCGGAATGGAAATGTGATTCTGTAGGAATGGACTTTATCACTGGACTACCTACTTCTAGTAGGGGAAATGACTCTATCTGGGTCATAGTGGACAGATTGTCCAAAGTCGCCCATTTCTTACCCGTCAAGACCACATATCAGAGTTCGAAGCTAGCAGAGTTGTACATCGCTAGAATCGTTAGTTTGCATGGAGTCCCCAAGAACATCGTATCGGATCGAGGAACTCAGTTTACCTCGAGATTCTGGAAGAAAGTCCAAGAAGGTTTAGGAACCCGCCTAGATTTCAGCACCGCGTATCACCCTCAGACCGATGGACAAACAGAGCGAGTAAACCAAATACTCGAAGATATGCTGAGAGCATGTGTGTTTGAATATGGATCCAAGTGGGAAGACTGTCAGCCGTTTGTAGAATTTTCGTACAACAACAGTTATCAGGCCAGTTTGCAAATGGCCCCATTTGAATTCATGTACGGAAGGAAGTGTCATACCCCTTTGAACCAGTCGGAAGTAGGAGAGAGTCAGATTTTTGGACCCGACATCCTACGAGAAGCAGAAGAGAAGGTTCACAAGATTCGTGAGCACCTCAAGACCGCCCAATCCAGACAGAAGAGTTACGCCGACAAGAGACGTAGAGACATCGCCTTCAACATAGGAGATTTTGTTTATCTGAAAGTGTCGCCATTGAAGGGAATGCAACGTTTCCAACTCAAAGGAAAGTTAGCCCCCAGATATATCGGACCTTTCAAGATTCTGAACCGTCAAGGAGAAGTATCGTATCAACTGGAACTACCCGAAGAGATGTCAGCCGTGCACAATGTGTTCCATATCTCGTTACTTCGCAAGTGTCTCGAAGTCCCTGAGAAGACCGAAGTTTTCAAAAATATCGATCACCTGAATATAGAGATCAACGATGACCTGACCTATCCCGAAGTACCCATCCGTATTTTGGAAGAAGCTTTTCGAACTAACCAAACCCTAAGCATCAAGTTTCTCAAGATTCAGTGGAGCAACCACACCGAAGAGGAAGCTACCTGGGAGCGTGAAGATAACATCAGGACGGAGTTTCCCGATCTCTTCAAATCCTAGGTAATCTTTTCATCCTTTTTAAAATCTCGGGACGAGATTTTGTTTAAGGGGGGAAGGTTTGGAACATCCCAAAAATACTAAAATTGGATCATCCATTTTCAAAATTAGGGTTAACAAAAACTTTGTTAAATAAAATTATGAATGCATGCATATGTGTATGCATTCAATTTGAAATTCTTTTGAACCACCTTGTTTGTTTGTTTACTTGCTTGTAAAATGTTTCTTAGGTGAAATAAACATCATCTAAAACATTTCGCACACTTTTCCTAAAGACAAGTAAATCAAAACAAATAAAATAAAGGAATGGTCAATTTGACCAATTTAACTCCCATGCCAACTTTGGTTGTCTCAAACTTTCAGAACCTAATGGAAACTTTTCTGGATCTTTGCACCCCTTGAATGTACTCATAACAAAGTATCAAGGCCCACTTTGTGATCATCCAAAAACTTTCAAATACATAGTTTAAATGACATTTCAAAATTGAATCTTTATCATATGAGAAGATCCCACTTTTTCAAAAACCACTCAAACAAGCTCAACTTTCTAAACCCAAGCATCTGCAGACTCACCAGCACCAATCTAGCAAACCAACCAAAAATATTTTCAAAATTCAAAACTTGATTTCATGCGGCCATTTCATCAAACAGGTTGCAGACACAAATCATACAAAATGTAAACACTATTTGGAGAAGTGATTTGAGCCTAACTTGTCCCCTCTTTGGCTCACAACCATCTAAGTAGATCATCTAGCTAACTAAACCAAGCACTAGCACTACTGTGAGCTTGGCATTACCATCAATGGTGAACAGCCGAAGCCAACCTTGTCACCCCCATGTCGACAGCAAGCTAGAAGCAGCAGCAAGCCTAGCCAGCATGTCTGGGAGGCAGCCCACCGTCCACCGCCACTCCCTGTCCACCGCTCGAACCTTGCCAACCCCTGGACCACACGCACGGACCGCGCCCAGACCGCCAGCGACCATGCCGAGCGTGCGCCAGAGCGCCACCCTCGACCAAAGCCCACAGACCGCGTGCCGCCATCGCCGCGTGCATACACGATCACCACCGACCCAGGAGACCGACAAACATCCTCGTTCGCCGCCTCATGACGCACAGCCACCGCTCGCCGTCAAAGACGCCGCCTCTGCCGTGCAGAGCGTCGCATGTTCCAGACCAAGCTACACTGCCCCACGCCTCGAAACCATGTCGTTGAGCATCGCCTGGGAACACCGCATCGTCCCCTACCGTCGCCCATGCCAATAGCCGCCTGTAACATCGCCCCCGACGAGCTCACCGTGCGACCCGTCGGTCCCCTCGCTCGACTATAAATAGAGGCCACCCCCAGTCGAATTCTTCACACCATTCTACTCCCATCTCATCACTGATCGTACCACACCGTTCCCGGAGCAAGGTGAGCACCACCTCTCCTGAATTTCACCAGAGCCTGCCGCCTCTAGAGAAGAAGGGCGCCATCGATTTTGTCCACCCCAGGAGCTGCCGCGACCACCCCTGAGTTTGCCGTCATCGACTTCGTCGTTCGCCCACCTCGCCGACCCTTGCCTGCACCCCGGTGAGCCCCCAGCACCCCTCACTGGCCGCGCTAGGTTTCTTTCTCGCCGGCGTTGCCTCGCGTCGATGATGACTCCCAGCCGTTAGATTAGAATCAGATCGAACGACCCACGTTGCCCCATACCGCTTTGCCCCTCCCTGTCTCACTGACGAGTGGGGACACCCACTTAAGAAGCCCGCGGGAGCACTGCGCTTAGCAGGCCGTCCCGTTAACTTTTCCCGCGCAGCCCAGTGATTTGAATTAAACTTTTTCCATTTTATTTCAAACACACTTCTGTACCCAACTTTAAAAATCAACCCAGATCGATTCAGTGCACCAAATTGAATGAACCCAATTTTGTTAGAAAGGACTATGAATGCTGAATCGAAGCCCGTTGGATTCAAGTCATTTGGATCTATAGATCACTCATGGTAAAAATAACAAGGCAGAAGCTTTTCTGCATTCAAACATTTTTCAAATTTAAACCATAATAGCTTTTGAGTTGATTCGAACTCTCAAAAATCACATTTAACCATACCTTTCAGAATATATAAAAATATATAGGTTTACTTGCAGAAATAATGTTCAAGTAATAAAAGAATGCTACATAGGCATTTCTAGCCACTTTAATTAATTAAAATAAAAGGTGAGAACCTTATTAAATTGTGAAACCACTTTAAATCACATTCCCTTGGACTAAAATATGTGGTGATGACATGTGTCAACATGATCCCATGTTGGGTTTGGAGAATATTAAATCTTAAGTAGATTTTCAATAAGTAGAAATTACTTTTCTAAAAATAAAAGGAATTAAACCAAGCCTTAATCTTGTAATGTTAGAGATGATTCTAGATGATCTATAGGACCCTTGTGTGTGATGATTTCATGTAGTTAACTATTGTTTGGTGAATGTGTACCTCGTATTTATTCATAGACGCTAGTACCGACCAAGTGTACGAGGAGGAAGGAGGATTCTACGAAGAAGAAGCCGAGGAGAACTTCAACCACTGCTCTGCTCAAGGCAAGCTATTAACCTTGCAAGCTAACACTTGCAATGTAGCAAGCTGATACTATACCAATGCAAGCTAAAACTTGCAAGACATTCTACTTTAGCAAGCCTAATACTACTAGTGAATGTGCAAGCTAACACTTGCAAGATACCCTACTGTGGCAACAAACCCCTATTTGTTACTATGCCCACTATATGCCTTAAGCATATGTGATCATACCCACTTGATAAACCAATCCTAGTTTTACTTGCAAGCTTCTTACTTTATTTCTTTATCAAAGCTCTTACTTAGAGTTTACTTAAGAGTTTGGTAGATACTAGAAAGATATGTGAAGGTTGCATAAAGAGCATAAAATTTGGCCTAAGTGAGAAACCTTGATATCATCCTAAGATATAAGGTGTACTTAGTTAAAACTCCCCTAGTTTACCACCCCTCATTAGTACTCACCCCCACTTGTAGATGCTAGTGCTAAGCATAAAACTTGATCAACTTTAGATGGGAATACTTGGTGGAAAAATGGTTATGAAAACCTTGGAATGATGGATCATTCTATTGAAATGTTTTGGACATGTGTTTCCGAACACCTGATGATTTTGGTGATGAAAATGTTGAGGCATGAGCCTTAGCCCTTTATAAAACTGATGGTTGTCTGGATGCGATACCATTCCAATTTTATCGTACAACCACAATACACGAAGATTGGTTAGGGCTTGACTGGAAACTTATATACCTTAGTATTAGTTCCCTCACGGCCAAGGTCTGAGCTGAGGCTACCTTGTGAAGATTGTCCACCTGTGTAGTACCCAAGATGACAGTTGGTCATGGTTCGGAGACCAAACTCACAGGAGAGGTGCTTATACTAGGGCGTGTAATTGAAAGGTTAGGATTGATTATCCGCATACTGAGTATGGTGAATTCAGGATTTGTTCCTGACGGATGTATCGAATGTTGTGGTGAAAGTGTACAATCTCTGCAGAGTGTCAAACTATTCGAATAGCCTCGTCCGCGGTTATGAACAGTTGGAGTGGCCATACTGTTCCCCCGTCAGACTTTTCAAAATGACTTGTGAAATGATTTGAAACTTTGACTTGACCACAACAGAGTTGTGATTTGAAATACAAGTTCCCACTTAGGAGTTATAAAATTGTGACTAGCTTTGGAACCTAGTAGAGATAAATCTGGCTTTTGCAAAACAACCCTAGAGCCTAGTGTCCTATTATCCAAAAACCCCTTTTACCTGTTAGTATTAGTTTGCGAGTACTTAAAGAGTACTCATGGCTTTGTCCCTGGCTATTCCCATGGCCAGACTATGAAGAGGAGTATCTGGAGGATGGACCCTAGGAAGGTTATAACAACTAGGATCATCTCCCATCGTCAGCATTTCCTGTGACCCCGAAGATGGAGGTTCGCCTACGCTACCGTTATTATTACGTATTCCGCTGCTTGATATTGTATTAAGAACTGGATCATGAGATCCCTATTTGTGTAAGAACTTATGTATCGTTTGTAATGGATGATGTACTGTGGTATCCAATTCTGTTATGTCTCGCAAAATGCTAATCCTGGGATTGCGAGGTATGGCATAACAGGCATCTAGGATTAAAAATCCGGGTGTTGACATTTGACCAGGAGACCGATCTCATGATCGGAAGTTTCCACTTTTGTGTGCGAGAATATGAGAATCTCTACCTTTCGTCTTCAATCTACTCAGAACCGTCTGCTGCACCTGCATCTGAAGGAAATGTGCCCTAGAGGCAAATAATAATGGAGTTTATTTAACACATTCCATTAGTTCATTATAGTTTTATATCATGCCATAACTATATCAATAGGAAAAATTGATATAGGTGTGATATATAAACAAACCCAAGTCATTAGCCTCTGTTTAACTAGTTCATTGGTTAATGGATGGTCAAGGTTTCCTGATCATGTTGGTTCTTCGGAACCTATTGACAATGGAGTTGTCTCATTAGAGAATGAGATAGTGGACACTGTTCCTAAGATGATTGTTGCAACACAATCATATCACAAAGTTCACAATTGCAATTGTCAAAAACATAGTGACTTGTTTCTTAGACCGTGAGAGCTTATTTCATGACTGTCACCCGAGAGTGCTTAGAGAGCATGAAACGTCACTCTCTGAAATGGTGATTATAAAGCTATTACCAAGTACTCAAAGGGGCAGGTTGAGGCGTATTTGTCTAGAGCGGGATTTGTACACCCGTGTCATGGATGATACTCTAGGCCCACTCCGATAAGTTATATCCAAATGTTGCGCAACTTGTGACTAGGTAATGGGGATATCACTTATCGGTATGAGTTTAAAGTAGCATTGCCGATAACAAGATTTAACCTAGCATGGAGATGTCGATGATCGAATCTCGGATAATGCAAATCACAGAGACAAAAGGAACATTACACATATTGTTTAAGGTTCAATATAATGGAGAATAGTGAATGCATAGGGGTCACATGGGCATCCCAATTCCCTCTGTGGATCACTGATAGAGATCATGCCTATGACATTCTCGAACCATAGGTACGCACTCTTAAGGGCATTACGGCGCTTAGAGATCTACCTATAAGAAGGAATCCCGAAAGAGAGAGAAACTAGAATCGTTCTAGAGATACGAAGTTGTTCAGAGAAAGAAAGACGGAAAAGGACTAAAAGGAGTTTTACATAAATAGGAATTCAAATATACATTTATTATATTTTAATTATGAATTAAGATATTCTAAATAATATTTAAATAGAAATTTATGAATGAAAATTTCTTATTAGGCCAAAACCCCGAAGGGAATTGACCTAGAGGAAAACTGCAAGACAATGGAAAGAAAAACAGCAGAATTAATAGCCCACGTGGGCGGCAAATAGTTGTCGCTGCACGGGGCGGTTAATAGATATTACCAGCCACCATGACCGGCCAGCTCGACCCAACCCACGTGGGCACGCGGGGAGACAGGCGGTGGGTAGGCCTGACGGGCCACGCGGGGAACCGGCCCACCCGGGACAGGCATCGCGCGTTAGCCAACTGAGCCATGGGGATTGTGCCTGCCCACTCGGCTGACTGTCACCGCTCGCCGCCGTGGTTAGTGGGACACATGGGCTGGTGCCAGCCCACCCGGACAATTCTGCCGCTGGAGCTGGGCTAGCCAAGGGTTGGCCCACCGGGGTTCCCTAGCTGGCCTAGCCGACTGGCACTTTTTTCCCTTTATTCCTGATTTTTAATAGTCCCACACGGGGTACATAAGAAGGAGGGGACTCCTCCCTTACCCTATATAAAGAGGTGTCCACACTATAAGAAATGTTTCCTTCCGCAACGACTGGGCCTGCCGGTCATCGTAGAAGGCGCGTCTTCCGCGATGAAAATCTCTACTCGACTGTAGCCGATGCAAAACTTTTTTTCCAGTTTCACGCCCCTCTACTACAACGAAACCGCTAAAAACATGGAGAAAGCTTGACGGGCACGTGGCAGAAGTAAGATTCCTGCTTCCTCGCGAGATGTTGACTCGCTAAAGTATTTTTTTTGTGCGTAGGTCCTGGACGTTAGTGACGCCGTTAATCACGATGTTGGGTCCCACATGCCAGCCTATGATTACAAGAATCGTGTGTATGATGGAATTTTTTACCTTCCCTCCCACTACCCTGTTCCGAACTTGATAGCGCTGCTAGATGCATCTACAGTTTAATCACGCAGCTGGACCCCACATGTCATCCTCACATTATAAGAAACATGTGCATGATGATTTTTTCCTTGGTTCATGCCTCCCTGATTTTAACTCGATAACGTTGCTCAATCTGTCGGTCATTAATCACGATGCTGGGTCCCATATGCCAGCCTCTCATTAGAAGAATTGTGTGTATGATGGAATTTTTTCCTTCGCTCCCACTACCCTGTTCTGAACTTGATTGCGCTGCTAGATGCATCTACCGTTTAATCACACAGCTAGTCCTACATGTCATACTCTCATTAGAAAAAATGTGTGTATGATGGGAATTTTTCCCTTGGTCGCGCCTTCGTGTTAACCTGATAGCGTTGCTCACTTCATCAGCCGTTTATTTAGGCTGGTGGGTCCCATATGCCAGCCTCACATTAGAATAATCATTTGTATTTGATTGAAATTATTCTTCTCTAGCGCTACCCTGTTCCTCGGTCGTGCCTCCGTGTTAACTTGATATCGTTGCTCGGCTAATCTGCCATTTGGTCACGCAGCTTGGTCCCACATGCATCATCTCATTATAAGAAACATCTGCATGTTGGACTTTTTTCTCGCTCGCGCCTCCCTTATTCGAACTGGAAAAGTTGCTCGATGCATACCTGTAATAAGGTCTATCTGGTGGGCTCCACATGTCATCCTCTCTGTAAATGAAACATGCTAGTATGATGGAATTTTTTTTGGGCGGTTGTTCTGACCTTGGTCCGTTGCTGCATTCCAGATGCCAGCCTCTTCTGTGCAGAACATGTATGTAGGCTAGGTCCGAGATGTCAGCCTCCATTTGAAAGAAACGTGTGTATGTTGGACTGTTTTTTCAGGTCGAGGCCGCCATTCTGATCTTAGCAACATTGCTAGATGTAGCATCAGTTTATCTGGTCCCAAGTATCAGTCTTTAAAAAAATTTAATCTATACTCCATTGGTAGGTCTCACATGTCAGCATTAGTATGTAATAATAGAAATTTCCACGACCACTATTTTGACCTTGGTCCATTCTTGGGTCCCATATGTCAGCCTCCTTTGTGCAGAAAACGTGTCTATGCTAGATTCCAGATGTCAGCCTCTATTCAGAAAACGTATATGTGTTGGACTATTTTTTTGGATCGAGTCTGCCGTTCTGACCTTGGGAACATTGCTAGACGCAGCAGCAGTTTACCTAGGTCCGAGATGTCATTCTTAGAGTAAAAAAAGATGACCGCAAGGAAAAATTTGCCTAGGATTTGAACTCAAGACATCTGAAACAGTAAACAGCTCGCCTTGCCACTGTGAAAGAAACAGTTAATACAATAGAAATGTTAAACGATTCCTTCTATAAATTTAAAAGACTTTATTTGACCTTGTTTACCTCCCTTGAAATAATAAGGCGGCGCTCCTGGAAGCTAAACTAAAAACTTCTCCGTAATGTAGTAGTTTTTACACAAAAAATAGGTAGGCGGCGCTTTTTTATTGTGATGGGCAATATTCAATGTGATCACTCCTAAACTAAATGGGCTATGATCGGGAGGCCCCAAGACCATGAAAAGGCCAAATTAGAAAGTTTTCGGCCATGCTTCGGCCTGATAAGCTAATTCCATGGGTTCAGTAATAAAAATTTTAAACGTCAACAAGGAAGAAAAAAAGGGCGAAAAAAATTGGCAGATATTTCGCGTGAAAAATGTTGACAACTAAGACACATAGCCCGCGTGAGCCAAAACTTTCCTACTGGGTATTAACTCCAGCAGCCAGCTCCTTTTTCTATGCGCCATACTTCTGGAGATGCACCATCCGTGAAAATCATAGGCCATGCTCCAAAATATTCACCTTCCATCTACCAGCACACATGCCGGCAGCTTTCTTCTCGAATCGTTCTCTGGTTTCGTACTCGATATGTTCATTTGACACTGTTCTGCACTTAATTTGTTTGTTCAAATTGGTTGGCATTTTATTACGCTCGGTTGATCTGTTCTCTCTAATATGTAACATAGTTTTGCACCCAATTTTTGAAATAGGCTAAAATTACGTGGCATTTATAGTTCTATATTCCATCAGTTTGCTAGATATCTTGGCTTACTAAGATTTGTAATCTACTTGTTCCCTAAAATATCTTGAAAGATTCTGACCATCTGTATCCTCAACAGATGGATAGATATTGGATATTGAATGGACAAAAAGCAACACCTTCATATTGGGAAGGTGTTAATGACTTCATAAAGATTGTTAGATAGCATAACGGTGACTTGGATGTGTTTTACACATGCCAACAATGCCTTAATTATAAAAAGCTAAGTTAGAGCATAGTTGCAGATCATATATTCAGTAATGGTACGCAATGCACATATATTAGTTGGATTAAAAATGGTAAACCATATGATCACCATGTTCTTGATCCTCTAGCTGATGTTGATCTTCCTCAAGATCATCAGATCGAGGATGAGGAGATTTCCGTTTTGTTAAGGGACATGTACCCCACTAGAAGCAAACAGGGCGGCCCTTCTCTTAAAAGAACACTTTTCTCTGAACTGATAGAAGATGCCAAGTGTTTAGTGGACCCTGGTTCTGGTATCTCAAGATTCAAATGTGTAATAGAAATTACTAGAGGAAAAGTCGTTCAACAAGGTTATGAACAAAGCTTTCGATTCAGTGATTAAGGTGTACAGTGAGTCAATCCCTAGGGAAGGACAGCCAAAATCCTTTTATGAGATGAAGTAGTACATCAAGATACTCGGACTATCATATGAGAAGATCCATTTTCTCCAAATAAATGTGTAATTCTTGTTGGAGATATGCCAAAGAGGCAATAATAAAAGTAGTTATTATTATATCTTTGTGTTTATGATAATTTTTTACATATCATGCTATAATTGTATTAATAGGAAACATTAATACTTGTGTGATTTGTAAACGTGTAAGAGTCCCTAGTAAGACTCTTGTAATTCTAGCTTGTTGATTAATAGATGATTATGGTTTCCTAATCATGAAAATTGGATGTTATTAATAACAAGATCATATCATTAGGAGAATGATGTGATGGACACACTCCTATAGTTAAGCGTAGCATAAGATCAAGTCATTTCAATAGTTAATTTTCTATAAGATTTCAAATACATAGTAACCTAAATCCTTCAACCATGAGATCATGTTAATCACCATCACTAGATGGATGCTTTGATGACATCAAAAACCACTTCGTAACTGGGTGGTTATAAAGGTGGCATTGAGTATTCGGAAAGTATGTGTTGAGGCACATGGATCAAGAGTGGGATTTGTCCATCCAGATGACGGATAGATATTCTTTGGGCCCTCTTGGTGGAATGTCATCCAATTACCTTGCAATCATGTGACTGGATCACAAGGGATCACATATCACAGGGACGAGTAAAGAGTACTTTTCAGTAACAAGGTTGAACTAGGTATGCAGAGATACCGACGATCAAACCTCGAATAAGTAAAGTATCGCAAGACAAAAGGAAATTGGTATCGTATGTAAATGGTTCATTCGATCACGAATTAATCATAGAAATATGTGGGAGCCATATGAATTTCCAAATTCCTCTATTGGTTATTGATCCGAGAAATATCTCGATCATATCTGCATAATTCACGAACCATAGGGAGACACACTTAAGGATTCGATGTTGTTTAGTAGATATGTGATATGTTGCAAATGCATCTTTAATTTTTATGCTCCATGCTTGTTTTACACCAATTATATTATGTTTTTGTCTACACTTTGTGGCATTTTTATGAATTTTCTGGAACTAACATATTAGCAAGTGCCATAGAGCCAGTTTCCTGTTTTCTGCTATTTTTGGTTTTAGAAAAAGTAGTAAATAAATATTCTCGGAATTGGACGAAACAAAAGCCGAAGTTCCTATTTTCCCGACACGAGATGGTGTCCGGAGGAGAGGGGGAGACACATCCTTGGTTGTAAATACCCAAGTGAATCTCATAGTGATCATCATGTCATGTACATGCATTGTTCTGCATTCTCTATTTTTCAATTGTCCAACTGTAATTTGTTCACCCAGCATGTTATTTAACTTATGGAGAAACACCTCTAGTGAACTGTGGACCCTGGTCCATTCCTTCCCACTAATATTCCATCTACTGTTTATTGTTTACTTTCTGCAATTACTACAAGCAATCACTTTCTTCCACACTATTCGTTTAATCCTTTGTTTTCAGCAAAACCAGTGAGCTTGACACCCTCACTAATAAGTTGGGGCAACGTATTTTGGTTGTGTTGTGTGCAGGTTCCACGTTGCTAGCAACACCTTTAGAACTGGTTTCTTTCTCCTACTGGTTCCATAACCTTGGTTCCATAACTGAGGGAAAACTTGCTGTTGTGCTCATCTTACCTTTCTCTTGGGGTTCCCAACATGGTCCACATCAACTAAGCCATCACAAGATTTTTTGGCGCCGTTGCCCGGGAGAAAGAAGATTTCTGCAAGGGGAGTCTCTCACTACCAACCTATTTACTTTGTTTTTTTGTTTTGTTTAGTTTCTTTTGATTTGTTTGGTTTGCTTATTTTTATCAAAAACACAAAAAAATTAGTTCCTACTTTAGTTGCTATTTTTGCTGGCTTGCTTTAATCTTGCAAAAATGACTACTCCTGAAAACACTAAGTTGTGTGACTTCACTAGCGCAAACAACAATGATTTCATTTGCACACCTATGGCTCCACCTTCTCCTGAAGCTACTTTCTATTGAAATTAAACCTTCTTTTCTAAATCTTGTTATGAAAGAGCAATTTTCTGGTGTTAGTACTGATGATGCTGCTGCTCACCTTAATAATTTTGTTGAACTTTGTGAGAAGCAAAAATATAAGGATGTAGATGGAGATGTTATTAAGGTTAAATTGTTTCCTTTCTCTTTAAGAGGAAGATCTAAAGATTGGTTGCTATCTTTGCCTAAAAATAGTATTTATTCTTGGATTAAATGCAAAGATGCTTTAATTGGAAAATATTATCCTCTTGCTAACATTATATCCATGAAAAGTGACATAATGAAATTTAAACAATTTGATAATGAACATGTTGCTCAAGCTTGGGAAAGAATGAAATCTTTAGTGAAGAATTTCCCCACTCATGGACTGACTACTTGGATGATTATCCAAACCTTTTATGCAGGACTGAATTTTTCTTGAATTTGTTGGATTTGGCTGCTGGAGGTACCTTTATGTCCATCACTTTGGGTGCTGCAACAAAGCTCATGTATAATATGATGATTAATTATTCTGAATGGCACACTTAGAGATCTCCACAAGGTAAGAAGGTAAATTCTGTTGAAGAAACCTCCTCCTTGAGTAATAAGATTGATACTATTATGTCTATGCTTGTTAGTGGAAAAGCTCATATTGATCCAAATAATATTCCTTTAGCCTATTTGGTTGCTCAAGAAGAGCATGTTGATGTGAACTTCATTAGAAGTAATAATTTTAGCAACAATGCTTATATAAATAATTTTGGTAATAATAATAATAGGCCATATCCTCCTAACAATAGCAATAGTTATCATGGTAAATCTGGAATACCTAGTGAAGAAAACATTTTTGAACTTTAAAGATCCACTAAAAACATCATCCAAATGCAATATGTGTAGAATAAATTATTCACTAAAACCATGGAGGAACAATCTGCCATTTTGAAAAATATTAGTTGTCAACTTCAAAATTTAAATAGGGAAATTCCTAGTTTGCAAACCAAAATTTTGAATGTTGAAAATAATATTTCATCTTTGTCTGAAGCACAATTCTGGCACTCCGGATTTACGGTCCGAGAATGCCTGTTATGCCTGCAATTCACGTTCCCATGATCAGTGAGCCGTGAGCATAACCGACAAGTATCATTACAACATCCATAATGAACGAATACAAGTACTTACATTAATGCCATTATGGCGATACAACATCAATAGCGGAAGTCTTCAAGCACAGAGCCCATGTCATGCCTTAACCTACAGGCGACTAACTGGGATGACGGCCTAGCTCGCATTGACGTTTGACATGATTATACCTCACGTGTACACAACATTGGCATACCTAGTCTAGCCCAAGGAAGGCCCACGACAAGATACGCGGCCTGTGAAGATTTCGTGTGGCCCAAGCCCATTACGCGGCCTATGAAGATTTCAAAGGGGCAAATCCTAATCTGTAACCGACTCGAATCGTTCCCGGGACCTGCCTATCTATATAAATGCTAGGAGGGTACGGCAAGGAGGACAATCGACTCACCTATTATGCACCTCACGCCAGATTGCATCTACGCCACCCCTGTAACCTTCAGTTCCGCCATAATCAAGAGCAGACAAGCAGGAATAGGGTTTTCCCTTTGGGGGCCTGAACTTGGGTAAACCTCGTGTCCCCTTGTTCCTTGTTTTCTAACCGTTCCGCGATCTCCAACATCCCCATCTTCTCCAAAACCCAAGACCATAACAATGGGCATTGACGAGCCAAAACCTCGTCAATTGGTGCCGTCTGTGGGAATCGGGGGCGCTGATTGTGCAATCGTGACGGTCCAATCTGGAGCAATCTACAACTCATCAGCGATGGAGAGCCATCCCCTCTTCGTCACCTTCGACTTCACCACCCACTCGCCAACCACCATGAGGGATTTCGAGCCCGTAGGAGACGGGCTCGAGATTTTGTTCGGGAGCTTCTGCTTCCAGGTGGGGCAGACTGTCACCCTCCGCCTCCCAGAGCGGGTGACACTGCCATCCATCAGGCCCGCTTCATGGGTCCCGCCTATTGGCGTGCTATGCACGTCGACGCTGACAGATGAGTCCTGTGACAGCAGCTGCTGCAACTCAGATCTGTGCGGCCCTCCATTAGACGAAGGAACCTATGGTTCCTGATCCGAAGGCTGCGGCAACAGCGACCTGGTCCGCGGGCATTACCAATGCGTCCTGGTCATCCAGGGTGAATCGACACTACCACCAAGTTCGAGTACACCCAACCCACCACCAAATCCACCACCCAACCCGCAGGCTGGGAACGGACAAAACGGAGGAAGCGGGGAAAATCCATCCCTTCAACCCAACGAGGGTGATGCCAACGCCTACCAGAAGATCAACCTCAACAAGGACGGATGGCGCCAGGCACGCGAAGCCGTGGCGGGCAACAGGATCCTACATGTGAATGCTTCACGAGATCTGATGATGGCATACCACCTCCTCATCGGTGAGCATAACCGGCAGGTAAAACTGCAGGAGGAACTCGACAAACGCAAGAATGCAGCTTCGGAGTCTAGCGCGCAGCGAGCTGCGCTCTCCGTCGCTGGCGTCTCCAATTTGCACGACAACCATGCCAACAAGCATCGCTCTGGCACAGAGCACATGGACCCCGCTACACGATGCGAGGTCACCAAAACCCTCAACACGTCCTTCATGGTGATGGACGTCAATGGCAACGTCATACCGAAGACGCCACATGATGCGATCATGGCAGCTACAACGCATCTCGCGTCCCATCCAACTCCGGTGGGCGACCCAAAGAGTGCCATGCACAAGTCTGCGCTAGCCGGACTCGGACTCGGTGGAGCTGCGCTCCACGATGAAGCTCTCGTGGAGCCGAAAAAGAAAGCTGCGGTCAGATTTAACCGCAGCCCCACACTCTTATCCGAAGAGGATAAGCATGATCTGCCTCGACGTCGCAAGATCCCAAGGCGTCACAGCATCGACGCTCAAAACGTCCTCTCCTAGCGCAAGGTCGACAAGGCACGCGCCAAATGCGCGTGCTCAACCAAATCCGACGAGGATGACGATGGAGAGCTGTACGGAGAGCGTGCCAACGTCGACCGAGGAGCTACGGGCCTGCACTCAACGTACGGGCGAATCCATTCGCTCGTACATCCTATGCTAGTCCCATATAAAGAACTCTGCCGCGCACATCTCTGAGGAAAGGAAGATCGATGCCTTCAAGGATGGTCTCAAGCACACTCGACCACCACATGGAGATCGCCAACAGGTGGGCAAATGGCGAAGATTCCCTCCATCAAACGCATTCGGATGACGAGGATGACTACGGCCGCAGGCGCGAATGCCGCAGCAAGCGAAGATCGCGCGTCTACGACGACCGCGATGGAGTCGACATGGTTGCGGCTGGCTACGCCGATCGATGCAACGACGGCAACCGCAGGAGCGGATACCATAGAGGCAACTCCCGTGATGGAGGGCACCCTACACAAGCATGGCAGCGCCGTAGCCGTGACGACGAACCCTCGGCATACGACACGTTGTCTGGACCATGCACCATCAACTTCTACATCGACAAGCAGGATGTCAAAAAGAAGGCCAGCCACATGCTCAAGGACTGCCGCGAGTTCCAGAAACTCGGCAAGGGTCTCATGTAAATGAGACGCTAGATCATGAACTCCAGGTTCGGGCCCGCACCAGGTGACATCGCCCACGGAGCTCCTCCACCATCACCCATGGGACCGTCGAATCCAGCAATCGCACCTGCACCAAACAATGGTACAGGAGGATACCCACTGCCAAAAGGGGCCCTGATGATCCAGAAGGGACGCCCTACCAACAGGGTGCAAAAGAAGATCACCCAATAGGACAGCCTGGCCGTGACTGCTCCATCTGCTATCCCTGAGTACCTCAGTGGTTCGGAGTCCTGCATCACGTTCGATCGCTCCGATCACCCTCGCCAGATCCCTCGCCCAGGCCATGCTACCCTGGTGCTTGAAGTGCAGATCAGAGGATTCGAGATGAGCCGCGTCTTCATGGACTACGGTAGTGGCATCAACCTGATGTTCGTCAGCACCCTCGCAGCAATGTGGATCCCACTGTGCAGCCTAGAACAATCCGACACGACGTTCCACGGCATAGTCCCAGGGAAGGGCATTTATCCCCTGGGAAAGATATGGCTCGACGTCATCTTTGGCAAGCCCAAAAACTTCTGATGCGAGCGGCTGGAGTTCGAAGTGGTGGACTGGCCATCACGGTACCACACCATCCTCGGGCGCGTGGCATTCGCAAGATTCCTGGCAGTACCGCACTACACGTTCCTGCTGCTCAAGATGCCAGGGCCCAAGGGCGTCATCACAGTCCAGGGAAGCTTCACCCGATCGGACCAGTGCGATAGAGATTTCAACAGAATCTGCCAGTCGTTCGGCATGCAGGAGGAGCTCACGAGGCTCCGAGTGGTGATAGACAACGAGGCACCCCCAGTCGCCAGGTAAAATGCACCCGATATGTTGTTCGACTCCACGGTCAACACAAAAAAAGGTGCAGGTCCACCCAACGGATGCCTCCAAGACGGCGCTAATCGCAAACGACCTCAGCCCCGCATAGGAAAGCGCGCTCGTCCAATTCCACCATGAGCGCTGGGAAATATTCGCCTGGTGTCCTGCGGACATGCCAGGAGTTCCTAGGGAATTCGCCGAGCATGCACTCAACGTGTTCCCCGATGCAAGGCCAGTCAAGCAGTCGATCCGACGACTGTCCGAACCAAGAGCTGAAGCAGTTGGAATCGAAGTCAACTGACTACTCGATGCCAACTTCATCAGAGAAATCAAGGAGAGCGAGTGGTTGGCAAATACTGTGATGGTCCACAAAAAAGACACGGACATCCTGCGGATGTGCGTGGACTTCACGACACTAAACAAGAACTACCCCAAAGACCACATCCCTCTACCTCGGATTGATCAAATCATCTATTCAACAGCAGGATGTGAGAAACTCTCCTTCCTCGACGCCTACTCAGGCTATAATCAGATTCGACTGAAGGTCGAAGATCAGGAAAAACGGCGTTCATCACACCGTTCGGAGTGTTCTGCTACAACACCATGCCTTTCGGGATGAAGAACGCAGATGCATGTGGGCGTGTCTAAAAAACCATATCGGTCGCAACATCCAAGTCTATATCGATGACATAGTCATCAAGACAAGGGAATCCAAGACACTAATCAACGATCTCCGCGAGACGTTTGATAACCTTGATCATTACAAGATCAAGTTGAACCTAGAAAATTGCGCCTTCGGCGTCCCATATGGCCAACTAATCGGCTACTTCATCTCTCAGCGGGGGATTGAGGCGAATCCAAAAAAATATAGGTCATACTAACCATGGAGAAGCCGAAGAACCTCAAAGGTGTCCAGCAGCTAGCTGCGTACATCGCGGCGCTAAGTAGGTTCATCAGTCGCATGGGTGAGAAGGCCCTGCCCATTTACCAGCTGCTGCGCCAGACGAACAAATTCGAGTGGACACCCAAAGCAGACAACACATTCGAAGCACTCAAGCGACTGCTGTCCACGTCGCCGATGTCCTGGTTATGCCAAAGGAGCGAGAGCCTCTGCTGCTATACATCGCAGCCACGCACCACGTGGTAAGCACCATACTCGTGGGCGAACGAACTGAAGATGGCAGGACCCATGGGGTCCAACGCCCAATCTACTACCTCAGTGAGGTACTGACACCAACAAAGCAGAGGTACCCACACTACCAGAAGCTCGCCTACGGAGTATTCATGACGGCTCATCAGCTGAGCCACTATTTCCAGGAACATCAGATAATGGTCGTCAATGAGGCGCCATTGTCCAACATCCTGAACCACCCTGAAGCTATGGGACGCGTAGCCCTGTGGGGCATCGAGTTGTCCCCTCTAGACATAGTCTATGAGTAGTGCAAGGCCATCAAATCTCAGGTCCTCCCTGACTTCCTCATCCACTGGATGGAGCTCCAGCTGCCAGACACTCTGGACATGACGCAGTCGTGGACGATGCACTTCGACAGCTCCAAACGCGAGGCCGGAGCAGGAGCAGGTGTCATACTGACATCCCCTCAGGGCAACAAGATGAAATACGTCCTTCAGATGAAATTTCGTGCCTCCAACAACGAAGCCGAATACGAGTCCCTCATCCATGGAATGCGGATGGCCAATATCTGTGGCGCAACGCGCCTAATCATCTACGGTGACTTGAACCTTGTCGTCCAGTAGACGTGAACGAATGCGACGCTCAAAGCGCCAACATGATCGCGTACCGCGCTCTCTACAACTCACTCGAAGGGGACTTTGACGGCTGCGATCTTCAACACGTTGGACGGGAAAGAAACGAGGAAGCCGATAGGCTCGCCAACATCGGCTCCACCTATACACGGGTGCCACCAGGTGTGTTCCTCAAACAAATCTGCGTACCCTCTATCAAAAGGAAATTTCCCAAGGGATCACCCGAAGAAGCAGAACACTCGGGAGTTGCGCTACCCGAAGGGCAGGAAGGAACCGAGAAGCTCGACACCGAAGCCGAGCTCGTCAGCCTGATGCAGGTCATGTCGATCGAGGAGACATGGACGCAGCTGTACCTTCGGTACCTGCTAAACAAAGAACTTCCCGACGACCCGACAGATGCCCGACACATATCTTGCCGGTCCAAAGCGTTCACCCTCCATAATGGCGAGATGTACAAACGCAGTATTTCAGGTGTACTCCAAAGGTGCGTCACCATCGGTGGCGGCAAAACAATCCTCCAAGACATCCACGAGGGAATCTGCGGTCACCATGCAGGAGGCCACGCGCTCGTTGCCAAAGCTTTACGAGCTGGATTCTACTGGCCAACGGCCATGAACGATGCTAAGGACATCGTTCGAAGGTGCAACGGCTGCCAAAGGTATGCGGACAAGCCACACATACCAGGATCGGAGCTCAGGCCCATACCACTGTCCTGGCCCTTCTCCCAATGGGGCCTCGACATGATTGGCAAACTGACAAAAATCATCAAAAGGGGGCCACGTCTACCTCCTGGTCGCAGTGGACAAGTTCACCAAGTCGATAAAGGCCCTGCCCGTCACCAACCAAAGCAGCATAACGGCCGTCAAATTCTTTGAGTCCATAGTGTACAGGTTCGGCGTGCTACACAGCATCATCACGAACAACCAACTCGAACTTCATCTCGAACTTCATCATATGCCTCTGTGGCGCACCCGCAGACCAACGGGCAAGTCGAAAAGGCCAACGGCCTCATAGGCGGTGGCATCAAGAAACGCCTGCTCAGCCCACTCGAATGGCTTGCGGGAGCCTGGGAAGAGGAGCTACCCTCCGTCCTCTGGAGCCTATGTACAACGCCGAACAATGCAACTGGCTTCACACCCTTGTTCATGGTACACGGGGCCGAAGCCTCACTACTTGCTGAGGTACGCCACAAGGCCTCACGGGTCGTCGCCTACAGCAAAGACGAATCAACAGCCACACCCGAAGATGCCATCGACACACTCGACGAGGCACACGACATCATTGCGGCTCACTCAACAGTCTACCAGAAGAGCCTCCGCAACTACCTCAACTGTCGGCTGCGTCCAAGGTATTTCGTCGAAGGAGACCTCGTCCTATGACTCAAGCAAGAGCAGCCGAAAAAGCTCGAGTCACCCTGGGAAGGACCCTACATCGTCAAAGAAGTCATCTCAGGCGGTGCCTACCGCCTCATGGACATCGCGTCAGGAGTCGAATACTCCAACCCCTAGAACGTCGCACGTCTGCGACACTTCTACCCCTAGCTACCTCTTTACTTTCAATAAGGCTACTCAGCCAAGGCTATTCAGCCGAAAAATGTACCTCTTCAATTACTCTATGAATAAAGGCTAAGTCCCTTGGATGAAATTCCTTTTTCTTTGCATTACTTTTCTCCATAAATACGCTCGGGGTCTACGCCTCACCTCATGACCTCGTCGACTAAATACAATGCATACAACCTGAGTAGCTGACCATGTCAGTCTAACGAAAAGGACATGCACATAACAAAGCACAACGTGCTAGTACAGATAAAACTTTACAAAGGGCACAACAAGCCCACTCGGATACATACAAATTTTACATCAATCTATTTTCTTTACAGGACCTACCTATTCTGGAGTATCACACTCGCCCGTTCCTCGAACAGATCAACAATCTCTTCGGCATACTGCCTCACAGCCACATAATGCAGGCGCATATCCCAAAGACTACCATCTGGTTGAAGGGGTGGCCCAGCCACCATTGCCGCGAGATCGACTTCATGGCGATGTAGCCGAACAAGTGAAAGAGCAGCCTTCACCCCAGCAACCAGCTAACGCCGCACCAATTCCTTGACGTGGCTCATGTCCCGAAACTTCGCCAACAGACCCCAAAGATTGGAAGGTGCCTCCTCTCGGGGAAACATGGCGGCCCAAGTGGATGCCAGGGAAATGCTCGCCTGCCTCATCACCCGAGAAACCTGGTGCGCACGATCTTGCACAATCGCAAGGACGACGGCCCGCTTGTGGTCCATCCAGAAGAAGACGCCAGCCTCCAAGTCCTGTTGGGTCAGGCAATTCATCCGAACAGCAACACGCTCCTTCTCCTCCTTCGGAACGAGATTGATGCTTGCACCAAACACAAGAAGAAGATGGGACATAAGAAAAGTGCATCCAAAAAGAGCAACAGTTCACGAAGAATAACATTGAAGATCCTTGCTAATCTGCCACAGCTTCCCCATCAAAAATTCCTCCCTAGCAGTGGCTCGCTCAAATTTCGACTTCCACATGTCCACGTGGCCTTGAATACAAAGAATATCCTTCTCCAGGTTGCGAATGTGGTCGCGAAGGAAAACAAGCTACGACGCATTATCTAGAGATGGTCGCGTCCGAGGGACAGTTGAAGTATCCACGGGAATCTCACCTGACGAACCATAAAGGCAAATAAGCAAGGATATGAACATCACAAACATTGCTGGTGGGAGATCGAAACATAACTTATATACATAAAAGGCCACCTCGTGGCATAAGTCAAGACTATTCATCAGGAAAAGCGTACATCACAAAAGAACGAGGATAAACTATCCTAAACTACAACACCAGAGCCTAGGCACCCGCATCCGGAGTGGCCTCAGAGCCAGACTTCCTCCTCTTGACCTCCTCCAGCTACTTCGCCGCGTACTCCGCCAGCAGGTCAATGATCTTCGGCCCATAACGCTTACAATGAGAGGCGAAGAGAGCGAAAGCTACCTCTAAGCCATCTGCAGCTGTTGGCATCTGGGAGGTGATGTGCGGTAGGTCCAGCTCTGCTCCGGATGCCATGGCCATGGCCAGCCCCATGGAGGCACCGATGCCCTTCTTCTTCTAGGCCGCCGGAGCGTCCTCCGACAGCGCATCCGCCAACATGTCAAAATCCTCAAGGGCAACGCCCTTGGGGACGATCTCCTTGTAGAAGCGTCCGAGCACCCCCTTGGCCTTCGCTAGGGCGCCAGCAGCAGTACCGCAGCGATCTTCGACCGCTGTAGTGGCATCATCCAGAGCATTTCCGTGCTCTAGCACACCGCGATCAAATGCGATGACTGATTCATCTAAGACAAGATGAAAGGACCCAAATAAGAATAAGGACAGGGAATAGCCTAAGAAAGTACAAGACCAGAGCAAGCAAAAGATACTCACCAGAGAAAGCTTTCGCCACAGCCATCAGCCTGATTGCCATCTCCTTCTCATGAGTGGCAGCCGCAGAAGCAAGCTTCTCCTCACGATCAACAGACTCCTTCCGCAGACGCTCCGAGGTTCTTTTCAAGAGCATACATCCGGTGAAGAGCTACATTATTCTCATCTACAAACATCAAGAACAAATTATTAATAGAAGCAAAGACGAAGGGGACAGCCAAAGCAAACAAAGGATGATCAAAATACGCACCTTGCAACTGTCGCATGTTGGCCTCTAGCGCCAAATGCTGCTGGATAAGGAGATTAGCGCTATGCATGAAGGGCTGCAAAAACAAAAACACAACCAAGCATCAGAAAGGGCTCGGGGCTACGCCCCACAAGACCAAAACTAGACCAACAGATCATCCGAAAAAGGGCTCGGGGGCTCCCCCTACAAGACAAAGGAGCAGATAACTTACATGCTCAAACGGAGACTCCGAAGTTGTAATACCCCAGTTTTAGTAGATCTATAATTAGGGTTTGTTTGTGCATTCATGAGCATCATTATTTTAAAAATACACGCAAGAAAATAAGGACAAAACCCTAAAACCCTAATATCTCTCCTCCATTTGAAATCCCTTCAAAGTGGTTTTGAAAATATTTGAAAAATCCAAAATGTTTGGAGCCCAATTAGACTAAAAGGGCCCCTGCAACAATTTCATATATTTTATAAATGTCCCTGGTATTTTTTAAAGTATTAAAAACAATTTATAAACTAAATATACAAAACACATTTGGAAACAGAATTAGAAAAATGTTTTTTTGGAAAAAAATAGGACCAGCGAGCTTAACAGGCCACAACCCACCTCCCTCTTCTCCCTACCTGCCGCCCACACGCGCCCGCAGTAGGACCAGCAACGGCCCAATCCGACCTAGTACCGCTTTGGTGACGCCCTGCCGTCTTCCTCCTCCAGCCAAGCTGCTCGGTGGCGACGCCCGCGTCGTCCGTCGCCGAAGCTCCGCGATCCTTCCTCATCCCCTCTTCTCCCTCTCGCGGACTCCTTCTCTCCCTCATTTCCTCTCGAGCCCAAACCCTAGCTCCAGATGCCACCGGCGTCGTGCCATTGCCGTGCTTCCCTTGACCATATGAGGCTCCCGGTCTCTTTCCCTCACCGTGTCAAGCTTCCGTGCCGAAGGAATTGAGTCGGGGCGCTCGGAATCGCCGCAATGCTGTCTTCTTTCCCGTGGTCGGCCGAGCTCCGTCGCAATGAACTGGTCCTGAAATCATGATCTAGGTGAGCTTCCGGTTCTCAGGAGCCTCTCCTCCCTCACCCTCCCGCTCTGGTTCATGCTCACGACGTCCACCACCGTGCACTGTCGCAGCAACCTCGCCGTGCTCCTGTTCCGGTGACTATTTCTGGCTGGCGCCACCTTAGCTAGGCTCCCCGCGTCGCTCCTCTTCGATCCGTAGCAACCGCGCATCCCCGCTCACCCTTAAGCGCTACCCCGCCATCGATCTGTGGCTCAACACCGGCATGACGTCACACGTGCGTCAATAGGACGTCAGCACGCGGGGTCTGACCCAGTCAAGCCCTGGTACAGGTCCCACCTTCTTGTGTGGACACTGAGGTGGCTCTGGGGCCCCAGTGAGCCACTGTGGCTATGTGTGTCTGGGTATAAAAAGTAATTTCCATATGGTTTAATAATTTTAGAAAATGAATAAATGTTGTAAATTCAATATCTAATTAATTATAAGTCAGAAAAATACAAATAATATATCAAAATGTTCAAAAAAATGAGATCTAACTATCGAAGACATAATCATGCATTTTTAAGAAACTTAAATGACAAGTTTAATTAGAAGAACAAACCAACCCCTCTCATATACATCTGGAGTTTCCCCGAGTTAGGGTTTTCACCCCTCGGAACCCCTATTAAGTTGACGAGCATGCCTTAGGGTTACATTCCAATGCAAATTAACTTGTCATATCATCATCCTTGCTTGAGCATTGCATCGATGCCATGTTATGATTGTTTCCCTTTCTCTCCGGTATTTGGTTCTTCTCGGTAAAATACGATATCGAGATCGAGATCAAAGACTGAGATCAACACCGTCGAAGATCAAAGATCAATGAACAATACTTGACCAACTATAACCAAGTCAAGTACAATGATCTAGAAGATCTGATATTGGTTATCAACTGGCAAACGCAAGCATAGCCCCACCACGAAATAATCCTATGATTTCGAAAGCATTTCAATTCCTGCCATGATGCATACGATTATATTGTTATCTTTTATCGATAGATAGAGTATCCTATCTATTTCATTACTCCCTTTGAGCTTATATCACCTGATCCACTACTCCTAGCATAACTAGGTTTGTCTTGTGTGCACTGCTAGAGCTTATATTTGTGACCTCCTTAGCCATGCATAGCTGTCAGTGCTGGTTCATCCAGATGATGTATCAGATGCAGAGTATCTAGTATGACAGGAGAACGTGATGACATGAGATCAGTGGTAAAGGTTAAACATGCTAAGGCTTGTATGTGAGGCCACAATGGGATGTGGTTTTTCTAGTCCCATGTTCGCCACCACTAGGACCTGAGTTCTTGCCTTTGGAACCGAGACGAGCGTACAACCACAGGGGGCTTGGGAACCCCTCGACTGATTAACTTGCCTAGTAGATTCCATGAGTCACATAGTTCGGGCGTCCCATTCGACATATGCATAGAAAACCTTTTGAACGATTTGCCGGGTGAAGGTGCATTCATAACAAGTAGGGAAGCGTGGCCGCGGTTGCTTGGGGTTGATAGCGCTCCTGGTAAACCAACCTCGCCTCACATCTTTAAGGACCGGCTTTGGGACTTGACCCGTTATAGCGGAACCATCCTAATCGCATGACTCATGGTCTCGGTGAAAGAAAGGTAAAGGTCATGGCCAACCACCCTTGCCGGCCTTCAAGGAAGAGGGCTAAAACGTTGGCATTAAGAGTCGGTTGGTACGTGTGGGTAAAGTTGTACACCCCCGCAGGGTTAAATATTTTAGAAAATCCGTGTGAACAGTTATGAACGCTTAGTGACCAGATTCTAAGATCATAGATAACTATAACCTAATCGTAAAACTTGGCAGATCAACGTGTGCTTAAGGATGCTTCCTCATGGGTACGAGGGGGTGATCCTAGATAGGGTTCAGATGATGATGACTTGGTGGATATCAAAAGATGATGATCAATACTTTGGATATGTCGCTCTCTTATCCCCTTTTACAATATTCTGAATAGACGAGCTTCTTCTCTCTCTTGTTTTACAAACAAAGATGGCTTTATGCAAAACAACTCCACCGGCCATAAGTCTTGTGGAGTACACCCTGTACTCACCCTTGCTTTGTTGATAATTTTTCCAGAGTAAGTGTTCCCTTGAAGACGAGTTTCGTACTACATCGACACCGATGAGTAGCTTGGGGTTCCCGGCCGACAGCATGGAATATATGGGCTGGGACATCATCGTTATGCTTCAGGCCTCTTAGGCCATTTGTTAAGTTTGCTATAATTAATAGCATAAATTCCCCTCCGTTGTTTGATGTTTGTGGTCAGTGACCTCTGCTTGTAATAATTTCGTTCTCTGCTCAGTTATGAGCTCGCTGTAATAATTTTTGTGTCATAGGGTCACTGTTGTGTTATCGATTCTTGACTGGATATTCTCGAGCTCAAGGTTAAGCTTATGTCAGACGTAGGTCTGGGATTTGTTTAGCCCTGATCCCAGGGATGTCACAGGTTTTGGTATCAGATCAGTACCGACCATAGGAAAACCTTGCTATTGGTCGATGTTGAGTCTAGTGTTTGAGAAAACTATTTTAAAGATGAAAAGTATTTGCGAAAACTCTAGTATGCTTCTTTTTCTTCTTACCCAGTTTCGCTCTAACTCCGGGTCATCTTATCTGGTGTTGATTTTGGAAAAGTTTTGATATCTCTTCTAGTCTTTCAAAACTTAGGTTTCTTCTTGGCATGTTGTTTCTCAGCCAGTTAACCTAGTGTTGAGTTCTCTAGATGTTGTGTGTGTTGTGAATTCCCTTTTCCCCTTTGCTCTTGTTCATCTAAGAGATTCCTTTCTATCATGATCTCTCTATTTTATGGACCCTCAATACAATGATCCACAATAATCTGTTCTAGGCTTTGAGGTTTCCTTTCGCTTTAACTACCTCCTTTTTATTTGTTTGGATACTTCTGAAGTTGTTTCTTTTTTTGGAAGCTACCTCATGATTACTATCTTGTAGAGCATGTTGTTTCACTCAAGTAGTAGTTACTCCTTTCTTTGGGTTTTAACCCATGGACTTGAACCTAAGATCCCGGATTGTGCTGGATTCTAGTGTTGTGAATCTTGTACATGAATCTGACCTTTAACCCAAGATCCATTCCTTTGACCCCTGGCGTTAATGCTCATACATTACATCAGGATGGCTGGTACTACAATTCTAGCCTTCAAGCTTGTGGTTATTATCGCGAATGAATCGTTACAATTAAGGACTTCCCCTACCACATGCTACGGTAGATGTTCTTCAATGGAACCAAATAGATCACAACAAGAGTACTCCTCGTGATTCCCGCATCTATACTCGTGACTCTGCCACACCTTTTCGCTTCTTTGCATTGGTTTTCGGAAGATTGTTAATCTATGCATCCACATCTCGGGATCCTATGCTGAGTATGTTCTTCCTTCCCCTTGTTGTTTCCGACCTTTGTCTACCAGTTGGTAGCCAAGTAGTACATGCGCATTGGTGCCTTCCGATGCAAGATACTCTTGTGGTCCATCTAGACAAACCATTTCGGGATGTCTAGGAGAAACAAACTATAGTACCTCGTCATATCTAGGACCGGGTCGAATTGTTGTAATCCTTAGATCAAGAAGCATTGATTAGCTTATGTCTGATCTACCTTAAAGTATCACACTCTTCTATACTAAGAGGTCGTGCTGAGTTTTACGACCCCTTAATGAAGTGATACTTCCACACATGTTTACCCACCCTTCGTCGAGCCTTCGCGCCCGTAAGTGATGCGTGTGCGTAATGATGTGGTTATTCGAGATTCTTAGCAATTGTTATTATTTTTAACTCCAAGGACATTTGTGTCATTCTTAGCGTGATTGGTTAACCCTATTACTAAGCAAAGAATGATGGTGCTATCTAGTCCGACATTCCGGTACACTCTCTTCGGTCAAAGAGTTAAGCTTGTGCCAAAGCTCTAAGACTATGTCTTCTTTCCTTACCAAGCAAATCTCCTCTAGAACTAAGTGACATATCGGCGGTTTGTGATATTCTAGTTCTCTACTAGAAGTATCGCCATGTTGCCACATGACCGTGTTGTCAAGTTCTTGAGCAAGCAAGTTCTTTGAACTGCTCTTTTCTCCGGATCCGTATTGGGTACCCCTGAACTAGTTGGTTGAGCTTAAACAACAATTTGGAGAGTTGTAAGACAAAAGTTCTAACCAACTCCGTTACTTCTTAAAGGGATATCTAGTTTTGTTCGTGTGGAAGAAAGATAGTATTTCCTTTGTGGGTATATTATTTTCCCCACCTTTGATTTGATTTGGGTTATCGTCAAATCAAACTCAATTCCAAGGACTAACTTGATGTGTTTATACTCGTGATGTTTCACTTGAGTACATCTTCATGTCTTTTGGTCTGACCAATAATTTTTCCTTGTTTAAGTAACATATAAGTTCATCTTCTTGGAGTGTCTTGATAAGTTTGTTATTGGGCCCATCAATGACATTCTTATTCTCTCCATGCTAGATTAAATTCATATGGAATAGTTGGCATAAATGTTGGAAATTTTCATGAACTGTCTTCGTATCATCTCAAAGTATGCGTTTTGGATGTTAGAAGTAACCTTCTCCGATTCATGTGCAATTGTTGAAAGATGTCGCCGTGGATTCGAGAAGAGTTATCCCTCTTTCCTTAAGGATAAATGTGTGTTTTATTGTTCGTACTTTATGTGTGTGCAATTGTATTTCGACAAGTTTCTAAATACATGGGTCTAGCAATCTAGCTCATATTTTAGAGCTTGACACTGTAGTCCAAATCTTGAGAATCTAGTAACTTTATCTTTGTGGTACATGTTGCAAACTTTCTATTAGGACATGATGAGTCTGAAGTATCATTCCACCTAACCAAATCTAAATCTCAAGAAGATACGATGGTTGGTGTTCCTCAAGGTTATGACATAGGTTTATTTGTAATTCTGGCAAGGTTGATGTAATGGTTGACACACTTAGCCGGAAAGACCTTTGCCATATTATCTTTAATCAGCAATAATAACCCTTTCTTATAAGGCTTCTTCTATAATTTATTATAGGAGTTGTTCCCATGGTTTTCTTTGTCTACGAAGTCCGACCTTTACTTGAGGTTTGATTTCTTGAACATCAAGGAGAACATTTAAAGTAGTGTTGCTAAATGTCTCTCGGTCAATCCTCCAGACCCTTTTATGTTGGCAAGCATATGGTTGTGCCAAGTAACTGAAGTCTGAGAATGAAGTTTCTTTTTATCGTGTCATCAGTAATCTTATTATATATTCATCTTAGTGGTGTAAAGTGATATCATGATCTTTTGCAAAGATTTTGATAAACCTAGATGAATAAAGTGTTTCCTTCATTTTCTCAATCATGTTTTAAGAGCGACTATGATTTTGGAAATCAGGAGTTTCTCTGATTACATGTTTCTTGTGGCTCTTATGAGTCCTCTCCACCAAAACACCTTTCTATCTTAGCCTTATGTTGAATGAAAGAGTGTCCCTTCTGTTTCAAAAGTAGGTCAACAGCTTGGTTTTGTTGATCCATATCTCTGAACCTAAAATCTCCACTTAAGTCGTTTAGTAGAGGTTCCTTATGGAAGTCTGTGGTTATGTTCTTTCTGTTGGAACCTTCCTCTTTAGAAGCTTAAATCCTTCTGAAGAACCATGGTCTCAATCCTTATGAAGACCATATATCTAACAATTTGAAACCTTCTCCTCTTGTTTCCTCCGTTACCTTGATGTGTTTCATGTTTGTCATCTCAGGGTTCTTTCTAAACGCTGCATCCATGAGTTGACCATGAGATGCTCGGTTTGTTGTGTAGTGTGTTTCCCTCTTGTCCTTAGAGTGACCATGTTTCTTTCTCTCTCTATCTCTCTTCCTACCTTAGGAATATCGGGTCAAGATTCTCGTAAGGGGGATAAAGCTGTAACACCCTAGTTTTAGTAGATATATAATTAGGGTTAGTTTGTGCATTCATGAGCATCATTCTTTTAAAAATGCAAGCAAGAAAATAAGGACAAAACCCTAAATCCCTAATATCTTCCCTCCCATTGAAATCCCTTCAAAGTGGTTTTGAAAATATTTGTAAAATCCAAAATGTTTGTAGCCCAATCGGACTAAAAGGGCCCTTGCAATAATTTTATATATTTTATAAATGTCCCTGGTATTTTTTAGAAGTATTAAAAACAATTTATAAACTGAATATACAAAACATATTTGGAAACAGGATTAGAAAGGTTTTTCTAGAAAAAAATAGGACCAACGAGCTTAACAGGCCGCAGCCCACCTCCCTCTTCTGCCTACCTACCACCCACGCGCGCCCGCAGCAGGCCCAGCAATGGCCCAATCCGACCCAGTACCGCTTCGGCGACGCCCTGTCGTCTTCCTCCTCCATCCAAGGTGCTCGGTGGCGACGCCCGTGCCGTCCATCGCCGATGCACCGTGATCCGCGTTGCCGCCCCCGCTGGAGAGGATAAGGAGCAACCGGGCACGCCTCTCCTTCCTCATCCCCTCTTCTTCCTCTCGCGGACTCCTTATCTCCCTCGTTTCCTCTTGAGCCCGAACCCTAGCTCTAGATGCCACCGGCGTCGTGCCATTGTCGTGCTTCCCTTGCCCATATGAGGCTCACATGCTCTTCGCCTCGCCGTGTCAAGCCTCCGTGACGAAGGAATTGAGCCGGGGCGCTGTCTTCTTCCCCGCTGTCGGCCACGCTCCGTCGCGAAATAGTCGTCGTCTCTGACCTCCTCTGGATGAACTGGTCCTGGAATCGTGATCTAGGTGAGCTTCCGGTTCTTAGGAGCCTCTCCTCCCTCACCCTCCCGCTATGGTTCATGCTCGCGACGTCCACCACCGTGCACCGCCGCAACAACCTCGCCGTTCTCCTATTCTGGCGACCATTCCTGGCCGGCGCCACCTTAGCTAGGATCCCCGCGTCGCTCCTCTTCGATCCATAGCAACCGCGCATCCCAGCTCGCCCTTAAGCCCTGCCCCGCCGTCGATCTGTGGCTCAACACCGGCATGACATCACACGTGCGTCAATAGTACGTCATCGCGCGGGGTCTGACCTAGTCAAGCCCTGGTCCAGTTCCCACCTGCCCGTGTGGACGCTCAGGTGGCTCTGGGGCCCCCTACTCAGCCACTGTGGCTAGGTGTGTCTGTGTATAAAAAATAATTTCCATATGGTTTAATAATTTTAGAAAATGAATAAATGTTGTAAATTCAATATCTAATTAATTATAAGTCAAAACATACAAATAATATATCAAAATGTTCAGAAAAACGAGATCTAACTATCGAAGCCATCATCATGCATTTTTAAGAAACTTAAATGACAAGTTTAATTAGAAGAACAAACCAACCCCTCTCATATACATCCGGAGTTTCCCCGAGTTAGGGTTTTCACCCCTCGGAACCCATATTAAGTTGACGAGCATGCCTTAGGGTTACATTCCAACATTAACTTGTCATATCATCATCCTTGCTTGAGAATTGCAACGATGCCATGTGTTGATTGTTTCCCTTTCTTTCCGGTATTTGGTTCTTCTCAGTATAATACCATATCAAGATCGAGATCGAAGACCGAGATCAACACCGTCGAAGATCGAAGATCGACGAACAATGCTTGACCAACTATAACCAAGTCAAGTACAATGATCCCGAAGATCTGATTATTGGTTATCAACTGGAAAAGGCAAGCATAGCCCCACCAGGATATAATCCTATGATTTCGAAAGCATTTCAATTCTTTCCATGATGCATACGATTCTACTGTGGTCTTTTCTCGATAGATAGAGTATCCTATATGTTGCATTACTCCCTTTGAGCTTATATTACCTGATCCATTGCTCCTGGCATAACTAGGTTTGGCTTCTGTGCACTGCTAGAGCTTATATTTGTGTCCTACTTAGCCATGCATAGCTATCAGTGCTGGTTCATCCATATGATGTATCAGATGCAGAGAATCTAGTATGACAGGAGAACGTGATGAGATGAGATCAGTGGTAAAGGTTAAACATGTTAAGTCTTGTATGGGAGGACACGGTGGGATGTGGTTTTTCTAGTCCCATGCTCGCCACCACTAGGACCTGAGTTCTTGCCTTTGGAACCGAGACGAGCATACAACCACATGGGGCTTGGGAACCCCTCGCCTGATTAACTTGCCTAGTAGATTCCATGAGTCACATAGTTCGGGCGTTCCATTCCACATATGCATAGAAAACCTTTTAAAAGATTTGCTGGGTGAAGGTGAATCCATAACATGTAGGGAAGCGTGGCCGCGGTTGCTTAGGGTTGATAGCACACCTAGTAAACCAACCTCGCCTCACATCTTCAATGACCTGCTTCGGGACTTGACCCGTTACGACAGAACCATCCTCATTGAGTGACTCATGGTCTCGGCGAAAGAAAGGTAAAGGTTGTGGCCAACCACCCTCTGTCGGCCTTCCAAGGAAGAGGGCTAAAACGTTGGCACTAAGAGTCGGTTGGTACGTGTGGGTAAAGTTGTACACCCCTGCAGGGTTAAATCTTTTCGAAAAGCTGTGTTCACGATTATGAACGCTTGGTGACTAGATTCTAAAATGATAGATAACTATAACCTAATCGTAAAACTTGGCAGATCAACGTGTGCTTAAGGATGCTTCCTCATGGGTACGAGGGGGTGATCCTAGATAGGGTTCAGATGATGATGACTTGGTGGATATCAAAAGATGATGATCAATACTTTGGATATTTCGCTCTCTTATCCCCTTTTAAAATATTTTGAATAGACGAGCTTCTTCTATATCTTTTTTTCAAACAAAGATGGCTTTATGCAAAACAACTCCACCAGCCATAAGTCTTGGTGAGTACACCTTGTACTCACCCTTTCTTTGTTCATACTTTTGGTAGAGTAAGTGTTCCCTTGAAGACGAGTTCTGTACTACATCGACACCGACGAGTAGCTTGGGGTTGCTGTCCTGCAGCCTGGAATCTATGTGCTGGGACGTCATCGTTATGCTTCAGGCCTCTTAGGCCATTTGTTAAGTTTGCTATACTTAATAGCATAATTTACCTTTCGTTCTTTGATGTTTATGGTAAGTGACCTCTGCTTGTAATAATTTGGTTCTCTTCTCAGTTATGAGCTCGCTGTAATAATTTTTGTGTCGTAGGGTCACTATTGTGTTATCGATTCTTCACTGGATATTCTCGAGCTCAAGGTTAAGCTTATGTCAGACGGAGGTCTAGGATTTGTTTAGCCCTCATCCCGGGGGTGTCATAGAAGTTCCGCATGCGGTCTTTTGAGTGATGACTACTCGAGCCTCTCGCGGGGAGGGGTTTGGGGCATCATCCTCAGAGTCGGCCACCATCTGAGAGTGAGGAGTTCTCAGCTTCGACTCCCCTACAGCCTCTTGAGCACCCTCACTAAGAAAACCCTCCGAGGAGTGGCTGCAAAGACAATATCGATCAAGACACGAAGAAACATTGTAAACAGAATAAAGCACATTCGAAACTACTTACGAGTCAATGTTTGACATGTTGAAGATAGGTGGTGCCTTCTCCTTCTTCTTCTTCTTCTTGGCCGGCGGCTGCGGCGCCATCACTCGAACGGGCATAACCGGAAACGGTGCAGAAGAAGCACCATCATCCTCGCCATGCCGCTCAAGGAAGGACGGGCCCCTCGGAGTTGGCGTGGTAGACGCGTCCGACGATTCGCTCCGCGATCGCTTTGGAGTCTGCCCCTCGCTGGCCTCAGGAGCATCCGCAGTCGGCGACTGAGCTGGACGAAGCTCAGACTCAGTGTCCACCTCCTCGTTGTCTGGTGCCTCCCTATATTTCTCAAGCAGAGTGGGCATAGACCCCGTAACCTAGCGGTGCTGCAAGCAAAAAATGGCAGTAACATGAGAAACTACAACAAACAAAGAACGCACGGAAAAGTGCAATGCGCATGGACAAACTTCACCTTCGAATCCCCTTTACTGGCGCTAAGAGGGGGAGTTAGCAACTCCCCTAGAAGGTCCTCGCCAGCCTTGAACTTTAGCAGAGGACGGAGGACCCTATCAAGATCACCTGAAGATAACTTTTCGGATGACACTCTGGTTGGATCACTGGGGATGGCGTAGAGAAACATCGGGTGCGCCCTGGCCTGGAGCGGCTGCACCCGATGTTTGAGGAAGGTGCGGATGATGTCGACACCGACCTATTTGTCTGGCACCAGCTGAAGAGCCTCCACTCGCATGTAGAGGCTCTCCACCTCCGCAACTTCGCCCTCCAAGATGTGGTTTTTCCATGATCTCTTCGGGGCAAGACAAAATTGCCAACCGTCCAGCTTGACATCGCGGATGTAAAACCACTTACGACACCAATACTGGACGAACTCGCAAATAGATAATGAGAAAAAATGGACAAAAGGATGAAGGGAGATGATGCAGCCGCCAAGCGGATAGATTCCGCCGGTGCCAGACTGCCTCTTCACGGAATAGAGCTTCCGGAAGAGGCCAAAGTGTGGCTTGATGCCGAGCCAGCACTCGCAAAGCGTGATGAAGCACGCGATGTTAAGAAGAGAATTGGGAGACATATGATGAATTTGAATCCCATAGAGAAAAAGGAGCCCACGAAGGAAATCGTGGGAAGGAAGCGAAAAAACGCAAAGAATAAAGGCAAAAAAGATCACCCGAAACCCTATAGGTTGGCAGGGGATTACCTCATCGCCGAGGATCCTGGCGTCCTCCCTATTCTGCGGGATTAATCCTACATCACGCAGCTTGCGCAGATGGGTGTCACGCACCTCGGAGCGCCTCCACTTGCCGTCTGTGGTGCGCGCAGGAGCTGCAACCTTGTTGCCGCCAGCAGCGGCACTCGAGCCAGCTCCAGCAACACCCTTCCTCGACTTTCCCATGGCGCGGCGGTGATTGCGGCGATGAGCGTAGGGAAACAACGAAGGAAATGAACAAAGAACGTCCAGTGCGCAAGGGCGAGAGATGTGGTGCTCGAAAAAATGGAGGCAATGGTCAAAGCAAATGGGAAGGGTGAAACAAAATCACTGTTCCCCACGATTATAAAAGACGAGGACGACAAACAAGAACTGTTCATCCAGAAGGCCTAACATCCAAGACAGATCCAACCGTACACGTGTCAACACAGCAACGAATCGTCACAAGCACGCCATCCACTACGCATGAAAACCGAGGAGACGCCCTAATTCTCGCCACGTCGCGCATGACTAGTCAACTCCAAGTCAGAAAGTGGGACCCATGTTCGTCCTATCACGTCATCTGAGGCACCGCTGATGGTTGGGATCACCGATCGTCAGCACTAACGTCAACAAGACCAACCTAGCAACGGTTGGAAACCTTCGACTGATGAATCAAGTACTTACTCGAATCTACAATTCAAATAATTACTTGGGGGCTACTCCTATCAGGAGCGCTGGCCGCGCACCTAAGACATGATTAAGGTACTACACCTCTAATCTATCTTCGAGTCCCACGTTGAGTCTATGACTCCACTAAGGACTCGGGGGCTACTCCCATAGGTAGTAATGTTCAAGCATCTAAGAAATTGTGTACTTTGGACCTGAAGCTAAAAATAACTGAACTAAAGTCTCTGCTCGAGTCTATGACTCGAACAGACGCTCGGGGGCTACTCCCATAGGGAGCGCTGGCAGCGCACCCTATGATTTCTTCGACTGCTATCCTTCGGATCAAATACGACAAAAAACTTGTTGGCAACTTTGGCCAAAGCAACGCTAAGTGAGAAGCAATCTCCTTGGCCACCCAAAACACCTCGGCGGTGACAAAATTTCAGATGTTGCATCTGCGACGCAAGGATAAGACCTACAGAAACCATCTGATGGCCTGGTAACGCACCTAACTGCGCTCTGCTAGTAAAAAACCATGTCAACAGGCGCGATGAAAAATCCTGACGGCCTCGTTGGGTACATAACTTGAAAAATCACTGGGATTTAAGTCCTATAAGACCTCAACATCTTGAGTCGAATTACACCAGCATTTGTTCCAGATTTGAGTCTGGGGACTCGAGTCTGAAGAAGATCGTGTTTTTTTGTCCTATGACAGTTAACTGGCCCTGATCCGTCAGGAGAGTCAGGCACACGCATCAAGAATCCCTATGAACTAAAATATTTTCTCTTACAAATAGGTCCAACTACACCCAAAAGATTGAAAGAGTCCTCAGCCGAATCCGCGATTCGACTGAGCACTCAGGGGCTACTGACATGGTTATACCCCATGGGTACACAACATCGGCATACCTAGTCCAGCCCAAGGAAGGCCCAAGACAAGATACGCGACCTATGAAGATTTCGGGTGGCCCAAGCCCATGACGCGCTCGGACACTTGGAGAACAAGACTAGAATAAATATAATTTGAAAGGGGCAAACCCTAATCCGTAACCGACTCGACTCATGCCCGGGACCTTCCTATCTATATAAAGGCTAGGAGGGTACGACGAGGAGGACAATCAACTCACCTCTTACGCGCCTTAGGCCAGATTGCATATGCGCACCCCTGTAACCTTCGGTTCCGCCGTAATCAAGAGCAGACAAGCAGGAGTAGGGTTTTCCCTCTGGGGGCCTGAACCTGGGTAAACCTCGTGTCACCGTGTTGCTTGTTTGCTAACCGTTCCGCGATCTCCAGCATCCCCATATTCTCCAAAACCCAAGTCCATAACAATGGGCACTGACGAGTCGAAACCTCGTCGACGTTAGCACCTTCGTCACATCTTAGCATCTGCAATCTGGCCAAGTAAATAGCAAGGGACAATGCCGGTGAGTACTTCGAATGTACTCGCAAACCACCGAGACAAGGTAACAAGATAATGCATATTGGGTTGTGGCGTGATAGCTCTACACTATAGTTGTTTCTGAAAAGCCTAACATTGGCATCTCTATATCTTTGTTGAAAAAGAGCCTTAGGAAAATATGCCTCCTTTTAGAAAGTCCGGATATCCCCATATCCTTATTAAAAACCTTGTTGAAAACAGTTTTACAGTAAAGCCCTTTTTAAAACATCTCCGACCATCTCTGGTCAAAGCCAAACTCGTCTTATCTTTCCTCGTAACCAAGACACATCCTCCTTATTTCCGCTGGAACCATCTCAAGGGTACTCCTAGCAATCACCTTTCCAACCATCCTTGACCGTGAAAACGACTTTTCAAATAGACTAAACACTACAGAGTTTGTGCACTTTAGCCACGAGAATCAATACATCCTCCGAGAAACAACCACGGCCCGCTACATAAGGAAGACGGGGGTTCGGATTATCAAACCTAACCTTTCATTTGTCATCAATGGCAATGGCGGCTTTTCCTTTTGGGTTGGTCTCCCCGGCAACGAGTATGTGGCACGACGGCCATATTCCTTCCTTCTGTTCCTGCGTTTACCCAAGATGCATCCTGGCTTATACCTTTAATTGTGACTTACTCCCTTCCATACAAAACATTGCATACAAGTCCGCGGGAGACCCAATTGTTGCACCAGTACCTTGTCTAAGATAGTCCAGATATCAGGGGATTTCTCCCCTTTAGCGAGTACGAGCAGCCCCGGCTAAAAATGACAAACTACGAGCTAAGTCCCAGTGACTGGGGTAGTGTGGTTGCACAGATAAATTTTTCCGGTAAGGGCTTAGAACATACCTTCTCTTCTTCTTACTCAACTTTCTCTTTATCCTCCTCATCTCTTCTTTAGTAAAACCTCCACTCGGAAATGATGCCTCCTTCCAAGGGTTTCATTTTGAAAACTTTGTACTAGGGTAAAACCCAAAATAGTTTTATCATTCAAAACTCGTAGTTTCCAAGAGGGAAGATGCTAAGACCTTAGTCTTGATCTAAAGTGTAAAGATGGGTGTCAATAGTGTAGGTGTCCTAATGGACACTCATCCATAACTTGGAGGAGCCAAGTTACTCACGCCTTTTATTTGAAACAAACCATGCATTTAATCGTGAAGTTCATAAATGAGATATAAAACAATTGATAAAAGGAGTAGGGCAATAAGGGGTTTCGGGAATGGGGGCTTGCCTGTGACCAGCAAGATGTCCCTTGACTTCCTTATAATACCATAATACCAATGATAATAATGATAACAACAATAATGCTCTAGGCACTACTAGGAAAACCTTAATTAGTGGCGCCTCCTTTTTAGCCTTATGTGGCGCATATCAGATGCACCACTGTTACCTCGCCACTGATGAGAACTTCTGTGGCGCATTCTGCCCGGTGCGCCACATGACTATATTCAGTGGAGCATTATGGAAAATGCGCCACTAAAGTTGTATGTGCCACAGAAGGTCAAAATGTCTGCGCCACTGGTGTGTATTTCAGTTATTAAAAATATAGTACTGGTCCATAATCAGGTGTTGTACATGTATTATACACGTATTATACATGTATTATACACATGGCAGTAGAAACAGTATATTTCACTTAGTATATGAAAACAAACATAATACAAACACGAATATAGTGACATCATACTACTTAGAGCCCGATCGAGGTAGACAAGTGGTCATCATATTATAATACAAGTGAAAGGTGGCGAATATTTATACAAGTGTTTGGTACAAAGTTCACCATCTCACATTACGAATGAAGTGGTCACCGCCTACACTAGAATCAAACAGAATGCAGCCGTGATGACGGTGAGTAAGAGCAAGAGCAGAAGCAATATCTTCATCCGGTTCTCCTTCCGCAGGTGGTTTCTCCACTTGGCTACCGCCTCCTCTCGAGTCGCGTATCCTTTGTAGTTGTTGCCGCTAAATTTGTTCACCTATTTCTGACAGTCCTCCCACTCATCGTAGACTCCTGGAACCCAACCCTTGTACACCACGTACCACTTCGTCATCTCTATAGATAAGTCATATTAGTAAATCATGCAACACAAAGAACTAAATTGGTTCACATGCATATATGTTCACATAAACTAAAGCAAAAGATCAGTAAACATAAAAGATAGCACTTCGATCACAATCATAGAACTTCGACAACAACGACCACAATAGTGAAGTTTGCAACATACGACCACAGTAGTATAGTTTGTGACACAACACTACACACAGACATCTATGATAATTCTAGGAGCACACATCGATCATTGTTGAGAACTGCTAATGCTTAGCTTTGGGAATGGTAGATAGCCATCCTTCATCATCCACGTCCTGTTGTCACCCTGCCTACGAAGAATATTTTCAATCTCCATCTTATTCAACCCTCTGTTGTGTATTAGGACCCCTCCCCTTGTGTTGACATCTTTCATGGGGATATGCCTACCGGGGTATACCCAGCAGGACGTTTCTTACTGGACCAAACGCCAGCGAGTGGGCCTGCAGGACGGCGACTGGATCAAGATTTGGCGTGGACTCAAGCGAATGGAAGCTGAGGGCCCAGAAGCGTAGATAGGCCCAGTCGGACTAAGTCGTAGAATCAACGAATCCTTAACTGATTCGGTTGAGATCTGTAAACCCTAGGGAGGTGAGTCTATATAAACCTCCCTAGAGGACGCATAGAGGATATGTTCCATCATACACCCTAGCGACTCGCCGCCTAGACGTCGAGCTCGCCCCATTATACTCTTACCATAATACAATCTAGCAGGAGTAGGTCTTTACCCTCCGGGGGCCGAACCTGGGTAAACCCTTGTGTCTTAGCCCTCATCTCGAACCACAGATGGCTGGACTCCCTTTCCCCATGTTCTACTACTCGCGGCCGATTGTAGCATCTGTCGTGGTCATTCCCACGATAGTGGCGCCCACCGTGGGGCCTGGCCGGTCAGGCCGGTGTTCTGCGGTGAGATCCAATCTGCCCATCAACGAGTCGATCGCCACCGTCCGCATGATCGCGATTGGCGAGATGCTCCAGATCTTGCTGAGCAGCTACGTCCCAGCGGCGTGACCCGTCACACATAGCATGATCCTGCCGGTCGGCATGATCATCCTCTTCGTCGGCCTCACCGACGTCATCATCTCGGAGGACTCGGCTCGCATCCTCGAGTCGCCGCCACGCGACCGGTTCTCTGAGAGCCAGGTCCGCACGATCCACCGTGTCGCTTCCGAGTACTACTCGGCCCACAGCAATGTGGCCAAAACCACCGCCGTCGCGGAAGACGCAGCCCTCAACGACGATGCCGATTCGGCGACCCCGGCATCACTCGCCGGATCCATTGTCGCCGCGTCACCCGCGGGCTCCATCACCTAGGTCTCCAACGTCGGAGACTTCGAGGATCCCTCTATCCTCGGGATCTTCGACTTCAACTCTGGGTCGGAAAACTCCGCCGACCTCCGCAACGGAACCAGCCGCCACGCCGCGACCTACATGGCGACTGGCGCCGACCCGCCGGAAGATCCATTCTCCATGCTGATCCGACCAAACGCGACGGCAACGGAGGTCGAGGAACTCCGCCTGAAGCTGGCGGAGGCAGTCTGCAAAGAACAAGACGAGCGCGAAAAATTTCGCCTCGAGCAGGTGACAGCGCAGGAGCTGTCGCGCTACCACCAGCTCCGAATCAGGTCACGCCTGAACCCCACCGTCCAAGGGCGCGCCCTGAATTTCGACGACGAGAACGACCCTGCCCGTGCAGCTGAGCGCACGATCTGCGAGAATGCGCCACCAGGAGGAAGCACTCAGCCCCCACCCAACCGCGTACCCCCCAGGGACCAGCCAAGGATCGTGGTCTGCTCACGGGAGCGAAACGCGAACGGCCTCCCGCTGTTCTCCACCCCAATGGACAACCTTGTTGCGGGCCGAGCAGCAGTCGACAACATCGCGGCCACTGGTGAAGGCGCCCTGCGGATCTAGTACGCCAAGGCTCTGCTCGCCAAAGCGGTCGAGCAACAAAACGCAGGCGTCAACTCACAGGGTCGGATGTACTCGCATTCATCGAGCAGCAGAGCGGCCTCAAGCATCCACCCCATGGCGGAAAACACCCTCAACTGCCCGCCACCCGAACCACTACAGCTCCAACACCGACCCGCAAATGCGGCACTCTCCACCAACGACCCCCGGCCGGCGACCAACTTCGTCGCCGCCAACGGGCAACCCGTCGACGCTCGCACCCACATCATCAACAACCAGAGCTGGCGCGCACGCCAGCCCGACGACCTGCGGCATACCCTCACCAACCGTCATGACGGTGATCCGAGGGGATCGCTAAGCCGACTCGGGCCCTGGTGCTTCGGACCGATGATCCGAGGCGAAAGATACCCAGCGAACTTCAAAGCGTTGAAGGAAATATAGAAGTACGAACCTTCGTACGAACCCTCTGTGTGGCTGGATACCTACCTCATGGCGATGGGGATCGCCGGCCACACCGATCTACTAGCCGCCCGCTACCTCCCCCTGATGATGGAGGGGGCGTGCAGGCAGTGGATTAACACTCTTCCCGCGGATAACATCGACTCCTGGGAAGAGATGCGCGACGCCTTCGTCAGGCACTTCGAGGGTTCATACACCCGCGCCATGTAGCATCCCAATTGTCTAACAATTGCAATGCTACTAGCCTAGTCTAGATAATGGCTACTTCAAATATATAATTGTTGCATCATAATTATATCATGCTCATGTCATCATGCCACCTTGCATTTGAGCATCATATAAAACCCCTTTGTGTTTTGGATCTTGTCTCATATGCATCATTAATTGTATTTGCCTCTTGATATTGTATTTGGTTCTTGATATATTGTTTAATGCCCAAGTTGAGTTGGGGGCATATCTTTTATTAACTCCACCACCTTTCTTTCACCACCTTATAATTCCACCATCCAACTAAATATGAGCTTGGCATTTACTGGTTTTACTTCTAGCTCATGTGGGTTGGGATGGATCCAATTCTTTGCCACATGCTCTCATCTTGGCATCATGTTGTTTTCACATTATTGATATATGAGAGCCACATGGCCACCTTTGCATGCCTTGTGAGTGGACCCCTTTTCCCTAGCTTCCATATGGATTAATAAGGAATGAAACTCATATTGGGATATTTTTGGGACTATTAATCATCTAGTGGCATATACACACTAGCAAGTCCCATTGTATATCAAAATGGTCATCTCCATCTACTCCACATGGGACATCCTTTCTTTTCTTTTGCTTGGCTTTATTCCACCTTTGGAAATGCAAATGAACAATGCCATGTTTAATAATATTGTTTTCACAAGAATCAACATGGCATTAAATGTTTTGCATGGGCCATGCAAGTGCCACCTATTTCTAGTATTTTGGTTCTTTTGGTTTTGGGTGGATCATCTCCCTCTCTCTATCTCTCTCTTTTAGCTTGATCTTATTTGATCATGCTTAAACCACCTCACCCTCTCTTGTCCTTGTCTAGTTCTTGCTTGCTCTTTGCTTGATCTTGCTTGAGCTTGAAAAAACAATAAACCTCACCCCTCATCTCTCTCTCATCTCACCCTCTCTCTTCACCTTTCTATCTAAACCCATACCCCATCCTAGCTAAACCATAAATCTAACCACCCCCTCTTTTCCATCTAGGCCGAGCCTCTCCCTGCGGGACCCACCTGGCTACCCTCTCCCTCTCTCCTCAAGCCCCAACCCTAGCTACCCCAAACCCTACCCGAGCCACTACCCTAGCTCCAAACCTAGCTCTACCCGAGGCTACCCCCTCTCCCTCTCTTCCTCTCTCTCTGCCCTAGGGGCCCCCCAGCCCGAGCCTGCCCTTGCCCTTGGCCTCGCCCTCTGGACCCACCTGGTAGCCACCCCCTGCCTGCCTTGCCCCTGCCCTAGTCCTGCCCGAGCCTACCACGTGAAGAAGGAGAGGAAAAAGGTGGCCGAGCCACCTTTTCCTCTACCTGCTCCCCATGGCACCCCCTCTCCCTCTCCGTCCTTATCTTCCACGGCTCTGCTTCGCCCTGCTACCCCCCAGATCCAGCTCCAGCGCCCTGCCTCTCCTCCTCTTCTCCACCGCATCCGGCAACGCCACCGTCGGCCTCCACCGCACCCCACCGTTCCAGACGCGCAGGCAGTCCGTGGAGTGGTTGGAGAGTACCAGGAGGCTCCCCTGCATTGCCTGGAACACGCCCGCGAGGAGGAGGAGCACCGGAGCTGCCAGTACCCGTGCCGCCCGAGCCGAAAACCCTAGTTCCTCTGTCTGCCTGCATCACCGATGATCGCCTGCTCCCCTGCCTGTTCCGACCACGCCAACATCCTCTCGGTGAGCATCTCAGTCGCCCTGACATGGTCCGCCTCGCTGCCGTCGCCTGTGCTTGCCGGTCAAAGCGTCGAACGGCCTCTGTGCGCCGGCGTCGCGTTCGTTTCTGCTCGCTCCCAAGTCGCAAACCCCCTACCTAGGCCCTGTCCACCCTCCTAGCAGCTACCCCGCCCTAGAGCAGTGGCTCCGCCCTCTGACCGCGCGTCCAGGTCGCGAGTTCGAACCCCCCACGCGCCGCGCCTGACGCGATCGGCACCGATCTGTCCGCGAGGAAGATCCACAGTCCCGCGGCCTCGTTTTTCAGATACCCCCTTGCGTCTTTTGATGCTTAACCCGCGGTCCGCCTGGCCCACTAATCAGTCGCCGCAGAAATCTTCCAGAAAACCCCCTGGCTTTTCATCCCCTTAACCCGCGCTCCCTCGCTCGGCCCACCTGGCAGCCCCGCGCGACCGTTCCCTGACACGCGGGTCCGTGTGTGCCGTGGCCCACATGTCATTCGCTTGAGCTAGAATAGCCGCGGTGAAAAACGTTTTCTGTGCGCTGTGGAATCCCAGTCAGCACTGGCCCTACCTGTAAGTGGCTGTGGCTAGCTAATCCTGAGTAACAAAAGTATTTATCTGTTTCTGTTTTAATTCAAATCTTTTCAAACTTAATTCAAATTCAAATTTATTTCTGTTTTTAAATAACTTTTAAAATACAAATCCAATTAATACAAATAATATATGTTTTCGAATCAGAAAAATGTGAGGAATTCAATTATGCCATTCAAAACATATTTTGAACATTTAAAATTCCAAGTTTATTTAAATTACAATAAATTGCCCTTTTGACTTAATAATTAATAACTTTTGTTTTATAACTCCAAATTTAACAAATGATATGTCTAAAATGATTAGCTCGACGAGACCTTTCTGTTTAGGCATTCCATGTGTTAAGTTCAAGCATGCATCATATAAATATATTGTGGACAGCAACTTAATTGTGAATAAAATGGGGCCAAAACTAAATAAAATGGCTTATTCTTGTGTTCCACACCTCACCCTTGCCATGATACTTTAATGCCATGCAAATTGTGCATCATTCATCATGGCATGATTGTTTGCTTGATGCATTTATACATATGCGTGTGCACTTTATTTTTGTTGTCCCTTGTTTGTTTGGTTCTTCTTCGAATAGACGCTGAGCGGGGGATATATCAAGAGAACCAGGAGCACTACCTAGATCCATCCCTTGCTTCAACTGAGCTGCCAGGCAAGCACTACCACATGCTTGCATACATATAGTACCTATTGCCTCTATCTTATTCTTGCATCATTGAGTCGCGATTGCATTAAATTGAATCCCAAGTATTGCATAGCCTTTACTTTAAACCCCACCGAAGCTTGTTCCTCCATCCCATGAGCCATTACTACAGGAGTTGTTTGAGCCATGCGAGTCGTAGAACAGCATGTGTAGGGTATGTGAGTGTCTGATGAAAAACGAGGTACCTAACCAACTTAACCTGAGTAGTAATGGGATAACTAATGAAAGTGGCATCGGTGAGCCATATTCGCTATTTGGTTTTTCAGGCTCACTTGTGTCCCGTAAGACCCCGAGTACTTGATTCCTGTTCCTTGAATATTCGCGCTATCCACATCCGAGAGGCTTATGAACCCCCCTGAGCCAGAGCTTGATTCATTCTTATTTCTTGGGGCCACGAACTAGTTTGAGGTTTTATTTACTATCCTGTACTTATGCCATGCTTTACTGCTTTATTTAAATTGTGCGAGGTACTGCACACTGTACTGTTCAGGAAAGCGGAGTGTTTTTGCGGTGTCGACAAGCCCAGTCACATTTTCGGGTTCCCAGTCGTTCACAGCCACTGGCGCAAACCTTGAGGCCGTCTCGGAGTCAGCTAACTTCGTTGCGGGTAGCTCAATGGGGTGGCCCCCTGAAATATTTCTGAATCCTGTGATCGCTTTGTCGTGACTGCCTCGTTGGGTTTTGATTTGGTTTTTCCGAGGCACATCGAGTGTGTGTTGCTATTTGTGCACCCCTGCAGGGTAAAACTTTCTGAAAGCCATGTCCGCGGTTCTAGACGACTTGGAGCACAGTTTCTCGATGATAGACAAGCATAACTAAAGTACCGCTTTTAATCTGACTAGACTAGGTACCTGACTAGTATATAGAACAACACTCATGGAATGTTTAATAAAACTGCCAACGGATGGGGGGTTGTTCGTCCGCTTCCTTGTCGGTAAGCGAGGAGGAGGAGGTATCTGTGGATATTACCGTTTTAACTGTTATAACTGTTGTTATTAATTCACGGACATCCGTCTATCTCTGGTTAGGCGGATGGTTAGCGAGTATCTATAGAACTGTTAGGGTTTATCTTTTGCTGCAATTGCGTCACCCCAGGTTGTGTCCCCTTTAGAGGCATAAAGACTTGCTGAGTACCCCTAGGGTCTCACAAGATAAATTATTGGTTCAGATGAACAGGTACACTTGCAAGATGGATACTGGGTGGAAGAGACGGACGATGTGGGCAACGATCCTTCGGTGTAGAGATTCTGGGAACGGGGATCCGTGAGATCTGTGGGCGGGATGTGCTTATTTATGGGGCATCTTATGCCGATTTGCTTCTTATCCGTACTCGGATTTTGTCTTCCGCTTCCGCTTGATACTCTGTTGATTGATGTATGAGGAGATATCCTAAACTATTATATCTATCTAGGATATTTGGATCTTGCCGTATGGCGTTGCTATATTTCCTTTCTTTTAGATGGAATGGCTCTGATGTACTGTTGTATGGTGGCTTGCATACATACTCATTTGTGTATGTAGTTGATCCCTTCGCCTGCCGATTACGCCGCCCGTTCTTGTCCCGATGTTTGGAAATGGTTGGGACGGCCGAAAGGTCTACCTGTGAGTGGCATTTGGGCCCCACCGTACTATTTCAACCATTTCCGAACATCCAGGCTTGTACTAGGAGCGTAATTCACCGAGGTAGTTACAATTGGTATCAGAGCCATCCCGACCTTCAGGGTCTTAGCCAAATGGTCGTTGTCTGTCTAGCAAAATATTTTGGTAGTTATGTATACTAGGGAAAAACAAAACGCGAGAGTAGGACTGCTTCCACTTTTCTTCTTACCCACCCACCACCCTTTTCTGGTAAGGAAGTGTAACGTTTTCAATCCTCTTCTTAAAATTCAAACTAGGATTCACGTGTTCTGGGTTTCTGTAGTACCATAGAAAGTGTGTGTGTGTGTAATTCCTTGTCTATCTGTTGCATCCTTTTGTTATCACAATCTGCCTTTGGTTATCAACTGTTGGTACATTCCATATTGACAAGCTTTTGAAAACCGGCGCGATCTATCTGACTCCTTGTTGACCGGTGCCATCTTCTTAAAGGGTGTTCTTCCTTCCAGCAAGCATCAGTTGCTAATCCCTATCTGCTAAGTGATTTTGCGCATCTATTGGTATTTTAATGCCGAAAATTGCGGAAAATTTTTCTTTGATACATCTGTGTTTCTACACTCCTTTTCAGTCGTGTGTGAAACATTATCTATCTTCCTTTTATCGGCATGTTCATGCCAACTCATTCTTTTGTCACCGGCGCTTAATCCTGGAGTTTCTTTTCATCTCCAATTCTCTGGGGCTAATTACATAACCTGTGTCGATCCGATGCTGGTGATTGTAATTTGGTTCTCGGCATAGCTATATTCCACTCATGATAAGTGACGATTGGAATATGGACAATGCTATCAACGCAGGTACACCGTGATCATATCTATGCATATTCAAGCATCTTTGGCAATCCGGAGCTTCTCAAGGCACTACGGCGGTCTATCATCTGTCCATCATGCTGCACATCTTTTTGAACTCCATATCTGCACATCTTTTTCGTCTCTGATAGCTCATACCATAAGCAAAGCTATATCATCGTTTCTTATCCAAGATCTCTTTATCCTTGTAACCGGCGATCCAATCGACAATGTGGACCAGGTGACATCTCTTTTTCTTCCGAAGGACCAGATAATCTATTCTTCCAGTGCGTCTCCTTCAACACGAACCCGTGCTCTTAATATTGATCTTTCTAAGAGCGTTGAGCTCAGAAAGTGTTTCGAGCATTCGTTCGTTTCTCTCGTCGCTTGAACTTGGTATTCTGGGAATATCTTGTTAATCCATGGTGGTATATGTTGATAATATGCTGCCTATTCGATATCAATGGAAGGACATGGAAGATCATCTATGTCTCTTTCTCTCAAGCTTCGTGAGCACTGCCTGTGTGCAAAGTTCTCAAAACGTGAATTCTGGCTTCTTGAAGTCACCTATCTCGACCACGTCCATCTGCTAAATACATTGCTTCAATTCTGGAATCAGCAAGTTCATTGTTAATGCCATCTTCCATCTTCAACCAATCCGGAGTTGTTCCTTGTTGGCAAGTTATCATCGTCGTTCCGCCATAGTTTTCCTCAAGGCTGCTAAATCTTTCTCAATCTTTTCAAGGAGAACATGGAGTTCTTTCACCTCTATCTCGTTAAGTGATCTTTTGAACCCTCTCGCTCTATCATCTATGCTCAATCCACCGGAGGCCATGAAGATTTTCCAGATCTTTTATAATCCTTATGTTCAAGTGGTGTTATCTTTTTCTTTATCTGGGGAATCTTGCAGTTGTCTCCGGATCTTCCTTCATATCTTTCCGGTGGCTTGTTACTTTTGACATGACGACAACATCATCATCTTTATCTATCTTGGATCCGGTGAATCGTTTGCATCTATCCTTGTTTTCTAACGGAGTTCCATGAGATCTTCTTATCAATACCTTCAGTCTGTTTCGGTAGTTGGGATGCATGGTTTTCCTATTCATGTGCGGAGTAATGCTTTGAGTGCGGGATGGAGTAGCTACCATACCACTACTCTTATCATTCGCTCTTGTACATTGAATTGGTGAATTAATGTGATTCCACTCATTCCACGGAAGTTAGAAGTGGCCTTTATCCCTCGATACTTTTACTTCCGTCCTTGTTTTTCCGGAGTGCTCTCTCGAAGAAAGTAATCAATAATCTCTTGTGGGTGATCTCGTCTTCTCCTACACGGAGCAAATCTTCAATTATCTGGTGGAAACAAACGCAAACTCTTTCTGTCCTCGACATTCTACCGGTGCTTGACATCCCCAAACAAGATGAAAGGAAACTATCTCTCTCTTTGTTTCATCAATTCTTTTTCTGTGGTAAGGCCAATTATGGTTGATGCCATCAGCCGCAAATCTATTGCGTTAGCCTCAAGGCTAAAGAAAGCAATAAGTATATCTACAATAGACTCCAGATCCTCCATATTCTTTGCTTCTCGGGATTCTACCATGATCTGGCTTCACATCCGTCTCTGGAAGTTATATCCGCGCACCTCAATTGCGTGGTCCTTTGGTTCTTACCGGCGCAAGAAGAATCTAATCCGACGATGTCTAACTAAATCTTTCTGTTGATATCAAGGGACTCTATTGTTTGAAGGCAATATTGTTTCCGTACTTCATTTCTCAAATCCGAGAGAAGATACGATGCTATTGTCATAGTGGTTCAAAACCTCTCCAATCTAGCTCTTTTTCTTCCGGCAAGACAAAGATTCATCCTCTCTAGTATCGGTAAATCTTTAATCTTAACGGCGTGTCTTTCTATATCCATGATGCATCATCTTGTTCTTTCTTTCACCAGTGGTTCTTCTTCTTTTATCCTGTTCTTGAGAAAACCGGAGCTATGTCCATCCTATCCTTCTTGTCTCACGACAATCCTTCAACTCTTCTAACCGTTGTTTCGCAAGCAAAACGCAACACTCGCAACAAGTCTAGCAAGTTTTGCAAGGTGTAGTGGTCGCACCATTCCGTTCTTCATCAACTTGGGAACGTGAGGGTCACCTTCGTTCAAACACCCGTCTCTCCTTGTGTTGTTTTCTTTTTCCTAGAATCTCGGGGCGAGCTTCCTGTTTAGTGGGGGAGAGTTGTAGCATCCCAATTGTCTAACAATTGCAATGCTACTAGCCTAGTCTAGATAATGGCTACTTCAAATATATAATTGTTGCATCATAATTATATCATGCTCATGTCATCATGCCACCTTGCATTTGAGCATCATATAAAACCCCTTTGTGTTTTGGATCTTGTCTCATATGCATCATTAATTGTATTTGCCTCTTGATATTGTATTTGGTTCTTGATATATTGTTTAATGCCCAAGTTGAGTTGGGGGCATATCTTTTATTAACTCCACCACCTTTCTTTCACCACCTTATAATTCCACCATCCAACTAAATATGAGCTTGGCATTTACTGGTTTTACTTCTAGCTCATGTGGGTTGGGATGGATCCAATTCTTTGCCACATGCTCTCATCTTGGCATCATGTTGTTTTCACATTATTGATATATGAGAGCCACATGGCCACCTTTGCATGCCTTGTGAGTGGACCCCTTTTCCCTAGCTTCCATATGGATTAATAAGGAATGAAACTCATATTGGGATATTTTTGGGACTATTAATCATCTAGTGGCATATACACACTAGCAAGTCCCATTGTATATCAAAATGGTCATCTCCATCTACTCCACATGGGACATCCTTTCTTTTCTTTTGCTTGGCTTTATTCCACCTTTGGAAATGCAAATGAACAATGCCATGTTTAATAATATTGTTTTCACAAGAATCAACATGGCATTAAATGTTTTGCATGGGCCATGCAAGTGCCACCTATTTCTAGTATTTTGGTTCTTTTGGTTTTGGGTGGATCATCTCCCTCTCTCTATCTCTCTCTTTTAGCTTGATCTTATTTGATCATGCTTAAACCACCTCACCCTCTCTTGTCCTTGTCTAGTTCTTGCTTGCTCTTTGCTTGATCTTGCTTGAGCTTGACAAAACAATAAACCTCACCCCTCATCTCTCTCTCATCTCACCCTCTCTCTTCACCTTTCTATCTAAACCCATACCCCATCCTAGCTAAACCCTAAATCTAACCACCCCCTCTTTTCCATCTAGGCCGAGCCTCTCCCTGCGGGACCCACCTGGCTACCCTCTCCCTCTCTCCTTAAGCCCCAACCCTAGCTACCCCAAACCCTACCCGAGCCACTACCCTAGCTCCAAACCTAGCTCTACCCGAGGCTACCCCCTCTCCCTCTCTTCCTCTCTCTCTCTGCCCTAGGGCCCCCCCAGCCTGAGCCTGCCCCTGCCCTTGGCCTCGCCCTCTGGACCCACCTGGTAGCCACCCCCTGCCTGCCTTGCCCCTGCCCTGGTCCTGCCCGAGCCTACCACGTGAAGAAGGAGAGGAAAAAGGTGGCAGAGCCACCTTTTCCTCTACCTGCTCCCCACGGCACCCACTCTCCCTCTCCGTCCTTATCTTCCACGGCTCTGCTTCGCCCTGCTACCCCCCAGATCCAGCTCCAGCGCCCTGCCTCTCCCCCTCTTCTCCACCGCATCCGGCAACGCCACCGTCGGCCTCCACCGCACCCCACCGTTCCAGACGCGCAAGCAGTCCGTGGAGTGGTTGGAGAGTACCAGGAGGCTCCCCTGCATCGCCTGGAACACGCCCGCGAGGAGGAGGAGCACCAGAGCTGCCAGTACCCGCGCCGCCCGAGCCGGAAACCCTAGTTCCTCTGTCTGCCTGCATCACCAACGATCGCCTGCTCCCCTGCCCGTTCCGACCACGCCAACATCCTCTCGGTGAGCATCTCAGTCGCCCTGACATGGTCCGCCTCGCTGCCGTCGCCTGTGCTCGCCGGTCAAAGCGTCGAACAGCCTCTGTGCGCCGGCGTCGCGTTCGTTTCTGCTCGCTCCCAAGTCGCAAACCCCCTACCTAGGCCCCGTCCACCCTCCTAGCAGCTACCCCGCCCTAGCGCAGTGGCTCCGCCCTCTGACCGCGCGTCCAGGTTGCGAGTTCGAACCCCCACGCGCCGCGCCTGACGCGATTGGCACCGATCTGTCCGCGAGGAAGATCCACAGTGCCGCGGCCTCGTTTTGCAGATACCCCCTTGCGTCTTTTGATGCTTAACCCGCGGTCCGCCTGGCCCACTAATCAGTCGCCGCAGAAATCTTCTAGAAAACCCCCTGGCTTTTCGTCCCCTTAACCCGCGCTCCCTCGCTCGGCCCACCTGGCAGCCCCGCGCGACCGTTCGCTGACACGCGGGTCCGTGTGTGCCGTGGCCCACATGTCATTCGCTTGAGCTAGAATAGCCGCGGTGAAAAACGTTTTCTGTGCGCTGTGGAATCCCAGTCAGCACTAGCCCTACCTGTAAGTGGCTGTGGCTAGCTAATCCTGAGTAACAAAGTATTTATCTGTTTCTGTTTTAATTCAAATCTTTTCAAACTTAATTCAAATTGAAATTTATTTCTGTTTTTAAATAACTTTTAAAATACAAATCCAATTAATTCAAATAATATATGTTTTCGAATCAAAAAAATGTGAGGAATTCAATTATGCCATTCAAAACATATTTTGAACATTTAAAATTCCAAGTTTATTTAAATTACAATAAATTGCCCTTTTGACTTAATAATTAATAACTTTTGTTTTATAACTCCAAATTTAACAAATGATATGTCTAAAATGATTAGCTCGACGAGACCTTTCTGTTTACGCATTCCATGTGTTGAGTTGAAGCATGCATCATATAAATATATTGTGGACAGAAACTTAATTGTGAATAAAATGGGGCCAAAATTAAATAAAATGGCTTATTCTTGTGTTCCACACCTCACCCTTGCCATGCTACTTTAATGCCATGCAAATTGTGCATCATTCATCATGGCATGATTGTTTGCTTGATGCATTTATACATATGCTTGTGCACTTTATTTATGTTGGCCCTTGTTTGTTTGGTTCTTCTTCGAATAGACGCTGAGCAGGGGATATATCAAGAGAACCAGGAGCACTACCCAGATCCATCCCTTGCTTCAACTGAGCTGCCAGGCAAGCACTACCACATGCTTGCATACATATAGTACCTATTGCCTCTATCTTATTCTTGCATCATTGAGTCACGATTGCATTAAATTGAATCCCAAGTATTGCATAGCCTTTACTTTAAACCCCACCGAAGCTTGTTCCTCCATCCCATGAGCCATTACTACAGGAGTTGTTTGAGCCATGCGAGTCATAGAACAGCATGTGTAGGGTATGTGAGTGTCTGATGGAAAACGAGGTACCTAACGAACTTAACCTGAGTAGTAATGGGATAACTAATGAAAGTGGCATCGGTGAGCCATATTCGCTATTTGGTTTTTCAGGCTCACTTGTGTCCCGTAAGACCCCGAGTACTTGATTCCTGTTCCTTGAATATTCGCGCTATCCACATCCGGGAGGCTTATGAACCCCCCTGAGCCAGAGCTTGATTCATTCTTATTTCTTGGGGCCACGAACTAGTTTGAGGTTTTATTTACTATCCTGTACTTATGCCATGCTTTACTGCTTTATTTAAATTGTGCGAGGTACTGCACACTGTACTGTTTAGGAAAGCGGAGTGTTTTCGCGGTGTCGACAAGCCCAGTCACATTTTCGGGTTCCCAGTTGTTCACAGCCACTGGCGCAAACCTTGAGGCCGTCTCGGAGTCAGCTAACTTCGTTGCGGGTAGCTCAATGGGGTGGCCCCCTGAAATATTTCTGAATCCCGTGGTCGCTTTGTCGTGACTGCCTCGTTGGGTTTTGATTTGGTTTTTCCGAGGCACATCGAGTGTGTGTTGCTATTTGTGCACCCCTGCAGGGTAAAACTTTCTGAAAGCCGTGTCCGCGGTTATGGACGACTTGGAGCACAATTTCTCGATCATAGACAAGCATAACTAAAGTACCGCTTTTAATCTGACTAGACTAGGTACCTGACTAGTAAATAGCACAACACTCATGGAATGTTTAATAAAACTGCCAACGGATGGGGGGTTGTTCGTCCGCTTCCTCGTCGGTAAGCGAGGAGGAGGAGGGATCTGTGGATATTACCGTTTTAACTGTTATAACTGTTGTTATTAATTCACGGACATCCGTCTATCTCTGGTTAGGCGGATGGTTAGCGAGTATCTATAGAACTGTTAGGGTTTATCTTTTGCTGCAATTGCGTCACCCCAGGTTGTGTCCCCTTTAGAGGCATAAAGACTTGCTGAGTACCCCTAGGGTCTCACACGATAAATTATTGGTTCAGATGAACAGGTACACTCGCAAGATGGATACTGGGTGGAAGAGACGGACGATGTGGGCAACGATCCTTCGGTGTAGAGATTCCGGGAACGGGGATCCGTGAGATCTGTGGGCGGGATGTGCTTATTTATGGGGCATCTTATGCCGATTTGCTTCTTATCCGTACTCGGATTTTGTCTTCCGCTTCCGCTTGATACTCTGTTGATTGATGTATGAGGAGATATCCTAAACTATTATATCTATCTAGGATATTTGGATCTTGCCGTATGGCGTTGCTATATTTCCTTTCTTTTAGATGGAATGGCTCTGATGTACTGTTGTATGGTGGCTTGCATACATACTCATTTGTGTATGTAGTTGATCCCTTCGCCTGCCGATTACGCCGCCCGTTCTTGTCCCGATGTTTGGAAATGGTTGGGACGGCCGAAAGGTCTACCTGTGAGTGGCATTTGGGCCCCACCATACTATTTCAACCATTTCCGAACATCCAGGCTTGTACTAGGAGCGTAATTCACCGAGGTAGTTACACGCCACCACCATCGAGGACCTGGAACGGTGCGTCCAGGGACCCCGCGAGTCGACCCGCAGCTGGGTCCAACGGTGGCAAGATCTGTGGTACAACGCGGTCGGCATCCACCCAGACACCGCGACCCACAGCTTCAAGACCTCGTGCCGCTATGATCCCCTGGTGGCCAAGCTCAAACGAGCGTACCGCACACTTGACAACATACCGGATCTCCCTGGAGATCGCAAAAAGGTACGCGGAGGAAGACCCAGACCAAGAAACCGACGACAAGTCGGGAGGACACTGCTACACGAGCAGCCACGACAATGGGAGACGACCTGATCTACGCTACAGCAACACTCGCCTCACCGGCAAGCGCCACAGTGACGGGCGAGTCGACTTCATTGCCAACGCTGGATACGCGCAGCGCGAGCCCAAGAGCTTCCGCCGCGACGGGGGACAACACCGCGACGGTGGCAACTACAAGGCGAAGCCTAGGTTCGACCCCGCGGCGCTTCTTAACCAACCTTGTGTATTTCACAGCAGGGAAGGAAAGCCCGCCACACACACGACCGCCGACTGCCACTCTATCAAGGAGATCGAGAAGGAACGGCGCACGCGGGAAGACCCCGACAACAACCCGCCAAACGGCGGAAAATTCGGCAACGTCGCCGGCTCGCTCCACACCTTCACATGCTTCAACACGAAGAGCGAGAAGAAGGTCATCGCCCGCGCCGTCGCCGTCAACACGGTGGCCCAGATAGATATCCCCCAGTTCCTCAACTGGTCTGAGCAACCAATCACCTGGAGCCGCGCGGACCACTCGCCACGGATCGAGTATCCGGGCCAAGTCGCCCTGGTGGTCAAGTCCAAGATGGGAGACTACTGGCTCCCCAAAACATTGATGGACGGCGGCAGCTCCATCAACATCCTGTACCTGGACACCTTTAGGTGACTGCGGCTCCCGTAGTCGATGGTCGTGTCACATCCCAAGATTTTCCAAATCTTGTAATGTGAAAAATAAATAAACAAAATAAATTATTGTTGAAAATAGGGTGAAAAGAAACTTTTGTTTCTAAATGGAAACTTAAAATCCCATCTTGAACAAACTTTAATTAAAGTTTGAATCCAAAAAAATCCAAATCAAGAGGAATGCATTCCTCGTAAAATGCATCTAGAAATTTAAACACTTGGAAAATAAAACCAAACCCTAATGGAGTAAAATCATTTCCAAGTTATCTCCAAACATATGGATTTGATCCATATAAAAATTTGACAACAAACATTTATAAATGATCAAGAATGACAAATAGAAATATTATAAAACCATATAAATTGGTTTCACTTAATTTGGAACCATGGATAAAATCTTATGAATGTAATAAGATAAGGAAAAGTAATTTCCAAAGCTAATAAAACACTTATCTAAAATCCATACCAAATGGTGAGCAAATAATCCTAAAGATATTTAAAAGGAATAAATAAATATCAAATAAGATTTTACAAATTGGAATCACCAAGTTTTGGATCTCTAAATAAAAAGATATGGATTTTTATAAGATGAAGAAAGAAATATTCAATAAGGAATATTTAAAGACCAAATTAAATCTTGGCCAAGACCATAAGCAAATGGAATGAATTTAACCCAAACCCAAATAAAATAATGGATAAGGAATTTTCCAAATAAATTAAAATGACATGAACTAAATTCTATTTGAATAAAGACAAATCTCTAATAAGAATAATTATATAATTCATGAGAAAATAGTATTTTGGAATTTACCCAAGTGAAATAAAAGTTGTTTAATTCAACTTAATTAAGATTAAAGAAAACTTTCAAATAAAATTTAGGGAATTAAAACTATATTTAATTCCATTGGAATTAAAACAAATACCCAATTCAAATGATTTATGAATCATATTAAATACATTCCAAATAATTCTAGGTGAATATTTTGACACCCTATTAAGTAGATGAAACTTACTAAAAGGTTTTGGAAGGATTTAGAATTCAAATGGGAATTAAAAACATTATTAAATCTTGAAGGAATTAATATAAGAACCTACTTTAAATAATTAAAAAGGCACTTAAGGAATAAAAGTTTTATTCTAAATTTAACATCAGAATGTGGTAATAAACAGTGTTTGATTATTCACAAAATTTGGCAAAGGATTGAATTCAAATGAGAGTTTTAATTAATTAAACAAAACCAAAACAGAAATTAGAAATAGAAAAAGAAAAAGAAAAAGGTTTCAATATAAAAAAAATGGAACCAGCCAGCGAGCCCACTAGGCCCAGCAGCCCATATTCCCTCTCACCCCGAGCGAAACGTTTTCTCACCGCAGAACTCACCCACTCGATCGCTGAACGCCTGGACCCACTTCCCCTCTCTCTCTCACGCTGACAAAGGACCCCACCGCCAGCTCCCTTCTTCCCCACCCTCCCGCTGACCTCGCCGGCCGTTGCTGCCAATGAATGCCGGCGTGAATACGCGTTAACCACGCCATTAAATGACCCTGTGATCACGCATACTAATTTGCCTGTGCCCCCTCTCTCATTCCCCTCACTCGCCAGAACCTCTACGCCCCCAGGCCGTCCCCATTTCCTCTTACACCGCCACTGTCTCCGGCGAACATTTTCTTCAATTCCCGCCAGCCTCCTCTGCCCCTCGCTTCCTCGAACACACGAACGTGACCCCCAGATCCTGGCGCTTCTCTCTGCACCCTCAGCTCACTCGTGCGTGCCCTGTATCGTCGACTCCGTCTTTGTCTGAACATCGCCGCCGTCTGCATCCGCTCCGACGAGTACTACCGGTGAGACCAGACCCCCTTGCCTTCCTTTTGATGCACACAAGTCTGTGACTCACGTACGAAGCTAACCGCATCTTCTGTTTGCCTTCTCGTGCGCTGTAGCCTCTCCCCCGTCGACGTCTGACCGCACGCGACGCCAGGAGCATCTCCGGCGAGGAATTCCGACGACACCCGTGCGCCCCCTGCTACCCGAAGACCACCTTGAGCTTCGCCATACCCCTGCGATCACTGTGAGCCACTCCTCCCTCTCCCTTGCTTCCTGTATTAGCCGAAACTCCGCCGCACAGCCGCCGCCAGCGCCGCCCATCTCTGGCAGGCACGCTGTGTGCCATCCGATCTTGATCGCGTGGCCACGATACAAGCTAACTCGAAAGGGTATGGATAGGTCTGTGCCGTGCGATGTAACTTAAATCCAACGGCCCTTAGTGCGTGATACGAACGAACCAGTACCAGCGAATAGAATCAAGACACGTGGCATGTCCGTTTGATTTAAAACAGATTTGATCTATTAGATGCTAGATTTTGTAAAATCTATAACTTTTAATCTACACGTCCAAATTTTGCAAATTTTATATCAATGGATTCAGAAAGACAAGCCCTAGACAACCATGCACTTTGTTTAGTAAATTGCTGTAACATCCCTAAAATCATGTTTCAAACTCATGCATATCATCCATGCATCCATGATCATATAAATTTCATTTCAAACAAATCACTTCAAAAACAGGAGCATATGAGCTCATTATTTTATGTGATCAGCATTTGAAACAAATGCTACTCTCCAATAAGAGATTGTTGTTCATGAAACCAAACTTTGTTGTCTTATTGCTCTCAGGTTGTATTTCTAGATTGCTAAGATTTAAACCAAAGTTTCAAAACAAATATGATTTGAAAACCAGTTTCAAAACCTACTCAAACTAGTGCTATGCCACTGCTTATTTTATTTATTTCCAAGTGACCAAGCCAATTCAAAGTGACCACTTGGTTTTATGCCCAGAAATGTGACTGTTGCACACTACAAAAATCCTGAAAAGATTTGAATTCAAATAGGTTTTGAAATCATTTGAATTTGGTTCCTAAAATTGAAAACAGAAAAAGAAAAGGAATAGAGAAAAGGAAAAGGGCCGGCGCCAGGATTTTGGCCCAACAAGCGAAGCAGCCCGTTAGCCAGCCCACCCAGGTTTCCCCCTCTCCCTCTGTTTCTCACCCCGCGCGCGTGTACCCACTCGCTGACGACTGGGCCCTCACTGCCGCGTCACCCTTCGTCCTCAATCAACACCGACGACCACCTCGCCGCTGCCGTTTCCTCACACTGATGCCGCGCTTAAATTGCATTAATATGGCGACAGATTTCCGCCCCCGCTCTGGCTATAAGACCACCTCCCCTTGCCGCTCATTTCCCCTCACCTAGCACAGACGCCACGCCACCAGGCTGCCCACAATTCGCCAAACTCTGCCGCGGTCCCGACGAACTTCGGCAGCAAATTCCGGTGAGCTCCCCGCGCCCCTTGACTTCTAACCTTGCCAGTACATTCCCTACAACCATGCGCATCTCCTAACCCCTCTGGTACAAGCTATGATCATTCAGAGCCTCGTCAACATCGACGACAGCACGAGTCCGATGACACCATCAACTCCGGCAAGCTTTCCTGGTTAGTTCTGACCGCACCTTGACCTCTCCTTGACACTCGCATGACCAGCATCACTCTGCGCATCTGACGCACTGTCTATTTTGCCCTGGCATGATCTGTATCTTCGCCAACTTCAACAAGCAGCCGTACCCGACGCCTTCGCGAACTCCGGCGAGGAATCCCTAACGACTCCGAGCGCCCCTTCGCCAACCAAGGACATGTTGAGCTTCTCCTCGTCACTGCGAATCTGATGAGCATCCTCCCACCTCCCCGGGCGACCTAGTTCACCGGCTCCGCCACTGACAGAGCGCGTCGCCGCCGCTAGCGCCGCCACTGGATGGTCAGCTGCTTAGGATCGTTAGATCTAGATCGTGCGGATACAATAGAACATAGACGAAGCAGTAAGATTGGATATGAGCCGCGCGATTAAGTTAGATCCAGCGGCTCAGAAGCGTGATCCAACGCGAAACGGTACCGGCCAATCAGATTAAGACGCGTGGCAGCAGTTTAGATTTAAAAACAGGATTTGAATCTATTAGATGTTTGAATTTTTTTTGGATATAACTTTTGATCCCCACGTTAGAATTTGACAAATTTTATATGAATGGAATCAGGAGAACAAGCCCTTTCTAAATATGCAATGTGTTTAATGTTTTGCTTCTGTTAAAATGGTTTTATTTACAGAAACATGTGTAGGGCTATTTTGAGTATATGAATTGTTTGAAAAATGTTTTAGGGTGTAAATAAATGTTGTTTGGCAAGTTGTTAACTTGTTTATGAACCAGTACTGTACACTTGCTTTATTGAGTTTTAAAAATCATCACATATCATATTGCATGCATTCATATATTTTTGTTTGTATATGTTTTGTATGTGATTTGTGGCTATGATTCTTTGTGTAGATTTTGGTGCCAATAGTGATTGTGATTGTGAGGAGTGTAGCTACTCTCCAAACTACCAAGGCAAGTGGTGCTTCATGATATTTTTATCCCTATGTTTTCTACTAAGCATTAGAAATATTTTGCTAGACTTCATATTATATTTTGCTTATATGCCATGTTGGGAAATCCTAGTAGTTGTAGAATTGCTAGGAAATTTCTAAGTTAAGATGCTTATCTATGCCATGCTTAGCCTAGCTAGTAGCAACCAAGGGTGGTGAAATATACATGCTATGATAAAATATTTCTAAGTCTTTGGACTTGTGTTTTGCCTAATAAAACAACTAAGTAAATGAAACACCTAGGCGGAATGGAAGGAATGGTTTATGTTGAGTGGTTACACAAGGCCCATTTCTATGGTTTACCTTGTGTATCTCACTTGTGGAAAGCCACCCAGGAACAAAGAGATTTTAGAGGACAAATGTTAAGAAGCTTCTAGTGCAGCCACTTGGCAATATGGGCTCTGCCTGGATCACATAGGTTGCTAGAACTTAGCCATTTGGACAGTTGGTGGTAGTGGGAATGATAGGTTGAAGCGCGTCCATTTGGTCTAAGGGAAGGCTTCTGAAAGGTCTTGTCTTGGTGAAAATCAAGTCTGGTGGGGAAAGTGCACAACCTCTGCAGATGGAAGAATCTAAGTACTTAGCCATGTCCCTGGAAAAGGATAACTTGAGCATCAAGACATGGAAGCTATCAAGAATCTCCTCATCCCAATTTCTAAGTAAAAACTTGTGGGTGAACAAGGGTGAAGGACCTCAATGTCTATTGGTGGCTCCTTGGGAAAGGTTTTGACAAAGAAAAACTTAGTGATTCAACTAATAGGCAAAACCTATTTTGAGCAAAGCAAGCCAAGCTACACTTGGCCAAATTGCATATAGTATCTAGTCCACCTAAATTATACTAAGGTATCACTTGCCAATATTATTCAAATGTATTGACCCACTTTGGCTGTAACTTGTGATGTTGCAGGTTACTCTGATGAGGATTAGGAGTCATGAGTCTACACTCAACATGTTTCCCTGTGGCACATGAAGATGAAGACTTTTATCTATTTACTTATTTAAACTCTTGTAATAGGCCTGTGGCCATGGACTTGTAAAGACTATGTTGTCTCTGGAATGACTGTAATAATGACCTTTGTTTCTGTGTACTTCATCTTAAACTGTGGATGCTAGCATTGGTCCAGGGACTAGCATTGCAATCACAGGGATCCTTTTCCTTTATAAAGGAGGGATCTTACAGATGGTATCAGAGCACTGTGTTGCCTGTAGGATTATGACCCTAGGATTGGAAACCACTAAGGAAAAAATTTCAACAACTTCTACACTTGTCTATTCTTCTCGTAAACTTTTCTAATCTTCTTTCTCATCTCTAATTGTAGATGAACTCCATCAACGAAGCCGTAAGGAAAGGACCACTCATGACAATGACTTTAGAGTGTGAGACAGAATTCCCCAAGGCTCTCAAGGACCTCATGGTTGCAATGGAAATACATGGTGCAGCTGTATACAAAGGCTTTCCTGTGATGGATGAAGGAGTTGAGTACTGGTGGGTGCAACTTCACTTGTATAAAAACAAGGAAGACAACCACAAGGAATCAGGATTCTGCATGTTCACCAATTCAGTGATGCACCCTACATTCTTTGATTAGACAAGGGATGCAGCTTGGAAGACCATCAAAGAACTTGGTGATAGAGTCAAGTGCAGAATGTTCAACATCCAAAATAGCCTAAAAGAAGAGAAGAAACATACCCAAGAGTTGGAGGCTACCAACCAAACCTTAAGAGGAGACATTATAGACCTAGTGATGGAGTCATGTGTTCAAGATAGAGTGATTGCTTCTAGAAATATTGTGTTAGCCAACATATCTAGTGAGATAGGATTGTAAGCGTACTTCGTTAGTTGGACCACCACTTATCACCTTATTTTCCAAATGTCACTTAAAATAAGTTGAACCTTGATTATTGTAATGGATCCATGTATGCCATGACGTGTGTGTTTTGATTTCCAAGGATATGTATGTGATGCTTTGCCTTGTGTGTTATCTTAAATTGTGTTGATCCTAACTTTTTCTATCTTATAAATAGATGCCTAATGTTACCATCAGCACTGTTGAGGAGTTCTAGGGAACTCGCTTTGGTCCTCGTATTATTGAGCTCACTACTTTGCTCAATCTCCCTCTTCCTACCATCATGGTGCTTACCCTCACCAAGTTTGAGAGGAAAGACCTTTGGGGTTTCAAGGTCAATCATCCCGGACACCAGACAGAGCTTACCACGAAGGCCATCATCTTCAAGCTCATGCATGATGACAAGGAGAGAGGCCTTGAGGTAGTCATGCAGGATCTGATAGGACGTCTACTAGGGAGACACTCTCGACAGGTTAGAGGTACTCACTTCCACGTATTTGATAGACGTGATGAGGATGGAGAGGCCATCGACTTCGAGGACACTTCGAGGGACACAGTGGAGCCGATTCGTCTATATCTCCAGGACTTAGAGGCTCTCATTCGGCACGTGGACACTGATAGGACCAACGTCATGCTCAACAATGACGAACTCCAGGTGCAGCTTCGTGAGAAGGACAAGCTCTTCGCGGAGCAATATGAGATAGTCAAGGAGATGGAGGCAAAGGTCGAGAGCCAGGACAGAAAGTTCAAGAGTCAAGAGAAGCGAGTCTAGGATAAGACCAAGTGGATTCGGGACATGACTGAAGAACTGCAGGCCAAGGACTTTGAGCTCGAGCATCAGCAGACGGTGATTGAGAGGCTTCGTTCTCAGAAGAGGGCTCTCAAAGCCAAAGTAGAGACCTTGACCGCCAATGTCGAGGAATACAAGACCGCGATGGAGAATGCAGGTCTTACCTTTGTCGAGGAGGAGGTTGATGCCGAGGAGTAGTGATGACTACTCATTTATCATTTATTTATCATACTTTATTTGTGTCACAATGACCATCCAACATGTGGATGGCTTGTTATTGGTGTGTTTACTTTGAAAACTTGTTGTTTTTGTTGTTGAACTATTATTATTGTGATGCATCTCATCATGGTTTGGGTCCAGTACTTATGCAAGACGGGAAAGTTGTGGCTTATGCCTCGAGACAACTCAAAACTCATGAAGTGAACTACCCTACTCATGTTTTAGAGTTAGCCTCTGTTGTCCATGCACTCAGAACATGGAGACATTATCTTTTGGGAAAACATTGTGAAGTGTTCACAGATCACAAGAGTTTGAAGTACATCTTCACCCAGGAAGAAATTAACATGAGACAAAGAAGATGGCTAGAACTCATCAAGGACTATGACTTAAGTTTGCAATACCACCCCGGTAAAGCAAATGTTGTAGCTGATACTCTAAGTCGTAAGGTTGTTGTTAATGGCCTTACTAAAGGAGAATTTCCAGATGATTTGTGTGCTCAATTTAGAGATCTCTGATTGGAGATTGTGCCTGAAGGACATCTCAGGTCTTTGGATGTTCAACCCACTCTGTTGGACAAGTTCAAAGAAGCCTAGAAGACTGATAAGGAAATTGAAGAAATTAAGGAAAAGATTGGTAAAGGAAAAGCCAAAGGATTCCATGAAGACGAACATGGTACTTTATGGCATGGTAAACGTATCTGTGTTCCACAAGATCCGGAGCTTCGGAAACTGATATTACAAGAAGCACACAGCTCACCGTATTCCATTCATCCGGATAACACCAAAATGTACATGGACATGAAGGGAAGATTTTGGTGGAATAATCTCAAGAAGGACATCGCTGAACATATTGCCTTATGTGATGTGTATAGTAGAGTGAAAGCGGAACATCAGAAACCAGCAGGTTTGCTTCAACCACTACCTATTCCTGATTAGAAGTGGGACAAGATTGGTATGGATTTCATTACCGGATTACCAAGGACCCGGTCAGGATACGATTCTATTTGGGTTGTAGTGGATCACCTAACTAAAGTGGCTCATTTCATACCCGTGAAGACAACCTATACAAGTGCTAAGTTGGCTAAAATCTAAATGAGTAGAATTGTATGCCTACATGCAGTGCCCAAGAGTATTGTGTCTGATAGAGGAACCCAATTCACTTCTCATTTTTGGAGACAGCTACATGAGTCATTGGGAACGAGGTTGGAATTTAGCACTGCTTTTCATCCCAAACTGATGGACAGACAGAAAGGACTAATCAGATTCTTGAAGATATGTTGAGGGCATGTGCCCTAGACTATGGAGCCAGTTGGGATGGAAGTCTGCCTTACGCAGAATTTTCTTATAACAACAGCTATCAAGTCAGCATTGAGATGGCACCATTCGAGTTTCTCTACGGGAGAAAGTGTACCACCCCATTGTTATGGAATGGTGTGGGAGAAAGAAGTTTGTTTGGACCAGAACTTATCAAAGAAGCCGAAGAGAAGGTCAAGTTGATTAAGGACAGATTGAAGATAGCACAGTCCTGACAGAAAAGCTACGCAGATCCTAAGCGTAGAGAAGTCACCTACGAAGTTGGTGATAGAGCTTATCTTAGAGTGTCACCACTTCGTGGAGTGAAGAGATTCGAAGTCAAAGGAAAGTTGGCACCAAGATACGTCGGACCATTCAAGATTCTGAGTCGCAAAGGAGAAGTTGCTTATGAGATAGAATTGCCAGATTCTTTATCAGCTGTTCATAATGTGTTTCATGTGAGTCAGCTTAAAAAGTGCCATCCAGAAATGGAAGAAACCTCTTTGAAGGATACTATACCTTTGGAGGAGGTACAATTGGAAAGTGATCTCACTTATGAGGAGAAGCCTATCAAGATTCTTGAGACTGCAGAAAGAGTCACACGGACTAAGACTATCAAGTTTTGCAAAGTTCAGTGGAACCATCATTCTGAAGAAGAAGCAACTTGGGAAAGAGAAGATGATCTTCGGAAAGACCACCCTCACCTATTTGCTAGCCAATCCGAATCTCGAGGGCGAGATTCACCTTAAGGGGGTTAGATTTGTAACATCCCTAAAATCATGTTTCAAACTCATGCATATCATCCATGCATCCATGATCATATAAATTTCATTTCAAACAAATCACTTCAAAAATAGGAGCATATGAGCTCATTATTTTATGTGATCAGCATTTGAAACAAATGCTACTCTCCAATAAGAGATTGTTGTTCATGAAACCAAACTTTGTTGTCTTATTGCTCTCAGGTTGTATTGCTAGATTGCTAAGATTTAAACCAAAGTTTCAAAACAAATATGATTTGAAAACCAGTTTCAAAACCTACTCAAACTAGTGCTATGCCACTGCTTATTTTATTTATTTCCAAGTGACCACTTGGTTTTATGCCCAGAAATGTGACTGTTGCACACTACAAAAATCCTGAAAAAATTTGAATTCAAATAGGTTTTGAAATCATTTGAATTTGGTTCCTGAAATTGAAAACAGAAAAAGAAAAGGAATAGAGAAAAGGAAAAGGGCCAGCGCCAGGATTTTGGCCCAACAAGCGAAGCAGCCCGTTAGCCAGCCCACCCGGGTTTCCCCCTCTCCCTCTGTTTCTCACCCCGCGCGCGTGTACCCACTCGCTGACGACTGGGCCCTCACTGCCGCGTCACCCTTCGTCCTCAATCAACGCCGATGACCACCTCGCCGCTGTCGTTTCCTCGCACTGATGCCACGCTTAAATTGCATTGATACAACGAGAGATTTCCGCCCCCGCTCTGGCTATAAGACCACCTCCCCTCGCCACTCATTTCACCTCACCTAGCATAGACGCAACACCACCAGGCTGCCCACAATTCGTCGAACTCTGTCGCGGTCCCGACGAACTTCGGCAGCAAATTCCGGTGAGTTCCCCGCGCCCCTTGACTTCTAACCTTGCCAGTACATTCCCTGCAACCATGCGCATCTCCTAACCCCTCTGGTACATGCTATGATCATTCAGAGCCTCATCAACATAGACGACAACACGAGTCCGACGACACCATCAACTCCGGCAAGCTTTCCTGGTTAGTTCTGACCGCACCTTGCCCTCTCCTTGACACTCACATGACCAGCATCACTCCGCGCATCTGACGCACTGTCTATTTTGCCTTGGCATGATCTGTATCTTCGCCAACGTCAACAAGCAGCCGTACCCGACGCCTTCGCGAACTCCGGCGAGGAATCCCTGACGACTCCGAGCGCCCCTTCGCCAACCAAAGACACATTGAGCTTCTCCTCTTCACTGCGAATCTGGTGAGCATCCTCCCACCTCCCCGGCCGACCTAGTTCACCGGCTCCGCCACTGACAGAGCGCGTCGCCGCCTGTCGCCGCCACTAGCGCCGCCACTGGACGGTCAGGTGCTTAGGATCGTTAGATCTAGATCGTGCGGATACGATAGAACATAGACGAAGCGGTAAGATTGGATCTGAGCCACGCGATTAAGTTAGATCCAGCGGCTCAGAAGCGTGATCCAACACGAAACGGTACCGGCCAATCAGATTAAGACGCGTGGCAGCAGTTTAGATTTAAAAACAGGATTTGAATCTATTAGATGTTTGAATTTGTTTTGGCTATAACTTTTGATCCCCACGTTAGAATTTGACAAATTTTATATGAATGGAATCAGGAGAACACGACCTTTCTAAATATGCAATGTTTTTAATGTTTTGCTTCTGTTAAAATGGTTTTATTTACAGAAACATGTGTAGGGCTATTTTGAGTATATGAATTGTTTGAAAAATGTTTTAAGGTTTAAATAAATGTTGTTTGGAAAGTTTTTAACTTGTTTATGAACCAGTACTGTACACTTGCTTTGTTGAGTTTTAAAAATCATCACATATCATATTGCATGCATTCATATATTTTTGTTTGTATATGTTTTGTATGTGATTCGTGGCTATGATTCTTTGTGTAGATTTTGGTGCCAATAGTGATTGTGATTGTGAGGAGTGTAGCTACTCTCCAAACTACCAAGGCAAGTGGTGCTTCATGATATTTTTATCCCTATGTTTTCTACTAAGCATTAGAAATATTTTGCTAGACTTGCATGTTATATTTTTCTTATATGCCATGTTGGGAAATCCTAGTAGTTATAGAATTGCTAGGAAATTTCTAAGTTAAGATGCTTATCTATGCCATGCTTAGCCTAGCTAGTAGCAACCAGGGTGGTGAAATATACATGCTATGATAAAATATTTCTAAGTCTTTGGACTTGTGTTTTGCCTAATAAAACAACTAAGTAAATGAAACACCTGGGTGGAATGGAAGGAATGGTTTATTTTGAGTGGTTACACAAGGCCCATTTCTATGGTTTACCTTGTGTATCTCACTTGTGGAAAGCCACCCAGGAACAAAGATATTTTAGCAGCCAAATGTTAAGAAGCTTCTAGTGCAGCCACTTGGCAATATGGGCTCTGCCTGGATCACATAGGTTGCTAGAACTTAGCCATTTGGACAGTTGGTGGTAGTGGGAATGATAGGTTGGAGCGCGTCCATTTGAATGATAGGTTGAACCTCTGCAGATGGAAGAATCTAAGTACTTAGCCATGTCCCTGGAAAAGGACAACTTGAGCATCAAGACATGGAAGCTATCAAGAATCTCCTCATCCCAATTTCTAAGTAAAAACTTGTGGGTGAACAAGTGTGAAGGACCTCAATGTCTATTGGTGGCTCCTTGGGAAAGGTTTTGACAAAGAAAACTTAGTGATTTCAACTAATAGTCAAAACCTATTTTGAGCAAAGCAAGCCAAGCTACACTTAGCCAAATTGCATATGGTATCTAGTCCACCTAAATTATACTAAGGTATCACTTTCCAATACTATTCCAATGTTATTGACACACTGTGGCTGTAACTTGTGATGTTGCAGGTTACTCTGATGAGGATTAGGAGTCATGAGTCTACACTCAACATGTTTTCCTGTGGCACATGAATATGAAGATTTTTATCTATTTACTTATTTAAACTCTTGTAATAGGCCTGTGGCCATGGACTTGTAAAGACTATGTTGTCTCTGGAATGACTGTAATAATGACCTTTGTTTCTGTGTACGTCATCTTAAACTATGGATGCTAGCATTGATCCAGGGACTAGCATTGCAATCACAGGGATCCTTTTCCTTTATAAAGGAGGGATATTACAATTGCTTCTGATAAAATGTTTGTTTTTACAAAAACTTGTGTAAGCATGTTTAGAATATAAAAATTGTTCTAAAATATTTTGGGGATAAAATATTTGGCAAATGGTTTGTTTTGAACCTACTAACCCTAGGAATCAATTGGTGGTTTAAAAAATGTATTTGGTGAAGCAAAAGAATAAAACCTTGAATTAAAACATTTCTAGCCAAATAAAAATATGGTTTAATTGTTAAAAATGATTTTGGAGGAAAATCTTTGGGACATGTTTTGGAATAAACCCTCTGACCCCAAACACCAAGTTTTATGTTTTGAAAACATATTTTGTGAACCCTATAAAATTATTGCTTTGCTAAAGCCATTTTCAACCACATAGAATAATGACTTGATTTAAAAATGGGTTATGAAGTAAAATATTTTGCAAATGGTTTTGCCACTTTATCAACATGATCATTAGGTGTTTTCAAATGTTTATGAACCATTAGAAACTACTGTTACAAATAAAACAATCTCTTGCATGCTTGCATGCATTGTTTTGTTTCTATCATTTTATGTGATGTTTTGCTTGATTGGTAGATTGAAATTGTGCCTTGCTTGATTAAATTGTAGTGTCTTGAAGAGTGTGATTGTTGCAAGGACAAGGAGTGAACTTATACTATCTACCAAAAAGGCAAGTGATGCTTCATACTTTTGTCCCATTATTTTCACTATGCATTAGTGATATTTCTAAGTAGGACTTGCATGGAATTTTGCTAAGTATAAACTATGCCATGGGAAATCCTAGTAGATGAAACCTTAGTAGAATTTCCTATGTTAAGATTCCTACTACTATCATGCTTAGCTTAGCTAGTAGAAAACAAGGGTGGAATATATATTCATACTATGGAATATTTCCAAGTCAAGGACTTGTGTTTTGTTTAATAAAACAACTAAGTGAATGAATCAGCTGGGTGTAATGGAAGGAATGGTTTGTGTTGAGTGGTTACACAAGGCCAGGGGACTGGTGAACCTTGTGTATCACACTTGTGGAATGCCACCCAGGAACAAAGAGACTTGAGATGTCAAATGTTGAGAAGCTTCAAGTGCAGCCACTTGGCAATATGGGCTCTGCCTGGATCATATAGGTTGCAATAACTTAGCCAAATGGACAGTTGGTGGTAGGGAATGATAGGTTGGAACACGTCCATTCTGGTCTAAGGGAAGGCTTCTGAAAGATCTTGTCTTGGTGAAACCAAGTCTTGTGGGGAAAGTGCACCACCTCTGCATAGTGTAAAATCTAAGTACTTAGCCATGTCCCTGGCAAAGGACAATTTGAGCATCAAGACATGGAAGCTATCAAGAATCTCCTCATCCCAATTTCTAAGTTAAAAACTTGTGGTTGAACAAGGGTTGAAGGATCACCAATTTCTATTGGGAGATGGCTTGGGAAAGATTTTGTCAAGCAAAAACTTAGAGTTTTCAAATGATAAGGAAAAACTATTTTGAGCAAAGCAAGCCTAAGCTCCACTTAGCCAAATGCATATAGATGATAAACTCCACTATACTACCATAGTATCACTTGCCAATACAATTCAAATGCATTGACCCTTGTGGCTGTAACTTATTATGTTGCAGGTTTGTTTGATGTTAGAGAAGTTTAATGATTTAGGATTACAAGTCTACAACCAACATGTCTGCCTGTGGCACTTTGAATCTAAATGACCCCATGCTATTGTTATATTCTGCTGCATTGTAATGAGATAGCCAAATGATCTATGTAAGATGTAATAAATTATTTTATTCCTAGTTATAAAGTTGTATTATGACCTTTGTTTCTTGATATTACATCTTAACTATGGATGCTAGCTATTGATCCATGGACTAGCATTGTAAACACAAGGATCTCTACCTTATTAAAGGTTGGGAACCTGACAGATGGTATCAGAGCATTGTGTTGCCTGTAGGATTTGTAACCCTAGGATTGGACAAAACCCCTTAGAAAAATAGGAGTTGTATTTGTTCCAAAACTTATTTACAAACAATCTTGTAAACTCTTTCCTCAACCATTTTGGTTTTGATTCTACATCTCTTCTATTTCAAACATGATGGACAAGCCTTCCCCATGGCCAAAGACTTCACCATGTGCAAAGGACTCCATCAAATCTAATTACTTCAACATCTTCAAGTGATTTCAACATTATTCTCAACAAGGATTTCAACCTTGGATATCACTAAGGACTAGAAGTGAGACAAGGAATCTTGCTCAAGACTTGAAGACTAAGGAAACACAACTTGGGAATCATCATCACCTTTGAAGTTTGTAACCAAGATGCAAGAAATTCTCTAAGGATACAAACATCTTGTTCAATAAGAATCAACCAAGAAGGATGGAAAGATCTCAAGTAAACCATATAGATGGACCACCATATTTAGTTTAAGTCAAACCCACCAACTTATGTGGTGTAACAAAAATATTTTGTTGCCTAAAAATGTGCTTGAACTTTGTTGTTTGAGTGGAATGTTTGTTTGTGATTGCTTGCACATTGCTTGTGTGATTTGTGATGTGTGTGATTAGAACTATTCCCTTAGAGATATTTTGCCTATTCTAATCCCAATCCAACCCAAACAGATGACTACTCCAAGAGACTCCAACATCAAGGATGGTGACAACAACAACAACCAAGATATGAACATGAGAGAACAAATACTAGCAAACCAAACCCAGTTGAACCAAGTGACAACTCAATTTTTAGCCAACAACAATGGATTAGACCCAACCATGCAAAGGTTTTTGGAAACTCAATCCCAATTGTTGCAAAGGATGGCCACTCAAATGATCAACATGTAAGACAACCTTTCCCAAGGAGTTTGTGACAACAAGGATGACAAAGATGATATTCTAGAAAGAACCCAAGCTTGCAATATTTGTGGAGACAAGGATCACACTTCCAAAGAGCATGAAGATCAATGCCCCAATTGTGAAGAGAAACATCCAGCTGACCAATGCCCCACATCTCAAGCTACTTGTTACCTATGTGAAGGAAATAATCATGTCCCTATCCAATGCCCCATCTATTCCATAGTTCAACAAAGGAAACAAGGTGGAGTGCAACAACTGATTGCAGACTACCATGAGAGAGCAAAGTCTACCAAGAAAGATGAAGACAATGGAAAATCTCAGCTTGCACCTCCATGCAATATGACTCAATTTAAAGGACCAAAGAGGAGACATATATATTATCCAAGGAATAAGAAAAGGTCAAGGAGACTAGGAAACATTCCTACCTTTGAGATAACATATGAAGAACATGAACTAGAAGCACTCCTAGCTTTGGAGAAACCCAAGAAGAAGAAGTATAAGGAAATTAGCCAAGTGTGGTGCAACAACTGCAAAGAGCTAGGCCATTATGTGTCAACTTGTCCACATAAGATACATGAAGAACTCAATCTTATCACATGTTACAATTGTGGTAACCAAGGACATTATGCAAGCAACTGTCCAGAAAAGATGAAGCACAAGATAAAGCTTATGAAGGATCTCAGCCTTGTCACATGTTTCAAGTGTGGAAACAAAGGACACTATGCAGATGTTTGCCCAGAGAAGTTTCAACAAGATCCCAAGCAAACCAAGATGTAATTTAGTTGGAAAAGTTTTAAGGGTGGTAGTACCCTAGATGCTTTGAGCCAACTTGTAACCCTAGCCTCCCCAAATTTCGGGACGAGATTTATTTTAAGGCTGGTAGCCTGTCACATCCCAAGATTTTCCAAATATTGTAATATGAAAAATAAATAAACAAAATAAATTATTGTTGAAAATTAGGGTGAAAAGAAACTTTTGTTTCTAAATGGAAACTTAAAATCCCATCTTGAACAAACTTTAATTAAAGTTTGAATCCAACAAAATCCAAATCAAGAGGAATGCATTCCTCATAAAATGCATCTAGAAATTTAAACACTTGGAAAATAAAACCAAACCCAAAACCCTAATGGAATAAAATCATTTCCAAGTTATCTCCAAACCTATGGATTTGATCCATATAAAAATTTGTCAACAAACATTTATAAATGATCAAGAATGACAAATAGAAATATTATAAAACCGTATAAATTGGTTTCACTTAATTTGGAACCATGGATAAAATCTTATGAATGTAATAAGATAAGGAAAAGTAATTTCCCAAGCTAATAAAACACTTATCTAAAATCCATACCAAATGGTGAGCAAATAATCCTAAAGATATTTAAAAGGAATAAATAAATATCAAATAAGATTTTACAAATTGGAATCACCAAGTTTTGGATCTCAAAATAAAAAGATATGGATTTTATAAAATGAAGAAAGAAATATTCAATAAGGAATATTTAAAGACCAAATTAAATCTTGGCCAAGACCATAAGCAAATGGAATTAATTTAATCCAAACCCAAATAAAATAATGGATAAGGAATTTTCCAAATAAAATAAAATGGCATGAATCAAATTCTATTTGAATAAAGACAAATCTCTAATAATAATAATTATATAATTCATGAGAAAATAGTATTTTGGAATTTACCCAAGTGAAATAAAAGTTGTTTAATTCAACTTAACTAAGATTAAAGAAAACTTTCAAATAAAATTTAGGGAATTAAAACTATATTTACTTCCATTGGAATTAAAACAAATACCCAATTCAAATGATTTATGAATCATATTAAATACATTCCAAATAATTCTAGGTGAATATTTTGACACCCTATTAAGTAGATAAAACTTACTAAAAGGTTTTGGAAGGATTTAGAATTCAAATGGAAATTAAAAACATTATTAAATCTTGAAGGAATTAATACAAGAACCTACTTTAAATAATTAAAAAGGCACTTAAGGAATAAAAGTTTTATTCTAAACTTAACATCAGAATGTGGTAATAAACAGTGTTTGATTATTCACAAAATTTGGCAAAGGATTGAATTCAAATGAGAGTTTTAATTAATTAAACAAAACCAAAACAGAAATTAGAAATAGAAAAAGAAAAAGGTTTCAGTATAAAAAAATGGAACCAGCCAGCGAGCCCACTAGGCCCAGCAGCCCATCTTCCCTCTCACCCCGAGCGAAACGTTTTCTCACCGCAGAACTCACCCACCCGGTCGCTGAACGCCCGGACCCACTTCCCCTCTCTCCCTCACGCTGACAAAGGACCCCACCGCCAGCTCCCTTCTTCCCCACCCTCCCGCTGACCTCGCCGGCCGTTGCTGCCCATGAATGCCGACGTGAATACGCGTTATCCACGCCATTAAACGACCCCGCGATCACACATACTAATTCGCCTGCGCCCCCTCTCTCATTCCCCTCACTCGCCAGAACCTCTACGCCCCCAGGCCGTCCCCATTTCCGCTTACACCGCCACTGTCTTCGGCGAACATTTTCTTCAATTCCGGCCAGCCTCCTCCGCCCCTCGCCTCCTCGAGCACACGAACGTGACCCCCAGACCCTGGCGCTTCTCTCTGCACCCTCATCTCACTCGCGCGTGCCCTGTATCGTCGACTCCGTCTTTGTCTGAACGTCGCCATCGTCTGCCTTCGCTCCGACGAGCACTACTGATGAGACCAGACCCCCCTTGCCTTCCTTTTGATGCACACAAGTCCGTGACTCGCGTACGAAGCTAACCGCATCTTCTGTTTGCCTTCTCGTGCGCTGTAGCCTCGCCCCCATCGACGTCTTACCACACCCGACGCCAGGAGCATCTCCGACGAGGAATTCCGACGACACCCGTGCGCCTCCTGCTACCCGAAGACCCCCTTGAGCTTCGCCATACCCCTGTGATCACTGTGAGCCACTCCTCCCTCTCCCTTGCTTCCTATATTAGCTGGAACTCCACCGCCAGAGCGTCGCCGCCGCACAGCCGCCGCCCATCTCTGGCAGGCACGCTGTGTGCCGTCCGATCTTGATCGCGTGGCCACGATAGAAGCTAACTCGAAAGGGTATGGATAGGTCTGTGCCATGCGATGTAACTTAAATCCAACGTCCCTCAGTGCGTGATCCAAACGAACCGGTACCAGCGAATAGAATCAAGACACGTGGCCTGTCCATTTAATTTAAAACAGATTTGATCTATTAGATGCTAGATTTTGTAAAATCTATAACTTTTAATCTACACGTCCAAATTTTGCAAATTTTATATCAATGGATTCAGCAAGACAAGCCCTAGCCAACCATACACTTTGTTTAGTAAATTGCTTCTGATAAAATGTTTTTTACAGAAACTTGTGTAAGCATGTTTAGAATATAAAAATTGTTCTAAAATGATTTTGGGGATAAAATCTTTGGCAAATGGTTTGTTTTGAACCTACTGACCCTAGGAATCAATTGGTGGTTTCAAAATTTTATTTGGTGAAGCAAAAGAATAAAACCTTGAATTAAAACATTTCTAGCCAAATAAAAATATGGTTTAATTGTTAAAAATGATTTTGGAGGAAAATCTTTGGGAAATGTTTTGGAATAAACCCTCTGACCCCAAACACCAAGTTTTATGTTTCGAAAACATATTTTGTGAACCCTATAAAATTATTGCTTTGCTAAAGGCATTTTCAACCACATAGAATAATGACTTGATTTAAAAATGGGTTATGAAGTAAAATCTTTTGCAAATGGCTTTGCCACTTTATAAAAATGACCATTAGGTGTTTTCAAATGTTTATGAACCATTAGAAACCACTATTACAAATAAAACAATCTCTTGCATGCATTGTTTTGTTTCTATCATTTTATGTGATGTTTTGCTTGATTGGTAGATTGAAATTGTGCCTTGCTTGATTGAATTATAGTGTCTTGAAGAGTGTGATTGTTGCAAGGACAAGGAGTGAACTTATACTATCTACCAAAAAGGCAAGTGATGCTTCATACTTTTGTCCCATTATTTTCACTATGCATTAGTGATATTTCTAAGTAGGACTTGCATGGAATTTTGCTAAGTATAAACTATGCCATGGGAAATCCTAGTAGATGAAACCTTAGTAGAATTTACTATGTTAAGATTCCTACTACTATCATGCTTAGCTTAGCTAGTAGAAAACAAGGGTGGAATATATATTCATTCTATGGAATATTTCCAAGTCAAGGACTTGTGTTTTGTTTAATAAAACAACTAAGTGAATGAATCACCTGGGTGGAATGGAAGGAATGGTTTGTGTTGAGTGGTTACACAAGGCCAGTGGAGTGGTGAACCTTGTGTATCACACTTGAGGAATGCCACCCAGGAACAAAGAGATTTGAGATGTCAAATGTTGAGAAGCTTCAAGTGCAGCCACTTGGCAATATGGGCTCTGCCTGGATCATATAGGTTGCAATAACTTAGCCAAATGGACAGTTGGTGGTAGGGGAGGATAGGTTGGAATGCGTCCATTCTGGTCTAAGGGAAGGCTTCTGAAAGATCTTGTCTTGGTGAAACCAAGTCTTGTGGGGAAAGTGCACCACCTCTGCAGAGTGTAAAATCTAAGTACTTAGCCATGTCCCTGGCAAAGGACAATTTGAGCATCAAGACATGGAAGCTATCAAGATTCTCCTCATCCCAATTTCTAAGTTAAAAACTTGTGGTTGAACAAGGGTTGAAGGATCACCAATTTCTATTGGGAGATGCCTTGGGAAAGATTTTGTCAAGCAAAAACTTAGAGTTTTCAAATGATCAGGAAAAACTATTTTGAGCAAAGCAAGCCTAAGCTCCACTTATCCAAATGCATATAGATGATAGACTCCACTATACTACCATAGTATCACTTTCCAATACAATTCAAATGTATTGACCCTTTTGGCTATAACTTATTATGTTGCAGGTTTGTTTGATGTTAGAGAAGTTTAATGATTTAGGATTACAAGTCTACAACCAACATGTCTGCCTGTGGAACTTTGAAGATGAATGACCCCATGCTATCGTTATATTCTGTTGCATTGTAATGAGATAGCCAAATGAGCTATGTAAGATGTAATAAATTATTTTATTCCTGGTTATAAAGTTGTATTATGACCTTTGTTACTTGATATTACATCTTAACTGTGGATGCTAGCTATTGATCCAGGGACTAGCATTGTTAACACAGGGATCTCTACCTTATTAAAGGTTGGGAACCTCATAGGTCGAGACGACCTACACCACGTTCCACGGCATCGTCCCCGGTCGGAAGGCGTACCCGATCGGCAAGGTGATGCTCCCAGTCACCTTCGGCACACCAGCAAACTTCCGCACCGAGCGGATCGTCTTCGAGCTGGTGCCCTTCGACAGCCCCTACCACTGCGTCCTGGGGCGTCAAGCGTTCGCCAAGTTCATGGCAGCACCCCACTACGCGTACAACACGATGAAGCTACCCGGGCCGTGCGGCGTCATCATGGTCCACGGCGACCCCGACATGGCCGCCGAGTGCAAGGCCAAAGGAGCCGAACTCGTCGACACCGTCATCGTGGCAAAGGCCAACCACGCCGATGAGCTCGCCAAGTACGCGAGCAGGGTCAACAACGATGACCCCACCATACTCAAGAAGCCCAACTCGGAGGTCGGCAACCCCACCGCCTTTGAGGCAACGACGCATACCCGCATCGTCGAGCTGGTCCCAGGCGACTCCCGCCAGACGGTGACGATCCGGACGGGCATGAGCCCAGCATAGGAAGGCACGCTCATCGAGTTCCTCCGTGAGAACAGGGACATCTTCGTGTGGAAGCCCTCTGACATGCCTGGTGTCCCTAGGGAACTCGCTGTGCACAAAATCAACACCGACCCCAAAGTGTGACCTGTCAAGCAGTCGCTGCGGCCCTTCAATGAAGAGCGCCGCCGAGCCATCGCCGGGGAGGTGCAGCATCTACTCGCTGCAGGATTCATCCGGCCAATCAAGTACTCCAAGTGGTTGGCAAACCCAGTCCTGGTCGAGAAGAAAAACGGGACCTGGAGGATGTGTATCGATTACACAAACTTAAATAGCGCCTGCCTGAAGGAGCAATTCGTCCTTCCGCGGATCGACCAAATCTTTGATTCCACCGCAGGCTCGGAGTCGCTATGCTTCCTCGACGCCTACTCTGGGTATAACCAGATCAAAATGGCCGTCGAGGACGAAGAGAAGACGGCGTTCATCACGCCATTTGGAGCCTTCTGCTACACCGCCATGACGTTCAGCCTCAAGAACGCCGGGGCGAACTACCAGCGGTGCATGCAGGAGTGCCTTGCGAGCCAAATTGGCCGCAATATCCACGTCTACATCGACAACGTAGTGGTGAAGTCCGCTCGCCAGAGCGACCTACTCGCTGTCCTGGCGGAAACATTCGCCAACCTGCGGAATTACAAGATAAAGCTAAACCCAGGCAAATGTACCTTCGGTGTACCAGCTGGGCAGCTACTGGGCTACGTTGTCTCCAAGCGCGGGATCAAGGCGAACCCCACCAAGATCGACACGATCGCTCGACTCGGCAAACCCGAGTGCCTGCGTGACGTCCAGAAGCTGGACGGGCAAGTCGCGGCTCTCAGTCGCTTCATCCCCCAGTTGGGCGAAAAGGAGATGCCCCTCTACCACCTAATGCGCAAGTACCCCACCTTCCAGTGGGACAAGGAGGCAGATGATGCGCTCCGCGACCTCAAGAAGGTGTTACTCGTCGCCCTCGTCCACAAGGAACCCATGCTGGTCTACGTCGCTGCTTCCGAGCGCGTCGTCAGCGCCGTCATGGTCGTCGAACGACCAGAGGAAGGAAAGGAGCGCCCGGTCCAGCGACCAGTGTTCTACATCAGCGAAGTCCTCACTGAGTCACGCTAGCACTACCCGCAATATCTGTCGTGGTATTGCCGACGAGTACGCCATGGAGGGGTCCTCACAGTGCGTGTTTAGAGACGTGGGGTAAGGCAGACGGTTGACGGGTACGAGGTAACACAGCTTACCCAGGTTCAGATCCCACAATGATGGCGGAATCCCTCTCCTGCTATAAATCACTATAATGGCAATACGCCGAGTTATAGAGATTAGGTTCGCTGTGTGAGGTGACTAGAAAGTCTAAGTTATCGTGCCCTAAAGGCTCCCATAGGCCCGACTTATATAGTCGCCAGATCCTATGGTTACAGGGAAAAGTCCTAGCCAGACAGGTTACAGAGTTCTACACCGTCTATTAATAGTCTTGTGTATCTTGCACTCCAAGGCTCCGGGTACGCTGGTGACTCCACCGTAGCCTTCCTTTATCCGGCATGGGCCTCCCTTCGGGATCCACCTAACTAGGCCGCCCAGCAGGCCATAGGCCATGCCACCGACTATGGGCCACCCGGGTTAGTCGGATAAGAGAGATGGTATGAGGATACCCATATAGCATATCCCCAACAGTAGCCCCCGTAGAACTCCGAGATCTTGCGCCATCTTGCCTCTTCCCGTGGAATGCTCCGTCTAGATGGATGTCGGCAAATTGTCAAGCAACATCTTGTAGTCCTCCCAAAGAACCCTGCAAAGGTTTCTCCATCTTACATGAGTAAGTCGGAGAAATGTTGAATCTTCCATCGTACGCTCCCGTTGTCGGATTAAATCCGTCCATGCCGGAATCTTTGATGGGACGGCTCATCTACCATGTCAGTTAAGGCGACGTAGGCTGTAGGTCAGCGACGCCTCGTAACTTACACATGCAGAGAACGTAATCATATCCGATTTTCCCGCGCGAGCGATACAAACCGTTGGCGGCGACGGTTGGAGACGTGGCGAAATTACCGCGCACGTTCACGAACACGTCGTCTACGCGGCAACCGTCCGATTAGCTGCACGAATCTTCACGCAGAGTAAGATAAATAGTAACCGTGGGACACTTGCCACTTTTTCACCCCATTCTCTCGCGTCATCGTCTTCTTCCTCTAGCCGCGCGCCTCCTTGAGCTCTCCGCGAAAACCTCGAGAAACCCTAGCCTCGCTCTCTGCACCAGTCACGTTCTCTCCCTCCTCCATGGCTAGCAGCAGCTCATCCCCATCAATGGCGGCATCGAGTGAAGCCGCGGCGAAGCCGGCGAGCTCCATCATCGTGCCCCCAGAGGGCCTGGTCATCCCCGCATCGGCGATGATACAAACCACCGGTGGCGACCATAATCTGGCAGCGCTGGAGCGCCTAGAAGAGGAGCCAGACTCGCACAAAGGCGACTGGCGCGGCTCGGACATCACCGGCCGCGACATCCAAGAGATGGTTGCTGAGGGTTACCTCCCCGCGACGGAGGGGCTCGTCTGGCGGGCGGCGCCGGCCGGCGAGGTGAGCCCTTCTCCCCAAGTTGGATAGAAGGTGTACCTCAAGGCGCAATTGGTACGCGGCGTTTCTCTGCCCATCTCTCACTTCTTCCTGTCCGTCTTGAATCACTTCAAGGTCCAACCCCATAACCTCTCCCCCAATAGTATCTTAGTTCTTAGCAACTTCGCGGCACTTTGTGAGGGTTACCTAGGGATTAGGCCTAGGTTAAATTTGTTTGTATACTTCTTCACCGTCAACGTGAAGCCGGACACAGTAGGGAGGAGCTTAGAAACTGCGGCATCATAAGCTTCAAGATCCGTCCTACCGGCAGTTCCCCGACATCGTTGGCCACGAATCATGCAAAAACTGGCAGCGGACGTACTTCTACGGCCCCGACATTCCTTTGGCAGGCCGAGAAGTAACGTACCCGGACTTCGTGGATGGAGCCGCCGCCTAAGTCTCCACATGGCGGTCCGATGCCTCCCTTTCCTCCGACCTCGACGCTTCTCGCGCAATAAGGCGGATCGAGTGGTTCGTAGAGACGGGTCTAACCGGCTTGGACCTAGCCATGTGCTGGTTCATCAGGCGGATCCAACCTCTGTAGCACCGCACGAAGTACATGCACGAGTACACCGGCGATCGAAGGGATACCCTCCGGATCTCCGAGGACATTCTCGAGCGACTCCGTCAAGTTTCGTCTCAAGGACATCGTCAAGGTGAAGGATAAGAAGCATGGCTTCACCCTCACCTACGACATGTTCGTAGACGGAAAGTGCCCAAAGGTAGGTATTTATTTTCCGTGTATGACATTGCTCCAGTTTTTCCGTCTTGCCAATATCATCTTGTCTAACACGATGATTTCTTCACTTAATAGCTTAGCGATCTAGAGGAGGGCAACCTGGCTTCCCAAATCTATGATCCAAAGATGAAGGAAGTCACGGTCGTGTCCGACGATGATGCCCCGTTAGCGCGAAAGCGGAAGAGCTCCACCTCTGACGCTGCCGACGGAGGCAAGAAAAAGAAGACGGAGGGTGGAGCCTCCAAAAAGAGTACTGCCGCCCCGGAGGCGGAAAGTAAGAAATCCACCGGGATGTTTGCCAAAGCGCCCCCCCTAGTGTAAGCTTCTTATTCTCCGACATTGTCTCATTTATCTGTCTTATTCCTGTACTTATGCATTTTGCATGTTTCAGGAAGAAAGCCACAACTAGCCTCAAGAAGTCCTCAAAGACTCTCGGGGCTTCTAGAAATATCAAAGATATGCTGCATCGCTGTCGTGGGAATGACCATGGCAGATGCTGCAATCGGCAACGAGTAGTAGAACATGGGGCAAGGGCGGCCAGCCATCTGCGGTGCGAGATGAGGGCGGAGACATAGGGTTTTGCCCAGGTTCGGCCCCCCGGAGGGTAAAGACCTACTCCTGCTAGATTGTATTATGATGAGAGTACAATGGGGTGAGCTCGATGGCTAGGCAGCGAGTCACTTGGGTGGATGATGGAACGTGTCTTCTACACGCCCTCTAGGGAGGTTTATATAGACTCACCCCCCTAGGGTTTACAGATCCTAACCGAATCGGTTAAGGTTTCGGCAATCGTTTAACCTAATCCGACTGGGCCTATCTACTCTCCTGGGCCTTCAGCTTCCAGTCGCTTGAATCTAAGCCAGGTCTTGATCCAGTCGCCGTCCCGTAGGGCCACTTGCCAGTTCCTGGGCCGGTCGGAAACGCCCTGCTGGGTATACCCTGGTAGGCATATCCCCATTAGTAGTCCCCGAGGCCGTCGTTGATTGGTCGCAGGTGTTCGTTGGCAGTCGGAGTATACGGGTCCAAGGCGGACACCCAGTCGAATCGAAGGCGGACTCCTGAATAAAGGAAAAACTAGTTATTCTAGTCGCAATGATAGCGGTCAGTTGGGTCGCAGCTCGGCGAACGGGTCGGCGAATGTTCAGTCACTGTTGTAGTGATCGGGTCGGCGAGTCGAATGGATGAAGTTGGACCGTCAGATGAGGTCAAACTAGCCGTTGGGGTAATCCAAGGTAACTTTGGCGTAATCACCGCGTAGTAACGGCTCCCGAAATTGGCGGGTAGCAATCGCTATATAAGGGAAATGGCAGGCAATCGGGAAAACACTCCTTCGTCTTTCCTCCGATTTCGCCCATCTCCGTTTTCCACCGCATCGCGATCCAATCGATCCAGAAAGCCTCGACCTCCACAAACGTTTCAGCCAATGGCCCCCTCCACCGAACCATGGGGCAGGTCCAAGTGCACCAGGGTGCTACTGGCATCCTTCGAGGAAGCTGGGATCCTGCGCGCCGGCAGGTGGCGCATCCCCGCGGCCGGAGAGGTGACTCCGGACCTGCGCAAGGGAGAATTTATTTGCTTCCCCAGCCACCTGGAGCGGGGGCTGGGGTTTCCCACGTCTCTCTTCTTCTGGTGCTTCTGCGCCTTCTACGGAATCCAGCCATCGGACCTGGGCCCGCACAGCATCGAGCAGCTCGCCATTTTCGTGGCATTCTGCGAGTGCTACCTGGGCTGCAGGCCCTACTTCCCCTTGTGGCAAGATCTGTTCCACGGGAGGATCAGTCGTGAAGAATCAGGCGGCCCAATGTTGGCTGTGGGTGGCCTGACATTTCAGTTGAAGTCGAAGGCCTCCTTCTTCGACCTGATGCTGCCTGCCAAGGCGGCAAGCGAGTGGAAGAAGTCCTGGTTCTATGTCACCGAGGCTACTCCAGACGGCGAGGTAGCGATCCCAAGGTACTCCGCCGATCAGCCCGAACCGCGCCGACTCCAGGTCGGCAAGCTCCCACTAGACCAGCGGATGGTCGTGGACGAGATGCTTCAAACCATCCACGGCCTGAAGAAGAAGGGCCTCCAAACCATCAACTTGTACAACTGCTGGCTCGGGCGGCGACTCGTTCCCCTGGCCCGCCACGACCATTACATGTATGAGTACACAGGCAGGGAAGACTCGACAAAATCCTGCCTCGCTGAGTGGAAACTCGAAGACTACGTCCTGGCGCTGAAGAAGATCACCCAGGTAGCATATCTGGACGCGAAGGCTGGGGTCGCCCCCTACACCGCCATGCATCCAGCTCTGACGGTAAGTCGCTGTTTTCACTACCATTCGCAGTCGCAGTTGATGCTTTCGCAGTTATATTGATATTGTCTCATGCCTGCTGCAGTTATTCCAAGTGGTGGAATGGTGGCTCCCACCCGCGGATGACGAGAACTCGAGCTCGTCCATCCAGGACGGGGGCGAATCGCCTCTTGCCAAGGGCGGCGTTGGGAGCGACGCGAGTGATGAGGACGACGACGATGACGAGCCCAGGGAAGACGCCACCCCGATGGTTCGCAAAACTCGCGGGAAACATCAGCGCGAGCTCGAGGCGAGTAGAAGCCTCGAACGTCATGACAACGACGACGACGAGCTTCCCGAGCACACCTCGCATCGTGAGGCTACACCGTCGAAAAAGAAGAAGAAGAAGGAAGTGAAAGCTCCACCAAAGAGAAAGACGAAGCCGGCGAAACAGGCATCTCCGCCTCGTTCGGCGAGTAGTTCCGACGCCACCAGCTTGGCCAAGGATGAAGCATCGCAGACGACAGCAGCACCGGATGTCGCTGCCGCCCTGGATGAGGTACCTTTGGCCTCGCTTCCACCCCTATTCACCCCGGTCTCTGGGTTGGGGGCTGCTCCAGCCGCAGCAGCTTCACCTCCCAGGAGAGCTCCTGCCGACGTCGTCCCGGAGGCTCCTGTCGCGGCCTCATCGTCGAAGAGGCCTTCCGTGTCTTGGGCACATGATGTTTTGGAGATGGGCCTCAGTCGGAAACTGGGCCCCGAACTGGAGAGGACGACCAGTATCCGCACGGGACTGCGGTTCATACCAGTCGCCAAGTAAGTTTTGTCCATCTGCTTGTCTTTCGTTGTACTCGGACAATTTCACTCATATCGTTGTTTCACAGGACTGGAGTTAAAAAGATTGGCCACCCTTCTGTGGCCAAGGTGCCACCAGTCGTAACCGAAGAGGACCCCTCACGGAAGAGGAAAGCTGATGAGGTCGCTGCCCCCGTAGTCAGTGCTAAGAAGGCCAAGGGCGTCGATGTCGTCACGGTCTCTGACGACACGACGGTTGCTCCGAGTGATCCTCCGACTGTGATGGAGGTGGCCGTGAAGACCAAGGAGGATGTTTCCTCGCCTGGAATTGCCGAGCCGGCTCCTGGTGGTGCTGGAGCATCTGCCGCGACCTTCCCCCGCTTTATGGCCAAAGCGGCTAAAGCGAGTGGTATAGCGCCATCGAGGCGCACGCCTGGGGTGGCCGAAACGGAGGTCGAGCAGCATCGCGGACACACTCCGGCTCTTCTCGCATCTGTGGATGCGCTACAGCTCCATGGCATGCTGGGCGCAGCCATCCAGGTATATCCAGTCCCCGAGGATCGGGCCACTGAATTTCAGTGGTCAGATTCTTTTGGTGTTTGTTTTTATTTGTAGCACCTAGTCCCCGAGTGCCTAGTCGCTGAATTTCATCGGTTGGGCACTTAGGATTTTTGATCTCTAGTCCCCGAGTGTCCAGTCACTGAATTTCATCGGGTGGGCACTTAGGATTCCATTGTTGTTAACTGTTTGATTTGTGCGCAGGGCTTGCAGCGTGAGTCAGCCGATCGGCTTGCTGCGAAGTGTCGCACGGAGAAGGAACTTGTTTCCGTCCAAGAAACCAACAAAGGACTCTAGGCGATCGCTTCCAAGGCAGAGGAGGTCCGCCAGGGCCTTGTCCCGGCGAGTGACCTGACGGCGGCTCAGTCTGCGTTGAGTGTGGCTGAGAAACGGATCGCTGATCTGGAGCACGAGCTCAAGGAAGCGAAAGCGGAGGCGAGCGCGGCAGATGGGTGAGCAAAAGCTGCTGTTACGGCTACCGCTGAAGAGCGAAAGGTCTCTGACGCCCTCGTTATTGGGCTGCAGAACAACTTCTCCTCGCTTCAAAGCTTCATCACGGGCCTCTGCCATCCTTTAATTGGTAAACTTCCTGCCTCTGCCTGTAGTAGATGCATTATGTAATTTTTGTTGTACTCACTACCGCCCTCTGCCCACAGGTAGGATTATCGACATCTCGGAGGAGGCACAGTCGTACGACGCACGGCAGTGTGTGACCACTCTGGTCAACTCGGCCACGTTGTCTGCGACTTGCATTCGAGCGTATCTTCAAGAGATGTCGCCCACGGAAGTGATTCCCAGCGACCTCGTTGAGGTATGGAGGTATCTGGAGAAGGCGCCGTCAGTCGTCGAGTTCATGACGCGGTCGGCATTCCGGCGCGGGGCGGCGATGACGCTTAGCCTTGGGCTTGCCCACTTCCCGGAGGACTTCGACCTTGAGGACGTGACGAGTGGTTACCCCTCGTCGACGGGCTCTATGGAGATCGCCGAGGTGCTGAAACCACGGTGGGCGCCACTGTCATGGGAATGACCACGGCAGATGCTGCAATCGGCAACGAGTAGTAGAACATGGGGCAAGGGCGGCTAGCCATCTGCGGTGCGAGATGAGGGCGGAGACACAGGGTTTTACCCAGGTTCGGCTCCCCGGAGGGTAAAGACCTACCCCTGCTAGATTGTATTATAATGAGAGTACAATGGGATGAGCTCGGCGGCTAGGCAGCTTGTCGCTTGGGTGGATGATGGAACGTGTCTTCTACACGCCCTCTAGGGAGGTTTATATAGACTCACCCCCTAGGGTTTATAGAACTCAACCGAATCAGTTAAGGTTTCGGCAATCATTTAACCTAATCTGACTGGGCCTATCTACTCTCTTGGGCCTTCAGCTTCCAGTCGCTTGAATTTACGCCAGGTCTTTATCCAGTCGCCGTCCTGCAGGCCCACTCGCCAGTTCCTGGGCCGGTCGGAAACGCCCTGCTCGGTATACCCCGGTAGGCATATCCCCATCAATCGCGACTCCTCTCCCGCCATCGCCCCTGCCACTCCTGCCATCAAGCCTTCCTCTGCTCCGACAAGCTCCCCAGTCCAGGAGGCACCAGGCCCTTCCGCCATGGAAGTGGACTCTGGCGCTTCTACCGAACTATCTGTCGTTGGCGAGCAAGCGACATAGGAGAGTGCTGCTCTTCAAATGGCTGAAGCTCCGACTAAGGATGCCATCGGTAGAGGCAAGGCGGTGATGGGAGCTGGTACCTCTGCTCCCCAGAAACCCTTCGAGTTGCCGAAGATTATTTACCCGGTGCTTACGCCGGGTAGCACAACTATGGTTCCTAGAGGAGTGTCGTCATCTCCGACGTGCGGTCTTGAGGAGCTACTCCGTCAAGCAGACATCTTGCAAGGAAACAACGTTTCCTTTGGCAAGCTGCTGGCCGAGAGTGCTACAAACCTCAAGATCATCACACTTGTAAGTTTTACTTTACCTTTTGCATTTCATATGAGTATCCCACTATAGCCCCTGAGGATGTAGACGAAAAACCATTGGTTTTGCATCTATATGCTCTAAGAGTGACCAAGTTAGAAAAAACTCTCACTGTAGCCCCCAAGCATTTAGATGGAATGAATTATTTCGACTAGATGCTTTAAGAGTAGCATACACAGTGTTCATAAATTTAAGTGTTGTAGCCCCCAAGCCTCTAGTTGTAACTGAATTAGTTCCGACTAGATACTTAAAGAAAAGCTAAGCATTTTCCGAGTTAAAACTTTATACTGTAGCCCCAAGCCTCTAGTTGAGAACTGAATTAGCTCCGACTAGATGCTTAAAGAAAAGCTAAGCATATTGTTAAGTTAAAATCTCTCGCTGTAGCCCCCGAGCGCCTAGATGGAAAATCTCCGACTAGGGGCTCCAAGTAGACTAAACAACGACTTAACTTTGTATTTGCTCCCACATAACGAGAATGCTCGGAGGGGCATGGCCAATGACAAGTACCAGAAGATGCACGCAGACCGTGAAGCTGAAAAGGGTAAACTGCCATGTTGAAGGAACAGATCATCAAAAACAAGAGTCTGTTTTCTTTTTGCGCATTTTCGTCTTACTTTTGTGCCTTCCTTCTTCGAGTACTCAATGTGTACTTTGTTTTCTCCGACTTGTAGAACATGTTTCCAAGGCTAAGGATATTGTCGAGCAGTCCAAGCATATCCAGCAGCTGGACAGCGAGAACAAGATCCTTAAGAAGGAGAGAGAAGCAATGCTGAAGATGCACGAGGATTCCATGAAATCCCTGCAGGACTCCGCCTCCGCTGAGATCAATCACTTGAAGGAGGAGCTTGCGATCCTAAAGGATCAGAAGCAAGCTGCCGATGAGAAAAACCTTCGCCATAGCGATGCGTTTAAGCTCCTCCAACAAGAGAAGGAATCCTTGGCGGACGTCGTTTGGCAGGCTAAGGCCAACATCTTCAGTAAGTGTCCTCCGCCTTGTAGTTCTGTAGTCTGGATACTTAGAATTTTTGAACTCATGCACTTGTTGTCGGAATTTTCAGCGCCCATAGGTTTAACCCGCTCGCCTCCTTCGGACAAGGAATGCATGATTCTTGCCGGCAACTTCATAAACACCGCCATCGCCCAAGCCAAGGAGATCGCCAAGCCCCTCCAGATTTATATCAACGCCTCGGACTCCGTGGTGAAGTACTCGGAGATTCTGCGCCGAGCCCCCGAGCGTGTTGCTAGCTGGAAAGCTTCATGTGCACGGGCTGGCGCAAGGATGGCGCTGTTTATGGTGAAGGCACACTATGACGATGCCGACATCGACACGGTGACATCTGGCATCCCCGACGTGGATGATGACGGCGAGGAGATCGATCACGAAGCCATCCTGTCATCACTCGTGGGTTATGATACCAGGGTTGCCGAGTTGGTAGATGTTGACGTCTTCGTGCCCAGGAACTTTCTCGACAACGCCAACCCGGAATCCTCCGAGTCTCACCATAGCACCGATGCTGAGGGTGATTCTCCGGCTGGTGATGATGCGGCCTCCAAGTCTCCTGCACCCAAAGAGTGAAAAACACTTTGTAATTTCTGCTTCACCTCTGGAGTGTGCACGGGGAAAACTTTGTTGATGTAATCTTAAGGCGGAAAACAATGGTTATCATATCCTGCTACTTAACAATTAAGTTTCAGCATGTATATATTTTTTTAGCAAGTGCTGGCTATCCATTACTTTGGTTCTTATGCTTGACTTTTCGTGAGTCGGAAGACTCGTTGTCGGAACCATGCGCTTAGGTGATGATGCCCAATGGCACCGTCAATAACCTGAGCACAAAATGGCCGACAACAAGTGCCAAAAGTCACTACTCCAGAATCCACATAAAAACAACAAAGAACGTGTAGACCAGAAAACTTAAGCTAACGCCCGTAGGCGGAATTTTCACAAGTGCAATCGCATGGCTTGTGCATAAAGGTTTATATGATCCAAAAATGAACACTAAAGGAGGTAAAAGACTCAGCAATATGAGTGAACCAAAGAGCTTTATTTCATTGATCATATAAGAGGTACATGATTAGATAAAAAATTCTAAGTGTAGAAAGGACGTAGCTGTGCTATGTTCCATGGCCGATCAAGCTCCGGGTAGTCATCATCCGGGTCACGTCGCTTACGCTTATGATCCTCGTTGGGTCTATCCTTGAGTTCACGATTGTCGACAAGGTAGTAAGACCCATTGAGCAGCGCCTTGCTTATGATGAACGGTCCTTCCCATGGCGGGGATAGTTTGTGTGACTTCTTCTACTTAAGTCGGAGCACTAAATCCCCCTCTTTAAACGAGCGATGCCGAACGTGGCGACTATGGTAGCTGCGTAGCTTCTACTGGTAGATGGCGGATCTTTGGCATGCCAAAACGCGCTCCTCCTCGAGAAGGTCCACATCTAGGCATCTGGATTCTTCAGCGTCATCTTCGTCGTAGGCGGCAACTCTTGGTGCATCGTGGAGGATGTCGGAAGGTAGGATGGCTTCTGCTCCATATACCATGAAATAGGGGGTTTAGCCTGTGGATCTGTTGGGTGTAGTTCGTAAACTCCACAGCACAGACGGCAATTCTTCCGCCCAGGCTCCAGCTGCTCTATGTAGCGGTGCCTCAAGACGTGGCTTGATTCCCTGCAGAATTAATCCATTGGCTCGCTCAACTTGACCATTGGATTGCGGGTGTGCCACAAACGCAAGGTCAAGTCAAATGCCTTTGTCCCAGCAATAGGCCTCCACTTCTCCGAGTGACAAGTTGCTTCCATTGTCGGTGATGATGCTATGTGGGAGACCAAATCTCACCACTAGATCCCGGACAAACCTGAGGGCAGTTGCCCCATCAAGCTTTCTAATGGGTTTAGCTTCTATCCATTTGGTGAATTTGCCAACTGCTACAAGTAGATGTGTAAATCCACACGGTGCCGTTTGCAATGGCCCCACCATGTCTAGCCCCCAGACTGCAAACGGCCAAGTTATTGGTATTGTTCGCAATTCTTCAGCAGGAACATGTGGTTGTCGGGCATAATACTGGCATCCTGTGCATGTCTCAACTAGCTTGTCGGCGTCAGCCTTCGCGGTCAGCCAGTAGAATCCTTGCCGGAAGGCTTTCGCGACCAACGATCGAGGAGTGGCGTGATGCCCGCAATCTCCGAGATGGATCTCACGCAGGATTTCCATACCTTCTAGCTGTGAAACACACTTTAGGTATACACCAGTAGTGCTCCTTTTATATAGTTGCCCATTGATTATGGTATAACCCTTTGCTCGTCGTACTATTTGCCGTCTTTCGACCTTGTCGTTGGGCAAAGTTCCATGTTCGAGATACTCCATGAACGGTTTTGTCCAAGCCGGAAGGATCTTTGTCACCATGTTGACGAAAGAGTCAGCTCTATCCGGGTTGTCGATGTCGGCGCCCTTCACGGATGGTGTGCATAGATGCTCTAGGAAAACTCCTGGCGGAATTTGCTTGTGCCCTGATCCAAGTTTAGACAGTAGATCAGCCGCGTCGTTTTGCTCCCTAGGCACATACTTGACCTCGTAGCCCAAGAAGCTCTTGGCTATCTCGTCCACTTCGTCGCGATATGCCGCCATCATAGGGTTCCGCGCATTCCAGGTGCCAGCCACCTGCTGGGCAACCAAGTCGGAATCTCCACAGCAAACTATGCGCTTGATGCCAATATCCTTGGGTACACGCAGTATGTGAATGAGTGCTTCATACTCCGCCATGTTGTTTGTAGCCTCGAAGTGGATCTGCAGAACGTAGTGCAGCTTGTCTCCTTTTGGTGAATGTAGTAGTACACCAGCCCCCAAGCCGTTGAGCAACTTTGATCCGTCAAAGTGCATCACTCAGTACTCTGGTTCTAGTAGTGGAGTAACATCCGGCATCTCCGTCCAATCTGCAATAAAATCCGCCAAGGCTTGTGACTTGATAGCGTCGCGTCTTTTGTAGGTGATCTCGAAGGCGGCAAGTTCAATGCCCCACTTCGCGACCCTTCCTGTAGCATCACTGTTGTTGATAATGTCGGACAGTGGAGTCTTGCTCACTACTGTGATTGGGTGCTCCTGAAAGTAATGCCTTAACTTGCGAGAAGCAAGGAATACTCCATAAGCTATCTTTTGGTAGTGCGGGTAACACTGCTTGGACTCCATCAAGACCTCGCTTACATAGTAAACTGGTCATTTAACTCTGTGCTCATAGCCTGGTTCCTTCAGTTCTACCACGACGACGATGCTGATAACCCGGTTGGTTGCCGCCATGTAAATTAACAGGGGATCTCCAGGCTCGGGTGCTGCAAGGATGGGCACTGAGGAAAGAATCTCCTTGAGCTGCTTCAATGCTGCATCTGCTTCGTCTGTCCATGTGAATTTGTCTGCCTTCTTCAGCAACTTGTATAGCGGCAGAGCCTTCTCTCCAAGTCGGCTGACGAACCGACTAACTGCTGCAACACAACTTGTTAGTCGTTGGATGTCCTTTAGGAATGTCGGACGGTTTATGTTTAAGATGGCCTTGATTTTCTCCGGGTTGACATCGATTCCGCGCTGGGAAACGATGAAGCCCAACAGTTTGCCGGCTGGAACCCCGAAGACGCACTTCTTAGGGTTGAGCATCATGTTGTATTTCCGGAGATTATCAAAGGTTTCTTTTAAGTCGGAGATTAAGTCGTTTGACTTTTTAGACATCACCACGATATCATCCACATAAGCGTGAACGCTCTGACCAATTTGGTCGTGAAGGCAACATTGCATTGTCCGCTGGTAGGTAGCAGCTGCATTTTTTAGCCCAAAGGGCATTGTGACATAGCAAAACATGCCGTATGGGGTAGTGAACGAAGTGGCCAATTGGTCCGACTTCCTCATCTTGATCTGGTGGTATCCTGAGTATGCATCGAGAAAACACAAAAGTTCCAAGCCAGCCGTCGAGTCAATGACTTGGTCAATGCGAGGCAAAGCGAACGGATCTTTGGGACATGCTTTGTTCAAGCCGGTGTAATCAATGCACATTCTTAATTCAGTAGTTCCCTTTTTGGGGACAAGTACATGATTGGCCACCCATCGGGTGTGAAGGACTTCTCGGATAAAACCGGCCTTAAGTAACCTAGCTATCACTTTGCCAATGGCGCGTCTCTTCTCATCTCCGCAGCATCGTAGAGGTTGTTTCACTCGTTTACATTTTGGATCTATGTTTAAACTGTGCTCGGCAAGTTCCCTAGGTACACCTTTCATGTCGACAGGTTGCTAGGCAAAGATGTCCCTATTCTCACGGAGGAACTCGACGAGCACGCTTTCCTATTTGGGATCCAAGTTTGTCCCAATGGCGACGGTCTTGGAGGCATCGCCTACCACAAGTTCCACCGGCTTGGTCTCGATGGCGGCCTTGAACGCAGGAGCGGAGTCGGAGATCTGCTTCTTCGACGCGGGCATCTCTGAGTCATTGACCTTGCTCTGGATCTCCTTGAATTCTTCGCTGTAGAGGACAACTTCTGCAACGGCTGCTTCATTGATCTCATAGTCCCTTGCCTTGGTAAAGCTTCCGGATACAGTGATGACACCGTTTGGTCCGGGTATCTTGAGCTTGTTGTAGATGAAGCATGGCTTGGCCATGAACGTGTGGAATATGACGTGGTACACGCTCTTGAAGGGGACTACCTCAAAGGTCATGCGCTCTTGGCAGTAATTATTAACGTCGCTAAAGGCTACCTGAAGTGTGATGCACCCAAGGGACCGAGCCTCTCGACCAGGCACTACGCCATGGAACACGGTGTTGGTCCGCCTTAGGTTTGCCTCCGTCAGGTTCATCTTCTGCAGTGTATCCAGGTACATGATGTTGATGCTGCTTCCACTATCCACCATGCACTTGGTGAACTCCGTACCGTCAATCAATGCGTTGATTACCATGGCGTATTGGTTCTCCGTGGGCACAAGGTCTGGGTGGTCCGTCCTGTCCCAAGTGATTGGAACCTCCGACCAGCGTAGGTATTGGGGAACTGGGGGGAGAGTAGCCATCAGGATCCTTAGAGAGGTCTTATGTTGTCGGATGGTGGGGGTGCCAAGGAAAGTGTGGTAGACTGGGGCCTTCTTTGCGAAGGGGTTCTTGCCCTTGTCGTCGCCGTTGGCGGCGTTCTTGGGGTCAACGTCCTCGTCCATGTCACTTGAATCCTTGGACTCCACCTCCTTCTTCTTCCCCTTGCCCTTGCCTCGCGGTCTATTCTTCCGGCTTCGCTTGTAGCCGGACTGCGGGACTTCCTTGAGGTTGTTGACGAACTTGCCATGTCGATTGGTATGGGTGGCCTTGCCGTTGACATCGAGGTGTATGAGGCACGACATATCGCGGTACTCCTCGTACATTTGGGGAACATGGAGCGGCGCCGAGTTGGTTTCACTTCCTCGCTGCTGCCCGTGGCCTGCTCCCCTTTCTCGGCCATGTTGTCCGCCGTCTCCTCGTCCTGCAAAAGTCATGACGACCATGTCGGTAGATTGCTTTTCTTCTGGAGCGGGTTTCCGCTTTGTACTGTTGTTCCTCCGAGCTTGGGTTGGAACGGCCGTTGCCGGCAAATAGCCACGATCACCGTCGTCGGCAGCTGCGATCTCACTAGCCAACTGAATCATCTGATTCAAGTCAAGCTGATGATTGTCCTGCAAGCGCTTCAGCTTATGTCGGAGCAACGTGCCCCTTTCCAACCCATCGATGAAGGCGGCCATTGCGGTCTGGGCGTGCACTCCTGCGCAGGAATTCTTCATATCCAGCCAGCGGGAGAGGTAGGCGCGAGATGTCTTGTCTTTCTCTTGCACGCACTACTGTAGATCGCCCACAGTACAGGGACGCTTGTATGTACCCTCAAAGTCCGTGGTGAATGCTTCTTGCATGTCCAGCCAGTTGTAGATAGATTTCTCCGGCAAGTCGTCGATCCATTGACGGGTCGTGCCCGCCAACATTAACGGGAGGTACTTGATGGTGACGTTGGGGTTGCCTCCGGCAATCTCCACCGCGTTGCCGTAGTCCTGCAACCATGTGGCAGGCTTGGCGGTGCCATCATAGGGCTTGATGGTCTTATCAGTCCGGAAACCTTTGGGGTAAGTTGCGGACCGTATTACAGGTCCAAAGCAACGTGGTCCCAGGTATGGTCCTTCCCGGGCCTCGTGGATCTTATCAATCTGCGAATGTGCATCGTATGGCTCCAGGTTCTTCTTATTGTTGTCAACAGGGGACGGGCTGCGTGAACGACGCGGGCCTCTTCCGCCATGGTGACTGCTTGGCGGCGACGGAGGCGGAGGTGGCGGTGGTGGCGGTGGGTTAGCCTTCTTGCTGTACCCTCCTGCGATGCCCCACGCCTATCGCGGTTGCTTGTCGGACGCGGAGGGTCATGGTGTTACCTGCTCTTATGTCCTTGGTGGCGCTCTTCATCATGACGGGTCTGTGCCGCGTTCTCGCGAATGACGATGCCGCACTGCTTTGGTGGAGGCATATCCGTGCGATGGTGAGCCTTGTAGTCTTCCTGACGTTGGGGGGATCAGGGCGGTGACGATGGGCGGCGAGGTTGGGCTCTTTCTCCGTGGTCGGAGGATATGGGGATAGCATCCTTCCTGTTGCGCGCATCACTCCGTCTTTGTTCTGATGAACCCGTCCGTGATCCGACATCTTGAGGAGATCTGTCCCTTGGCGGTTTGTATTGGCTAGATCGGCAGAGCATTGGGTCAGACTCAAGCCTCTGAGAGGTGGCCTTTTCCTGCTGCTTTACCGCCTTGGCCACTAGGTCATAGACCTGTTCCACTGCCTCAGGCAATCTATCCTGCTCCAGAAGGGTCTTGGCAACGGCGAGGTTAAGGAGTGGGGTGGGCATCACCAGTTTGCCTTCACTGTCAATGTATGGCTTGGCCTGTGCCGGCTTTGAGGGAGCCCATCCTAGGTTGCGCCGTACACCAGGATCCTTGATGACGCGAGCCGGAGCTTTCTTAGCCTTCTGCTGCTGTAGCAGAGCCTTGTACTCGGCCTCCATTGCTCTAGCTTTTTCTATGGACTTCTGCGCGTTGACCAGATCTCGATCTAGTTTAGCGCCTTGCTCCGTGATGGCTTGTGCTTCCTCCAGCAGCTGCTGGAGCTTCTCGTCAAGCTGAGTCACATTCCGGATATGATCAACAGTTAGTGTCTCAACGAGGAGATTGCCGTACATCACTCTATCAGCTGGAGTAACATGGGCTGCTGCCGACGTGTATGCTGGAGGTGGCAAGTTTGCGGTGTTGTTGTTGCTCGGACCGGTGCCGAGTTCCTGTGGCTGTTGCACTGGATTAGGCGGAGGAGGCATGACCTTTGCGCGAGCATCGTCGGTAGCAATAAGTGGTCCGTTCGCCTTATCCAGCGCCGTAGGCGGAGCTTGCCCCGGCTGGTCTTCATCCATCGCTATCCCAATGGTGACGAACACCCCTCGGGACATGACGGTGTTATTAGCTTGTTCGTCGCGCGAGTACTCCTCCTCCATCTCCTTCATAGCGGAGTCTAGCTCTTCTGGACTGAAGTCTATTTCCTCTGAATCTGCACTAAAATCAGCATAAAGCGCGTCAATGACAGACTCGGAGGGTGCCAGGACTTCCTCGATGACGGGTGGTGGAGGTGCAACGGCCTCGACGATGACTGGAGGTGGTGGCGCTGCTGCGACGATGGCGGAGGCCGTGGTGGTGGCTGAATCGGAGGTGCTCCGTCAATGAGCGCAAGCGCTGTCTGAGCTGCCGCTTCAGCCTCCGCGTAGTTGTTGTCGTGGGAATGGTCACGGCAGATGCTGCAATCGGCAGCGAGTAGTAGAACAAAGGGCAAGGACGGCCAGCCATCTGCGGTGCGAGATGAGGGCGGAGACATAGGGTTTTACCCAGGTTCGGTCCCCCGGAGGGTAAAGACCTACTCCTGCTAGATTGTATTATGGTGGGGATACAATGGGGCGAGCTCGACAGCTAGGCGGCGAGTCGCTTGGGTGTATGATGGAACGTACCTCTACACGCCCTGTAGGGAGGTTTATATAGACTCACCTCCCCCTAGGGTTTACATATCTCAACCGAATCAGTTAAGGCTTCGGTACTCGTTTAACCTAATCTGACTGGGCCTATCTACTCTCCTGGGCCTTCAGCTTCCAATCGCTTGAACCAGTCGCCGTCTTGCAAGCCCACTCGCCAGTTCCTGGGCCAGTCGGAAACGTCCTGCTGGGTATACCCCGGTAGGCATATCCCCATCAGTAGTCCCCGAGGCCGTCGTCGATTGGATGCAGGTGGTCGTTGGCAGTCGGAGCATACGGATTCAATGCGGACATCCAGTCGAATCGGTGGCGGGCTCCTGAATAAAGGAGAAAACTAGTCATTCTGGTCGCAGCTTTGGCGAACGGGTCGGCGAAATATTTAGTCACTGTTGTAGTGATTGGGTCGGCGAACCGAGTGGCTGAAGTTGGACCGTCAAACGCAGTCAAAACTAGCCGTTGGGGTAATCCAACGGTAACTTTTGGCGTAATCACCGCGTAGTAACGGCTCCCTGATTTGGCGGGTAACAACCGCTATATAAAGGGAATGGTAGGCGATCAGAAAACCACCCCCTTGTCATTTCCTCCGATTGCGCCCACCTCCGTTTTCCTCTGCACCGCGATCGAGCCGATCCATAATCCTCCGACCTCCGCAAACCTTGTCACCAATGGCCCCCTCCACCGAACCATGGGGCAGGTCAAAGTGTACGAGAGCTCTTCTGGCGTCCTTTGAGGAGACCGGGATCATGCGCGCCGACAGGTGGCGCATCCCTGTGACCGGAGAGGTGACTCCGGACCCGCGCGAGGGAGAGTTTGTCTGCTTTACCAGCCACCTGGAACGGGGGCTGGGATTCCCCACATCTCTTTTCTTCCGGCGCTTCTGCGCCTTCTACGGGATCCAGCCGTCGGACCTGGGCCGCACAGGATCGAGCATCTCGCCATTTTTGTGGCGTTCTGCGAGTGCTACCTGGGCTGCAGGCCCTACTTCCCCCTGTGGCAAGATCTGTTCCACGGGAGGATCAGTCGCGAAGAAGCAGGCGGCCCAATGCTTGCGGCGGGCGGCTTAACGTTTCAATTGAAGTCGAAGGCTTCCTTTTTCGATCTGATGCTACCCGCCAAGGCGGCGAGCGAGTGGAAGAAGTCTTGGTTTTACGTCACCGAGGCGACTCCTGACGGCGAGGTGGCGATCCCAAAATACTCCGCCGACCGGCCCGAACCGCGCCGACTCCAAGTCGGCAAGCTTCCAACAGACCAGCGGATGGTTGTGGATGAGATGCTTCAGACTATCCGTGGCCTGAAGAAGAAAGGTCTCCAGCCCATCAGTTTGTACAACTGCTGGATCGGGCGGCGACTCGTCCCCCTAGCCCGCCGTGACCACTATATGTACGAGTACACGGGCCGGGAGGACTCGACGAAATCCTGCCTCGCCGACTGGAAACTCGAGGATTACATTCTGACATTGAAGAAGATCACCCAAGCAGTGTACCTGGACACGAAGGCCGGGGTCGCCCCCTACACCGCGAAGCATCCAGCCCCGATGGTAAGTCACTTTCTGTCATTCACAGTCGTAGTTAATGCAGTCGCGGTCGTACTGCTACTGTCTTATGCTCATTGTAGTTAATTCAAGTGGTGGAAGGATGGCTTCCGCACGCAGACGACGAGAACTCGAGCTCGTCCGTCCGGGACAGGGGCGAGTCGCCTCCTGCTAAAGGCGGCATCGAGAGCGATAGGAGCGATGACGACGACGAGTCCGAGGAGGAGGTCGCCCCACTGGTTCGCAAAACTCGCGGGCAGTGTTAGCGCGAACTCGAGGCGAGTAAAAGACTCGAAAGTCATGACGATGACGACGACGAACTTCCCGAAACCACCTCGCGTCGCCAGGCCACTCCGTCGAAGAAGAAGAAGAAGAAGAAGAAGAAGAGGAGGAAGGAGGTGAAGGCCCCTCCGAAGAGGAAGACGAAGCCGGCGAGACAGGCATCTCCGCCTCACTCGGCGAGCAGCTCCGACGCCACCAGCCTGGCCAAGGATGAAGCACCACAGATGATGGCATCGGCGGACGTCACCACCGTCCTGAGTGAGGCGCCTCTGGCCTCGATGCCTCCCCCATTCGCCCCAGTCTCTGGGTCGGGGGTTGCTCCGGTCGCGGCGGGTTCACCTCCCAGGGAGGCTCCCGCTGAAAATGTTTTGGAGGCACCTGTCGCGGCATCGACAACGAAGAAGCCGTCCGTGTCTTGGGCGCATGATGTCCTGGAGATGGGTCTCAGTCGTAAACTGGGCCCCGAACTGGAGAAGTCGGCCGGCATCCGCACGGGGCTGCGGTTCCTACCAGTCGCCAAGTGAGTTTTATTCACCTGCCTTTGTTTTTCATTGTACTCGGACCACTTTGCTCATGTGATCAATTTGTAGGACTGGAGCTAAGAAGATAGGCCACCCGACCGTGGCCAAGGTGCCGCCAGTCGTCAGCGAGGAGGACCCCTCTCGGAAGAGGAAGGCGGACGAGGTCGTCGCCCCCGCGGATAGTGCCAAGAAGACCAAGGGCGACGAAGTCGTCACGGTGTCTGACGACATGACGATCGCTCTGAGTGAACCCGTGGCGGAGGCGGCCTTGACGACCAAGGAGGGTGCTCCCTCGCCTGGGGTGGCCGAGCCGGCCTCTTTTGGTGTCGGCGCATCCATCGCGACCTTCCCGCGCTTCATGGTACCACGCCCGCGAGCCGCGCACCTGAGGTCGCCGAGACGGAGGTCGAGTAGCGTCGCGGGCACACTTCGGATCTTCTCGCATCCGTGGATGCGATACAGCTTCATGGCATGCTTGGCGCAGCCATCCATGTATGTCCAGTCCCCGAGGATCGGGCTGCTGACTTGCAGCGGTCGGATTCTTTTAGTGTCTTTGTTTCTCGCGTCCAGTCCCCGACTGCCTAGTCGCTAAATTTCAGCGGGTGGGCACTTAGTTTTTTGATCTCCAGTCCCCGAGTGCCTACTCGCTGAATTTCAGCGGGTGGGCACTTAGGATTTTTGATCTCCAGTCCTCGAGTGCCTACTCGCTGAATTTCAGCGGGTAGGCACTTAGGATTTTTGATCTCCAGTCCCCGAGTGCCTACGCGCTGAATTTTAGCAGGTGGGCACTTAGGATTTCGTTTTTGTTAACTATTTGTCTTTTGCGCAGGGTTTGCAGCGTGAGTCAGCCGACCGGCTTGATGTGAAGCGTCGCGCGGAGAAAGAACATGCCATCGTCCAAGAGGCGAACAAGGGACTCCGGGCGACTGCTGCGAAGGCAGAGGAGGTCCGCCAAGGCCTTGTCCCAGCGAGTGAATTGACGGCAGCTCATCCTGCGTTGAGCTTGGCTGAGAAGCGAAGGAAGAGGCGAGTTCGTCGGATGGGCGAGCCAAGGCTGTTGTTATAGCCGCCGCTGAGGAGCGTAAGGTCTCTGACGCCCTTGTTGCTGGGCTTCAAGACGACTACACCTCTCTTCAGAGCTTCATCACGGCTCTCTCCCGTCCCTTGATTGGTGAGTGTGCCTGCCTCTACCTGTAACATATGCATTGTGTAATCTTTGATGTATTCACTATCACCTTCTGTCCGCAGGTCGGATCATTGATAGCGCGGAAGAGGCGAATTCGTTCGACGCACGGCAATGTGTAGCCACGCTGGTCGACTCGGCCATGTTGTCTGCGACATGTATACGGGCGTATCTTCAGGAGATTTCACCCACGGAAGTGATTCCCAACGACCTCGTCGAGGTGTGGCGATACTTGGAGAGTTTATGATGCGGTCAGCATTCCAGCGCGGGGCGGCGACGGCGCTGAGCCTTGGGCTCGCCCACTTCCTGGAAGATTTCGATCTTGATGACGTGGCGAGGGGCTACCCGTCGTCGACTGGCTCGGTGGAAATCGCCGAGGTGTTGAAGCTGACGGACCGCGCCGCGGTGTACTCCGAGTGCGTCGGGGCGATGGGAGACCTCCTTCCTTATCAGGAGACGGTCGTCGCACCCATCGACCCCGAGCCACAGCACCGGGACTTCAAGATCGAGCAGCCCTTCCGTGTGGCGATGGCGGGTGAGTTGACGACGTACCCGTCGAACCCGTATACTCCCTTCATTCGCAAGCGCAAGGGTGGCGGCGAGTCGTCATCGAAGCCTGCGGAATAAGACATTGTGCCCTTGGGGCGTTAGTAGAAGCGTTGCCGTTGGGCATACTTTGTATTTTGTGACATTTGTGACATGCTATAATGAAATATCGTGGTATTTTTTGAATTGTTGTGTGTTTGTGATTGAGGGTTGAACGAGTCCCCGAGCGCTTCCGCCCTTTTTATGGGGTTTACCTCGTTTATTATGTGTTTGTGATTTGGAATGTTTTGTTATTGATGTCGACTCGCCCGAGCTCGGAAAGCCAGTCGCAAGGCGACTCCCATGAGTGCTCTGTACTTAACCGTTTTCCCTTGCGCGAACAAGGTCGGGTAGCCAAGTCCCCGAGCGTGGTACTTGGTTGTTCTAGGCGCAACTCTAGGGTGGGTGAGGACTGGGCGCGTTCGAATAAGCGCGTCACTCCTGCCTGGCCCGTTGGGTCAGTCGCATGGCGAGTCCTGGGCATGCTCTCATACTCGCGCTGAACTGGTCGTCGGTCCCTGAGCGTGGTACTTGGCCATTCGAGTCGCTATGTCGAGGATGCGGAGGATCATGGTCGCTGTGAGAAGCGAAGGCAGTTGTCTTGGCTCATTGAGCCAGTCGAGCTAGGCGACTCCAATGGGGCTCCGGGTAGGCTTTTTCGTGGACGTTACAAGACCTGGGGTAACCCAGTGCCCTTGTAGCGCACTACTTGGCCGTGCCGATCGTTGTACCAGAGGTTGACTTCTGCAGTTAGCTTGACGCTGTTATTACGAGTGCGAGTGGCACAAGACACGGAGAGTAGACGCAATTTGCGGGAACCAATATTTTTTATTTCAGAGCGACTGGAGGATACATATGTGGAGTTCTAGGAGTAGAACTTTCGTAGGAGGTTTACATTCCATGGTCGCTTGACATCGAGTTTGCCGTCCCCGCGGATGTCAATGAGGTAGTAGGTGTCGTTGCCGAGTACTCGCCCTATGGCGAATGGTCCCTCCCACGGGGGGAGAGCTTGTGCATGCCCTTATTGTCCTGGATTAGTCGTAGCACCAGATCGCCTTCCTGGAAGGTGCGATTTTTCACCCGCCGGCTATGGTAGCGGCGGAGTCCTTGCTGGTAGATGGCAGTGCGAGAGCAAGCTAGGTTGCGTGCCTCGTCGAGTTGATCGACTCCGTCCTGCCGTGCGAGTTCGTTCGCCGCCTCCGTGTAGTGGACGACCCTTGTCGAGTCGTGCTCGAGGTCAGTGGGCATGACTGCCTCGGCGCCATACACCATGAAGAAGGGGGTGAACCCTGTCGACCTGTTGACTGAGGTGCGGATGCCCCAGATGACGGAGGGTAGCTCCTCGACCCAGCACCCGGTGGTGCGCTCGAGCGGTACTTGGAGCCGCGGCTTCAGGCCGTGGAGGATGCTCTGGTTGGCCCGTTCTGCCTGGCCGTTGGACTCCGGGTGGGCGACTGACGCGAGGTCAAGCCGGATGTGGTGTTCCTCACAGAACTCGACCATGGCTCCTTTGGCGAAGTTGGTGCCGTTGTCCGTGATGATGTTGTTAGGCAACCCGTAGCGATATATGAGCTCGCGTAGGAATTTGGTGGCGGTCTTCCCGTCGCATTTCCGGACTGGCTTGGCCTCCACCCACTTTGTGAATTTGTCGACCGCGACCAGGAGGTGGGTGAAGCTGGAAGGGGCATTTTTGAAAGGGCCTACCATGTCCATACCCCACACGGCGAGTGGCCAGGTGATGGGGATTGTCTTGAGCGCTGAGCTCCACACGTGTGTCTGGTTGGCGTACTTCTGGCACCAGGCGCACCGCTGGACAATGTCGACGGCGTCGGCGTGTGCGGTGGGCCAGTAGAAGCCGTGCCGCATAGCCTTGGCGACCAGGGAGCGGGCGCCGACATGGTGGCCGCAGTCGCCGGAGTGGATGTCGTGGAGGATCTTGCGTCCTTCGGCGGGTTGGACGTGGCGTTGGAACACGCCGGTCGCGCTGCGTTTGTGGAGCTCTCCGTCGATGATGGTGAAGGATTTGCATCGACGTACAATCATCCGGGCGTCTTTCTCGTCTGCCGGCAAGGTGCCGGCCTCCAGGTAGGCGATGTACGGCTTGGTCCAGTCGTCTGGCTCGGCGACGAGTGCGACCAGGGCTTCCTCTGGCTGCAGCGGGACTCCGATGTCGATCTCCCTTGGGGGAGAGACTAATGGTTTGGTGATCGTGTCGAGGAAGACGCCGGCGGGTGGTGCTAGTCGAGCCGACCCGATGCGAGAGAGTGCGTCGGCCTCCTCGTTCTTCTGCCTGTCGATCCACTCGACGGAGTAGCCTGCGAAGTGTCCTCCCAGCTTGTCTACTGCTTGGCGGTATGCCGCCATGGTGGGAGAGACGGCATCGCAAGTTCCAGCGACTTGCCCAGCGACGAGGTCGGAATCTCCGTAGCAACGTAGGCGGTTGACGTTCATCTCCTTGGCAGCTCGCATGCGTGGAGTAGTAGCTCGTACTCGGCCATGTTGTTGGTGCAGGGGGTGAAGTCGAGGCAGAGGACGTAGCGGAGCTTGTCGCCCTTCGGTGAAGTCAGCATGATCCCTGCTCCTGTGCCGTCCGCGTTCTTGGAGCCGTCGAAGTGCAGGCTCCAGTAGTGGAGGTATGGCAGCTTTTCTGGCTGCTGGGCCTCTTCCCAGTCGGAGATGAAGTCCGCGAGAGCCTGCGACTTGATCGCTTTTCGTGTCTCATACTTGATGTTGTGGATCATGTCCTGCAACGGTGCTGAGGAGACGACCGTGATCGGGTGCTCCTGGAAGTAGTGTGGCAGGCGCCGCTGTGCTCTGAAGACCGCGTATACTAGTTTCTGGTATTGCGGGTATCGCTGGCACGACTCGGTGAGGACCTCGCTGATGTAGTACACCGGTCGCTGTACCGGGCGCTCCTTTCCTTCCTCCGGCCGCTCGACGACCATGACGGCGTTGACGACACGCTCGGAAGCCGCGATGTAGACCAGCATGGGTTCTTTGTCGACGGGGGCGGCGAGTAGTGGTGCTGCGAGTAGCACCTTCTTGAGGTCGCGGAGTGCGTCGTCCGCCTCCT